>CM070832.1:13828280-15040972 GCA_036326025.1 Chrosomus eos
TTTATATAGCACATTTCATACACAATGGTAATTCAAATTGCTTTACATAGAACGAATTAAAATAATCAAAATAAATGAGAAACAGATTAGAATAAAAAGGAAATAAAAAACAGCGCAAACAGTCGGACGAACAGTGACACAGTGCTCATTCATTTAATGCACAGCTAAATAGATGTGTTTTGAGTCTGGATTTGAATGTGACTACTGTAGCAGCACATCTGATCTCCTCTAGAAGCTGGTTCCAGCTGCGGCTGTGAATGTGATCCTAATGATCTGAGTGATCTGTTGGGTTTATGTTCAGTCAGCATATCTGCAATGTATTGAGGCCCTAGGTCAATAAGTGATTTAAATACCACATTTTACATTTAGTCATTTAGCAGACGCTTTTATCCAAAGCGACTTACAACTGAGGACAAAACCAAGCGAATCATCGTGAAAAGGCAAAAACAACGCAAGAAGTGCTCAAAGTACAAAGTTCACACATAGCTCGGAGTAGTATAAGCCAAGCAAGGGAGGATTTAAGGGAAGGGGAAGGTTTTTTTTTTTTTTTTTTTTTTTTTTTTTTTTTTTTTTTATGTTAAGTGCTCCCTGAATAGATGAGTTTTCAGTTGTCTTTTGAATGCTGTCAGGGATTCTGCATTCCGAATGAGGCTGGGCAGATCATTCCACCAGCATGGAACTGTGAATGAGAAAGTTCTGGAGAGTGATTTTGTGGCTCGCTGTGATGGTACCACGAGCCGCCGCTCATTGACCGATCGTAGGCTTCTGGTAGGGATGTAGACTTGTAATAGCGAGTGAAAGTAGGAGGGAGCTGAACCTGTGGTCAATCTGTAAGCAAGCGTCAACACCTTGAACTTAATACCAGTAATAATACTTTAAAATCAATCCTAAATTTAACTGGGAGCCAGTGTAAAGACCTGAGGACTGGTGTGATATGTTCATATTTTCTGGTTCTGCTCAGAATCCTGGCAGCAGCGTTCTGTATGAGCTTCAACTGTCTTATGGTCTTTTTGGGAAGGCCAGTGAGGAGTGCGTTACAATAATCCACCCTGCTGGTGATGAAAGCATGCACAAGTTTCTCTAAGTCTTGACTGGAAACAAAGCATCTAATTCTTGCAATATTTTTCAGGTGATAGTATGCTGAGTTAGTTACTGCTTTGACATGACGACTGAAACTAAGGTCTGACTCTAGAGACACACCAAGATTCCTGACTTGATTTTTAGTTGTTTGACCCCTAGCATCAATGTATGCATTCACCTTGAGAACTTCATCTTTGTTTCCAAAGGCAATGACTTCAGTTTTGTCTTTGTTTAACTGAAGAAAGTTTCGGCACATCCAACCATTTACTTCATCAATGCATTGGCACAGGGAGTCAATGGGGCTGTAATCGTTAGGCGATAGGGCTAAGTAGAGCTGTGTGTCGTCTGCATAGCTGTGGTAAGAGATTCGGTTCTTTCTCATTATTTGGCTCATTGGGAGCTTATACAGGTTGAATAGGAGTGGTCCAAGAATTGAGCCTTGAGGGACTCCGCATGTCATGGATGTCCACTCAGACTTATGGTCTCCTATACTCACATAATAACCTCTCCCTCCTAAGTATGACCTGAACCATTTTAGGACTATCCCAGAAACCCCAACCCAATTTTTTTCAGCCTGTCAAGAAGTATGTTGTGATCGACACTGACAGTGTCAAATGCAGCACTGAGGTCGAGTAGTACCAGCACTAATAATTTGCCTGTATCAGTATTTAAGTGAATATTGTTTATCATCTTTATAAGCGCTGTCTCTGTGCTGTGATGCGGTCGGAAACCAGATTGAAAACTGTCAAAGTATCCATTCGGGTTTAAGAATTTGTTCAGCTGATTGAAGACAACTTTTTCAATGATCTTGCCTATGAAAGGAAGATTTAAGATCGGTATATAGTTGCTTAATATGATCCAGATTGCTCTTTTTCAGGAGGGGCTTGACAACTGTAGGTTTCAGGGAGTTTGGAAAACTCCCAGAGATAAATGAGGCATTTACCACTTCTAGGAGATCAGCTTCTAAACAGGTATACACACTTTTGAAAAAAGATGTGGGAAGTGTGTCAAGGGCGCAGGTTGATGTTTTAAGGTGCTGTACGGTTTCTTCCAAAATTTTGTCATAAATTTCTTTGAAATCAGACATTAGTAACTACTATCTGAGGTTGTGGTCTGATCTGTATGACCCCAGAGCAACTCAAGGATGAGCTGATCACCTTTCTGATATTATTGATTATGATTTTCTCAGAGAAGAAGGAAGCAAACTCACTGTGTTTGTTGTCTGAGAGCATTTCACTGGGAATGTGGCTTGGGGGGTTTGTCAGTTTCTACTCTACAGTAGCAAAAAGCGTGCGTGTGTTGTTTAAGTTGCTGTTTATAATATTTGAGAAAAAAGTCTGTCTAGCTTTAGTTCCATATTGAAAGCATGGATGCTGTCTTTACAGATGTTATAATGGACTACAAGTTTTGTCTTCCGCCACAGCTTCACATTAATACTGTGAAGCTGCCTTGATACAATCTATATTGTGAAAAGCACTATATAAATATACTTGACTTGACTTGACTTGCGCTCAGCTTTTCTGCATTGTCTTTTCATATTTTGCACTGCTGTTGAGTTTCTCCAAGAAGCCTTTTTGTTTACCACTCTTCTTTCTGACTTTCACAGGAGCAATATCATCAATTACACTTTTAACTTTTTAGTAAGAGTTAAGAGTTAACTCTTTAAGAGTTAAAAGAATCGAGGAGTAAATCAACAGAGTCTGCAGATCAGTTGCGAGTCCTGAAAATGTGCAGGCTCAGATAAAGCGGCGCTGCCATACTAGGTTAGCCCTTAGCATCTGCTCTAGAGTTTTGTTTTGTATGAAACATGTCAGGGTATTAGAGATTAACATAAACACTGCGTAATCGATTACATTGACACATCATTCCAGCCCTAGTCTGATTATATAGGGGCCTATTATGTTCCTAGTTTTCCTTTGTGCTCTGTGATATTTACTTGCTCGATGTTTGATTACTGTGTTTCAGGAGACATTAAATCCAGATCTTACTAGAAATCAGCCTTTAATCCAGCTTCTTAGGCCTCAGAAGCTCCCTGTAAGTGGGAAGTGTCCCTCATAGGCAGAGATTTAGCTTGGTTCCCAGCCACCCTTCCCAAAATGATTACTGGGTTACAAGCTAAAAAATACCTCCTCGTTTCCTACAAACTCATATTTGTTTCAGCTCCATCCGCCCACACTCTAATAACAGGGGACTTCCATATTTTACTTCCTTTAGAATCATTTACAGGGCTCACTTTGTGTAGCATTTTTGCTAAAAGCTAAAAATAACCCCAACTTAAATTTTAAGTGTGTACTCAGTGTTTCCATTTCCGTAAAAATGTCTCACAGTAAATACTTGTGTGTGCATTATTTCAATGAAAAAAAAAAAACGTTTTCTTCACTGACCAGGTGTTATGTGAGCTGAAGTAGCACTGACATTTGAGTATTTAAATAATTAATGTCATTCATGTCAAACTCGCTTATTTTTTATGTAAATTAGGCTTATCATAGATCGGCTCTTACAAAACTCGCTATGTGCTAGTGCAATTAATGCTATGATGTTACCACCTGCAGAAATCAGGCAATAAAAGCAATTTAATTTATAAGAGATGTTTATGCACATCTGTTAATCATGGCAGCAGTTATTTATCAAATTATCATCAAATGATAGTGAAGAGTGTTACAACCAGGCATATATCCAGATGCGCATTGTAGACAAGCACACTTTCGGCTTAGAACCAACACATTCTGTTATTTTCCTCTGAAATCTGGGCAAACGACAACTGAGGATCTTGTGACCAGACATAAGCAGAGTTGAACCTTGTGTTTGGCCTTAAGCTGAGACAAAATGTTTTTTTAAATGAGATTAAAAGGAGCCTTTGAGACATTGAGACAGAGTTTGGGTGAGTAGAGACCAGGTTCACTGAGGGTGTTATGATGGCAGAAGCCAAGTGGGAAATGCCAGGCTTTTCACAGCTTTTATTAATTATGGCAGCTTATCAACTGGGAGTCTGCTGATAACAGATTTTCCCGCCTCTTATCTTATAACGTCTTGAAAGGACTCAAAGGATCTTGGCTTGAAATGTGCAAAAATAAATAATTTCAAAATGTACTAGTTGGTGAGTTGCCTGAATGAGTAGTCAACTGATGACTGGTTTGTGTGTGTGTGTTTGTGTGTGTGTGTGTGTGTGTGTGTGTGTGTGTGTGTGTGTGTGTGTGTGTGTGTGTGTGTGTGTGTGTGTTAACCGACATTCAAATATAATTTTAAACTAAAAGTGCACAGATTAAACTTTCACATGTGTGCAGAACAGTCAAGAAACAACTTTATAATAAAAAGCTAAAATTACTCATTATGCACCAAAGTGCTGTGTATTGGACAAACAGTAGAGTCTGGCTTCTTCCTGACCATGCCATCGCCTAGAAACATTCATCTCTCCCAAACGGGAGCCATCTGAAAGCATTCTTAAAGTATATTGCGTCTGTGACAGGAGTATGTATACATTCATCAAGAATTCCCATGTCTTGTAGTGTCCTTACAAGGTCAGGTTCATGTGCCTTTCTCTATCACACACTAGCAGTTGCACACGTTTACTCACACTCATCCACATAAGAGAGCATTCAGCTAATGGGGTCATAGCTGGAAGGCCCTGGAGGTCCCTGCCCCATAGTGGTGCTTTATGGAGTAAAAGCATTAGCTCTATGGGGTATTCAGACTCTCAGTGTGGCCTCGTTTCAGACACATGCCTGTTGGGCACTGTTGGAGATTTACTCAAAGTTCAAAATGATTGTTTAGTGCATTTTTATCAGTGATCAAATATCTGTTTTCATTTCGGCAAAGTTTTGTTGTGTCTCTGTCTAATGATGTACACTGTAACAGTGAACCAAAAGAGGCCCCAAACATTTGATTGTATCACATTACTTATAAAATCTAGTCTAGCCGACCAATCAGAGCGCATTGCACTTTTTGCAAGGAGGGGCTTCATAGAGACAGGAACTAAACAAACAGGGGTGCGTTTCCCGAAAGCATTGTTAGCCAATTATGCAAGTTCCGTCATTATCAGCATTGTTCAACGAGTCTGTGTTTCCCGAAACCATCGTTCCAACGAACATTCGCAAACAGCATCGCAAACTTGTGTGGTTGGAACGAGGTTAGAATCATAGTTTCTAGTTTACATGACGTGTTTACTGAATAAATCCTTATCTTGAGCAAAATAAGCAAGCTGACATGCAGTACAACCCATGTTTTTTATTTAGAATACATACAAATGTCATTTATGTCTTTTATTTTTTCAAGAGATTTAAAGCACCATTTTTGAAGACTGCGCATATGCGAACGTGCTCTACTATGTAAGAACGAGCCTATGATTGAATCTGGAAATAATGCAAAATAACTGAAAGAAATGAGAAATAGTCCTCAGATGCCATGTCTGTAATTTAATCAAAACATCTAGTGTTAATTCGATCTCAAACTGTTTCATTAAAATAAGTTATTACTCCACCACGTGTGTGAAATCATAAACCAAGGTGGTTGAACGACCACTTTGCGACAATATGGTTTCGGGAAACAGTCGTGACCATAGACATAATATATACATAGACGCCCTATTGGCCGCTTTGGAACGTTGCTGCCATACGTCAACGCGTCCGCCATTTTGCTAAGGGCAAGACTGCGCTGTAAACAAATGCAAGTAAACGGGTGAGCTGCGGTTTTCCTGGATAAAAACAATAATAACGTTTACATTTATCGTTATATTAACAATGCATCGTACCATGGTAGTGAAGCAGCGAGTTACATCGTTGTACGGGAAACACACTCCAGAGCGTTACTGACGACTGGGAAACTAGGTGTCGCCAAAATTTTAAATATGTGAAGAATAATTTGAATTTTTTTTATATTCAAGCATGAAATCTTATTCTAGTAGATCCCAAAAACTAAATCAAGACTTGTTCGTGTTCAGATGTTGATTCATGTTTACAAGACATGCAGATAAACAAATAAAATATTTCATCTTTTTAGTAAGGGGTTTATCTTCATTGTTTATAAGTGCTTATAAGTATTTATTGTGAGAAAAAAAAAACTTTAATTAATTATTCTATTTTCATACATTCACAAATCTCCTGAATTAATAAAAAATTAATAAGTAAATTGTCCCTAAATTACTAAAAGACCGTTGTCAGAGTTCTTCAAGAACATCTGTAGTTTCACATTTTGAACATCAAAACTCTGTACAGTTACTGTCTATGTAGTTCTGGGACAGACTATAAAGCTTTCTAAGTTTTAAATGTCCCGGACTCAGATATTTATAGCTTGCTATTACAAGACATGTTGGTCTCTGAGCCTTTAGAAGTGCAGATTTTGTTGGAAAGTTTCTATTTGATAATTATTCTTGTTCCATCTCAGACAACATTGGCAAGTTTTTCCATGTTTTTATACACAAGTAGTCATAGAGAGAAAGGCCTTGCGTGATGTGTTATTAGAACAAGTAAACCGAGATAGCCCAGTGTCTAAATATATTGGATGTTTATGAAAGCAAAGAGCCGTCAGGATGTAATTTATGACGACCAAGCATCATCGGTGGAGGAGAGACTGTGTACTTTATTTCAGACTTGCTCTAGGGGGGAGAAATGAAACCATGAGGACGGGGAAGAATCTGCCGTGTTGCCCTTTAACCCCAGATGGATGCTAGAAATAGGCTCTGTCGTAAGGCAAGCATGAACGAGCGGAGAATGAAGAACTGAGAGAAATGAATGACAGAAAATGTTGTTGCGAAAGCATGAAATGTGCAAATGTGCTGTTTTTTAAAGAGTAAATGAGGTGGGCTGTTGCATTATAAAAAAAATTTTAACATCATGTTTTAAGTGAAAAATGTATATTAATAAATTCACATAAAATTGAGGAACATTTAATACTAACACTATTAATACTAACACTTTCTCTTCTCTTCTATTCTATTTATGAAAGAAATAATAATAATTACATGTACTGCGTTATATTAAACTGACAGGGGTCATAGCACTTGCATATTGTTGTCCTACTTTTAGTTTAACTGCTTTAAGTCGCTTTGGATAAAAGTGTCTGCTAAATGAAAAAATGTAAATGTAATGTATTGTATTTGTGTCTCTGAATGTGTTTTTATCAGTTTTAATAAACTTTTTGTCTCAACTAGTTAATTGTCCTGCAGCGTGACAAATACATTTAATACTTTTTTTTATTTAAATTTTAATGCAATTATTACAAGCTTGTTAAAGCTGCTTGAATACAAAATGCTATTTAAAATAGATATAGATGGAGTATTTCCCAAAAGTATTTCATGTCCTATCTATGTCCTCTTTTTGAAATTAGAAATTTTGAAAATCAAACATGAGCTTGAGCTTTGTACAAACTCATCCACTTCTCATAAATGCTTGATTCCTTATGGTAGGGTTTCTCTCGCTCTTCTGTAGTCCAGCCCCCACTAAACAACTCTTCATATTCATCATTCATAGTTCATAGTGTCACTCTCATTTTACTATTTTGGCATAATGTCACAACATCGGTAAGTCTGATTCATCTTACATTTATCCTCAATCAATTGTATCAAATGGCTGTATCATCAGTTCCTTTGAGCATGTGCTGCTGCACTTCCAGTTCTACATCTGGGTTTAAGGAGTGTGTGGCTGGTTTTGGGTGTTTCTGTGGGAGATGGGTGTGGTGGCACAGTATGTTTTAGGGTATATAGGAGTCAGGGTGGAAATCTGCCTAGCTTCATTTGGCACACCAACAGATTTACTTTGTGTGAACCTTTCAAATCTGGCATTACTAGGATATTGGCTGTTTACCTCTTATCACATTTTAATACTTTTTTCTGCATGACCATATTCTACATCCCTTAATCCTAAACCCAATACCTAAACTTAACTATTACCTTTCTAACTATTAATAAGCAGTAATTAGGAGTTTATTGAGGCAAAAGTCATAGTTAATAGTGAGAATTGGACCCTAAAATGTGAACGTTAATATAAATGGGGTAATTCATAATTATGTTTGTGTGTAAGCTAACCAGGTATAATAATGCTGATCATACAGTACACACTTTTTACTCTCTCTTTATGTTAATTGTTCACCTTGACGACAGAAGATTTCTATTTAAAGAAGCAGAAAACCTCATGTCTTTAATTAAAACATGGTCTCATATCATAGTCAACACGGTTGCATTCCTGCCTCGCTCGTTAGCTGCCTATTACACTATATAATTAGTACAGATAACAAACCCGTCCCTTGCTCAGTGTCTTCAAACAAATTCAGCGGGGCAATTATTATACCATAATACCACAGTAAGGGCGAAGGGCATTTTTGAAGGGTTTGACGGGTTGTATCTAACGACTATTTGAGAGTCTCTTTTATTTGCACACCTTAATAGTATGCACAAATACACACACAAATAGTTGCATAATCAAGTTGCAACATTATTTTTGTTGCTAAGAGACACTTTCAGTCTGACATCTGTATTTCATTGTCTTGTAACTTCATCGTTGTGGTTTTTGTTGTTGCGCAGAGTGAATCTTTAACCAGCGTCCCTGTTTCTTCCTCACAGTGAACAGAGTATATGTCAAGCACGAGCCTCTGTGATGATCTATGATGACACCAGCAAAAAATGGGTGCCAGTCAAACCGGGCCAGCAAGGCTTCAGTCGCATCAACATCTACCACAACACTGTCAACAACAGCTTCCGCGTGGTGGGAGTCAAACTGCAGGACCAGCAGGTGAGAAGCCAACATGGCACAACAACTCAGATATGATCTTACTGTACACAGTGTGTGCTTTAGTTTCACAGTCGTTCAGTTCTGTTCGTGGCGTTTTACATCTTAACATCTCTGTTTCTGTAGTTTTCTAAACCACCATTTATGTGAATGTACGATTGACCCAAGAAAGGAGCATTTGAAATAGTTTGATTACACAGAAAATGTCACAGATGCAGACACATAACCAAATGTCGCCACTTTTCCAGGTCGTAATAAACTACTCCATTGTGAAAGGTCTGAAATATAACCAGGCCACACCAACTTTTCACCAATGGCGTGATGCACGGCAAGTTTACGGGTTGAACTTTGCCAGCAAAGAGGAGGCCACCACCTTCTCCACTGCCATGCTCTTTGCGCTCAATGTCCTGAGCTCTCAGGATGCAGGTAATTTACATTACCTTGGTTTTTATTTTTTACTCTGTGCCACTCTCTGCTGCTTTACTCATGTGTGGTGTTTGTTTAGGTGTTACTTGGATTATTTCTGTCATTTTTTTTAAATAATTTTTAGCTTGGTATTAAATTTAAAGGCATTCAAAGTAAGTCTTTGGGAATAGTAATTTGCAACGACATCCTATACGAACCTATTTAACTTCTGTAGGACCCACATGGTATTTATTTTTAAAATATAGTTTGCAGCGTTTATCTCTTAAATATCTATGAACATGTACATTTGAAAGAGTTGAGTGTAATGCAGGTGTTACTACATTACAGTCATATTCTGGTGCTGATCACTGTGTTACAATCATTTAATTGTAATTCATTACAAAAAAATGGCAGCTAGTAGTCGGGAATATTCTTTAAATTCACACTGAAAATATTGTTGTTTGTATACGTGGTACCCTTAACTAGTGTAGTATAATTCTTATTTAAGAACAGCACATGGGCCTCTCTGGTTTCAGGCTGCTGCTACTTATAAGATGTATGTGGGGGGGTCACAGCCCTGGTTAAAATATCCATGGAGCCAAACAGTCTCAGACCACGGGTGCTGCATGTTTCTTGCTTTTTGGGGTGGGCAGATTGGAAAGGTTGTTAGAAGTGCTGCTCGCACCTCAGCATGCAGAGAAGAGAGAAGCTGGTGTTCACCTGCCTGAACTCACCTGTCCTGAGTCCTGACTGTTATTACCAGTTCCCACCTGGTAGTGGAGCTCAAACTGCACCATTATAGATATATGTACATAGATTAAAGGCACCTAAGAGGGCTGTGGAGCCATGCTTGGACCGGAGTTTTCCCCGGGACCAATCCGACGGATCAGCTCCAGAGTAATAAAACTAAGCAGTAAGTATTGTTAAGGGTTCTTCAGACACATATATTAATGTGATGTGGTTTCTGTGATGAAGGATGGGGTTGTGGAAGCTACTCAGTGTTTTTTGGCACAGTGCCTGTCAGAAGATTGTGATGAGGTGTGTTTTTGAGATCTAGTGTGTTTGTCTTGACTATTTTTAAAAATAGTCTTTAGTGTTGGCCGTTTGGGGTTCGAAAACCAATTTAGGTTTTTAGTAAAACATAACATAATTAATACTGCTGGTAGATTTATTTTTAAATATTTAAATAGGATGCCCCATTGATTGACTCATATATGTCATATATCACATCAAACCCAAATTGGATGAAAATGAAAATAAGTTGTTGTTGTTGTTGTTGTTGTTGATGATACTAAAGTTATATTAATTATTTCCTAAAAATATATTATTAAAAATGTGAACAGCTTACAGAAATTGTTTCATTGACTATATTGTCAAGATGTTGGGAAAAAACATTTAAAAGTTACCTTAAGGAGTTATTTATATGATTGTTTTAGTGTTTCCCCTCCAAAGCTTTTTAAGTATTTGACCATATATCACAATAAAACCCAGAGCTCCGAATTCGACTCTCGAGAGGCACTTAAAACTAAGAACCCATTAACTTTATTCAGCATCAGTCGCACCAACCATTTTAATACACTCAAACTGCAGCCATTTATCAGCATGTTGCTATTGCAGGGGATTCAATCAAGTTTATGAAATAAATCACACTGTGTATTACGCTGCCACGACCTGCAGCAGAGATGGATATGTGATCAAGAGTAATATCTTTGCTTTATGCGGTCTGGTTACACAGTGTACAATTTAATTGATATCAAGCATTATGGTTGAATCTAGAGCACAGCATTATATTTTGTTAGAGAATTGTCCATAAAAATATATATTTATCTACTTCTTGTGCCAAACTCCTAACAAACTTGCATTTGTTTCTCCACTGGTGAAGTAAGACAATGCAGCATTACCCAAAGTGGTCAACGGGATTTAGATGAAAGATTTATGGTCTGCAAATTGACATTTTATAATTCTGTGTGTACATGAGTTCTGTTTATTCTGTTGAATTTCCTGTTTTCCTGGCTGTCTCTAGCCTATCATAAAAATACCAAGTTCTCATAGTAACGATGGAGTCTTATTCAGTAAAGCTCTGTCAGTGAAATTATATTGTATATCTGTTTTATTCAGAGTAAGCTTGATCCTCTGATTTTTATGCTTTTGGTCCTTATTTATGGAGGTCCTATATTGACTAATTTGTTATATGATCAAGTTGACTAACTTGAGATTTATGTGATGTTTGTTTTCAATATTTCAAGAGTTTCAGTAGTCATATAGTGTGTTATGATGTCCATCAGTGATTTAGGGACAGATTAAATGGGACCATCTGCTTCAGGCCGGACCTCAGGTGGATTGCGTGTTTGCGACACTGTAAAATGCTGCTTTCACATGACATATGAATATATTCCCATTCCTGTTGCTTGAGGGACTTGATATTCAGTTCTGCTGCTGCAGTTATTCAGAATTATTTATTTATTTGGCCAATGACAAGCTGTTTTCCCTCTTGGAATCAGCATGAGCACATACTTTAATATAGATATTCCTTTTTATAAATGAGCATAGTTTTATTACACTGAGAATTATGACAGGGATATTTTTGTACTCTCATTAAAATATTGGTTTATTATTTTTGGAAGTCATTAAGAGTGCTTTAGGATATGGCGCAACATAACATTCATTGAGACTTTAGCTCCCATAATCACCTTAAAGACACGGATCATTTAATCATTAAATGTGGAAGCAGAATCCCACCTGTCATCTGCAGCTTGTTTAGACCCAGACTGATCCTCTGACAACGTCTAGTGCCAAGGTCTTCCAAACTGTCTCATTTATCATGCGTATTTACTCAATCTGTGATAACTGTTCAAAGAAACTCCATATGTTACTTCCTTACGTATTAATCAAGCAGAACTGTATTTAGTATTTATTATATATTTTTCATGGTCTGTGGATGAGTTGCTGTTTATGATCATCTGCAGTGCGTTTAAATGCTGTGGTTCTTTCATTAGGTGTAATATAGAAAGCATATACCACCACTGTGATCAGTGTTTTCTGTGTTCCTTCAAGACATCCGGTTGGTGCTTTTTGTTGCTTTTTATTTTTTGTTCAGTCCCAGTCAGGAGATGGTCTACTTTTGTATTAACAGTGAAATGTGGTTGAAATATTGTCAGTTGTTTCAATGTTGAAGTTTATAAAAAGAAGCTTTGTTGTTAAAAAGATTAACAAAATATTTAGAAATCAATTTTAAAATTTGAAGATCTGTGCTAAAAGTAAGGCGTTCAAACAATTTTGCGATATTGACATTGATTCCGTTTTCAAAAATAAAACTAAATTCAAAAGGGATTCTATCTTGATCCATGATACTGACTCTTGGGAGAATAAACGTTGAAATGCTGACTGGGCCATTTGTGCAGTTTAAAATTTTAATTTAAGGGATAATACGATATAATTTTAGTCTATTAATATTAGCTAACAAGTATTTGAGAAGGTAATGTTGATACATTATTGTGGCAGATGAAGTCACTGAATAGACTCTTTTAAAAAAAGAGGCTTTAAGGCCGATTCAAGCCAAGAATAATAACTAGAAAGTGTTAGACCCAATTAATCACGAGTAATCAATTTGACAGCACTATCTTATAGTTATTATTCTTGTCTTGAACCGGCCTTAAAGCCACTTTTTGTATTTTTGTCTATTCTTATGTCATCTACCACTTTAAAGGCTCAAGCTCTTTAAAGCCAGGTGGATTCTGATTGGCTGTCAATGTTTTTATCATTCATCATCTGGAGAAAATCGCTGTAATTCCAACAATATTGTTCCTCCGTGTTGGTTTTGTTGTAGCTGTGCTGTGGGCTCCTTTAATTCTATTAGTATTATTATGATTATTACAACTATAACTCCAAAGCTTTTATAGTTATAGTTATCGTCCTTGGCATTAACAGGCCTTTAGAAGATTTGAATACATTTTAATAAATATATTTTTTGAATTGCTTCTCTCTATACAAACGCACATGAATGTATTTGTCCAATGCACTTTTTTTCAGCGTTTTCATTTTTTACGTTTTGAGAACCCTGCATACTCTGTGTGAGCAGCTCATTATTTTGCCACCTTAAATTTCACGGTAGATAGAGGTAAACTTAATTAAGTTTGATGGCGCCTAGCAACCAAAGATTATCAACCACATTAGATATGCTCACGCTAAGGGCCTTTCTCTGAACAGAAGGGCTTTCCTTCCTCCCTTGAGCTTCCATGCCCCATACTGAGATACCTGAATGTCATCTGACGTAAATAGTCATCATCTCAGTAACCTGAGAGCCATGTTTACCATTATTAGCAGAGCTCAACAAGTTCAACAGAACAATTATGGTGGCTACAGAATGACTGCTAAGTCTACCAGTGATGAGGTGTTGGGTATGAGGAGCAATTGTGACATGACATTATTGTTTAGTTGTTTGGGCATATATGGTTTGGTCTCACGATGGATTTATTGGACTGATTAGTTAGCACTTAGATGTCTTAGTTTAGGGATGAGAAAACTATATACCTATATCTTTTGATGTTGTTGTAAAAGGCCATGTTTCCATTCGAACTCATTTATATAGCCAGTCAAATTAGGCAGATGAACATGAACCGTTTTTGTGACATACCCTGATTTGTGAAAACCATAAACAAAAATAAAACAAACTTGACTTATACTGTATTAAATGTAGTCAACTGCAGCATGATTTGAACTGATCAATAAGTATTGTGTCGTTTATAAAGTATACTAAGAATGCAAGGCATGTTAGATGACATAAACCAGCTGCCCGTTGAAAACTACTGTACTAATCAAGTCTGCCATTTGGTGTCAGAATATATTAATGCAATCAGACACATTTTAAAGTTCCTGAGAGACAGTTAAATACAAATCTATATGAGGAACAATTATTTTCTTTTTCTTCAGGTCCAGCAGCTCATCGTCAGAATGGACCGGTGACTGATGATGCCGAGGCTCAGAGGAGGTGCGGACCGTAACTAATGATGACATTTACTCTTTCTGAGACATCTGTCACATGTTAATCAAGCTTTTAATAACTGGTCACTGTCCTGAATTACACAATATCCTCCATTAAAGTAGTGTGTAATGTTTTTCTGGTTTCCTTGAAATGTGTAAACACACACTCAAAATATGCCTGTTTGTTTGAGCATCTCGACCATCCTGCCTGACACAGTGACAGTGGCTTAACCAATAGCATGAGTTTGGGGGCGGAACTGTCTGTTTGCCCGACCAATTGCAGATGAGGAGGGCAAGTTTTATTTAGTGCCGCTAGAGACAAAGAAATTACACACTTCACTTTTAACATTAAAGGTCAGAGTTTGTTCAGTGTATTATTGTTCAGTGTATTAACAATACATTGGTTTTGCATTCAGTATTCTTCACATATTGCTGTCATGAAGATTGAGAACACTTCTGAACTGCTGTCATGACATGAAGATTAAATTGGGCCCTCTAGTGGTCAGATGCAAAGCTGAAATCTAGCATATTTAAAACTCGCTGAGCTCAACAGCAGGACAAAAAATTCACATTTTTTTGCTTTCTAGTGAGCATGTCTTTGCGTCAATAAGCAGTTTATTCAGTGGATTGAGAGTGTTTAGATTTCACTTTATTTTTAAGTGAGTTAACATTTGTTTCTAGGCAAATAATGGACCAGCATCAGATGCAGATGGAAAGGGAACGACGAACATCAGGTTCTGCAGGTAGGCTAAAATTGCCACATCTCTGTGGAATATAATACGAGCCTACATGCTGTGCAATTAAAACACACCTTCACACGCACACACATAAAACCACCACAGATTAACCCTGAAGGTTTTAGTGTCTGCTTGGACAATTTTTAACACTGAGGAATATCAAATTCCCTGGCCGGAGAACAGATCCCTGTTCAAACAACACACACTGCCCATCCTCTATCATACACACATGCTCTCTTTCTGTTTCAGCGCCTGCTTAAGCCTTAATCAGTTCAGCCAAAACAGTCATCTTTCATAATGCCATTAACAGCATTCTGTTTTGGTGAATCTCATGAAACATGTCAAGAAATTAAGCCTGTTGTTAAACAATTAAGATTTGTGCCTTATTTCATGATAATTAATCCCTGTTGCCAGTACTATTCCGCAGATATCATTGTCATATATATAATTAAATATAATAACAATACTTGACTATTTAAAATTTTACATTTTTTAATTCATATCATGGTAGTAGTTGTTGATTTAGTATTTGATTTATATTTACATTAATAAGTTATTTAGTTGCAGCCTAAAATTTCAAATAATGTCTTTTATATATATGCTTTATATAATAAATTAACTTTTATTAATTTGAATACTTTTTGTTCACAGTAATATGAATCTATTGAGAATCACCTTTGAGAAGAACTAATTGGTTTTCTCAAAATTAAAAATCTCAAAAGTAAAACATAGATTTGGCATTATTGTAATGAGAATTTGGAGAGGGGGTGTTTAATTGTCATGAAAATAGAGTTACAATGAAACAGAATCTTGGTCATAAATTAAGCTTAATTTTGACATTTCTCCATTTTTATTTTTCTGAAATCTGACCGAGATGTTTTTGTGAGATTCATTTAACGTGCTTTAAAAATCGTATATTTTGCTCACATTTCATCTTTTTCAGTTCCTTTATACACGTTGATGCTTGATTTTTGTCACTCTCATATTTTTCTCTTTTCTTTTGTCATTTGTGTTGAACCGTTTGTCTCTTTCTCCGTTTCTTAGTCTCCACCCTTCAGTTTAAAGTGTCAGCATCTGCCACTCAGTCCGAAACCGCTCTGCATGACCTCAGACTGTATCGGGCTAACACTCTCCCCCCTTCCTATGCTCACCTTAACCCCATGCCACCTTCCTCCCACGCCTCCTCTTCCTCCCAGGAACGGGAGAGCAGCTACCGCACGATGGACTCCCCTCAAAAAAAAGCCCAGCAGCTTTCCCAGCTATCCACCTCTCTGGCTTCTGCTTTCTCCCCCGTACAGCCAGGTGTCACCCCTCCACCTCGAAACGTCAAGCAAATCCCTCTTTCTCCTCCAACGGCCCACCTGGACCCCAAACACGCCACTTGGTCCTCCACCCACATGTACGCCCCCTTACCCACTGCATCGCCCTCCGTTGTAATGGCAGTCAAACAGCCTGCCCTGCCTGTTGCCCTCCCCCTGCCACCCCTAAACAACGGCCCAACCTGTGGCCCTAAAGCCCCCGCTAACTCTTCCCACTTTGTGCCCATAATACACCACCAGCAGTCATCCAATGGCAAGGCAGAGGAGTGCTACCCATACCAAACCCCTCCTACGCAGGTCACCTCCGGAGCACCACTGAACCCACACTATCCCATACAAGAATTGTCCTGCCCCCTGCCCCCTCTCATTGGCCAGCCCACCCAAGGCCCCGCCCTCTACCCGCAGCAGCTATACCAGGCCACAGCCCCTTTCGACACCACACCCACCTCTCACAAGACGTCTCCTTCGCCTGTTTATCAGAACGCCACAGCGTCCAGCAGTAAGTATTTCAGACACCCATCAGTTGCCCCCTCCGTAATTATTTGCCCACCACCAAGACTTCACACACCTGTCCAGTGGAATTGGGCGGATGACATGCTGATCTCAAAAGCTGTCCAATGGAACAGTACAGTCTTTGTACTAAAACCATTTGCAAATACCGGCCCGTCAGCATTGTTAATGAGGCTGTTGACTTTTGTACATGTTTTAAGACAAAAATCACAGCAGGTCATTTGAACAAATGGCAAACCTCACCTTCTTTGTTCTGAATAGAGGAAGGAGGATTTAAGATTTTAAAGTAAACATTCATAAACATCACACATGATGTTCATCTGTGTTTGCTCAAAGGTGATTTATTTGTGTTGTTGAAGCCATGCGTCACACTTCCTTTTTCCCCCGTTTTTTTTTTTCTGAGAGCTTTTGCTCTTTGCAGATCATGAATGTGAAATGTGTCGATTTATTTTTATGTTAAAATTCTTGGTAACAATAAGGATATGGCCTGCTGACCCAGGCCCAGTGTTAGAGGGTATTGGCCACTTGACGGACCAGGCATTTATTCTTTCTTTTGCTCCACTGAATGTTCATTGTTGTACATCCACTTTGTAAATTTAAATGCTTAGTTTTCCCTGATGTAGTATTATTCAAATTCTGCTGAGTTGTCACCAAGGTATATTTTCTATCTGACTGAATGAGGTTTTGTCAAATTTGCAAAAATGCCTTTTAATTGATTAATTGAAACCTACAAACCAATCAGAATTGTGTTGTATGCCATTGTTTTTCAGCAGTGTGTTTAAAAATTTGCTTAAAAATTAGTTACCATATTCACTACCATGGGTCGGTAAGATTTTGTTTTTAAAGACGTTTTTAAAAGAAGTCTCTTATGCTTACTGAGGCTGCATTTATTGTATCAAAAACAGTTACATAAAGTAATATTGTGAAATATTACAATTTTAATATATTTTAAAATGTAATTTATTCCTCTGATGCAAAGCAACATTTTCAGCAGCTATTACTCAGTCTTAAGTGTCACATGATCCTTCAGAAATCATTCTAATATGGTAAAGAAATATTTCTTATTATCAATGTTGAAAACAGTTGTGCTGGTTAGTATTTCTGTGAAAACCGATGCCTCACTTTTGAACAGTAATGTTTAAGAAACACATAATTTAATGAGAAATGTTTGTAGCTAAAAATAAAAATGTCTCATTGTTTTGGAAGTACTGGCCTGAGTAATAAATTGAAAGTACCAGCCTGACTAAGCCAGCAGAAAGACAAATAAATCTTACTGCTGAGTCCATATGTAGGTATATAAAACTGTAAACACTGTGGTGCTATAAAAAATATGCAGTGTTTGTCAGAGCATCTGTCGACACAGTGACTCAGCTAATGGTGTGAGTTTGGGGCGGGGCTATCCGTTTTTCTGACCAATAACAGATGAGGACAACCAGAAACCTGTTTGAAAGTGCTAGTGATGCACAATGTAAACACTTCACCTTTAAGTCAACACAAATGTTCACCATTGCTGTCTATTTTATTGCAATGAATATGCAATTAAGCACTCAAACTAAAATACAACAGTGATTGATTCCTTTCTTCCAACAGGTCCTCCCGTCCCACCAGGTCATCCCTCCATGGTCTTATCCACTCCTCCCATTAACCCCCCTACCTCAGCATTCATGGCGGGTCCACCGGCCCCTCCGCCCCCTCCTGGGCCTCCCCCACCCGGGCCGCCCCCACCCGCCACGGGACCCCCTCCTAGCCCACCTCCACTGCCGGCTGGTGGAGGTCCTGCTCCGGCAGGCCTGGCTGCAGCTATAGCTGGTGCCAAGCTGCGTAAAGTTCAGCGGGTGCGTGGCACATATCTTGCCCAAACCTCAACATGTTTCACATATTTCTTTTTTTATGCAATAAGTGTGATAAGGGTATCTTGGTGCCTGATTATTCCATGTTTTATCTTCTCTAGCCGGAGGACAACAATTGCAAGAACGATGCCAATCGCTCCAGTGGGGGCAGTGGAGGAGGTGGAGAGGGTCTCATGCAGGAGATGAATGCTCTATTAGCACGAAGGTCAGACCACATCCATTTCCTGTCTCGTTTTCATAAATAATGATCCATGACTTGTGGTTATGCAAACTTTGATTGTTAAATATGGTCATTCTGTAGGAGGAAGGCATCTGAGAAACCAGAAGAAAGTCAAAATGTATGATTTTTGTGCACTATTCATTTAAACACACACTGATTGTATAATTCTTAATGTTTGATTATATTATTATTATTCAGTGATTATTCTTACATCACATCAGTATGATATATCTTTCTTGCAGGAGGAGTCTAATGGATCGCCTTCCTCCCGTGGACAAAATTCAGGTGGTGTTTCTTTTATTTAAAAAAAAAACAAACATTTTTTTTTTTTGTTAATTTAGTAATAGTGTTCAAAGGTTCACCAATGCTGCTTTTTTGTAATCAAAGATACAATAAAAGCAACCACACAAAATTAACACAAATTATTTGATAAAATGTTTTATGGTAAATTCTGAGGCGTATTGATGTTTGGTGAGCAGAAGAATCATCCATTATTTAAATGTTCTTTTTAGATCCTGTGAAGAAGCCATGGGAACGGGCAAACTCTGCAGACAAGTCTTCAGCTGTGACAAGGTAAGTTTTAACAGGTTTATTGTGCAGTAAACATTACATATTTCACCATGAGTTCTTTGTCTCCTGACTTGTAAAGCTGCTTGTTATTTTACAACATTCGGTTCCTTTTAAAATGTACATTTATGGAGGCATTCCACAACGGATTGCACCAGAGCAGGGAAATTAATGATTTTGTAAAGCTTAGGGTTTGCATATGTGAGTAAATGCCACGGTTGTCAATACAAATGGTCATGTTAAGGAAGTAAAGGACAGGGCAACGTGAGCTTGCAGTGACCTAAATGCAAATGCTGATTCTGCTCGCTTTTTGACAACTGAAAATGTAGGTTTTATGTTTTGTAAGCTTGCATTGAGTTTGTGTAAACACACATAAAATGTCCTCTTTGAAATCTGAAAATGAACCCTTTATAAAAACTGAGATTACATCAGAAAGCCATGTTAATATTTAATACATCTAGATTTTTTCTTTTTATAGCAAACATGACTTGCAGGTAAATTTTTGATCATTCAAATTGTATTAAAATATTTATGATGAATATTTTACAGGGCAAAACCAATCGGAAGCACCAGTGATGCGGAGTCATTTGACTTTGACAGAATGAAACAGGTTAGTTCAGACTATCATTCAAAATGTATTATTATTGTGCAAAAAATGAGGACGGACTGGTCTGCTAACTATTATAAAATCTGTTGTGTTCAAAAGGAGATCTTGGAGGAAGTTGTGCGGGAATTGCAGAAAGTAAAAGAAGAAATCATTGATGGTAGGTTTATTTAGTTTACCTAATATTTTTTCAGTTTTTCAGAATATTTAAATTTTTCCTCTCTTTCTTTTAGCCATTAGAAGGGAACTGCTGAGAATTGGCTCCACATAGTCTTATGAAATGTCAATGACGACGACTGATAACGACTGAAGGTTCGGGGAAGTACAGGAATGCGCACTTGAAAACGTTCTCGCAGCATGTCTGCAATGGTACGGAAAATTCATTTGCAGAAATGTTGTGCAGAAACAAGGAATTACTGAGAAGGACAAGGGAAAGCTGAGGAACAGAAGGAATTGGAGTGAGCGAGTGAGTGAGTGAGTGTATGGATGAGCGAATGAACGAGCAGATGGAAATATAGACCTTCATACTGAATTTTCTATTTCCTCCAGTATGAACGTTGAGACAGTCCACTGTGCAGCTTGCTGCTCTCGCTCTTTCAAGTCTTAAAGTCAACACGTTGGAAATTAATGAAGATATTTTTTTTGTTTTCTAAGTTTATATTGTTTCATCAATCATTGTTATTATTGTTAAGAATTGTATTATATTAAATGAGAGAGATACAAAGTTGCACGACAGTTATTGTCAACCTTTTATATTTTATATTACCGCTCTTAATCATGGGTTTTAATAAGTACAAACTGCACACATTTGTGTTAGCAAACTTTCAGAAAACTACTATAGTTAAAAAGTCTGAGACAATTTGGTTGTTGTTTTTTTTTACCAATGCTGGGACCTCATTTATAAAACGCGTGTACTCACAGATTTGATCTATACTAAAATCCACGCCAGCGTTCATGTTTATAAAGAATTGTCTTTGGCGTGGAAAAGTGCTTTGCACCACATTGGGTTCCAAGCAGGCGTACGTACTTTACCTTGTGGCAGAGAATCGAAGTACTGCAGGTATTTGGTAATCTAAGCAAATCTTGCCACTCTCCATTCTCAAGTTAAGGATTTGGACTGGTTGACTGGTGCTTTCTTATAGGTTAATGACATTAAGTGGGCGTTTACAAGGCGGAGATCTAAAACCATTCAGCTGCTCACAATTTCAAGATAATTTTGCAATTTATAATTTCACATCTGGAAGAGAGGCGTACGCACGTTCGTTTCTCTGAATCACACGAACGCACATTTGAGAAATGATCGTAAGATCAAATGTAGGATGGTTTCTAAGCAACATTTTATAAACGAGGCCCCAGGAATTCACGAGAATTTTGTTTCAATTTAATTTGGAGATAATAAGGTTAAATATCGAAACTCTTTCAATGAGCTCAAGAGATGGACATGGAAAAATATACATGTGTATATATATATATATATATATATATATATATATATATATATATATATATAAACAATGTGAGATGGATTATTGAAGAGTTGGGTGAATTGTTTGATCGTACAATGTATCCTGGTTTAATTAGGTTGATCCTGATTTTAAAAGTTGATGTTGATATTTCACAAAAATTACAATTAAATTATTCACATGGTGAGAGTGAGAGATTGATGGAATTAAAAGAACTTGAAAAGCTTTTCCCCCTTTTAAAAAGTCTTGTCCCGTGCTTCTATTAAAAAAGTCTTGCATTTTCATTGAACATTCAACAACCACCTTGCAAAATCTGTCAGATTCATATGTAAGAGAAATTTATTGAACAGTGTGCTAAACAAATATATCCCACATATAACATATTTATCACAATGGTGCTCAGAGTTAAACTGTCACAGTGCAAAAGACAGAATAATAATTATAATTTAAAGACTTTTAAAGAAGTTACACAACACAATATATTTGGTTTTCAAAAAGGCCTCACTGATGAAAAAGCATTTGAAGTCTGCTTAAGATTCATCTCAGCACTTCTTTCCTCAGGTACATCCTAACTGGCATCTAGAGTGACTATTGGCACAAGCAACCGCATTCATTTTGTACATGTATACCGTAAGAACAATATTAGATCTAAAACAATGTTTCACATCTATGAATGTATCGAAATATTTTGAGAAGGTCAACTGGGCTTTGATACTCCTAATCATTTAACATGGTCCCAGGTGCTGGGAATGTGAAGTTATAGTTTGGATATTGTTCAGATGGATCTACGTGTATGATGAAATGCTGTGACAGAATGAAGACGTTTGCCGGTTGTGTGAAAAGGTTTGTTCCTTTTAAACTATTAGCCTGGCAAGTGCCAATTATCTTTCATTTGCACATTTGTGTACAACTTTTTATAAATACATTGTAGTACGTTTGGTTAGATAAGTAGTCTAATACCAAATTTATTCCTTTGTGCCAAGTTTGTATTGTCTCTTGATTCTGGCATAGGGGCCAATGGTGTCATCGAACACAAAGTCCCAGAGTACTCGCATCCAGGAAGTGTGTTGAGGGAGAGAGTCATAGTACTCTGCTGCAATCCTCTTGACCTGTAAAATGAGAGAGATCCATATATAAATCATAAATATTACTTACAAAATTTCTGTTTATGTTTTGAATGACATGCATAATGTGAACCAAGTAATATGAATGAAGAATGAGTGTAAAGCGTAGGTGGAGTGCTGGTTCTCTTATGTAGTTCTATCATACTTAACGGTTTAAACATTAACAGACACAATGTACCTCATAAGCAATTGGTTTACAGACATGCCTTTGGGTTATTTTTCACTGAAAGTGTGATATCTGTAAGCTATGAGTGCAATTAAACTGTCTCATGGACACTGATGAAGCTTGAAAAATAGTTCAGCAAATATTTGTCTGTCTTTCTAGTTAGTCTCATGAAACCAATTGACACATTCTTCCTCTTAATCAGTAACAGAGACAAAATCAATACAAAGCATTACATTACCATGACATTTCCACTTGAGCACTACCCTGAAAGTAAACTTTAGAATTAAAAATCTGGTCTTCTTCTGGTAATGGCAGCTTATTGTCATAGTGGACCACGTCTATAAACTTACATGAGACAAACAATCTCTTGTATGAGTGAGAAAAACCAAGTCAGTATTGGATATTGAAATGCTCATTTCCTCTCTTTTATATTTAGATTACCTTTGCCATCACCTAACATTCATCTATAAAACATTAAATTAATATTTATTGAGCATTCATGAATGATTGAGTTAATATTTGTTTTCATAGTGTACATAATAATGTTGTGATGCCTTAATTCACTTGTAGTGTGTAATGGTGTGTTCACACCCAACGCGAATAGAGCGTCAAATACGCCTCTATCATTCGCGTCTTTGCATGTAATCTACTCGCGCAAATAATTAAATTCGTGTTCGGTGTGAACACACCATAAAAGTAAAAAATAACTTATTTTAATATTGTGCATCCCTAAAAACAATGGAATACAGCCAAACTCGTACCTCGGGTAATTTGCTGCCAGGAATGCTGGGAAAGTCATGGTGCTCCATATGGTATCCCACGTTGAAGGTTATTAAGTTGAGAGGGCCGTAATAAGAGTAGGTTTCATGACCTTTCGTAAACATGTAGTGCTCAGCGATGAAATGTCCAGAGATGGGATGCAGGCCCATGCACAGTATAGAGCCAGAAATTAGATAGACTATAGGCTTGAGTCCCCAAAAATAGTAGATAATAATGTCTACCACAAACTGCACGACTGCATTCAGCATCTCCAACCTGGTCACGGGCTTGGGGTTCACGATCAACGGACGGAGCGCGTAAAACAAAGGCTGGAGAAAGAGCCAGAGCACCTTCCTGGCTGGGGTGCAGAAGAACCAGCCCTCAAGGTCGGTGGGAATATCCACATCCAAGCCATCTCCTCCGAGATAACGGTGGTGGTCGATGTGGTACTTCTTGAAGGATGCCGAGTAAGGCAAGCCAATTGGCAGATTGGCGAACATGGCAAACCAGCGATTCCAGCGAGCCTTTTTAGTGCCAAAGGCCACGTTGTGTGAAATGTCATGGATGGCTAGGGTCAGAGAGTGGTTGATGCAGCCACCGAATGCATACGCCCAAAACAACACCCACTTCCAGGAGAGCTCGTGGACCATGTAACATGCCAGCAGCTGGGTGAGCACCATCCCTGACACCACCCACTTCAGCTGGGGGTCATGACCCATCAAAGACTTGATTTCAGGATACTTTGCTGTAGAGAGAGTACAATGTCAAGAATATGAAATAATTAGCTTGAGTAGAATTTTTTTTTTTTTGATCATTATTCTTTTTATTTATATACATACATACATACATACATACAAGCACGCACATACAGACGCATATATATATATTATATAAGACTTCAGATGCAAAATCCTCCATCTAACGTTTTTCTTTAACATTAACATTTTTATCAGGCTCCTATGTTTAAGTTTCTACCTAAGTACCAACATTTTTTGATGGGCTGAGGTTGGGATTTAGTGAGTTTGAAGTGAAAGTATTTGATGAACGTATACTATGTGCGGAGAGCATTCACTCAATATTATCATCTCATTTTTGACATAGGTGGCTTTTAGAGGATTTTGAATCGGAGGTCTTCATACACACACACACACACACATTATATATATAATATATGTGTTGTGTGTGTGTGTGTGTGTGTGTGTGTGTGTGTTATGAAGACCTCCGATTCAAAATCCTCTAAAAGCCACCTATGTCAAAAATGAGATGTAAACAAAAATGAGATGTACCTGTAAATTTACAGGTAATGTCTGTATTTTTTTACAGAATTTTGCCGTTTTGTCATTATACAGTGAATGCCTGTTATTTTACAGATATTTGCTGTAATTTAAAGGTCCACTATTGAATTTACAGGTAATTGCTTGTATTTTGGTTTTACATCTATTTTATGTTTTTTAAAGGAAATTGTCTGTATTTTTACAGGGTTGTATGTAATTTTACATAACATATTCCGTAATATTTTACAGATTTTTTCTGTTAAATTAGAAAACACAGAAAAGAAGGTATAACTGCAGAAATCAGCAGTCATTTAACATGTTTTCCTTGAAGATCATTAAGTATGTGGGTGTTAAAGTGAGTTTTAAGGTTAAATAATAGTATTTCCGTACTAAATACCATTAAATTTACAGTTTTTGAAAGTGAAAAGAACAACTCATTGTATAATTTACAGTGAAAAACCGTAAATTGACATTCCCACAATTCCCTGCGTGACACTTCACATTTGATGTGTTTTTGTTGAAATAACTATGTTTCTTCATAGTTGTCTTAGTTTTTTTTAATCAGTTATGTATATTAGGGTTTTATGTTACATTTAATGTTGTTAAACTAATGTTTATTGCATTTTTTAAATTTCATGTGTTACCATGATGGTGTTTAATGTTTCTGCGAATGACACTGTGCAGTTTATTTATATTAGTATTAATTCTGTTGTGGAAAAGCTGCTTGTAATGAGCTTTGAGTGATCATATGACTCTCATCATCACTGTGGTTGTCAGTGTTACAATGGTACAAATCAGATATTAATACTTCAATAGGTCAGTAAATTAACATTATATCAGATAATGAAAGATATTTTTGTGTAGAATAACAGTAATAAACCATAATTATAGAATAAGAAATTACCATTTTTTTACAGTTTTTTTCCTGACAGTATTTTTCCGTTTTTTAACAGACATTTTCTGGCGCCCCTGCTGCCAGAAAATTACCGGTTTTTTTTACAGTTTTTTTTTTTACAGTGTATATATATACACACACACACACACAAATTATAAAATAATCACATACAAAATAATATAGAAAAATACAACTTGGAGGGAAATTGTTTTATAATGCGAGCAGAAAGAGACCCCTGATATGAAAGACAAATCTACCAGTGCCTTGTTTGATCTGAGTGGGGGATCTAAAAATCACAAGCAACAACCTTTATATTATATATTTAAAAAAAAAAAAAACTTCAAAAGATATAAACTGTTGCTTGAGCTCATGAAATTTGTTTCTTGTTACAGGGATTATTATAGATCATTATTGAAGTGTTATTCGTGTTCAAGGATGTGCTGTATTTCCATTAAAGAAAGATTGTACTTTAAATTAACCCTTCACAACCTCATTAACACTCAAATAAATAATTATGCTTGCATCACACTTGAAGTGGATTCTTTTTTAACTAAGATATTATTGAAATAACTTAATTTTAACAAACACCTCAAATAAAAAGTCAATTTTATTTATTCTTAGCTTTGACAAAATGATGACGACTTTATTACAGTTGCTAGTGGTAACCTATTAAACATGTTAAAGCACTATGTTGCGTAGTCAACCAATAACTAATTATCCCCACATGGGAGACGCTCCCCTAACAGTGTGCTTTTTTAATCAGTGGATTTGTTTGCCTGCTAATGTTCTGCTTATCATTTACTACTGCAGGATCGCTTTAAAGCAGCTCCACAAATATCCATGTCAACAGTGACCACTTTCAACAATAACATGCGACCATGCATGCAAATCTGCCATAACACTTTTTTTTCATGCAATTTGCATAATATCTGATTGCAAACGGTCCATATTGCTAGGTTTTCTACTTGTTTATGCTTGTGAATGGTAACATATTAATCATATATTATTTTTTCATAGGCTACTACTGCCACAATCAGTGCAAATGGGCCCCTCAGTCATCATCATAAATGGTTTTGGTTCCATTTGATAAATTATCTGTGAATTTGTTTTGCTTTTACATGTCAAACAAATGGCGCTCACAAAACAAGCAGCTGTGGCTGGACACATGCGGGTTCATGGATGCGCTTTTCCCTACCCTTGTTGAACAAGATCACACCTGTCATGGCTTATGGTCACGTAAACACACAAACAGGTTCAGCTTGTCATATTTAAATTAAGCCTATGTAATACAACCTGCATCCAGTGTTTCTGAACATTGAACACTTAACATCATCCGGGTAATGAGTAGCCAAATGCCATAAAGCATGTAAAAAAAAAAAAAAGTACCACAAACTCAACTGCCAGATGCTCAAAAAAATTCCAAGGTGATGTGGTGGATTTTTGGCGTAAAAATGACTATGATCTTTTAGCAAAACAAGAATAATTTAAAAAGTGATTTGGATTGCACTGACACCAATCATTTTAACACCAAGTTTTTCTTGTTACTTAAATATATTGTATAACATAATTTATATTTACTGTATACAACATTATAAATAATTATATATATTTTATATGCATTTCCTGTTACTCAAAATATATCAAAAATTTATATAAGTTTGTAGTATCAGTCATCATCCCTTCTGAATAAGTCAAAAGATGATAGAAGATACACTTGATATTTAAAGAGCTTGAGGTGTAAAACTACTCGCACGACTTCACAATATCATGTCAATATCAAGACGTGTTTTGGGGGGATATTAAATGGAAAATTGCAGTAAAGGGGAAGTTATTACAGTTCAATTAGGTCTGTCAAAAGAGCATCAACTAATAACATATTTCTGTCCAAAAAAAAAAAAACTCTGTCCTTCTATCTCGTCATTTTTGTGGTGAAATCTCCAAGCTGTTCTAGATGTGTTTTATAGGGGAACTGAGTTTGTGACACATCTTCACTGTTGTGGTCATAAGACTAGAATGTTGTTACCAAACAAGACCCATTGATATTGTGCCAATAATGCCTTGAATCAGTTTACTCAAATTACCATCCCCTAAAGCCATTGCCTGGTAGATGTGATCCAGGAAAAACACATCTGTTTCATCTGTCTACACCTGTGTGTAGCCTAACCACATTAAACTAAAGATGTGGCAAAGTGCGCTTGATCTCAATTAGCCTGCAAGTATGAGTTGAGTTTATATTTTGCATACATAACATACGACGACAGACCAAGTATAGAAAATAAAATATTAGAAAAGAAAAGAAAAAAAAAGATTGAGTTTACGCTCCCTCTTCACAAATCTATAAGCACACGCACACCCACGCTCTCTCACCGGCACGCGGGCTCACTCTTCCGGGGAAGTTATCAGTATAGGCTCGTGTTTTTATATTGGGTACTATATTGACTATACTTTTTAGAATTTTAAATGAGAAGATAGACTAAGCATCGGAATTAAAATGTCATCTCAATTGTCCGAATTCCTCTATATCAGTGATTTGAGTTATGCCATGGCAGTCATGATGAGATAAAGTGCTTCATTTGAACTATAGCCTTTACCAAAACAAGATATAGGCTACAACAGGTTAACAAAATTGAACACGCTCCCAGTGGTTACGTATATATTTAAAAACTCAATTCAAGTCAATCGGCTATCCAAAAGCATGACTCATTTAAGTGAATTCAGCTGACGTACAGGTGTTTTCCAGTAATTTGATTTACACTTACCTAAAATTTCTTTTCTTCTCCATGTGTGCGGTTGCTCATTATAAACCCATTCAAAGTCCCAGCGTCCAACTGCTTTCCCCATTTTCACACTTGTGTGCCGCTGGTGTAATGAGCTCAGGTGATTCCTCGCTTACTAGACTTGTTTCGCACACGCCCTCTTAGATAAGAGTAGTAGGTAGAAGGTGTGCCTGAGAGTTTATACCAACGGTAACTATTTCAACCGAAACCCTAACGAGATCAAGTTGGCCACAGAGCAGCCTAGCCGGATTGCCTCGTCCCAATAAGAAAATGACATTTTGCCACAGATGCAAAACCGTTGTCCGTGAAATGTTTGGCAATGGCAATTATATCGACAATAGGGTCCGTGTAGTAGTGCAGTTTTTTCTTCTTCTTCTTCTTTATAATATACTTAAGCAGATGTCAGTGTCCTGTATTTCTGGTCTAGACAGGTTTACGTCACCTTACCGCGAGGGGGCGTATTTTATTGTATTTTATAATTCCTTCAAATAGCCTAAAGGAACCTAGGAATCGACGTTTGTCCACTGTAGTGAATATTATATTTTAGTGAATTTATCTGACACCCTACATGTCACAGTCTGAATCTACTGTAAAGGGCACATTCGGGGCTTTCCAGAGATTCCAAATGTTTAGAGGTTTCAACATGACAACTCCCTCTCCACGGTCTTTAAAAATGATTGACATTAATTTAGTGATCAAATTTAGCACTCCTATGGAAATATGATAGGCTCATATTTTGTGATTATCATTTAAATCTGACAAATTTTCAAATTGTTTGCCAATTATTATTCCCATTATTACACCTCTTTTTTAATTAGATATGCTGTCCCAACACATTAATATACAAATTAGACACCATGTATTGCATACCATTTATCAGAATAAGATGAGCTATATTCACCAAGTGTGAGCAAACACAAAAGGAATGCTGTGGTTTTTCAGGAGCGGGTATATAGCCTATGACACGAATAGAAAGAACATTTAAATACGACTAAGAAAGACATTAATAATAAATATAATATTAGAATGGCCATTTTACCCATATATTGCATAAAGTAAAATGGAATATCAATTAATTCCATTATATCTTTCTTAACATAATTGAGACAATCTTTATACAAAGTTTGGTAAAAAAAAAAAAAAAAAAAATCCTGGAACCTAAAAATGTATTGGTTAATGAAAAAAAATTGTTTTTGCCAATTCATGTAATTTCATCTTTTTATTTTTAAACAACTGCGTCTTAAATCAGAAAACTTTCTTGGTTCTCATGAGGATAACAGACAAATTTAGATAAATGGCAGGCATCCGATGAGATATTAATTTCTGTCATGTAATGTATTATAAGGACTAAAAGAAATGAAAAAGAAAAAAAAGAAATACATATGGGCTATACACTTGCATTATCAATAACATTTTACAAAGTATAACTGATTACACAATGTCAGCAAATATAGAAATAAAACAAAATAAAAAGGTCCCAGAGTAAAAAAACAAAAGTAGAAAAAATGCCATTTCACTATTAATATCTAATAATAACATTACAACATTGTATTGTTTAAAGTCATGTATAGAAAATAGTTTGTATTCCAAAATCCAGACCATTTCGTTGTGTTAAGTAATAGACCTATATGGAACTTAGTATATTATACTATATTAGTTCACTTCCATCTTATGGTATATCACTTCCACCTAGTTGTAAATCTTTTATGAAAAATCCTTTTATGTCAATCCAAAATATATATGCTTATTCAATGAAGGTTTTCGTGTCATTAGCTACTACAGAAATGTTTCCGATGATAAAGTTATTTTATTTTTGATATGCAGTTTATCAACTTTTTTCTAAACGATGCATCAATGGAGATTTAAAAACTCGCTAGTGGATAATTTACGAATGCTTAGTGTTGGTGGTGAGAATGAGGTCAAACGAAGAAGAAGATCTCGCGAGATTTCGCTTGTCTGATCCTCACAGGCAGAGTCCGTGAACGGAGTCAGTCAATGTGGGACGGAGTTTTGCCTGTTTGTTAGTGGAGAAGGAGGGGGAGAGCGGGTCGTTGACTTGACACAGGGCTTGCTTGAAATCAGTTCGGAGAGCAAGAATGGCGTCGGGTGAGACACTGTACATTGAAACCGACGGCTCGGAGATGCCGGCCGAGATCGTCGAGCTGCACGAAATCGAAGTTGAGACCATCGAAACTACAGTGGTCGGCGGAGAGGACGACGACGACGACGAGCACCAGCCGATGATCGCTCTGCAGCCTCTAGACGATCCGAACCACGTCAACCATCAGGAGGTGATTTTGGTCCAAACTCGCGAGGAGGTCGTGGGCTGCGATGATTCAGACCTCCACGCAGACGACAGCTTCGAGGACCAGATCCTCATTCCCGTCCCTGTTCCGGTGGCAGAGGAGGAATATATCGAGCAGACTTTAGTGACCGTGTCTGGCAAGAACCCGTCGGGTAGGATGAAGAAAGGGGGAGGCAGTGGTAAAAGAATGGTCAAAAAGAGCTTCCTCAACTCCGCCGAGGCGAGCGGACGCAAATGGGAGCAGAAGCAAGTGCAGATCAAAACACTGGAGGGGGAGTTTTCCGTCACTATGTGGGCATCGGGTAAGTTTTGACATCACATCAAGTGCTTTGTTCTCGCGCAGGCCTCGTGTGGGCCCTCTTCCTGTCGAGCCCGTTATAAAGCTGCCAGATAGTTCAGTGCCAGAAATGATTTTCAGACCGAAAAAGCCACTTGTAAGGATGGCCCCGGTCTAAATGTTTTTGTTTTGATGGGAAGCCATGTTTTAAGTGTGGATGGGCGCCGCCATATTCCTCCAGACCATTATGGCGGCCCCGAAACATGGCGGTTGTGTGAGCGGGGAAAGATGGCGGCGGGAGCGGAGAGAGGCGCTGTGAGTCCGCCGCGCTGCTGCAGGCCGCAATGGCGCAGCTCATTTTGAAGAAGGGGAGGGACCTTAGTCACACGATCTGCTGTTTGTCTGCAATATATCCGTCTCACGGCGCTTCATTCTCTCAATAAACAAATGTTACCGCGAATTTAAATCTTGTAACTGACACATTAAGATACATTTAGCAGTTTCTTGTGCCGTGAAGCGATAATTCTGTTTAGTAAGACGTGATTAGCATTTGTACACATTTAACTGCAGAGCATTGCATGATTTTAAAATGCTATTTAATGTTAAACGCACTGCGTAATTAATATTAGTAGAAACGTTACATATTCAAATATTTATGCTGGAAAGCAAATTGTGTAACGTTAGTTGGGAGAATACAGAAGTAAGTTATTTGTAGCTGTTGCGATTTTGGCTGACGATTGTAGTTGTGGTGGTAAACGACAGTGTAAATTCAGAACGTATGTAATTTAATCTCTTTGAACTTGAAATGGTTAAATAAACAGTTCTTTATTTTTAAATACTTTAGAAACTACCCCATTTGTTCTAAGCCTAGCTATATTCGTTATTGTTGTTGTGGGTATGGTGCATTAGTTTTTCACTTTCGTGCGTCGTTTTAGGGGCGTCTGGTCTGTAATGTCCAAAAGTGTTTAGCATTACTTGCATATTAAAATAAAGAAAATGAGCATGGAGTGCTAAGTCTTGCAAATGTGCTGTGAACGCTGTGAACCACCACAGACTGCGCATGCGCTTCCCGCGTCTACTCTGTTTATTTGGAACATTCGCATAACGCAATACTTCACTATAAAAAAAGACCTTAAACGCGCACTTCATTGCATTTCTATGCTCTCTTAAAATGACCATATTTGGATGGGAATAAGTGACTGAAATTTAAAGTGGCCATATTCGCGTCAGCATATTAATTATGCATCGGTTCTCGGAGACAATGAAGATATCATTTGTTTTACCCTGAAGATGACTTGGGTGTTGACTGTCATCAGTGCATTTAGTTTTTGTTTGCTATAACGCTTTGCTCATTATGAATACAGGGTGTGTGATTTGATTAAGTACTTGGCTAAACGTTTAATCTTGTGTTTTGCACAGATGATAAGAAAGATGTCGATCATCATGAGACCGTGGTGGACGACCAGATCATTGGGGAAAACTCTCCTCCTGATTACTCCGAGTATATGACAGGGAAAAAACTGCCACCTGGTGGCATACCTGGAATTGACCTGTCAGACCCCAAACAGCTGGCAGAGTTTGCAAGGTGGGTATTCAGCCAAAAGATTGAAACTTTATATAAAGTTCCAAATATAGGTTCAGGAGGAGCCTAATCATTCAGTCATGTCAATCATCATTATGATAAGTAGCAGTCATTTATTGCATAATGTTTTACAGTAGGCCATAAGCATGAGATAACTTATTTTTGCAGATTTTAAAACGGATAGGTTGTTTTTTGTTTAAAAAAACAAAACCGTCATCCCAAGTTTAATTTCCAAAGCCAGTCCATAGTTGTTTTTGATTAAAATATATATATATTATGGTCACAGCTGCCTTTAGTTTTTGTTTTGACTTGTGTATTAAACAGCACACACACAAATGTGTCTTATCCTTAATATTTTCACTATACAGAATGAAGCCCAGAAAAATAAAAGAAGACGACTCTCCAAGAACGATAGCATGCCCCCACAAAGTGAGTGCCTGTTTTTAGCATTTATGAACATTGTTACATTTCGGTAACAGAAGTGCTGATTTAGGATATTGTGCTTACACATCAAAATTGGATCAGTGTTTAATATATATTGATGATTTTATTTTTTACTTTATCATCTTGATTTTTTAGGAGTTTAGTTGTTTATCATCATTGTCTTTATCACAGGGTTGCACAAAAATGTTTCGGGACAACTCCGCTATGAGAAAGCACTTGCACACCCATGGGCCACGGGTTCATGTCTGCGCTGAATGTGGGAAGGCGTTTGTGGAAAGTTCCAAGCTAAAACGACATCAGTTGGTTCATACTGGTGAAAAACCTTTCCAGGTAAGATTATTTGAAAAAATTGGATGATGCTGTTCAGAATGGTGTAGAACTGAATGAAATATGTTAAATCTAATATCCTAATGCATTGTCTTTCCTTCCACAGTGTACTTTTGAGGGATGTGGAAAGCGCTTTTCTTTGGACTTTAACTTGCGCACACATGTGCGGATTCACACTGGAGACAGACCGTATGTTTGCCCGTTTGATGGCTGTAACAAGAAATTTGCTCAGTCCACCAACCTGAAGTCTCACATTTTGACACACGCGAAAGCTAAGAACAATCAGTGAGATCGCTCGCTGAGGAAAGTTCCCTAAAGACATTGTCTGACAACAGCTTCCTGCTCCAAAACCCACTTTGTATGTCGTTTCTAGAACCATTCTTTTCTAAGAGAATCTCAGCGCACATTTTGATGGGAAATGAAATGTGAATGAGGACCTGATACCAAACTATCCCGTCAACCTTCTCATGGTATAGACCTGAATTAAATAACTTCCCGGTTATGAGAGTTTCTTCTTTTGAAGATGTGATTGTTTTTGTGGACCCTCATTCACATACAAGATGCTCATTATCCTGAGCCCAAAGAAGCAAATTGTCCATCAGTGTGTCCGTTTCTACCAGTTTGCAAAGACAAGGACTGCTTTTTAGATGTCTTCAAAGTGTGCATATTGTACACTTTTTAGAGCGTAGAGCTGTCAATGTGTGTGTGTGTGTGTGTGTGTGTGTGTGTGTGTTGTCCCTGAGACTTAAAACCTGTGAATGCTTTTCTTTAAGGAGAATGAGTTGGCATTCAGCTTCTTTCTTTTTTTCAATGTAAATACAGCTTTTCTTTGTGAGAGGTATCCTGTGCAGGTATCTCTTTTTGTATACCTGACATGTATAAATGTTTTGAAATCATGTAGATAATAGAGATGTTGATTAGATTGTGTTTAACCAATTAAAACAGTTTTATTCAGCTTCAGGAAGTACTGCTACATACACATGCCTTCTTTTGTAACACGATAACAATCTACTCAGTATGTGAAAAGACACTTTTCCATTGAATTCTCTAATTTATTTGATGAAATGGAATAAAGCTAAACTTCCCTGTGTGGTTGTCAAGAGCCTGAAGTTCATCATCATGCTGTCATATGTTAAATGCTCTCAACTGATTGTTAAAGCTGCACAATCCTTGCTTTTACAATTGTTTTAATTTGATTTCACAAATGACTGCCTGAATGTGATTGGGTCTGCTTCATGGTAATTGTCAAAAAGTATTATTGCCTCTAGTAGACAACCGTAACAAGCAACAGTGAGTGAACATACAATTTGACAATGTATCTATGTTGTATATACATGTTTTCTATATATATGTATGTTTTAATCCTAACATATAACTAACCATAAATATATTTATTCAAATTATATTGTTTTAAAAAAAAAATACAACACTAACATTGCATACTTTGAGCTAATGTTGTTAAAGCATCCCAACTTAAAATATGCACAATATTCAGTTTTAACTATAAAATTACACATTTATGCAGTACTGTGCTTTTAGCGATGAAGACGACTTACTTGAGGTTGCCCAAATACTGCCTCAAGTATCAATACTTGCAGTGCATCACAAACTTGCAGAAACCTACTAATTATTTTGAGCTAAATTAATCTGTGGCCAGATTTGGTCTCACATACACCCTATAGACATCCAAAAATGAAAATTCTGTCCTCATTTACTCACCCTCATGTCGTTCCAAACCCGTAAAACTTTGTTCTTGCGGAAGCTCAAACGTGCTGAGTAACACGAGAGTGAACCTCATTGGTTCTCGTCTTCTGTTTACCACAACTGATGTGTACATTGATGAATGCTTATTTGTGAATAAAGGCCTAAATTAAATCTGTTCATCATATAAAGCCATCGTGTCTCTTCATAAAATTTGGACTAACACGCTCAATTCATATGATTTTTTTTTAAAATAACCTGAATTCGTTAAAGCATCAAAGTGGTAGTTGCGTAGTTATTATTGGTGGGACAGAATAAGATTTAATTAAAAATATAATTCATTTAAGTTACGAAGATGAATGAAAGTCTTACAGATTTGGAATGACACAAGCGTGAGTAAATGACAGAATGTTCACTTTTGGGTGAACTAACCCTTTAAACTTGTTTTCATGCTTTTCAGCAGTGTCAAAAAAAAAAAAAAATCATGTATATTTTGTGAGCTCATCTAATTGACCTGATGATGTTAACAGAAATCTCAACCCAAAATACCAACTCCAATCCAGTTCAAGCAATTGCAATTCCTCTCAAAAATGTATATTTTCTTGTATGTTTTTAAACAGCATGTAAATCTACTTAAATCCAACAAGCACACAAAGGTTGCATTCATTTCAAAATAAAACCTTTAATTTGTATTTTACTTTTTCAGCAAAGAAACATCATTGTCTTAAAAATATTCATGTACTTTTCAGAGGGAATCCTGGAGGCAATGCTTCTTTCAAAAAAAACAAGTTTGACCAGTTGCTCCAACAACATTCAGTGCACAAGACGTGTGGTAGAAAAACATTATCAATATCTCCAACGACCTAGTAGTTCCAGAACAACAAATCTATTCAATATTTAATTCCCTGAGGACCATTTACAATAACTGAAATCAACCCATTAAAAACAAGACATTGGTTTATGCCGCTCTCAAGTATGTTCCATATTTAGGCTGGTTTCATTACATGCTACATAAACCTTGAAACATCCTAATGTTTATGATAAAAAAGGATATGTTTTAATTGCATTTTAAAACTAAATGGCATTCATAGAGAGGAAATGTACATTTAATGAATATTGCACTTAAAATCCAATTAGTATAAAAAGTGATTTTTTTGTTTTGTTAAAAACAAAGAGGCTTGTTAAACATTTGGTTGTGTCCTATATCTGGAATCCATAGATCCTTAACTCATCTGAGACTAATCTTCCCCATCTGAAAGAACTGAAGTGATATGACCTGTTGGACAGGGAGAAGGAGGGTGGCTGGGTTAATCAACCAGGCATAAAAGGTTCAGTTTACATTGAAACGACTTTATATAATCATATCAAGATGTCATAGCTGTCAATCATCTAAGATTTTCTCAAAAAACAATGTATTGTCATGTAGATGCTTCAGCAAAATAATGAAAAACCTAAAATCGGTGTGTTTCTCGAAATAAAAAACAGCAGCAGCTCAATCCATGAGAGCTGCAAGAAGAACAGGATAATTGGGTGTTCCCCATCCCGTTACTGGATCCCATGAAGGAGAGGCACAGAAACCTTTCCCTTCAACTTTATCATCCAGACAACTCAGATGACATCCCTCTGTCACCTAAGAGCGGGAGAGAAGACATCTTTAAAATCAACAATTTGCTGAGAGGATATGGTTACCAGAGGTTTTTTTAACTGTGACACCTAGTTACCCAAGCTCAATTTGTTGTATTTGAAAAGTGTGCTACAGTGCCTTTAATGATCATTTCAATTATGAATGTGGGACAGTGCTATACTTTAAAACATCACTTCATTGTCACTGTAAATATGGACATTGTTGGCATAACAGTCTTGTGTTCTGAGTTCAGTTCTGAGACTCCTACTACAAGAAAGAACTGAGCTGAATACAGGGGGACAGGACTATTGTGTCAGCGAAAAAAACAAGTTTATACAACTTACATCATAAAGACCTTTGCCTTGCAGTTTGTAAAGGCGAGGGTTGAGGAATCCTAAGGAAGGAAGGCCCTTTAGGAAGCGCTGGTCATTTATTAGGGAGAGAATTCCACCCACTACTGGAGTTGATGCCTTAAAAAAACATCCAGATTACAAAACATCAGAGTTTTACTGGCTACTGTAGAGTGAAATTAAATTACTTAATATTGCACATTGTTCTTGCATTTTCACACTACTGTTCAAAGGTTTGGGGTCGGTCACATTTTTTCAACGTTGTGCTCACCCAGGCTGCATTTACTTAAACAAATAAGTAAAACAGTAAAAAAAAAGATTAAGGTTATTGATAAATTGTAATAATATTTTACAATATTATTTGAAATACAATTAATGAATGTAATGGCAGAAATTTCAGAAGACATTACTACAGTTTTAAGTGTCACATCCTAACATTCCTTAACATTGAAAATGTAAGCCGTTTAATATTTTTATGGAAACCATGATTTTTTTAGGATTCTTTGATGAATAGAAAGTCCATAACAACTATTTATTTGAAATAGAAACCCTCTGTAAATTTAAAAATGTCTTTACTGTCACTTTTGATCAATATGTATATCCTTGCTGAATAAAAGTATACATTTTCTTTTCATGTCTTTTATCTTTAATTCTAGCTGACCCCAAACTTTTGAAAAGGTAGAGTATAGCCCATTGTTTTTTAATCAAAATAAAATCTTAGTATGATACACTGCAGTTTTACTGTTCACTGATATTTAAATCATAAATATGAGCAAACCTGTAATATCATAAGTGCACTTGTAAACGTAAAATGTATTATTTACAAACCGAAGTTCCAGAAACCCATGGTACAGGCACACGGTTGGTGACAACCCAGTAGTTGTCAGACAGCGCTGCTAAGTCTGGGTAGGCTCTTCCAGTGGTGTTGAAATATGTCTGAGGAGGTAGAGGCTTAACACTCTTCAAATACATCCCAACAGCACCAACCTATAGAAAACAAAACAGTTTGTCAAGAAAATTCAGCACTACCTAGAATACAGAATCCCACAGTGCAAAGGCTTTTCCTTCCCAGTGTAACGTGTGAAAAAGAAGCAGTTATTTTTTAAAAGTATGATCTCTTTCTCAATTCATCATGCCAAATGATAGCATTTCTTGCACAAAATGCTAACTCTAATTATTCTTTTTATGCTTATTGCCCATCCCGAGCTAAATAAAGTGTCCCAGCTCCATTCTGGATCCAGCTTTGATGATGATTTCAGTCAACGCCGAAAATTACAAAGACTTCAGATGACAACAACTTTGGATCAACAAACAAAACTATCAAATACTATCCTTATATTAGCACAAGTTGTAATTTCTGCCCAACACACTCACTGTCTCTGCTTAACTGAATAAATTATGTTTACTTACCACATAACATATCTTATAGCTGTATATTACTGCCATATGGGCATTACTTTGACACACTCATCTCGAACCGACAACATACTTCCTAAATTGTAACATTGAAACAAGCATTTACTGTAAAGCTGCTTTGAAACAATATTGTGTAAAGTGATAAACTATTCAAAAGATGATAACTGCACACCAGTTGGTGACTTAAATACAACATAAGGTCATGAGACAACAACTGTGACTCCATGTGACTAATGATTTCATACAAATGTTTAAAACAGGAAATAGCCCCTATTTCAGGTACTTAAAAAATAGACCACATACAGCATATTCTGAGCTTTTTTCTTTGAGAAACAAGATCGTTTTCTATTTGGAACGAATGATACAGATGTGTGGATCTTTACCTGATAATCTGGCATTGCAAACACATTACTGAAGCCACCTCCACTGATATAATCTGTGACCTCATAGCTGAGTTTGAAGGGGTTCTTGAAAGAAGTCCCACCCACAGTGGTCACATAGGGACTATATGGGGAAGAGATTCATTTCCCACATCAACTACTTTCAATATAAAAGATATCGGTCCTATAAAGATTATCTAGAGAGCTATGTCTACCTGGATGCAGGGAAACTCGGCCTGAAAGTATTTCTTTCCTTGGTCAGGTGTCTACAGCCCGCTCCACTGTCACCTGAATTAAAACACAGAGATCTCATTTATGAGTGTGGCTTTCTTTTATACAAATGAGAAAAAAAAAAGAACTAGCAGATCATGCAACCAACAGTTGATCATATTTCAACTTGGCTTTAGTTATCTTACCGGAAGCAAACAGCATAGATATCCCTCTAAGGCCAGTCTTCATGAACTCATTGTTGATGCGGTTCATATAGGCATCAGAAAGACTGTCCTCATCATCTCCATAACTGATGGTGTGGACCCAAGGCACCGCAGACATGTTGCTGAGCAGCAGCATCCACTGAAGGAACGGCTCCTGTGTCTCATGGCGACCTGTAACAGAGACCATGGTGAAGTGATCTTTACAATGCATGAAACAGGAGATAACCAGTAGATATGATCACCATGACGTCAAAATTGACAATTCATGTCTTTAAGTGCCCTCATTATCTTTAATCATAACAACTTCCCTCCCTCTTGCAGCGACATCTTTTCTCTGATGACGTGTTTACTGGTGAAAAGGCGGGACATCCTGTCACTCACATGAGATCACAGCAAAAGCAAACCACAACCATCCAATCATCCAATTAATTCCCGATGGACAAAATCAGGTCTCACACAAAAAAAATTCTTGTTTGAGAAGCCATTTCATCGGATATACTTCACAACAGGGAAGAAAAGCCTATCGCAACTTGCGTTTCATGCTGACGAAACCGCAAACTAAACTAAGGCCAATTATGGTCATGAATCTAAATTATTCAAGCTAAAGTTACACTATGTAACTTTTGGCGCTCTAGCGGTTAATAAACAAAACTGCATGCATCTTGAGGAGGGGCATTGTAGCCGGAGCAACTTCTCTCACACAGGTACTAGGCTACTCCACAGTGGTTGTCATCTCGGAAGGTCTAAAATAGTCCAAAAATAAACACTTATTATAGGTGTACCGTAGTGATTCGACAAAAACGGGTTGGAACATGGATTCATGCTCATTGTATAATTATTGAACAAAAAAAAGGTACATAGTGTAGAAAAAAAAAATTCAGTTAGTTGCCAAAGCAATATTTCTCATATACTAAAGTAACTAAAACGGAAAACTAATAAAAATGACAAGTACTACAACTTTAACTACAATTAAAATTAAAACATAAATTTAATAAATTAGTAGAACTATAATAGTATCTAAATGTTACAGAAATAAGTCACATACCTGGATTTGTGAAGACCCATGTAGAAATGTTTGCTCCACTGCTCATGATGTACTCCACATCCAGACTGGCCTCAATGCCGGCTTTCCCACCGCCCTGAGTGCCCACGACCCGCTCTACAGCTGACATGTGTGTGAATCCTCCCCCAAAAAGACTCATAAACTCAGCCAAGTCAGCGGGGTGGTAGTACTGCTCCAAGAACTAACCAGTTTACAGTCTCAAGTTAGTGGAGATATTTGGCACAACCAAGAAGAACATACCAGAATACTATTCACATGAAATTTAGTGAAATCTCCACAGTAAATATGAGAGGTGTACCTGTGCCACTGCCTGACTGTTGTTAGTGGCAGTGCCCACATCTTTTGCAGTAAGGTTGTAGCGACTCCTAATGACTGAGGGGGTGACACCCAAGTGATAGCCTAATGCTGACTGTCTTGCTCCTTCCCAGCCTTTACTTATCTCCTTTCCTTTTGGTGGAAAACGGTGAACACCACCCACTAAAAAGACATCAAAAATAGGCTTCATTTCATGGTTTTGAGAGTGATTACTTCAAAGATCTTCCATTAGGAACATTGATACCAGATGCATGTTTATTAGGATAAAATAATGCATGCATGCATGTCACTAATTATTGTCCTTAACCCAATAAAGCCGGACATATGATACAATGCTTGGTGCAGTAGCTGATATTTATATAACCAAAACGTAAATTGCAATTCTGATAGCTTGTGATAGAGATCTTTATAATAATAGTACAGCATACTACTTACAAAAATTGCATATACATATCAGTTGTCACTCTATATCTCCTAATAAATTATGTCTTAGTAAAATTATATTTTAAATGCTTAATTTTATGATCAAATCTCTGTAGTTTTTACTGTGCAAAACATAATGCAAAGCAATACAACAAGAGATGTACAAATAAACATTCCTAAAAGTTCCTAAAAAGCCTGTTGTATTATATTTGAAACATACATTTTGACAAAGTAAACCAAAGTTGCTTTAGTACCGTAAATGTTTATATTGATATATTAATAAGTTAACAATAAAAAATCATTAAGGATTTTGCACCAAAAACATGTGTACCACAAACTAAAGTTTGACATCTTTACAATTACACTAAAAGGCCTTTTAAAAAAAATCAGAGGGCAGAAGGCATGCAGATAGATTTTTGTTTTAATAATGTTCATAATTTAGAGGCCTTAGAAATTCATGTATCAAATATGATACAGTAGGCTAACGGGATTGAAGATGGAGATGAATGGTGTCAGCTGCTCACCAAAGTCTAGATGCTGATGCACATCTTCATGAACTGAGTATAGAGATGTTGACCTCAAAAGAGTGTGTGAATCTCTTCTGTAGCGGTGAAATTTAGAGCCGGGGAGTAACGCTTCAGCCACCCTGACAAGGATAGATAGATGATGAGAGATCAAAAGTTAATATGTGGAAAAACTGGACCGTGCTTTATATAAAAGCAGAACAACAAACTAGAATTGTTTTCTAATTTCTAAAGGAAAAACAAATAATGCTTAAGCCAGCACACTTTCAGAAGAAAATTTAAAAAAAAGAGGCTTTTTTTCTAAAAAAAAAATATGGATATGGTTAAGTTCACACAAATTGTCCTTACTGTACAGTCATGACACACTGAAGAAAGTCCCGTGTTACAATTGTGTGACAGTTTTTGACCCCATGACTCTGGAGCCAATTCTGCACTACTTTCTCAGTCAGCTGAGATGGCTGTACAAGAGCAGCTACTTCTTCCAAACTCAGATACTTCCCTAAAATATAAATGAGAAAATGAGAACTGATTTCTTTATTTGATCATTTTTGATTATATAAAATGAGAGGCTCAATACCATATTGTTGTGAATCTGGGTCCGACACTAGTTTCAGTAACTCTTCCATCTGGTTAACATTCTGCTGCTTTAGTGCAAACGTAAGTTCCACTTCCTCCAAAGGTCCAACCCGTTCAACTAGAATCCAGTCCTCAGGCACACTAAAACATTGGGAATAACATTAGCTATGTTTCCATCCAAACTTGTGAATCAGGAAAATGTGTTCAAGAAAGTGTCCCTTCCTGGGAAATTGGCACAAAAAAATTTGTAATAAAAATGGAAGTTGGTGCAATAGGGGAAGCCAATGAGGCTTTTTTCACCCCACATCCTAAATTACTGTCTCAGAACGTGTCGAACTAAACGCAATAAACTGTCATGTTATCTTGCGTTCGGACGCTGATCTTTGGGAACACAATCATGTGAGATGCTTCTGCAAGGGAATTAAACCAAGTCATTCTGATGACAGGCATTTCAGAATGACCAAACCAACATTTGAGATGAAATTGGTCTGCTGGTTAGTCCAGTTATCCAATCACATCCACTGTTTAGGCAAAGTCACATTGCACATTGAGGTATTTAAACTGTAAGTGTGTTTCCATCATAATTTATTCACATCTTCTAATCGGAGAAAAACTTTTATCCGACTCAAATGAGCGCATACCCTAGAGCGCATTTCTAGAATTTTTGCATCTTTGGTCTCCATCTACCTTTTTGAATGATATCCCAAAATGCATATAAAAATAAGTGGATGCAACATAGCTATAGTTAAAGGCCTGTTTAGTGTAAAGTGATGTGTAGAAATTGCATTTATACAGTCACATAAGTCACATAAAGTCACAAAAAGTGACCAATATAATTTATAGTTTGGACTTACGAAGCATCTTGATCAGCCTCAAGCAGCTCCCCACTGACCAGCCAAATTAAGCTCAGGACAAAAACAGCAATCCTGTTATAAAAAAAAAAAAAAATATATATAATATATATATATTATATATATAATATATATATATATATATAATATAATTATATAGAACACTGTCACTTTAAGAACCCACTCTGATGCACATTCAATTATTTTATGAGAGCAAGAGCTAACTTTTACTGACTTTTGTCTTTTTAACTTCAATAGTCAATTTAAACAATTAATTTTAGACCGCAAACCAACAGTACACGAGGGAACACGTTTACTGTTTGTCCTTCTGACCATCTGACCTCGTGAGGTGAACCTAGTCTGTGAGACTTACAAGTCTTTGCAAATGAGATCAATAAATTATGACTACGGTAAGATGACGTTTGGTAAACAACAGAGTACTCACCGCATTGTTTTCGCGTTCATGCACCTTGATATCTGATTCTGAAAAACACCACAACACCAAATGCCTGTGCCTGTGCACGAATCATGTGATAGTCACGTGACCATCAGCTGATCTTCTATTTTGATTGAGGAAGTTAATGTGCTGTAAGTGTCCGCAAATGGGAACTTGTAAGAAATGCAGAGGAAGTCTTAGTTTTTGTAACGATATTATACTACAGGTAACAGTGTATATAGGTTATTTTTATTCGCACATTTTTAAAGTCATTTTATAAAGTTATACTTAGACGTCACGTCATCTGTACAAAAATTACCACAAACTAGCCAAATTATTTTTGGCCAAAATACCATCTTGCCACGTATTATTTGCCTTATTTTCTTGTCAGTTCAGACCTTGACGTTCGAGTTGGTTAATACTTGTCCTTAAAAAAAAATCAAATGTCTGTAGTATGTGCCTGTCTGTAATGTACTGTATTGTACGTATATGGACAGATTTCCATTGTTTTGAGGGGTAAGAATAAAAACAAATTGTCACTAAGATACTTTCCAGTCCAGCTGTTTCTGATAGCATTACTTACTAATGGAAGGCATGAAGCCTATCTGATGGATCTTACTGAGCAGTCATTGTAAGTTAGATTTCAAAGAGTGCAAAATGCAGAATAAAGACGACACAGCTCATACTATCTTATTAAATGTTCATTTGGCTGCTATAATGTGTTTAGTTTGCTGTCTCTGCTGAACATTAGTTAGTATGGCAGACATGGATGAGGTCAGAAAGGAAGCAGGATAATTGTAGGCCTACTTCCTGTCAAAATAAAAATCCAGAGTTTAATCTGATATATTATAGCATAGTGTTGGTTAATCCAGACAGCAAATCAACACACAATCAGGTGCATATTGACATGGATGATCTACAGTATTTTAGGCCCAGTACAGCAGTAAAGTTATATAAATAAAGTGTTTAGGTAGTGCCATTGGACATATGCTTTACCTTAACATTGTGATCCAAGGTTGAATCTCCATGGTATGCCACATTTTAGGCTGGACATTTTGAAATACAATTTTTGGCTTAAGAACTTGAGCATATGTTAGCTGTGATGAAATAATAATGGATGGTTATGTTCCCTCTTTGATTCCAGTAAGTGGCAAGTGAAAATAAGCATATGCTTGACTGATTATGCATAGTCTTTATTTTTTGGATGTTGACAAGGTGTAAAACAGTATAAAAATGGATAGCATTAAGAAAGAACAGATCTAAATCCCAATGCATTCACTCTTGGGTTGCACAGCAGAGCGAATATCATATATCATAGGGAATGTCTTTAGTAGCTTTATAGTCATCTTTTCGTAGGTTGTATTGTATTTTGTCCACCTTTTTTGTTTAGGCTACACAGAAGTTCACTTTCAAAAAGAAAACTACACTGATAATTATTACCTGGAGTAAGATGTGAGGCTCAATCTCCCCTAAATCTATAAGAAAATGTGTAGCCTAGCCTGCATAGTGAAAGAAGAGTTTCTGCATAGTGAAAATGAATGTTACTGTTAGCATTTTAAAGTATTCGGCTGTATTGCGATTTAAACTTCGCATAAACGCATTGCATTGGGTATTTTTAACTGTAGATGGCAGTGCGCGCGCATTTAATTGGGGACGATTGCGCATTGCATGAAAAGAAACAATTTCTAATTAAAATAGTCTCATTGACCTCCAATACGTCTATTTATGTTATTATTCTTATTTAGAAGAAGATTTTGTCAATGTCATAAAAAACAACAGACCTAGCCTATAATTATAGGCTACTAAGAAAATTCCTACAAAGCCGAATAAGTGTTCAGGGCACCTTTCATCGTTTATTATTAGTTAAGCTCTTTCGGTTTAGCATAATTTATTGAAATAAAATTGGCATTCTGATTGGTAATAATAGTCCTCTGAGAATAATTTCACAACACAAAATCTCTTTCCAGCGGGGGGCGCTCTTTGAGTACTAAGCAACAGGCATTCATTGTTACTCACATTCAAGATATTAACACTTTCTAAAGAGCAAAGGGGAGTTTCCAAAGTCATCAAGTCCATCCAACTTTGCCATTTTCGGCCAGAGACCACTGAAAATGACTCCCAAGAAGACTGCCGCTCCCTTCCTATGGTTTTCCTTTTGCTTTGGGAATATTATTGAGGCAGTGGTGCTGGGATCGGTGCAGTACCCCTCTGATAACGGGCTTCACTCACATCTGGATGCGCGCGGTCCTGCAGAAGACAGCACGAGCTCCACATCTGTTCATGTTCCGTCTTACATGATCTCTCTGTACAGGACTCTATCGGAACTGGACCGACGAGGAGGCAACGTCAGCCAGACGCGCTCCAGGAGATATGCCAACACAGTGACCAGCTTCATGGACCTGGGACAGGGTGAGTGAGATTGACAGATAGATAGATGGGTTGGAAGAGGATCTCATTCCGGCCATCGGTGCGGATTCCATACCTTCAGGTTGAGCCTGATCTGTTTATTTTTGATATATTATACTTGGCACATAAAATTATTAATTGTAATAAATTGTATAAGGTAGCCTACATGCTGCCTTAATAAATCACTTTATCACGCGGGAGCTTATAAATGACAGCTGACACTGTGACTATGACTGAGAGTTTATACATTAAGATAGGCCTATTTCAACCATGATATTAGAATTGAAATGATCTGATGCTTTGGATTAAATTATTATCAGTATTATAGGCCCAATTACGAACCACAAATTGCACTAAAAATATAATATTTGGTTTGTATAATGCATAAACCAAATATTATATTTTTAGTGCAATTTGTGGTTCGTAATTAATTCGGGAAATGCGCAGTTCTGCGTGTAGCCTATTACAGTTACGCGAATAGACTGTTTCTATTTTCCCAATTAAACTCGAAAAGAACAATAATTTAGTAAAGACTGCTACGGTGATTACATATTGATGTGACTGCGTGATTCCATGTTTTTGAAGCTCAAATTTACTTTTCTGTTTAGGATCATCTACTTCCCAATAATATTTTCGAAATAGGCCTACATAAAATACCAAAAAATAAATATGAAGTCAAATGTCTCAAATTTCCACCATCTGTGACAAATAAACTTCAGCAGCACCTTGAGATAAAGTAGGCTATCTAAGCGTTCTCCCCTCCAGGTGTTGCTGATAAAGATAGAGAAACATTTTAATTTAAAACTTATGTTCAAATAAGATTGTCACGTAAAAATACAGAATTTGTTAAATGCAGTGTGTCAACTATCCGCCTGCCAAATACATAGAGATTTGCGTGAAAACACTTTTAAAGTATAAAGTATAGCCTATAGTTTAAAAGGTTCTGTTCTTGAATGTTCGATGGATTGAAGTGACATTCATACATTATTACATTTGAGGCCACAGCCTTTGAATAATAAAAAAGCGCCCAATGTCACATTTGTTTAAGGGTATTGAGGGTAATAAGCATTAGTCTATAGGCTATGAATTCCAAGCATCATATTTCCACCTTATATTTTCCCACATTTTGTGAAAAATGGAGGGTTAAGAAATTTATTCGATCTCTCTGAGTTCTTACAAAGAAAATAAAACGATGGATGTCACTTTGTTTAAAAAAAAAAATAGTGGGGGACCGTGGTGGAGATGATGTCACGAACTGGCGAATGCATAGATCATAAATATTAATTAGGCAGAAATGCCCAAAAGTAATTTAAACCACAATTTAAATAGCACTTTTGCCAACATAAAAATGACATGAAGCAGCAATTATTCTTACTGACCAATTTAAGTGCTAAAATGAACTTGTAACTTATTTAAAGTAGCCTAGGCTATACCTTCACATATGTAGGCTACATCTGATGCTTTTGGGCCCAGAATTGTGTTGGTGTATAGATACATGCATAGACCAGCTCTAATCATCAGCAGTGAATTGTTGGTTTAATGAATAGGTGGCTTGTTATGAATATGTGGAGTTTCTTTTTTAAATCTGGCCTGGGAGTGTATGCTTCTTTGTGAAGATTGTCCCACCTGTTCCCATCATAAATTATGCCAATAAATGTTCAAGAAAAAAAAAAATTAAAAAAAAAAATATTTATCCAATGTATGCAAAAATATTTAAAAAAAAAATAAAAGAAAGGTATAACCAAAATATGACTGTGCATTGTCTGAAGCCATAAAAACTGAATTCAGACAATATTTGTAGACCCCAAGGTACTTGACTGGAACTTGAGTCCCTGACTGCCTCAGCTCATTTTTAGGTTATGTCATTGTTTAGTCTGGCAAGCGGATATTAGCTTAGAGGAGGATGCTTTACTCTACACCCCTCCCCTCTGTTCACCTTTCTTTTTTTTTATAGCATTCCTTTGTCTCAGAGAGGAGTTGAATAGTGCTTTTTTTTCTTTTTCAAAACACCTATTTTGCATGCTCCTTGCACTCATGTAGCACCATAGGGCAAGTACATTATTTGTGGCCAGTCCCCAAAAGTCTGCTACCTTTAAACAGTTTGCAATTACCATTCTGAAGGTCTCTCTCATAGTGTAGCATCAATATATGTCCCGATCTGGCCTTTGTGCAGCCACCTCATATTGGAAGAATCCTCTTCATGTTTAACCCATGAAACTGCGGTCTCTGTATCAGGTTGCATGGTACTCTGGGTTCCATGTTTGAACTGTATGTCAAGATGTCAACATCGAAGCTTGTTTTACTCTAAAGGCAAAGTCTGGTCTCTCTTAGCAAAGGTTGGTTCTGCATCATCTCAGTCACGGATGAGACTGAGTATTGGATGTGCTCTTTTAGCCAATTTCTTTCTCCAGACAAAGAAAAATAGAGGACAACATCTTGCAGACAGAGATTTTGTTCCCTGCAGCAAAGTTAGCTCTGCGAATAATGAAAGACCAGTTCCAGTTGATGGTGGCCACAGAAAACTGAGGTCCACCTCGGCTTGAAATGTTACCTAACATTTAATTACACCCTTAAGCCACCCACCTTTCAAATTTACTACATCCTCCTGAGGACAGATAGGGGAAGGAGGAGGGCTTCTCTGAGAGCTGAGCATTTCCAATGTCCTGCCAAACCTTCTTCTCACTCAATCAGTGTAATTAGTAGATGCTGCCAAAGGCCTTCACAGTCTGACAGGTCAGCCAAATGCTCTCCACCTGGTCTCCGTGAGCATGCTGCACCTCGTGTTTGGAGAAGTCATTCAGGCCCTTGAATGTTATTCTCATTGAGTAGATGGAATGACAATTTGTGTTTGCCATTTTCACAAAAGCCATATGTAAGATTGTTCATAGTAAGGTGAGGAAACGCATCAGCGTTTGCCTCTTGTAAGCTTGCTGCATTCATTCTTAAAATTCAAAAACTTCAATGCTAACCCATTCTTTCTCTTACACCTTCAGACGAGCTTTCCTGAAGTTCCATCAGCAGTACACATTCGACCTGTCTGGTCTCTCACGCCTGGACGAACTGATGGAGGTGGAGCTGCGGGTTCTGAGGAGGCCACCGCCTGACGTCTTAAGTTTAATCTCCCGTGGTGGGAACCTGTACCGACTTCTCCTTCACACCTGCTCCCTCCCGGGATCCTCTCACCAATCTCTTCTCCTCACCTCCAGGACCATTGATCTTCTAGATACCGCTTCAGCCACATGGGATGTGTTTGACGTTGGTGCAAGCGTGAAGACCCACCTCAAGTTGCACAGGACCGTGGAAGGCAGCAGGCCATTGTGTTTCAGCATATCAGCCGTTTCTGATTCAAATAACGAAGCCGTGCATCCCAGCATGCTGGGTCTGAGCCACGAGGATCAGCAGACCCATGAAAGAGCTTTACTGGTGGCCTTTTCTCGAGCTCGGAAGAAGGAGAACCTCTTTAGGGAGATCCGTGAGAAGATAAAGGCCATGAAAAGTCGTAAATTTCCCGCACGGGAGCATGATATTAAAAGTCATCCAAGACATCGGCGGAGGAGACGGACAGCACTAGCAGGCCGTCCTGGCGTAGGACCTGTTACAGGAGGCGGCGGTGGAGGAAAGGGAGGTGGCAGACGGAGAACACGTTGTAGCCGGAAGCCGCTTCACGTGAACTTCAAGGAACTGGGTTGGGACGACTGGATTATTGCACCACTAGATTACGAGGCTTATCACTGCGAGGGTTTGTGTGATTTTCCGTTGCGGTCACACCTGGAACCGACCAACCATGCCATCATCCAGACTCTCATGAACTCCATGGACCCAGAGTCCACCCCTCCAAGCTGTTGCGTTCCTTCTAAACTCAGTCCCATCAGCATCCTGTACATTGACTCTGGGAATAACGTAGTTTATAAACAGTATGAGGACATGGTGGTGGAGAGTTGTGGGTGCAGGTAACAATGTGAGCGAGGGGTGAGCTACCCCTGGACCCTATACGAAAGCTGCCGCTGCCTCATACGCAGAGGCCAAGCACTGCATTGTGGGCAAGACGAAGCAGTCAGAGCTGGTGAGAGGGACAGTGTGTAAATGTGTGACAACGAGCATGTGTGTATGTTCAGACGGCGATAAGAAATTGAGTTGTGTTTATGAAGCGAGCAGAGGACATGTGTGCCGAACAGCTCTACATTCCCTTACAACACCAAATAAACAACTCCTCAACAGAAAATGAGTGAAAACCTAGGCTTTCCAGAAATTATTTTACATCCTGTTAATGTAAACTCAATGATAGAGTGTTGAAGTATCCTTGCAGCAGCGGTAGAAATGTTGGCCCCGTTAAGACTCGGAGTCTGAGAATCTGTCAGCGGTAGCACGCAACTATAACGTGTGTAACAGTAAAGGTGCTTTGCATGACAGTCAGCTTATATTCAAGATGAAATAGCTCTGCAGAATTCGATAGTTCCTCTGAAAATGTTTCTCAGAGGAGTCTAGTGGCCTTAATCAAATACGGCATTGACTGAGTGAAAGTTAACACTTTTGACTTCATTCTAAATCTAAGGGGTCAAAGTGTAGCTGGTTAGCATGGCCTCATTAGCTCCTGCTGGTATATGTCACATCCACAACATGGGGCTGCAAAAACACCTTTCTCAATTGACGACCATTCAAAAAAGCTGTATATTCTAATGGAATAAAAAAGACGAAAAGCAACATTTAAAACACAGATCTTTCATTATATTAAAGTAGGTATTTTACAAGGCTTTTTAAAGTGTAAAACTTGCAAACTGTCTTTTGTAACAGTGCAGTATAGTCACTAGTAAAGGATTTGGGACTGTGCATCATCAGCCATTCAGCATTGTCATGACTCATGACATAATTTTCCTACAGCTTTTGAATGATTAGTCACATGGCATTTAGGGCTCAAGTGATTGGCTCGAAAATTACAGATTTAAAATTGCATACTTATGAGAGTCCTTGTCATACTAACTGACAGCTTTCTCCTAGTACTTAGACCTTCATAATCATATGTACACAGTATGGTTTTTGCAAATTTAGATGCTTCTAGAACCAAAAGACACATGTAATAATTGAGCATGACAGTTCTGAATTTTATATCAAGATAACCCACCTACATTTGATGTAGAAAGGTGGAAATCTCAACATTGGCCCACATAAAAAAAAGAATAACACATAACAGTGTTTAGCACATAATTTTACATTCTTAAAATAACATACTAAATGCTAAAAACTAAAACTAAGCTCTTTAATGAGAAAGAGAAACTAGGCGTTTTATAAAAAATGTTGATGAGACCACATTTGGCTTCGGTCGGATGATAAAGCTGCAGTATAGTACATGATGTATGCAATATGTGCAAGATAAATGACTTCATTGCATGGAGCGACCTCAGACCTTATTTTGTGAAAGGCGCTGTGGAGCCAAAATCAAAATGATTGTTTTGTTTTATCCTGACACTAGATTTGGCTGTTTGAGTGTCTACTTTCAGTGTTCACTTACATTTACTGAGAGGGTTTGTTTACTTGCACTCGTAATTAGATTAAATTACTTTTATCCTTTAATGTCATGCCTTATTATGGATTATCAAACAAATCTGCAGTATTTTCTCAAATGTTCGATTTAAATCGTTATGTATGAATGATAGCCACAAGGTAAAAAAGCACCTTGTGACTTAATTTATGCCCAATTTAAAATCTTTAAAGGGATAGTTCACCTAAAAATAACCCTATTTAAAAATAACCCTATAAAAATAATAATAAAAAGAGTGTTGGTAACCTAACAGTTTTGGTTACCATTGACTTGGCCCAAGACTGGCCAAAAACAGAGATATTTCAAAAAATATATATATTATTTTCCACGGAAGAAAGAAAGTGTGGATGAACTATCTCTGTAAACTCATTTTAGTTTATAGGAAAGTTTTAGTACCTCTTCAAAATCTAAATCAAAATGAAGCTTCTAGCATTTGTTAATCTCAGTGTCAGATCAGATATTTGCCTTCTTACTGTTTATATAACATCAACTGTTTCCTCTATGAAGAAATGCAAAGCAGATTTTTAATTCATAACAGCAACTGTTTTTCTTTCTTTTTTGACATTTCTCCATGGTAATTCCCCTCAATCAATGTTGGTCTCACTGTATGGGAATGATAATCACCTAAATTGTCCACGGTGGCATCATGAAAGTTACATTCCTAAATCAACGGACCGCAGAAGAATTAGCCAGAGCATCTGCGCAGTTCAGAACAATATAATGGCACGAAATCTGTGCGATTCTCAAGAAAACTTCCTGTGTGGTTTTACGGTACATTATTGTAGTGACTTTTGGTGTACAAGCTTGTTGTTTTGATTGTTTTTAAGTACTTTGGCGGAAATAAGTTCTTAACTTTAAAGTTACCATTTCTTTTTAAACAAATTACGTCGAAGACAGTTGCGTGCCTCACAATATTTCTTCAGTTCCCATTCAAATCATGCTGGTCTGTTTTTGTTCTGCAGACTGTTTGAACTCAGGACAGTTTGAAAAGATAAAGCAAAATCTATTTCAAACCTATGAAAACAAATTAATTTCATTTGGCCAGTCAAGGATAATTCAAGCAATGTCCTTCTTTCGGGATCTCTATCTCCTCTCATTGTAAACATTCCCAACCGTATGTGCTTGCTCCTTAATCTAATTCCTCTCAAGGCAGTTTCTCCAAACAATTTGATTCTTTTTATAAGCAGTCTTTCTTTCACTATTGACACGATCGTGATATCACACCTAGCTGGAAAAGATTAACATTACGGGGCGCCATCTTTGGTTCAAGGAGATAAAGAGGCATGAAGAGTGCCGTTGCCTCTTTCTGTTGTTCGGAGGTCTGGAGGTTATCAGCTTAAGCGCTGCATGGGTTACTTCAGCTGTGTCTCGCTACTTTACTAAAGTGGAAAGCCTTAGGAGACATTTAGTAGAGAAGGAGTTTCAATTCAGCATGCCAAGTGCTCTCAGAGAAATGAATGCAAAGCCTGCAGGATTGTCATGGTTCAGTAGAGAGGTTTGGCACCCCTCGGATATACATGCTGATCAGTGCTAAGCAATGTTAACTTACCTTCACCGATATCTGGTTTGCTTTACTGTAAAAATACAGGGGAAATACATGTTGCTCAACAAAAACAAAAAAAAAGGGACAATAAGCCGTGACTGATTTTTTTTTATAACTAGAACAAAGGCTTAAAATATATGTGTAAATTATTGTACACATGCCAAAAACACTTTTCATAATTTAATGCATTTAGAGTTATGTATTGGCTGCAAAAATGATCATTTTAAAGTAAAAACCAAGGATAATGTCTTTTTTATTGACTTTTTATTGTAAATGCACTATGTATGTGAGAGTATGTATACTGTTAGATAAGGAATTGTACATAATTCAATTGTAAATTATCTGCAATATATTGATTTCTTTTTTTTCGGGAGATGTTTATTAGTATATGTATAAAAAATATATAAACAAATTTAAATTTAAAAAGCAAAAAGTAAACACAGTTAGCATCTTTTCATACTTCTTTATTGCATTGTCATTTTTGTACAGATGATTTTATAAAAAAAAAAACTCCCGCACTCCCGCAGCAAATCTTCTTTCCCAGACATCCACATGAAAGTGAACCTTCGGTGACTGTCTGACTCACCCACGGTTCGGAATCATTATTGGGTTTGTATTTTGTCTCATTTTTTTGCCAGCAAGTATTCAGGAAGTTTCCAGGTGATTCTAAATTCCACACAACACGGGGTGAAGAGGGGGATACGGTATTGTCCGGCGCTGGTAGGGGAGCCGTGTGGCATTGTGTGCTAAACTCCAGGAAACGCTAACGTGTGGAGGGTCTCAGTGGAGGGTTTTTTTCTCTCAGAAATGAATGACTTTGTGCCCTGCCATTGAGCACTTGTCCAGAGGTTATGATGCAAGAGCAACGAGGAGATGGATCATTACTCACTTTTATTACAATACCTCCAATATTTAAAAAGGAGTAACAGAGATAACTTATTCAAAGACGTTTATGCCGTTTGTTAATCTGTTTTTGATGGATAGCAAAACTAATCTGAATCAAGGTCACTAATATTTCCTTTGTTGAGTCTACAGATTCTGCAATAATACACTATATCAAACAATTATTAGAGACAGAGAATAGATGGCCCCTCACCAAGTCCATTTTTTAGGGATGCTTTTAAATGAACACTGACCCCCAAATATTTGAACAAGTGCCTGGAGTCCATGACAAGAGAGGATACAGTTTTTCTTTATGAGAGGAAAGATCTTTTTAAACACGCTTGTTTCTTTTTTATTGAATCATGTCGCAGAATCACAAGTGAGACCAAAAAAAGCACTGCAGTGTCCAGACTTTGACATCTGTCCAGATGTCTTTTCCTTTTCCCATATAAAATCTCATTCAGGTCAAAAAGTTGATCGACAGCTTGAGATGGAAGAAATGATGAGGCTGACATCCAAATGTTTTTGTCAGATTCTGCAGTAACACTGGCCTGAATCTTTCATTTAGACACTTGACAGTGGGTATTAATGCTATTTTTAAAGATGAATGCATACAATTTTATTACAAATGATTAAAAAAAACACTATAAAATATAAATATATTAATACACTAAATATTTTAAATAAAAAATACATTTATTTTCAGTTGGCTAATAAGTGACTGCATTCTCACTTGCTTCACTTTTTTTTAAAAAAATCTTTCAGTCATTTATTTATCGAAATATGTATATTAAAAATAAAACATAATAAAATTAATATCCTTAAACTATATAAATATACTAAATACAATACATATTCAAAATGCATGGTCATTTATCCATTACATATTTTCTATGGTGTATAGTTTTTATTTATTTTTTTAAGTTTTCCATTAAACAGGCTAAATATGTACATTTTGTTGTATGATTGCATGCATTTATCTAGGGGTTTTATACATTCTGATTCCACTATTACACTCTGATGTTAATGTAAATACTGTGTTTAAACTGATCTTATTCCCCTAAACCGAATCAATAGCAATGATGGGCCACCGTTGGGGACAATTCTGGCTCTCCGTAAGTTACACAACCTGAAAAACATTTTCAATACTCCCGTGAGAGCAGGCTTGTGGGTTGGGATGCACTGTTTGCTTTTCCTACACTCAAAGTTTGTGTCATTGAAGGAGAATGTAGGACCTGAATTATATATATATGAATAGGAAATAGCTACAGTATCTGTGCCGCTATAATGTTTTGGAAGACAAATCTCACAACAGCACCAAATACAGTAGGCTTACATTTAGTAGAAAAGATCTATTTAAATTTAAACCGCAGATCAGAGCGTATCAGATGATTTTAAGTTGGTACAAAAACTGAGAGAGGGGAACAAAGAGCAACTATTGCGATGTCAAAACAAAACATAACAAAGACCAGGGGAAAGAAAATGATCTATTGCAGATGATATTTGGCAGGAAAATACCAGAGTATCTTTGGAACGATTCTTCATCACCACCACAAGAGAACCTAAACCACTCTGGAGACGTAAAACAGTAAAGCTTGTTTGCTTTGCCACAATTCAATCCACCCGGGCAGGATTACTCCATTTCCTTCTATGAACTAGCCCTGCCTCCTGGTTTAAATCAAGGATAAGCAAATTAAGGGGCTTTGTCATTCTTTTTGAGAAGGCTGGAAAGGAAGATTAAAGAGACCTGGGCTTACACGGAGAGTCCCGACTCTCAGAGAGAACGGGAAATAGATCAGATGGAATTATTTACTCTCCGTTTGCTGAGCCGCTCAGCAACAAGATGCGCCAATCACTGCCGGGACGGTCCACCTACAGGACGTCCTGGTACTGAAGACGACAGATTTCAAATCAACTGAACAATGACCCGTGTGGTGTTGTGTCAAAGCCTTTTCTAAAGAAATATCTGTCATGGCCCTCGGGGGAATTTCCTTGACACTTTTTCCCATATAATGAAAACTCCAAAATGCCAGAAAAGGGCCATTGTACTACTACTTTTCCACAGTGTCAAGTTAAAGTCACAATGAAACCAAATTGGTCAATTTATTTTTTTGGGAATATTGCAGTATTTATTGTAAATGCCCAATTCATGTGCCCTCGTAATCTTTAATCAAAGATACTTCCCGTCCCTCTTGCAGCAATATCTTTTCTCTTGTGACTGGTGTGAGGGTGGCACAACCTGTCACTCAAATGATTTACAGCAAACCACAACCATCCAAAAATGTATTCTGTGTGAACGGCCCTAAAATTATCACAAAAGTCGTCCAAATGACTTATGCAATATATTCCAAATGTTTTGAAGCAGACGAAAATTTGGTTATCGGCTCATAACCATCTCCTATGGTGGGCTGTTAATAAGTTTAACAAGATCGAGTTAAACTTGAGAATGCGATGATCTGATTTGCAAACAAATCATTCAGAATCAATAAATAAATAATTTTTAAAAAACGTGGAATACAGCACTTGAGTCATATGGCCCAATTTATGATACTTTTATGGTGTTATTTGTAATTTTGGAGCTTGACAGTCCCAGTTCTCATTCATCTATATTGTATGTTTAAATGTGGATGGGACATTCTCCAGAAATTAAGAAAATAAGTTATACAGGTTTGAAACGACATCACTTTGAATATGAGCATCAGAGTAAAATATAAGAGTTTTGATGTTTCATTACATTGACTAAGGTGGTTAGAGGACTGAATAACATTACGGGTCCCTTGGCATTTGAGGTAAACTGTCAAAATATTTCACTTGGTAATTCCCAGGAAACCATGCAAGTGGAGAACAAACCTACAGCCGGGTTTTCTTATGAGAGGTCCCGCTTTGGCTCCCCATTCACCATAAAGCAAACTCTTGGGATATGCCAGGAGCCAAGTTGGGGCCTAAAGAATCCAAACAGGTCTCAAGCTAAGAGAATAGCAGCTTTACAGGTAAAACACTATTCCAGAATCCTGCTGATGCAGTCTGGAGAATAAAAATGATCCAGGGTTAATGTTGAGGTCCATTTATGTGGAGACAGCTCAAATATGCATAATTTTTCTGCCTTTAACCAGGGTCAGCCCAAGTTTCATTCAAATTCAAAATATTGTGGTCCATGCTAGTACAGGCATTTCCTGCCATATTAATACAATTTCTCTTAAGAAAAAAATCAAATCACATGTAACATGTCCTGAGTGTAAAACATTTCATTGAAAAACCAAAAAGAAAAGGTTCAAGAGATCATACACAGGCTAATGATGATACACGACGATGGTAAAGCAATATTCAGCAAAAGCTTTCCTCCTCAAATACTGAATATCTGAATATTTAAACCATTTCGTTCATGACAATCAACATTGTAATTTGTAATCTAACTATACTAAATGATTATAGCAAATACATAGAAATTCAAAATTTCTCTCCCAATGACAGAAATAAACTGCAAAAAATTCTAAAATTGGACAATGTCTCTTTACAAACTTTTATTGATTCAATTGCAAAATGTTTTATTAACAATATATCATATTTGTTAACAATTTTAATTAAACTATTCTTCTGTATAGTTAACATTACGTATTGTTTTTTTACTTATGTTATTGTATTTTTTTACATTTTATTATAAAATAACTTTATATCATTTTTATGTTGATTTTCCATCAAGAGGACAATATCGTCATGCCAGGCTGTTGTTGTATATAAGAATCTTGTTCTTAAAGGTACATTGTGTAATATTTAGGAGGATCTGTTGACAGAAATGAAATATTATTTACATAACTAAGTTTTCAGTGGTGTATAAAGACCTTACTTAATGAACTTTTTAATTCAATTCAAATTTATTTGTATAGCGCTTTTCACAATAAATATTGTTTCAAAGCAGCTTTACAGAAAGTGCATTTCAGAAATGTACATAGAAAAATACAGTTATTTAATCATGTATTAATTTAGGGCATAACATTTTTAGTATGATATGAATAAGCCATTTCTGTATCTACATACACCGCGGGTCCCCATACATTGAAATGTCCATATTGCGCAGACACGTTGTTCTTCGTGCAAAGAAGCTTGCTAAAGTCAGCGAATAAAACATTGGCACAATGATTAACACGTAACAATAATATTCGCAATAACATATCGTTTTACTGAATAATTAAGTAAATCTACTGTAATCTCTTAATTTATCTTTGTAAAGAAACCTTATTACTTAACTGGCTATTTTCTGCTGTCTCAGACGACGACATCTTTTCCTGTCGGCAACCGTAACTTCTGTCGGTTGCAATTCGCAACCTCACCACTAGAAGTCTCTAAAAATTACACAGTGCACCTTTAAGTGCTTGTCTGGTTGTCAAGTTTGGAAAATTACAGATTTCCACAAAAATAAATTATTTATGCAATACACTAAAAAGTTGAAGGACATGATACACTTACTTAAATTAAATTATCATATATTTCACAATCTCGCAATTTAACATGTTTATGAATATTTTGAGGAAAAATGAAATATCACCAATACATCAGTCATTAAGCTCCATCGTGACTGTGAAGTGACACATGACATGCTTGATACGTCACCATGGAATTCACACTGCACTGACACGCCGACCAATGGTAACAGACACCGACTGAACATCTTAATTTGGCATTTGTCGGGTCATGGAATGTTTGACAAGTGACTACTGTAATCTGGTGATCTGTTGGTTCAGTGTGAATTAGCCTTACATTCTAAAATAATGGTCATTTTTTTAAAACTCACATAGGGGGCTCAGTTAGAATATTTGTCTTGTAGACATTAAAGTTGAATAAATGTTATTCTGGCAGTCAGAGCGTCCGCAAATCATCTAAGATCCACTCAGCCGTCATGTTAGCCATTTCCTCCCCTGAATCCAGGACGAATGCATGCCGGATGCCCCTCTCGCACAGACGAATGTCCCCTTCAGGGAAGTCCTTTCGGATATCATGGTAATACTGCACAGGGCACCAGTGGTCCGTAGCTCCATAGTAAAAAATAATCTGAAAAAGCCAAAAAAGACAACCCTAAAATGATTTAGGTTGGTTCCCAGTGCGGGTATGTGGGATTCACCACTATGACCATGCATCATAATAAGAGCAGAGCTTCAACAATAAGGAAAGCTTGTACCTGTGTGTCACAAAAGCCCATATTTCATTTTAAAGGCACAATTTATGATGTAAGAATAACAAAAGTAGCAGCCCTCCCATTTGATTTGCGTAGGAACTTAGACCACCACTGGAGTTTGTAGTATGTGCTCCTTCATATTCCTCAGCTCACCTCATAATTTCAGAAACCGCTATCAAGGAATGGCATATGCCAAAGCCCTAAAACTTTTTGCTTTGTGAAAAGAATTCAACTAGGGCTGTCAAATAATCAAAAGAATTAATCAAATTAATTACATTATACACTAAGTAACTGCATAAATTAACATTTGTTTAGAGAAAACCCTAATAAAAGTTAACTTGTTTAATTTATCTTTTTTTAAATAATTTATTTAAAAATAGTATAAAATATAATGCAATGACGTTCTAATACAATATAATCTTGAAAAATAAAATAAAATAGGTTTGGGTCAGGGGGCATGAGTAAATAGGTAATTTTTATATATAATTAATTGTACTAATTCTTAATAATTAGTAAACTGACATCCCTAGTCAAAAACGTTAATTTTGATTCAAGGTATGATCAGTCAAATATAATTTGGCAGATGAAACATCAAAGTAGACTGTGTTCATCATGTGCCATAAATCTATAAAGCAGAATGGAGAAAGTCTTTAACAAAGGCGGAGCAAACTGAGAAATTCACAGAGAACTCCAAATGGGAAAACAATTAAGATTGCATTTCAATAAAACAAAATATAGGAAAGATTGACATTAAATCCGCTACGTCCACCATGTCCCCTCAGACACCGGTGTGGACACTTGAAGGGTATTTCCTTCAGTTAGGCTTCCGTAACCTGGGCTGAATGATGCCAATAACATCAATGCGAAAGGAAAAACCACCCGTGCAGATTTCGAAAGGCTATTTATTGGTGAGACCTCGAGAGCCGTACACAATAGAAAGATCAAATTCTCTTGTCAACTGCTTTGCATGATTTCTCTGACAAACTGCATAATGTATAGCCTCTGCCGACTGTACCAGTTAATCATGATGGGTTCTACATCTGTCGGCCTGATCGATTTCACCACAGCCCATAAATCTAATAGAGGAGTCAGATGCATGTGGTTTAAGGCTGAGAGGGGTTTAAACATATGACCTCCTGTCTTCACCTTCAGATTTTTCGGAAGAAAATTGTTCTAGCATCGCTATTGGCAAGCGAGACGGACTGCGAAGCCGATACCAAAGAATGCCACATACTCTGACACCCATACGGACAAACAGACAATGAGACATGGACGGAAAAGTAGAGCTTCCTTCCTCCATGGAATTATGGGTGGGATGCTAAAAGATCAGACCGGGAAAACATTCGATCGGTTTCCAGACTCAAGGGAATTTCTGAAGCTTTGAGCAGGAATTACTTCGAGTCGAGGTGCTATGTGTAACATAAGAAGCAGGCCTTGAGTGTGTGACTCTTAAGAGCGGTGACGATATCACCTTTTGAACTGGTGACAGATATAGACCATCAGGAGCTCCTCTGCATGTGTACGCAGTCTCTGCATTGCATCACACCACAGTACTGAAAGAAACACATATGCTGCGTTCCAAACCGCATACTTCCCTACTATTTAGTATGGGAAAAAGAGTAGGCGAGCGAAAAAGTATGTATGAATCCAAAAGAGTAGGCGAGAATTACCTGGCTGACGTACTAATTATCGCGAGATTCGGACTTAAGTGCGTTCCAATATGCCTACTTTCCTACTATATAGTAGGCGAAAACAGTACGTGAAAGAAGCAGTACGTTCGAAACATCAGTATTCATAAAAGAGTAGGCGAGAAGTTCCCGGATGGCTTACTGCTTCCGGCCCGATTTTTGAGTGCAGTCCGATGGGTACTCTTCTATCCCAGGAGGCCACGCGAGAGGATACGTCATATAAAAGAAGAAGAAGGATAGGTCATACTCGAACATGACGCCGGACGAAATGATGACGGACGAGTGTTTTCAAATGTGAGTAGCCTAATAGATATTACAAATCAAATGATCGCATGTGTTGAAGTACTGTACAGTAAACTGTTGAATTGTTGAAGGTGTAAAGACGCTATATAGTATGATAAATTTGTGATTTTGCTGTAAATCACATTTTATTGTATAGCTAACAGAGGAGCTCCAGTAAAGACACATACGTCTCCAAACTGGATTTGCATACATTTTAAACCGTATGCATCTTAAATAATTTCTAAATGTCTATTTAATATCTAAGAAAAACTAATATAAGAATTGCATATTTCTACGTCTAATAGATATGAAATAGACTTCTGAGTTGCGTGTACTATTGTTTAACTGTTGTCAACACTGTTTTCATTAGACAAATGTGCTGTAAATAATTTTATATAATATTTGTGCATAGGATCTGAAATGTCTACAGACTGGTGTGGGTGTGATATAGCCGTGGATTTTATCTTTATTGTCTTTTTTTTTTTAAATGCATTGTAGAATTTGTAAATGTTATTTATCTAATATATTGTTGATATTGCTTAAATGCTTATTTAAAAAGAAGAGTGTTATGTCCATTTATTAAATTATTTTCGCTTAGCATACCAGTAGTAGCGCGCGCCCGTGATGTGCTTCGTTCAAGAGTAAAAACGACGACCAGGAAGCCGTCACTGAAGCGCTCGTTTTATTTATTCTTTTATCTTTTTAGACTGGAGCCCAAAGCTGAATCCTGGAAACGGTCCCATGGATGAGTCCCTCCATCACTCCATCTGCCCTTATGAGACCCTTCATCACTCTATCTGCCCTTACTGCAGATTGTGAAGTGCAGCAGCAAGCAGGCACGGCTCAGCTCTGATAAATTTATCAGGATAAAGCCCAGAATGCGAACCGCTGTGTTGAGATGGCAGTATGTGCGGTTCACCGCCTGTAAATACATGCTTGTAGTCTGAAAAAAGTTTTGTTTCATGCGTTGTTGTCTTGTATATGCATTTGTTTATTGTGATGGTTACTTTTATTTGTTCGTTTGCTCATTTATTCATGTTTATTATTGTTGTCAGTAAATGAAATATAATTATTTAGCCTAATGTATGCATTAATTCATTGCTTGACTGGAAATTGAGATGTTTCACTGCATTTATAGCTAGTGTGTAGCTATTCATGTATAACTATCATATGACAAAAATTACATTCGGCTTGTTTTATTAAATTATATCATTTTTAGTAGGCTATAAAAAAGTAATATTTAGTATTGGTCAGCATTTGCAATGCAATTCATTCTAAGGTAGGCTAATATTAATTTTTAAGGAGCAATACTTATATAAAGTATAAATCAACAGTTTCCTCCAACGGAGAGATCTTCGAGCTGCTCGTCTCCTTTGTGCAGACATTACAAACGCTGAGGAAAACTGTTTGTGCTGTCGAGTTACTGATGTGAAGTGTTAGTGCACCTGTCGCTCATATCATTTAAACTTATAAACTTATTACATACAAGATCATGGAAAGATTGATCTAACAATGAACAATAATGACAAAGCAGAAAACATAAAGATCATTGGTTTGTGTACATCATAATATGATATTTATACACAGGAAAAAAAAAGAACAATAAGGCGAGATACTATTACTATTTATATCTACTTATTTATTTATACTATTCATATCTTTAAATAGTTCTGAGGAAAATAAATAAATTAACAACATATTCAAGAGATGACGTTTTTTGAGGTTTCTTAATAATAATAAATATATCGTTATAAGGGTAAAACTGCTTAAATCAACCCTAAATGTATTCACAAAAAAATCGGCAGCTGTTTCTTCAACAATACAACAAAATGAGCAACTTTCATCAATATCAAGATATTTACAGATAGATGAATTAAACGTGTCGTTCATCTTTTAAGTTGTTGCGCTTGTGATAACGCGTCGTAGGTCACATGATAACGTAAACATGGCGATGATGTCCGGATCGCATTCATACTCAACGAGATTTGGCTATAAAGTACCTACTCTTTTAGCGCTCGTTAAGTAGGTACTCATTGAAATTAAGTACCTACTCATTGAGTATGCGGTTTGGAACGCAGCCATAGTTCTTCCGCCCATGCTTCCATTGAGAAAACGGAAGGGTGGGTTGGAGGAACGTGCTTTGAGATCTGATATCTTTGATTGGTTATCAGCTCTCTGAGGGTTAGTAAGCATGGGTTAACATGTTTAGAGGTTTGTTCAATGCCCTTAATATGTAGGAAATGCTGTTGGTTACAAATGACTTATTACAGTCATCCATCAACATTTTGGCCACAGACAATATTGGCGATATATCAGTTGATATTCCATATTTAATTGTGCATGCTCTTTTCTTTTTTTGCATTAAGATTACCTTTGCCGTCATGTAATGTTCACGTTATATTTTAGGTCAATCTTTAAAAAAATTATTAATTTAATAACATTGTTAAATGCAATCTTTGGCCAATCTCAAAATAAACATCCATTTTCATACTGTACATTATTATGTGATGCCTAGCATTTGAAAACAATTTTTTTTTAGCCAGAATAGTACATTTATTGGCTATTTATCACTTATAGAATATTATAATTTTTTGAGAAATGTAATATCCCTACATAATTGTACTATTTATTTATAGTAAATATAATGCATAGTTTAATGTATTTCTAAAAGAGATTGGATGTGTACACTGACTGAATAATAAAACATGCATTATAGAGAGAGTGATAGACTAACACAACATCTCATAAGATGCATTGTAGGATACAGATGTTGTTGAATTAGCCACAAATCAGTTCGAGGCAGTTGGGAATAGAGTTTGTTTAAAGTAACTTGATCAATTCTGACATGTGCATAATTACACCATTTTTAATTACACCATTTTGTCTATACTGTCATTTTATTCAAACAGCACTTTAAACATTGTTCCTTCCATCCTTTCTTCTTATGTGAAATAAATCACTAAAAAGTTATTAAGTAGTATCTTATTAAGATTAATAGAATTGATAGTTGTTCCAAACAAAGGCAAATTTAAAATGAGTGTTTTTGGCTTTTGGCCATGTCCTGAATTTTTAATTTTCGCTTTTATATGGTACATCACTCTTATCTACTGTTTATTACCTTGCTGAGGTGTTGACGAATAGTTGCGTTGTCTCTTTCTACAACCAGTCTCATTTCTTGGCTTCCCATGTACATACCATTGGCTGTAGAGACAAAGAGACAACAACAGAGACAGACATGTGGATTAGCATATTACAAAAATTGCAATAAATGAGATAGTGCAAACAGAACTTTGTAAACATTTGTATTACACATCGACCACTGCAAGGTTTACTAAACATGTAGAGTATCAAAATTAAATACACATCCAAAAACGGCACTACCTCAAAGGCCAGTGCTTGTACAAACATGGAAACAGCAACCAGTTCATGAGGATTACATCTGTTCCCGTTCATACAGTATGTACTGGATGTACACCCCTACTAACAGTTTAATGATGCACAATGATGTCATTGATTTAGGGTTCAGACTCTGTGCACTGAAGTGACATATGTCGTTTCTGAATATTTCATATGATGTGTTCCCAGCTCTCTACGTGCAGGCTTTGCAGAGTGGATATTTAAAAGAAACGCCATTGATATTACACCTCATTCTTTTATGTGTGTGTGTGTGTGTGTGTGTGTGTGTGTGTGTGTGTGTGTGTCTGTTTTGTTTGTTTGTTTTTTGGTGGAAAGAGGGTTTATTAAAACACTATAAATATGCTAAATAAATAAAAAAACTATATATATAAATAAATAAATAAATATATATATATATAAATATATATACGTATATATATATATATATATATATATATATCTGTGTGTGTGTGTGTGTGTGTGTGTGTGTGTGTGTGTGTGTGTGTGTGTGTGTGTGTGTGTGTGTGTGTGTTAAAATGTAAAATGTGATTGAAAGTCACTTATCACTACAGTATAAACAGTAAAAATAGTAATTGTTTTCTATTTTAATAAAAAAGTAATTTATTCCAGTGATGACAAAGCTGTGATGTCATTACTCCAGTCTTCATGGTCACATGATCCTTTAGAAATCATTCTAATATGCTGATTTTCTGCTTAAGAAATTTTCTGCTCTATATTATATATAAACAGATTTAGATTACAAAATTATCTGCCTCAGAAAAAATGAGGAGTTTTGAATGAATTAATCTGATTAAAACTTGAAAAAAAACAAAAAACAAATTAAAATTTCAATGTTGGGTTTCTATGTTTTATGGGGATATTCCATATATTTCATACATTATACTCCAAGTATATATTCCAATTTACATGTCTGTATATTCCATTGACTGTATATTCTAGCCCTAACCTAAACCTGCCTATTAAAAAAAAACTTTATGGATTTTACATTTTCTAACAACATCACTTAGTATCACAACACACACACACACACACACACACACACACACACACACACACACACACACACACACACACACACACACACACACACACACACACACACACACACACACACACACACACACACACACACACACACACACACACACACACACACACACACACACACACACACACACACACCTTGAGATTCATAAGCAAATACAAGCTGCTTGACCTTGATGCCCTTGGCAACAATTAAAAGAGACTGATCCTGATCTTGCGCGGGCCAAGAGATCAAGAGATGTGTTAATATCCTTTCTCATCAGGACATTCGGTTGATGAGTGTTCACCCTCAGACTATGGTGGAAGTGTGTGTATGGCGCAGACAGTGTGTGTGTGTGTGTGTGTGTGTGTGTGTGTGTGTGTGTGTGTGTGTGTGTGTGTGTGTGTGTGTGTGTGTGTGTGTGTGTGTGTGTGTGTGTGTGTGTGTGTGTGTGTGGTTGTGTGTGTGGTGTGTGTGTGTGTGTGTGTGTGTGTAAAGAAAAACTCCTCAAATGACTTGCTTCCACTGAGTGAAAAGGAAGTGTGGGTATGATCACACATCCGCACGGCTCTAATGCTATCATATTAATCATGGCCGTGTACTATATCATCCAGCACTGTTAACACATTTCACAAGACTGAGAGCCGCATAATAAAAAGGCAAGTAATCAATTTTATCCCTTTCTCAAAGCAGAAAAGCACAGGGAAAAAAAATGTTTAAAATAATTTAAATTTACGCCATGTTTCATTAGTACGTTCATTCTTTAATGTTTCCTCTTTCAGACTGGAGAGTTTAATTCAGCACTATATTTTTACAGAGGAAATGATTTTTGGAAATGGGGAAAACTGAATGAAAGCCTTCTGTGCAAACTAAGGGTTTTTCCACATTTCATTAGTGGTGGTTGCGAAAAGAATTATTACAGTCCTTGGTATGAATATTTCCCTACTAAATAGTATGCAAAAAAGCAGTACATCAAATTAGTACAATGTCCGAATCCAAAGTATTCATAAAACAGTGCAAATACCCAGATGGCACACTGCTTCTATCGAGATTCTAAAGTGTGTATCTGATGTTTTAGGTCACATGACAGTGGCAACATGGCCGATGTATGTCGAGAGTCTATTCATACTACACACATCCATATTATCAATAGAATATAATGGATAATTGGATGCGAGTTATTTTTATCTGGGCCAGTAAACAACCCCCAGAACCATAGCAACAGCCTAGCAACATGCCAAAAAACACAACTTAAGGTGTGGTTTTTGGTGCTAAAAATCTTAGTAAGACAATGACAACCGAATCGATCATTAAAGAGAACATATCTAGCTTCAGGTCTGATCTGTAACTACTTTCAATGCATGCCTTCACACACATACACACACACACAAAAAAAAAACAGAGTGTGCCATATTTAAAAGAACTGAGCAAGAGGGACTCGTGGTAGAATGTCTCCTTTATTCCCAGCATCAGAGAGGTTTCAGAGTCACTTAAGTGTTTGGATTGGCTGCTTTTTGCTTCCAAATAAATGTTAAAGTTATACGTTAGCTTTCCTTTGCATTTTGATGTGTACTAAAGGGAGACATGAGTCATTTGAGATGAGGTGCAAACAAATATTTGCCATAGAACACAATGAACACATAGAAGACTTACTAAGGCATCTAATTTTATTACACTAAACACATCACAAACAACATCTCCACCCACTGAGGTAAACTGGACCAGAGGATGTTTGAACTAGAGGGTTTTACAGAAGAGTAAAGTTCACGGCAATTCCACTACCTTTACCCTATGATTCAAATACAAGAATCTTTGAAATGTAAGTAAATAATCAGGAAGGCCTGTTGCAGTTTTTCAGTCAAGTCATGATATGTAAGATAACTTCAATCATTGTGCCCTTTAAATCTCGATTACTATTATCATTTATCCAAATAAGAAAATTTTAAGTTGACATATTTCTGGTACTTTAAGAGGTTGTTTTTACAGGTTGTTACTTTGTGAATGCAGAGTAATCAACTTTACTGATTTAAATTCATTAAACTAATGAAATGCAATGAAAATATGAGATGGGACCATTTATTTAGATTGGGATTGAAGAACATATTAAAAAGAAAATGTTTTTTTAACGAGAAATGAAGGCTAAATTGCTGAAAATACATAAAAAGTTAGAACAGAATCATTACTCTGTGATGACGGACGGACGGACGGACGGACAAACAGACTTATCAATATTCAGGTGGGTGGGTTAAAAAAAAACACTTTGTATATTAAAGCGTTGTATAAATTGAAAATGTGGGATTACAGAGAGGAGGAAAAACCCATGAGGAGAAGGTAGGGGAAAAAGATGGAGAGGTTGAGATCTTTTGAGGGAGATGGGTGTGCCAGTCTTGGGGCAGTGATCTGCGAGACATCCCCTGTTCTATCTCACTTATCTCCAGTGGGGTATCGGGATGGGGGTTTGGCAGGGCACAGCATTCCAGTCAATTTTACACATCCTCACACATGCACCTAGTTAACAACTGTCTGGAGAGGTAGAACCGAGGGATCTGTGCGCAAAAACACGGACAGACACACAGAGACGCAAACAGACAAACACGTGCAGATAATTCAGTGTCTCCTGTTAGCGTCCTGGGTACCTCCATGTGGCAAGGCACAAAATCAAGATGGGCAGTTGACACAACATGACGCGTCTATGGACTTTCTTCATTAACATCAAGATTTCAAGTAATATTAGGTCATCATGAATTTTTCATTTTTTAAAAAGTTTCTGTATAGTAAATGTATAGGTTGAAATTTAATTTAATATCAAAAACTTATATGCACAGTGCAAGCTCAAGCTGTGATGAAAATTCATAACTGATCCAAATGTTCAACAATTAATCAAAGTAATGCCTAATCTTCAAAGATTTATAAAAAACAAATCAATTGCAAAAGACTGTAGTGATTCAAGGGCAGCAGGAGCCTTGCAAACAAACAAAAGCTTTTAAATGTTCCATCCTGTTCAGTTCAAGATGTGGATGGGGAACAAAACGTTTTCTTCTTCCACTGTGCCTAATGTGCCTCTATACTCTTTGCATTTGCTTCCCAATTGTCCTGTTGATATTTATTTTACACCACACATTCCTCTATTGGGTCTAAAACCATCTATTTACATCTTTTCTCCAGTCACTTTGCATTAGTAACACAAACAAGACAAGTTCATGACGGCAGAACTGTCTGAAGTCCACGTCCAGTTTCTCCACCGTTTGCACAGACCACAAAGTCACAATGTGCTTCTCTTTATTATATTTCCCTTTAAAAGAGCTAAGCGAATGTGACAATTATATTCTCCCTTCCAATTCAATAACACATGTCGTAATAGAAATCCACATAAACTGAAATACAATACAGATTTATTTTTTTATTACGTTAAAAAGAACACATGGTGGGTGGCCATGCATCTCAAGTAGTTTGGAGAGCAGACATTTTGGGGACTTACTCTGATAAACAAACCTTGCATTATAATGTCATCACATTTTCATTCATACCCCTAATGAGTAGGATATTCCTATTCAACACTTGTGTTCTTTTTTCATGACAGATCACACCTGATGCCCTGGTTATAAAATTAAATTATAGCTACCTTAGTTATGACTATGTAAACTACTTTTAGAGAAAGTAAAATTTCAGCATGACCCTATTATAAGAGAGGGTCAACTGTTCTGCAACATATCAAAAACCACAATGAGAAAATGACTGTTGTTACGTACTGCATGAGAATAATAAAAAAACACACACACACACACACACATTTTCTGCCCTCTGGGCCAACACAAGAGTTGCAGATGTGATTCTTGGATCTCCAGTAAAATAATAACATAAAAATAATATAAATGAATAGCCCATGGACACAATGTCATAAAATGACAAACCTTCAATATCAGGTAGGAGGTAGCACAATGCTCTACGAAGTGTGGAAAATCCGGAATTTATGCATTCAGCTTTGACATGATCAAGTCTCGACACTCGATTGTATTATACAATGATTTTCAAATGGAGTAAATTATGTGAAAATCCTCATCCTTCAAACATTCAACAGATAATGAAATCAAACATCAAGTTCTCATCAGTTCTGTGGTCATTACAGACAGTAATAGATGACAATAGATGATATTTTATATGAATATATTTATAAAAAATATTTATAAAAAAAAATTTGTAGGATAGTCAAAACCAAATATATTACAGTTTAGCTCTTAAGGGGTTAGTTTACCCAAAAAAATTAGTTATCCTATAATTTACCTCAAGCCATTCTAGGTGTATATGACTTTCTTCTTTCAGCCAAACACAATCAAAAAGCGCATCCACCCATCATAAAAGTAATCCATACGGCTCCATGGGGTTAATAAGGCCTTCTGAAGCGAAGCGATGCATTTTGTAAGAAAAATATCCCTATTTATAGCTTCCGGTAACATCTGTCCGCACGTTTTGTTTTGCTCTATCCTCTGCACTTCGGCCGAAACTCGACTCGTGTACGGAAGCCAGTGATTCAAGTTTATAAAGTTGTAAATATGGATATTTTTTATACAAAACCACATAGCTTCACTTCAGAAGGGCTTTATCAACCCCCTGGAGCAGTATGGATTACTTTTATGATGGATGGATGTGCTTTTTTGAGCTTTAAAATCTAAGGCGCTACTCATTCCCATTATAAAGCTTGGAAGAGCCAGGATATTTTCTAACATAACTCAATTGTGTTTGGCTGAAAGAAGAAAGTTGTTTTAATTTTTGGCTGAACTAACCCTTTAACACTGAAAACAGATGCAACAAGCTTCTTTGCGCTTGTATATAAGTTTATAAAGTGTAAGTTATAATAAGTGTAATTAAAATAACCAATCTGAACTTGTTCCAAGAGGTTTCATTATGTTTTGTGGAACAATGAGTATAAGATGCACTTTTTAGTTGCCACATTGAGCACTGCATCTTTTTATTGTGTCCTGCTCCATCTAATGGTGATGTTCAGGCAAATACTAGCATAACTTGCATTTATTCACCCTCGTTCTAAACCGGTATGATTCTCTTTATTCTACAGAACACAAAATATATTTTGAAGAATGTTGGTAACAAAACTGTTTTGGTGACCACTTCCATTGCATGGACAAAAAACCCCCCAGATATTTCTCTAAATATCTTATTTTATGTTCCACAGAAGAAAAAGTCATACAGGTTTGGATTAACTTGGGAATGAGTAAATGTGGGATGACTCGCAGGGAAAAACAAGAAGGAAGTTACATTAATGTACTGCTAGATGTTCCTATTGTTTTAAAAATCTATGATGAACAGAAAATGCAGGAAGAAACAACAATTGATCAACAGCCAAGCAATTTTGTGTTTTTGTTCAGTAATAAGTCTACCAATGTAAAGGTGTTCCACATATAAGCAGAAACAGGTGGCCGGAGGAGGAAGTGAATATGACTCAAAAGTAAGGTGGCAGATAAGAAGTTCAGGAGTTTAGCCTCTAGGTTCCAAAATCAGGTCGACGTTAACTTTGTTCCGCTCTAACAGGAAAGGGAGCTACTTGCAGCTACGCTCTGTTTTCCCGCTTTCCCAGGTGAGTCAAATTATGATCGGAACAGCAAAAGGAACTAAAGACAGAAGAGTTCAAATTGATCTCCAGAGATGGTGGGTCAAATCTCCCGCTTCTCATAAATGAGGCCAAGAGAAGCCTGGATAGAAGAGTGCAAAAGTGTTCAATCATAAAACCGTGTCATGAGAACTGGCATAAGTGGTTAGGTGAGGGAAAACAGAAGCTGTGTGAAGTGGAGTGTTGCAGACTACTGAAAGGATAAAAGATATTAGAGACCGTTACATAGCCACTTTCCCTGTGGATCTTCGAGCAGGCACGCCTCATTGACGTTTACGCTCCTAGATGCAGGACCTTGATGTCTGCATGATAGACACTGTGTGCATGCTCCACATGCAGTTAACATCGAAATATCAACATTCTCAGTTTCAAGGAAAGGGATTTCTGAGCAAATAAATCCTTAAATGTGCCCAGGAAGTTCCAGCTAATAGCAACATGCTGTCTTAATTAAGTCTGTCAACTCGCCATTAATTACGGATGTAATACAAGACAGAGAGTCAGAGCAGCTTTTCGTATGCAGTCACGGGCCAGCACTCAATGGTACAAAACGCACGCATGCACATGTGTACATACAGGACCACCTGGCCTTTTCGATGAATAACAAGAGATTAAACTTCCTTGCAGCGGTATTCCAACATTTGTTGGTTTTTAATAAGGAAAGGGGAAGAAAGTTTCGCTTGAACATTTTGTTCAGATGAAAAAAAAAGCAAAATTCATTCCAATCGACACTACATGAGAAGTGCTAATGATTAAAGGCATGCTTACAAGCACTGTCAGAAGCAAACCTCCAAATCCCAGCGCAACACAGGGAGAAGGAAACTAAAGGTAGAGCTGACAGCATAAAAAACAGACAAAAAGGAGAAAAGAAGGGCGAGCGAGTGAGAAAACTGGTTCTTCCGAGCGACTAGAGAGTGGAGCTCACACTAATGCCTCTGGGCTCTACTGAGGCCCCTTTGGCAGAGACTCTCCGGCCATCACAACATCCATCACTCTCCTCCCAGGACAGACAGGGAAAACACTCAGCCTTTCACCTAGAGAGAGAGACTGCGTTAGCGGTCCGTTCGTTCTCTTGCTCGCTGGAGAGGCCTCTTAATTACTCCTACTCACAACACTTCATCTGCACCATTAGTTCATGTACAGAAAGCCCTGGAGATCAAATATGAGTTATGATAAATAAACCTTTATTCAAAACATTGTGAGATACTGCTCTCTTGGCTGCCACTCAAATATTATTTGCGTTTTCCCTCTCTTCGGCCTCGACTTTATCTCAACTAAATCGGCCGTGTCATCTTTGAAGTGGTGATATACTTCTTATCGTCTGATAAAAAGAGAGAGCAACGCATCTGAACAGTCAAGGTTTGGAGGGATGCCAACATGTGAACTTCTGAAAGGTTTCAGCACCTCATTGAAACAAGGATTAGATCTATGGAGCAGAGTCCAAACGGAGAGAGATGAAAATGGAGACCTGAGGTGAACAGAAAGGTTGCGTGAGACAACATAAAGTGTAATATGTTACACTGTAGCAGTGCCTATTAGTGCTCAGAATATTACAGATGCTGCAAAAGATTATCACACGTTGAGATGCATCCCAACAAGAAAAAAACATGACCAGTAGATATTTCTAGGCCAAATAACTTTCTGAGGGAGGGGGAAATTTAGCAAAATGGATTTAAATGATGGAATAACCGGTAAATTATGGTAAAATGTGTTAAACCGAGCTATGAGTCCTAAACTGAACAAATTTCTTTAATTAACAAACAATGAAGGTTTACAAATATATTCACATATATACATACATATACACACACACAATTCATATACAATTATAAATATATATAAATGTATATTGGCTGCCTATCAGTTGGCTATTAAAAAAAACATTGTTCGATTAATATATAAAACCACCCAATACACATTATAGTGCATTCTATAGCTTGTTCTATTCAAACAATACAGTAAAAAGGAAACTCACCAGCACAGTCTACATTGATCAGGCTGACGGTGGATGGGATGATGGAGGTGTCCAGTGTGTATAAATTCCTCAGGGCCAGATGCACCATGCTGATCTTCAACCTCTCTGGAAGGAGGGAGAGCAGGAAGATGGGCAAATAGAAGGCGTACCGCAGTCGACAGAGCACAGGGGTCATGACCTTTCCTTGAGGGCTACAGGCCATGCGCTCAATCGTGGGGAAGAGCATCACTGCCTTTACAACCTAAGGATGAGAAGTACATATGGAGATTTTTTAAATGCCCCAAGGTCAGAAAAACTATTTAAATTCCTGCACTTTCTCTTTGCCTATTTACATTTGGTCATGTTAAGCAATAGACACTTATGCAGAAAACCAAGCTCAGCCAAACAAAATGTTGTAACGCATAATATTTACGACAGCATTGCAAGCACTTATACTCATAACAAATCACATGTCTTAATTTCAATGCTTAAGAGTTATCAAGTTAAGAAAAATGACACGTCTGTGCTCTCGCTATATTATGAAATTGATAGGAGAGACAAGGGAAGGAGGGAACAGAGAGAAGAGAGAGACTTCCAGAAACAGGAAACACCTGCCTCTGTTTGGCCATTGAGTAGAAGGCAGCTAGACTCATTCAATGAGTAAGACAGAGTGGATGTGCTTCATCTGTCTCTACAATCCTTTGCAGTTGCAGCCAAGTATTTTTCAATGAAACTAAACAGTGCAATATCTTCAATTCTCTTGTGTAAAATATGTGATAGCCAGCACAATTCTTTGTCAGCAGTGCCAAATGCAATCTATTCAGCTTCAAACCACTAAACTTCAAACTCAGCTAGTTTTGCAATCCTGAAAGAGTGCTGGTTTCATCACGCCCCGGCAACAGGCGAACAGGCAAAGTTCTGCTGCCGCTGAATTTATCATCTGAACGGGCCTTAAGGAACTGAAAAATATCTATTGCTGTCAGTGGGAAAGATATCAAAATCTCAATGGATGAGCGATTCACATCCCAGTGTTCCTCTGTCATAACAATTACAATTGAGACCATTTCAGAATGGAGATCAAATTAGTTGCTCTGTTTATGTGTGCGCTGAAAAAATCTATACAGTTTACTCAACTATAAACTACATGTTCTGGAGTGAATGTGAATGATGCTTGTAAATCCTACGGTGTTCTGGGTGGTTGCTAAGACTCTACTATCCAGTTGGTAAGATGTTCTGAGCAGTTGTTAGCAGGTTGCTATACAATTGCTGAGATGTTTTGTTGCAGTGCTGTTTCTAGGGTGTTTTGTTAGAATGTTAAAATCCTTTGTTTGTCAGGATTCTCCAATGCAGCTCTTCTAAGTACGAGTAATAGTATGATAGTGGCCACTAATAAATCTATACACAAATATCTAATACAAATACGGATACAGGAAGCATACAAACCTCTCACATAATACTTTTCATCTGATTTTCACTGCTCATTCTGATGCCCATCATTTGTCAGACAAAGAGAGAGAGAGAGGGGAGGGGAGAGAGCAGTGAAAGAGAAAGGGAAAGGTGAAGAAGAGGGAGTTGTGTGCGGAGCAGGTGATCTTTGATGTGCAAGTAGTGCTTTTGACAAGAAGCAGTTCCTCTTCCTGGAGGTCACAGGAATGTAACACAGAACACAGAAAAATCTGACAGAGTCTCTGGGAGTGGCTCTTTAATCAGAGAGACAGACGGCCAGTCGTACACACACACACACACACTTCTACTTCTAGAGGGTTTCTTCTCTGGTACTGCTGAGGTCAGGAAGGGGGAAGGAGTGATCTGCATCTGGAGAAGGGGCGAAGAGAGTTTAAACGTCACAATCTGACTTCCACGGATCTGTGATGTGAGGGTGCGATCTGATAGTGGAGGAATGTTAATGATGCACAGATCTACTGGAGCTTCAGACAGCATGATGGATCCTACGGCAGTCCAGACCACATCTCTTTCAACTCAACCACTAACAGTGAGTATCTCAATGGAAGTCGTGATGCAACGACCGCCTCTCCTCACGTTAGCACCACTCCGTCCCTTCGATTGATGCCTTGCAGAGGAAAGGGCGATGTATTGAACTCTGTTGGAAGTGTGTGAAAAGGTCCACCTGAAGTCAAAAGCACCTTGTCACAGCTACCCTTAGGAAAAGACTGGTCATTTCCTTATGGATCCCAATGGGAAGCAGGAGGGAAATCCCATAATGTCACTTTCATTTTGATGAATGAATGGACCTTCTACCAGGCTGAGAGAAACCACTGCCCTTTGCATGCCAGACCGAACAACCAAAAAATCTTGAGTTTTCACAACCGTGTGACCCAATGGGCTGGACAGTCCGTGGTCACTCTTGGGAGCATTAAAATCTGGAGATGTTGTGAGGGTAATTTGAGACAGGTCTGTGTGCTGTAATATTTACGCTTGTGTTTGGCTCAAGCTGTGACTGTAACAATGTTTTATTTGAGTAAAGTATGAAATCACACCAATTCTTCAGGACTGTCGGTCTGACCTCTGCTCCCCAAACAGTGGCCCACCCAGAACGCTGCGACACACTTGCCTACAAGTTAAGACACACATCCAAGTCATCATGCCTGGGAAGAGAATGACACATTTTTGTGTCAGGGGAACTTGAGTGTTCCTTTAATCTATTTTTTTACTGCAATCAGAGTAATTAACCAACATGTCTATGACACTAATAAAATTCACAGCAACACTTCAGCCAACAGCTGTTAAACCAAACTTTACATCTATGCAAACAACATAGGAAATGACATCACCTTCGCAAGGCACATAGTAAGATGGCTGCAGCAGGAGGATTCATAAAGCACTTTCCTCATCTAAAGGTCCCTAAGCGCTCCACCTCAGGCTGAGGTGTTGGCTGGGAAAAGGACTGTAGATTTCCAATCCCTGCTGCGGCCTCACAGCAACAAATCAATTGCTCTCTTTAGACCGTCCATTCTACAACTGGCACATATACGGTGTCACTTTGTTACAACATGTAAGTACTTCAAAGGCAACAGGGAAGACTTTTGAACTGGATTCATGACAGAGACAAACAATTGAGCACCTCCATGTGCAGTGAATCAAACACTTCCTCAGGTTTTAGGAAGGTTTTCCAACCTACCTCATGCTGCTCCTGGTTTAAGGCTGAAATCTGCAAAGCTTCTCCTCCAGAAGTGCACTAAAGAAGCCCCTACCATCATTTACACAGACTGGTCTCTTCTACTCCAAAATAAATATCTAGAGCCCATAGTAACAGTTTCTGATTATCACACATCATATGTTACCAGGCATAATCACCAGGTTGGCTTCCTGGCAGCCTGCAATCTGGAACGAGAGAAAATCTTTTCTCCTTTCGTGCATGTTTGCTCTGAGCCACGCCATAATTCAAAAAGAACAGATTCGAAATTTTGAAAGAAACAAAAGGTCTACAAGGTTGGCAATGTTTTAATTGTCTGGAATGAAGCATTTTTTTTTAATATAAATTATGAAACAGGACCTTTGAATTGATGAGTGTGATTAGGCGGTTGTGTCATCATTAAAAATAAAAAAGACCAGCTTTAGGTCTAAACCAAAAGTGGTTTGGACGTGGACAGTCTCCAAAACTATCAGAACATATTTTTATCACACTGCAAAAAAGTGGTACATAACTGCACTGGCCCCATTAATGTAGCTAAAATCCATCTCCCTTTGCCAGGAGGAAAACATACCACTAGTGAGGGCAAACACTAAAAAAGAGGTTAAGATATAAGAAGGAAAAGATTTCTGGGTAGAGAAAATGCTTAAAAATAAAAAATGACAAGGAGCACATCTTAGAGCAGGAAAACCCCAGAGGAAGAAAGAAAATCAAGGTTATTTTCCATGTTATTTAATCTCCTGACCTTTTACACAGCAAGAAAAGGGAACAGAAGTGTTTTATTATGCTGCTGATTGGCATTGTCTCGCTGAGCTGACAATGCCAAGTTTCTAATCGCTGAGGTGGTTCTGTAGACAGCAGTACAATGCTGTTTAATGTGGAGAATCGAATAGAATCAGTAGATAGCCTCAATACAGCACAGAAACAGGAAAAGAGGTTGTGGGTCAGTGGTCATTGGGAAACTTTTTTTCAATTTACAATGAGCAATACCTTAGTAAGCAAATATATAGGTTTTCAAGGATGTTAATAAATGTGAATAATCTCGACAAATTAATTTTGAATATATTAAATTATTGAATTAAATCTGATTTGGAATTTAAACTAAATGAAAACTATTTATGTAATTTTGAAATTTTATGCAATCATGTAAATTAAGATTTTATTTGTTGACTTTGAATGTGCTGAAATTCCTCTAAATATGTAAATATTTTACCTTCAGTTTAAACTCTAAATCAGATAAATGCATTTATTGTGTTAGAACATTTAATTATTATACACTTCTATATAGAAAATAACAGACCATATCCAGCAACTCATAGAGTGTGTGCTACATAAGCTGCATTTTAGTTCAGTGAATGCCTTCTCATCCAGGTGCTTATACCTTGAGATCTGGGTCTCTCTTCATCATCTCCAAGATGATGTAGCAACCGATGGAGTGGCCAATCAGCAGCAGGTTGGTGCCCCGAGGCACATGTTTTCGAAGGAAGGCCAGCTTGTGTTCAATCTGCCCATCAAGCCCAAAAACATCCTTCTCTGTCACAGAAGCATCTTTGAAGGAAAAATAGGGGAAAAAAAGAATAAAGCTCTCACACCAAACCCAATGTACATCATCACATGTTGGCCAGGACCGTTGCCAATACTTTCATCATGACCTAGAACTAGTAAATACAGCAAATAACATAATTAGACAAAGCTGCTTAGTTTGATCGATTGTGGAGCTCCGATCACAGCTGAATGTGAATTGTAAAGGATCCAGAAGGCACTTTAAATTGTTAAGCGCACCATAAGAAGTTTTCTTTCATCATCTTGATCTTGTTCTTCATTATTTCTTTGGAAAGGAGTAAAATTACGGTCTATTGAATAATCGCAGTAACTGGAGATCCTGATAATGCTTGGCAGGCTTTGATATTAATATCTTCCTACAGGTGCTGAATTCACCAGTATGAACCTGAGAAAGGGCAAGAATTAGAAAGACAATGGACTGTACAGAAACAGAAGAATGACAGAAGAAGAGAGAAGAAGCTGGACTGAGGTGGGGTGAGGCTGAGGCATTTATCACGGTGATGAGTTATGAGAGCAGAACTGTTAATGATGAGACAGGGGAAGAGAGGAGTACCAGAGGGGAGAGAGAAATAACTCAAATTAGCTTCAGGACATAAATAGACAAAGTGCTCCTTCATGAGACATCTCACAATATATGGTTTCTGGAGCACACTGCATCTTCTCCTCTTTCTAAAATAATAAAGATATCTCAACTGACGTAGTTGCACATGGCTAATTACTTAGACCTGTTTTATGATGAGAAGTGCTGGAATAACAAATCCTAATGGTCTCGTAGATTACCTCAGATTGGACTCTTGTTGAAAGACAAATTAACATATTTTTATAAATTGTTGTACAGGCAACATATTAAAAAATGACATCCTCAAATATATATATATATATATATATATATATATATATATATATATATATATATATATATATATATATATAATATATATATATATATATATGGTTTGATTGCATTGTAGTGTTCAAAAGAGTAAAATAGATCTGCTACCTCCACTGACCTTCACATCTTTATAGAAGATAAAAATGGAGTTTAAAAAAATGAAAGGGGGTGGGGGTGCCGGAGAAGCAGGAGGGGGACCACTAAGACCAAAAGGAGTGCATATGACCTTAAGGTACAGAAACATGCAGCAGAGATAAAAAGGAAGCCGAAGAGAGGAGGAACCAATGAAACCCATTCAAAAAGTTCAAACCGTTAAATCATTTTCATTGCATAAAATACCAGTGGATGTACAAGAATGATAAGATAAGACAGGGTGAAAAAAAGACATACACATTAAGAGGGGCCTGAGGCAAAATGCAAGATTCAAAACTGTGTGCCATATGTGTATTACAGCTTAAAGCTGGGTTTTGGGTTTGATAAAAAAATTACTAGGCAAAAATCACTGCCAAACATCAACTTAAAGGTCAAATGGCATGTGATGAAAAAGAGAGATAATATGACCTGTTTTTTGTGGATTCTGTGGCTATACACAAGATATATAGCAATGTATAAAGATAAATATGGATATGTTTTTGGCAAGTTCACAGAACCAAACAAATCAGTTGATGTATTATGAGTTATGATGATTTCCCAAACGACTGTCTGAATCTTTCGGACAGATGCTCTTTAGCCTAAAATGTTGATGTTATATACACTAGTACTACCATTCAAATGTTTGAGGTCAAGTGTCACGAACTGCTCTGAGACACAAAGGTTGAGGATCCAAATGCAGTATTTATTGAACAGGGAAATCCAAAGACGTAATCCAGATAACAGGCAAGGGTCATACACAAACAATCCAAACAATAACAGATCAGGGCTGAGGCAAAGAGAGAAACAGGCAGAGAATCAAGACGAGAGGCCTGAGACGAGAGTTCAAGAGATTTCCACGACGCATGCGCGAGAACGTTCTTCTTCTACAGCGCGCGTCTTACAAGCAGAGGAGGATGCGCGCTGTAGAAGAAGAAGGTCAGTTCTCGCGCATGCGTCGTGGAAATCTCTTGAACTCTCGTCTCAGGCCCACAAGGAAGCAATGGAATAGTCGAATAAAGTCGTTATTTTTGTTTTTTTTTATAATTTTTTTTATTTACTTATAGTGGAGCCACTGTAGGCACATGAAATATTTAAACATTTTCTTCAATGACTTTCTGGGCCGTCAAGTTTCAATTCCTTAGGAAGCCTATGGAGGAGTGACCCAGCTCTCAGATTTAATCAAAAATATCTTCATTTGTGTTCCGAAGATGAACGAAGGTCTTACGGGGTTGGTACAGCATGAGGGTGAGTAAATAATGACTTAATTTTCATTTTTGGGTGAACTAACCCTTTAAATGGGGACAAACTCTACAGCATACACACTATTTAACCAATAATATTTTTTTTAAAAGTACTGACAGGCTCTCAATCCAGGGCTATTTTCATTCATGAATACAAGCGAGAGATCAGACACTGAGCCGTGAAGTCAGTGACCTGTGCATGCACACACATTTAGCTCTCCCCAACCACTCCTTACCCCTCATTTCCCATTTTCCAAATCTGATCTTGATTTTTTCCCGAAGGTTCCCACTGAAGTTTGCCTACAAAGGGGCCCTACATGTTTATCTACCAGCACAGAGGGGCATTATGAGCTCAGAGCCCAAACACCAATGAGACCAGTTCACACAATGAGCGGCCTCTCAGGATTACCTCATGAACATTTAAGGCCATCCTACAAATACAAAACCAACAACCAGCTACAATGACCTACCTAAATTCACCTTAAAGCAATCTTGAACGGTTGGAAAGATGGTTACAAAAAATAATTCTTCCTATATAACATTATATTACATATATTATATTAATAAACCCTATTTTACATTTCATATAATATTAACAACACTTTTTCATTGTTTTTATTAGCTGCCTGTGTTGTTGTGTTAAGAAATAAATCACACAGTATCACTCAAAACACAATTTAAAGCTAGCATGTGAAAGGGTGGAGGACTACTTTTTTGACTGGGATGTAGATGCTATAGATTCAGTTCACTCTCAAAACCATCTCAACATATCCCAATATTAATGCTTCTTTTTAAGTAAATTGATATATGCTATTACTATAATAATTTCATTAACATTTATATAAACCATGTATCATTTTGATATTATTTTAGATTGAATTAAACATAAAACAAATAACGTGCATTGAGAAACTAACGACTCGAGTAGGATGTTTCTCAGTGATACACTACTCACATTATGAGATGTTACAACTGTAATTCCTCACCATCAGCATTAACAAGTGCATGTTTGTCCGTCAATAAACCGATTATTTTACTGTACTTATTTATTTACAGAGTATTTTTCGAATTTATTGCGGAGAACATGTGGAAACTGTATCAATAACAGTGCATTAGCCGAGCTTTAATGTAAATGACTGATGTAACATATAGTCTTATATGTACAGTATAGTCTTAGCCTATGGTAAGCAATCCAAAGGATATCCTTTCTGGATATGGAACAGGAACACAATTTAAACAACCTGTAATGGATCCAAAAAAGCATTTATGCAACATATGGCAAACACAGATTCCTAATTCCTAAAAATAAAAAAATAAAAATAAAGATCTGTTGGCAAGAGTAAGCGATGTATAGGGAGCAGGCTGTTAAATTATTATATCCCCCTCTCAAAAATGTGCAATAAATATGTGGTGCATATTTCACCCTGGGATCAGGTTACTGAATATTAATGTTAAAAAGAACCACAACGGAGTTGTCTTCCTGATTAAAAATGGGTTGATATAGAGGGCTTGTCCTTTTGCTGTTGTAAGCATGATTAGAGGATCTTAAAAAAGAAAACTAAGTATTTGAAACACAGGAGAATTGTTGTTTGCATGTACGTTTAAGAACGCAAGATCTACATCAGTCTTTAAAGATGCCAAAGACAACCAAAATGCAGCTAATGAAAAAGGCCATGTTTAACATGTAAAACTAACCCATACAAAGAGGTATTAGATAACTTTTGTTTTAAATGCAGTGTTTAAAAAGGGCCAAAATGCTTCCCACCAATGCCTATGCCTCCAATCAGCAAGACAAACATGAAACCTAACCTGACTACAAATGGTCACAAAGGGTCACATCAACCAAAAAGCTAAGAACAATCTATTTCCCTTTTACTATACCCCAGGCAATCTTACAAGAACGAGGGAAATTCCTATTTTATGCCTACTTTAATAGCCTGAGCATAAATAGAGGGTAATTTAGTCATATCAGAGGAGGGAAAGTAGATTTTGAGTAGTAGCTCTCTTAATACGCTCTGACAAAATGAATGAGATGTGTAGGTCTTGAGGACGGCTTGACCCAGGGCAGGATTATTGACATTGGCAGAGTCCAAAATATTCCCGGTGTTTGCATTAACAGATATTTTTACTGTAATCAAAAGGCATCAATCACGAATCGCCAACCACAGGAACAGTTCCTCCACAGAGATTTGGCATGTTTACCCCACTACCGTTTCCCCCTGCTTTTGTTTATGTTTCCAAGACACAGGGATGTAATATTACTTAATATATGCCATTAAATAAGTCCAGCCCTTTATTGCCAAAGGGACTGAAGTGTTTAAGATCTCATCAATGAACTCTAAGTTTCTCTATGGCTGTGCTGGACTGGACGAAATGAGGTTTCTGTGGGTTCGAATGGCTGTGCCTGCTGCTGGCCGCTGGCTGACCAAGTACTCTTTGAACAGCAGTAAATCAATGGGCAGCATTCACAAGCAAAGCCACCAGTGACTTCTGGAGAAGGAAGCTAGATTTGAAAACCTGAAGTTGTTTGAAGGGTCATCTAAAGAAGAAACCGCGAACCAGATCTGACACCCAAGTCAGGATGCCACGGTGTTACGAAAAACAGAAGACCACCAATTCTACAATCAGCAAGTTTTAAAAAAAAATGTAACATGGTAATAGTGAATAATACAAATAGCATATTTTCAAAATAGCATATGTTGAATAATTTAAAAATGTAATTTTTTTTCTTTAAAAATAATTTACATAAATTTGTTTTCATTCAAACAATTAAGTATTATTTATATACTACTATTAATATATTCATATTTTGAAATATTTAAAGAAGCTTTTATTTTTACTTTAAATTTAATTAGTTTTTATATTTTTTATTAGTTTTTATTTATTTCCAGTTAGTAATTTTAGTGCTTCAGCTTATTTCAGTTAGTTGCCAAAATTTTTTTCATTTTATATTTAATTTTTTTTTCAGCTTTATTTTAATTGATTAAATTGTTTTAATAGTAAACGATAATAACCCTGATTCAAACTGCATATTAAATAATTAATACAAATTCTTTGCCAGTATTTGGCCATATTAACAATAGCAAAAATAACAACTATTTTCAAACAGGTATCTTAAACATGTGGCAAAACAGATAGTCCTGCCCTCGACCCATGCAACCTGGTTGAGCCAACATTGCTTTTTCAGCCTGCAAAACGTCTCGGTTACTAATGTAACCCTCGTTCCCTGAAGAATGGAACGGGAGACGTAACGTCAACGTGACGACGTAATTGGGATCACTTCAGGGAGCCCTATCATCTTCGAGTGTCTACAGAACGAGAACGTTGGCGTGCGTGAATCGCACTGCTGGGCGGGGAATGTGACGCAATTCACACACGCCAACGTCACGTCGACGTTACGTCGAACGCGAGCGACTGATAGGGAACTGCAATGACAGCATCTTAGTATTTACTGAAGGAAACAGGAATATCCAAACAATAAATCACTAAAACAGTTTAATCTAACATAAAAATATAAAAAAAAAACGTTCTGCAAGTGCCTGCATGATACAAAACAAACGCTTCATAGAATCTCTTAGGCAGTTTTTAGTTTACAGTCTGATATACTACATCCTCAGAAATGAGGAGCAACACAAGCAGCTATTTCTTCAGACAGGGGCATCTGCGAACCAAATGGCAGAACATGATGAGGGATGAACAAGACAATGTGCCGAGGAAAGAAAAGCCCAGTATATTTGATACCGCCACGCTTAAGACAGCCATTGATGGTAATCAAGAATGTCACTCAAAGAGCGAGAATGGGGAAATGAAATTGAACTTTTAATTGTGCCCCTGCTTTCATCTGTGCTGCCTTGGCAAACGCCTGCCGCTTGTCATCTCTTGGCACATTTGAATCCGTTGCTGAGTTTGGACTTTTAATCATCCAGCTCGTGATTGCACGACATGATATGAACAGCAATGGATGTCATCGTCTTTTGTGTGAGCCAGAGATCAGCTGTCTGTCACTGAATACTTTAAGACTATGATTCCGGTAAAAGTATTCCATGTGTTCACAATAGAAAAGCAATTGTTTAATACTTCAGATTGTAAAGAATATTAATCTATCCCACAGTTTCACAGACAACGCTTAAGCCTAGTCCCAGATTAAAATGCATGTTTAAGATGTTTTAACTGAAAGCAACTTGCACTGATATATCTTAAAACATTATTTTTTCTCAAGATGCACACCAGTAATGTTTTTTTTTCTAAGGCATGTTTATGAAAAAGCTACTTAAATATCCTAATTGAACGAAGGCCTTCAAGAAGTTTTGTTCTGGCAGATCTACTGATTTGACTATGGTAATTGCTGTTTATGAGGTGACAAACAGACCACAATAAGACATACTATGAAGTGCAAGGTCCCTGCAGGTTGTTTGTCTGGACAGCTAAAGTGACCAGTGTTCATCTAGACTTTCCTATCCATCAAGCAAGCCAGTAGAAGTGCTGTTTTTGGATATCCCAGCCATCTGCATGTGGTTTATCTTATTACAGGTGAGGGCTTGGTAATGTCTTTCCCACATAGCAAGCTCAATAAAAATGTCCATGCTGCTTTATGGATGAACATGCCGGACTGTCATATACTGGTTCAGGCAGAGGAGGGAGACACAACTTGGCTCGTTCGTCAGGCCCTGACTGAGTTGTCAGTCAGTGACTTCACAGGTAGTGTTTGTGCATGAGGGTACAAAGTAAACTGGTTTCAAAAATGCTTCCAATGTACCATAACATTCTGTTTAATGATTTAAAACAAATCAATTGATCTTTATCAATATCTAAGGCTAGGTAAATATTAACCAATAAAAATAAAATTGATGAATACAAAGACCTGAATCAATGAAAGTGTGCGCGAAAAAGAAACACACCACTAATGCTATTGATAACCATGCAAAAAAAAAAACAAATGCAAAATAAAATAATTTTCTTAAATTAATAAGATTCATTGTAATTAATAGGATTTAGTATACATAAATAGTGTATTGATTAAAATAATAATAATATATTAATAGCTAATAATAATAATAATAATAATATATAAATGGTAAATAAATCCAAAACTATCTAAAAAGTGTCTTCAAAGAATGCAGGGTAAGCAAGATGATAAATAATTATTTCTCTGAATAACTGATGTCACTTAATTATCTGCTGCCATCTACTGACTCATAACAGAGGTGATGATACTATGGTGAGTCAGAGAAGAGCAAACAGACAGTGGTTTCTGCAGATGATCTATGATGTCACTCTATACACTATTTACACTAGTATGACATTTATGTAAACACAAAAAGGTTATACAGGCTTAAATATTAGCTAAAGAAAAGAAAAACAACATTTTGACCATCAGCACACAGATATTTGTAATATCGTCCACATTTGAAAAGGCTTGCACTCATCTGAGTCAACCATTAAAAAGACAAACTACTTTGAAGTCTATGAACAACCCACAGAATTGGAACAGACGTTATGTCAACCAGTTGCATGGCCTCAATGTGCATGGCATGCACGATTACTTTTACACCTTGGACTGCATACTTGATTTTATGCTCCTGTCAGTAATGCTATAGCTGAAATAACCAAATCTAGATCATTAGTAAGGGGTGTCAACATAGTTTTGGCCATGTAGTGTATGAAAACAGGGAGATGTCCCACCTTCAATCATATCAAAGGTTTCTGGAGGCATACAGTGTCCAGCATGGCTCACAGCCCAAACTGGATATCTCTGGAGGAACGTCTGATACAATGTCCACATGTATGTCTTGTAGAAGCCCACCACACCTGGGTTACCTGTGGAAAGGTCAAAATGTAATTAGGCCAAATATTTGTATTTCTCACTTTTTTCTCTTTCTTCACTTTTTTCACAATTTCTCACACACAATTTAAGGATGGTTAGACAATGTATTAATTATTGCATTCTAATATAAATATAAATTGATTTTAAGTATTTTGATTATTTGTTGCCCCCTTGTCCTCCTAAAAATGAGAAAATGTCCATCAGTCTAAACAACTGAATCAGGTTTTAGAACATTATTTTCCTAAATCCTGGTTTAGACAAGAGCAGGGTTCTGTTCCTGGTTTGCTGACGTAGCTGTGCTGGTCTTCACAGATGAGGTTAACTGCGAGTGAGGGGAGATAAGGAGATAAATGGCATCTCTGATACCCAGCTGCCTCCAGTGCAGAACAATGGGCACTCTGTGTGGTCACAGGGAATTCGCTCTCTCTCTCATAAGAGTATCGACGGGCCACGGTTTCACAGGCTGATTAATTTACCATAATGTTGTGCGAGGTGAGATTCAAAAACACATCAAACTAATGTTTGAAAAATAATAATGCTTATTTTCACAGCAATAGCTAAGTGTTATAGAATCACCCATTACTGGAGATAAACTACGGTAATTTTGGGACTATTGCGAGTAGTGAAAATGAACAAAACTAATTCATATTAACATGCAAAACACAATATACTAATACATACAAATAAGTAACGGGGATGGGTATTTTTCAAAAATATTGCATTAGAATATTCAGGATAATAAAAATCAAATATTTATTTAAATGACGTCATTTTTTAAGTTTAAGGTTTTTTGTCAGCATGAACAGAAAACTGCTAATAAAGCAGACTGCGCCAGTTATCGTACAGAACGTAGGCTACATATCGAGTCAGCATATGATTATCGTGTTTATATCGTTTCATGTTCATGTTGAGAAAAACAATAATATCCACATGCTGGAGTGAGAAAACGCGCTGCGCTGACTCCACCCACTAGCAATAGCCACCGTTCAACCAGAAGAGGGCAGCACTCGGGTTTTACAGATCACTAAAAAAGTTGTTTTAGGGTTTAGTTACCCTTTAACGTAGTAAAATTCAAATAGTATTTTATTTTTCGAACAATAATTACAGATCGAATATTCGACAATTTGTGCACACCCCTAATGTATATTACTTTTACTTTTATGATCAAATTAGTATTAATTGTATAATTGTGTGTTAATTGTGTGGCAAAACTTATAACACAATGTAATACAAACATTACCAAAGATGTACAAATAAACATTCCTCAAAAGCCTGTTGTATCATAAACCTAAGTTGTCTCAGTGTAGTAAATGGTCATCTTGAAGTAATAATAACAACAATATAAAAGCTAATTGTTTTATAAAGTATATGTTTACTATATAAAAATCATTCAATATTTCATAGTAAAAAGACGTGTACCACGACCTGAAGGATTGTAACTATCAATGTATGAACATTCAATCAGTATGACTATGAACTATCAATCAGAGGCCAGAAGGCATGTAGATGCAATATGCAGCAGATTTTTCATCAAAGTTTTGATCATGTTGATAATTTAGAGGTTTTACAAATTCATGTATCAAATATGATAAAGCAGGGCTGGTGAAGCAAAGCTCTCCACCATCCCAGTCCTCACAGCAGGGGCAGTCCCAGCTAACAATTTATGGTTCCCAGAACGTTCTGGGAACGTTAGTTTTTGGTTGTGGGAACGTTCCCTGAAGGTTATGGTTTAGGTTAGGTTTTGGTTCCCATGGAAAGTTTTCTGAACGTTTAGGGAACGTTAGTTTTTGGTTACATTGCAACCTTTAGGCAACCTTTAGGGAACGTTCCCCTAACATTCTTTTTTACATTCTCCTAACCTTTAAATAACTTTAACAACAATGGTACCAATTTTATTATTACTTTAAACTGTGCATGAGCAGGAATTAATTATTATATATTAGCAGGAATGAATGAATGAACAAACAAACAGGCAAACTTGATGGGATTTAAAACTTTAATATAAAATGAAAATACAAAAAATATAAAAGGCCTAAAAAAAAATACAAGAATCAGAGTCAGATTTATACAATTTTAGTATACAACTATGTAGGGCTGGGTATTGACACAAATTTCACAATTCGATTCACAAGCTTGCAATTCAATTCGATTTCGATTCTGATTCGATACAATATTGATTATTTTGGATATGTTACAATAAATAAACATTTATAATGTGTTTAGAATTTTTTTTTTTAATTACCTTTACAGGGACTTTAAATTACCCTTTTATTTATTTTTTATAATAAGATTATATGAAATCTAAACATTTAAATGGTGGCTGCCAGATTTATTCAAATATGCATAAAACATTGAAGAACATTAAGATTATAATGCTTATGTAATATTGTGCTTATATTTTAACAAAATGCTCCTCTCTAGAGTTATTTTTTCTAGCTGACTAACAAGTTTATGGCAACATGTGGTTTTTCTGAGGTAAATATGACGATTCATGACATTGATTACAAGCTGTTTAACTGACGTCTTTCCACGGTTGAAACACTGATTGAGCGAATCAATGTGACATGATACGGATTTCTATAAGTTTTACTCTATCTTTTAACACACTTTCAGATGCTCATTCATGTTTATTTTTGCGCTGTATTGGTATTATTAAGCCGGAAGAGATCAAAGCGCTCCGCGCTGCTGCTTCTCTTGAGCTGAGCCAGAGCGATCTCACGCCACAGCGCCAAAACGGTATTTGTGTTTTTGAATTTCAAAAGAAAATGAACGTAATTTGAAAATTCACACGGTTTCATATCAATAGTAACAAAGGACAAAGATTATTGCGATGTTTTGGATGCGTGCTACAATGTTCCATTAATTTAAATGAAACAGGACTAATCGATTCTTGAGATTTAAGAATCGATATCGGTTCGTAAAAATGAGAATCGATTAATATCGAGAAATCGATATTTATTACCCAGCCCTACAACTATGACATAATATCAATACAAGTACAAATGGAGTGGGATGAAGAGTGCAAAGTAATAGTGCAAATGTAGTGTGCAAGATGCATAAAGTATGTAATGTGTAGGTGAATGGCCAAAGTGGCAAAAATACAATAATAACAAAAATAGGGCTCCATGGTTCTGAAGGTCCAGTCCTTCTCAGCTGGCCTAAAAAGAAAGAAACAAAAGTTTGATATGTCATACTAAGAATGAACACGTTGACAAAAGCAAGACAAATTGCTTTACTAACAACCCTGTTTTTTATGATAACAAATATTGATAGTTTACCCATTCCATTGATTATTATGAACATCACATAGAAGAATTTCAATTTACCGTCTGTGTGGGGCAAACTTTAGCACTTGCCCAATCAAGTCCTCCGCGTCTGCTGCAGCGTGGGGAAGTTTTTCTCGGAGGTCGCTAAAGTAGAAGTCAAAATGAAACAGTTACAAGTCAAATTAAAACCTTCAAGCTAAGAATAATACTGATGTGAACAATAAAATAACACCTACCTGTAATAACCCTGCAGATTGTCAGGTCCTGGAAGGCCTTCTTTGCCTTTCTGCCCCGCAGACTATACTGTTTCAGCACATCATTGGTTGCCACTCGCCGTAGCATGCGACGCATGGCAGTACCTCTGGTCGAACCTCCAAGGGTTGTCAGGAAAAGTTGCTGTAAAACATATAGAAATACAAATTATACATGTAGAACAAAGTGGAGAGCTTGTACAATCTCATTTGGTAAGAGCTGTCAGTTCAGTTATAATGATATTTGAAGTTATGCAATTATATAGTGTTAATCTTAGGGCAGGACTATGGCCACTTAATTACCATGTTGTCCCTCCTCTCCTGTTGACCGAGACTCCTGTCGAACTCTGTGACTGTAGAGCATGGCGACAGCAACATGTCATCGACTGGAGCAGAGGGAGGTGACTGGGAGCTCCCTAAGAGTATGAGCAGCTCATCCATCTTCTCCTCAAATGCATCCATCTGCTGTGCCATGCGGGTAATGGATGTCCTCACAGCTATGGAAAAAATTATTGGTGTTAGTTTTAGTTGTTATACATTATATACTTGCATATGTGAACAACTTAAGTTAGTCTTCTTACCTCTCATTTCCATCTCCATGGCTGAGCCACCTCCCTCTGTGTGATGAGTTCTGCTGTTTACAACAAAAAGAATCAAGTTATTCTCAAGTTGCTTGTCATGAAATTGTATTTAATTGGAAAATTCGAAGCCACTGTACCTTCAGGCTGAGCTTGCGTCACAATAGACCCATTCAATTCTGGGTGACTGGCTGGTTTTCTGTGTGGTGTTGACTAAAAAGAAAGTAGATATGAATATCGGTCAGTTCATTTATGGCAGGTTTCTTGCGCATGGCAAAAAAAAAAACCTTACATGCAGGTGGTGGAGGCATCTGCAGGCCTGTAAAAAGACAGAAAGAGACAAACACATCAGAACAGTCACATGATATGCACCAGGTTGAATGTCAGTACTCAGTAGTTCCATGGTAGGAAATATGACTCTGGTTTCTTAAATGCATGCAGAAATGTTAACTTACGGACAGGGCTTCCAGACACACACTCTGTCCTGGAATGCTTTCTTGCTTGTGGAACAGTTTCATCTGAAATAAAAGACTAAACAATTTGTACAGATTACAAAAAGAAAATTTTAATGGTGTAAATAATTCCTTCTGTACTTTTTTGAGAGCCAGTAGCAGAACAAAGCAGTATTTCCATACAGAGAAAACTATTTATTTATTTATATATAGTATAGCAGCAATAGGTCACCTGTACAGAGCCAGATTTTCTTGACTGTATATTTGACCCAGAAGTACCTGAGTGAACCTTATGGGTGGTGTTCCTCGCTGCAGGAGTCACTGGTCTCATCCATAGGTTTGTCCATGGGCGTCGTAGCCCAGAGACTTTCTAATGGGGAGACACAGCAGCCATAGAAATGCTAATTAATTAAAAGAACCAGTATATCTTATTTGTAACAAGAACGCAAGCAGGTTAACATGATGACACAAAACATACAATGTGGCAAAGCATACACGTTGTGCACCAGCATACAAAGCCCAAATATGCATTACAGATATATATTAGTACAGCCATTAGCTGGAGCTAAATCCATATTACAGCTACAGGACCCAAAACAGTCATATGAGCATGCGCAGTGACGGAATATAACAAACCCTACGAGGGAAAGGCTTAAGGTTAAACCCCAAACACTTGTATTACAACCACAACATCATGAAACTGTAGCGTATTTCACTTACTTTTTCGTGAGAATGTGAAGCTGTGTAGGTCGTTGGTTGTTTTTCCAATTCTTTCTGATAGTGAACGGGGTTCTACGTAGACGTATCCATTTCTCCCAGCCAATCTGGAACGTCCTTGTTGCGTCACACGCCTTGACGTCAGGCAACCTGGCCAATCAGCAGTTTAGAGGGTAATTTTAAACTAAAATGGAGTGTGTTGCTCTCTCCGACACACTGGTACTACTAACTAACGTTACCCACTATTTCATGCACTTAACCATTAGATAGAGTTTCTTATTATTTACTGTTTAAACGTAAAGTGTAATGCTAACGTTACAGTGTGTAACATCACACACCCTTATTTGCTCGACGGCACAGGGATGCCAACGGTACAGGAATAAATGAAACATGTTCTGAATGTAACTTATTCTAACAGTGATAGCAGAAAACTATTATACAAATATTTTACCGAACTATTATTATTTGTTTAATCCTTCATGAAACTCACAAACAGTGTGAGTGCTACGTGTGTATTTCTATAAAGAGACGGGAAAAAATGTAACTAGCCTACACAAGATGGCTTGTAGGCTACTAGGCAACATGAACTGGTCAGTTAAGTTGGGAGCTAACGTTAGCACTAACTAAAACGTATCTAGGGCTAATATACCTGTGCTCAAACACACCAATTTATCTCGAGTGTCCATTTACCTGAAAGAAGACGGGTTCCCAGGCATGTTCTGTGTATCGATCCAGACCAGAAGGACTTTGGTGTATGTAAATCTAGCACAACACGGAAGCCAGTACATTCGGTCACCTGAAAGCAGAGGCCTTTCCCCCTACTGGTGTGGGGGTGTAACGGTTGGATTTGTACACCGACCGAACTGCGCACTTGTTAGAAGTGAAATGTGGAATGAAAGAAGTGAATTTTTTTAGTTGTAAAAATCGTTCTATTGATAGATTCTTGTTTTAAGTATTTTTAACTAATACAGTTAAAAAAATCAAAATCAAGCAAAAAGTATTGTTTTTTAGCTAAATTTATTATCAGCATAAAAATAAATATATTTTCTTACTATGCTGTTTATCTTACTCATATTTCATAAGACGAACCATTTTTGAGTGAATCTAAATCAAGTGACTGCAAACCTTTTATATGCTACGTCATTAAATGGAGCTAAAATAAACATTTCAAACCCGCACTCAGAACAACCAAAAACAACCAAACGGGAACGTTGTGTGAAGGTATGGTGCAACCACAGGAGAACGTTTTAGTTGGTTGGTTCCCTTAACGTTTAGGGAACGTTATAACCCTGAGGGAACGTTCCCTAAACGTTAGTTTTTGGTTTGGTTCGAACTAACCTTTAGAGAACCATAAACTAACGTTCCCTAACGTTCCCTAAACGTTCTGTGTTAGTGGGGGTGTACGCTGAGATACGGTGCACAGATATGAGCGGTAAGGGCCAACAGCAGCCCTTCCGAGCTTTTTCAAACTGATTAAATCCATTTGTATGTTTTTATTCATGCTGAGCGTTCCCAAATCTCTTTCAGATGGGACTTTTCATGCTCAAAGTCCGAACTGCTTCAAGCCAGTGTTATTAGAAATGGCAGGTTTTTCCCAACCAGTCACCACAATAAAGGCACAGGCTCTCTTGCTCTATAAAGGCAGATGGAATCAAAGAATGCACTGTCACACATGGGCCCATGGATAGATTTCATCTATAAGGGCAGGGGAGGTGGAAGAGGAGACAAGTGCTCCACAGCTTTAAACACTGCAATACCCTAGATCTAGCTGATAGTTACACTGCTTTCCATTTTATTCTTTCCATGCTGAAGGTTCAAATATAGAAGTGCGTACCAGCCTACTTCGAGCACTGGTCATAGTTAAGATACAGTTTAACTTAATGGCTATGTTTATGCAGCTGACCCCAGGTTAGGACATGGTGTTAGTTGAATACATTAAAATGTGACACTGAACATACCTACTAATGATATCTTATTTGTGTGTATATTACATCAAGGAAGCAGAAGGTCTCCTCCCCTTTGAAACTTTGTCTGTTCCGTCCCGGTGTTAAAACTATGACAGCCTTTCTATTTGGACATCACAGAGCTAATAGTGAGGCCAAACTAAAAGCTTTGCCTCTGTGTGGGGATAAAGAATTCAAAGGAGGCATTCCTACCAGAAAAAGACGACAGAAGCATGAGCTATCCTCTCCTCTCCCACAAGTTATCATTTCCCACCTCTCCCCGAGTTCATAAATTCAGGGCTGCTCACCAGGACATTAAACAGATACCCGGCTTGCTGTCTCTGACCCCAAGGCTGCCTGGACTACCACACCACTGACGTAGCCTTGCAGGTGCAGGACACGTTCTCACTTTGTCTCTTCCTCTGACACACACACACACACACCATCCTGCATGCTTACCAACCATACCGATTCACAATTACACAAGAGGGAAGTCACTAAATCGATGCATAAACACCAGCAGTGATGTAGGACCCTATGGATATCAAAAAAATTAAATAATCCAGTTAAATTTGTCACTCGAATAAAGTGTCTCATTCTGGTTTAGTCTGTGAACCAGTGTTGTTTTAGTATACTGTTATAGATTTTTCAATTAGTTTTGAATTAATAATTTGAAATCATTTTAATTTTAGTGCAACATTAGTTTTAGTACTGTTGTTGTCTGTTTGTTTATCTTATTTATTCGTTTTTGTTTTAAATCTAAATAGTTTTTTTTATTAATTGTTATTTTAGTTTTAGTTATTTCACATCAAGATTTTTTTTATATTTTATTTCAGTTAAAGTTTATTTTATTTAAAGTAATTTTAGTTTGAACTAATCCTGAATTAAACTGAACACTTTAGTTTATTCTTTCATAGAAAATGTCTATCGATAGATACCACCATTTAGTAGCGTTGGTGCAAACAAAACAGGAATTAAGTCAAACAGGTTAAAGTGACCTGCCGTAAGGAAGGCATTAGCAAGTGCTGGAATTCGTTCATGCAGACAGTGTGTGAAGTTGTCTTTAACTTATTAGGCCCTACATGCCATAAAGCTGATCCAGTCTGCAGAGGGAGAGAAACAAGTGAAAATGCTTATTGACTCTGGCAAACATGCAGACACAAGGGTGACTATAGCCAGATCTCCTAACAGATTGCTCTCTGAGGGTTGTTTCAATCTATTCAAGAGGAATTGTAATCCAGGATAAAAGGCAGTAGGGGAGTTGTCAACCTCGGGAGGTGGAAAAGCTTAGATGGATGAAGAACAATTCATAAATATATATAGAGAATACCGCAACAGGTATTTTTAATATATCAGTCAGTTTAATCTCAATTGGTAAATGCACCTTACTGTATTGTTATAGGTTACAAACAATATACTATTCAAACAAGCAAGGAAAACAGTACCAAAAAAAACCTCGCACTTATGGAAACTGTATAGTGAAAAAAAAAACGAATCGTTATTAGCGCACTAATAATAATAATTTACCAGCACTTGTGCAAAGACTGTAAGGCTATTTAGCGCGCAGCTGATGCTACAAACAAACCGTCTTGCATGTGAAAAGTGAGAGAAACTTCTTTTGTAAATGGAAAATGAACACTATATGGTTCAAAAGTTTGGGAGTCTTTTAATTAATTAAATTAATACTTTTATTCACCAAGGATGCAATAAATTTATTAAAAGTGACATTAAAGACATTTATAACATTACAAAAAATTATATTTCAATACTGTTCTGAAATTTTTTTGGTTTCCACAAAAATATTAAGCAGCACAATTTTTTTAAACTGAGAACTGTCTATTGAGTAGCAAATCAGAATGATTTCTGAAGGATCATGTGACAATGAAACTGGATGGCTGCTGAAAATTTAGCTTTGCCTTCACAGGAATAGATTACATTTAAAAAATATCCTAAAATAGAAAACTGTTTTTTAAATTTAAAAAAATATTTCACAAAATCACTGTATTTTTGATCAAATAAATGCAGACTTGGTGAGCATGCGACTGGATTTAGTTGATTAAGTAATCAAAAATAATATATTTAAATAATATTCACGCACCTGTCTAATACTGTGGTATTTTACTTTTTGATAAACCCGCCAAAAAGCACATAAAAACGAAACAAACTGTTCATCGTTTTACATGTCAGTCCTACAATCTTATAGTGCAATGTGGTCTTTTGCCATTGAGTTAAAGGACTCGCGAGACCAGACGGGAGGTAAAAGGTCAGTGCTAGACCGGCAATCAAATACAACCTCCGGGTAACATTCCTAAAAGCATTATGCCTGAAATCCAAGAAATGCATGAAAAAGCAAAAATAATAACCTCCCTTGGCAAGCCCATCGTAACTCCTGATCCACCTGCTCAGCAAATGCTAGCAAGAGAATCATAATTGCAGAACGTTCATATAATTTTATATAGTTGCAAGGTGGTCAGCAAAGTTGGCTGGAGTGTGGTTGTTCCTTGCATGAGCCATGAAAGCTGACATAAAGATTCGTTTCCATTTCCAAAAAGAGAGGGAAACCCCTTGGAAACATTTGGTGATAAAAAGACGTTATTAGGAAAATAAGTTAGAGTAAAGTCCACACTGATTAAAGTGAACACAATGTGCCTCAACCTCAAGTGGAAACCAGCATACTGTCTAAATATGGCAAAGGAAAAAGGAATCTTTGTAAGATTATTATGAATTATCAAACAATGTGATCCTGTGGGCTATTGGATGCAGCTGGTGAGACAAGCAGAGTGCTTTGCACAGCAGGTTCCAATAAATCAAAACCATCTGGATAGCCATCCCTGACCCCCTGAACATCTCTGTGCTTTAAATAGGACTCGTCATAAGTAACTTTTCTTCTTTTAAAATGATATAGAGGGCTTAACAATTTTCTTTTACAATATAATACTGTATAAAAATCCTTCCTTGGATTTTTGGACATCAAGCCTATTGCACTTGAGTTGAAAACATGACAATTATCTATAGATGGTGGAACATTTAGATAAAAAACAATATAAATGAAATAAAATGTAGATCACATTTGAAGAACCTTTATAAATGGGTCTAAAAGCTCTCTTAAAGAAAGTAGGCAGTAAACAACACAAATAAGTGTTGACTATTTTCACTGCTATACTATACCAAGTTATTAGTTCTTCCATTGTAAATCTTTCAAAATAGGAAACATCATGAGACACTTCATGCTCGGCAGGGGACATACAAAATCAGCAATAACACAGCAAACCTGCTGCCATCCAGTGGTTTAGTCAGTTAACACGGTTAGTGTATACGTGAACTGAGGTGATTTGGCATTTATGTCACACACAAATGTCAATGTGCCTGTCTCTTACTGATTGGAACTTGATCTTTTAAGGAAATATCTGCCTCAAAATATGAATAAGACATTAAACAACTGGCATTTTTACGACTTACAACAGAGAACTATAAAAGACAAAAAAAATCATTAATAAATCAAGATCTTTCAAAACATTCACTTAGGGTATTCACTAAGTAGATTGCTTTGTTATACCATGCAATAAAAAGGTTACATTTTGTATTATTTACATTAAACTAGTGGAATAAGAATATATAGTGTTACAATCTTAAATCTACCTTTGTCAAATAAAATATGGTTTGTATTTATATCCTTTAGTTTGCTCAGTCAGTGTGCTTGTCTCAATAATACAACACAGTCCGAGTCCATTAAAACAGTAGCACCTGTGCCGGGCCTGGCAGATATAAGAGCCAAGGGAGCCTCTGGCCAGACTGCAGATTATTGCTGTTATCTCTGGAGAAAAGGGCACAGGTTCTACAATAACAGTGCCGGCGTATGGGCTCCCCGTTTCCCATAAAGAGTCTATTGAGCACAATGCTCAGTGACATTCAGAGCCTGGTGAAAAGCGGCCCTCTTTAAGGTCATCAGCTTGTCTGTGCTCTCTCTCTCCAGGACATCTGCAGTTGGGGGTCTCTCTTTTTTTTAATAGTTTACGTCAGGAATTTAAAAATTGATATATGTACGGCACGCATTTAAAAGTTCAGCGGCAGTAAAAAATGTATACTTTTATTCAGCAAGGATGCATTAAATTGATCAAAAGGGACAGTAAAGGCATTTATAATGTTACAAAATATTTCTATTTTAAATAAATGCTGTTCTTGTGAAGGTTCTATTTTTCAAAGAACTTTTATGAAAAAATGCATCGCAGTTTACAAAAAAAGAATAAGCAGCAATAACAAATAATAAAAATGTTTCTTGAGCAGCAAATCATAGCAGCATATTAGAATGATTTCTGAGAGATCATGTGACACTGAAGTAATGCTTAAATTCAACTTCCCCATTACAGGGATATTTTAAAACAATTAAAATAGAAAACAGTTATTTTAAATTGTAAAAATATTTCTCACTATTACTGGTTTTACTGTATTTTTATCAAATAAAGTGAGCCTAAGAGACATATTTATTTTTTTTTACACTTTTGAACAGTAGTTTAACAGTAATCTATTGTAAATTGATCAAAAATAAGAACAATGAGAGAAATCACCTTTCTATTTCTAGAGATGGATAAACAGAGAGGCATTGTGAGAGAAGGGATGGTAAGTTTGAGATCTGGTGATATAACATGAGACACTTCACCGACAGCTAAACTGGTTTGAGAAGACACCTATAGTGAATATGTGTAAGTGCGTCCAGTAATCCAATGAATCATGAACACATGACAACTGCCTGGACATGATGCCCTTCTGCAAAACTAAGCTGTCTTTAAAACGTTCTATAACTGTAATAGAACTGTAATAACTGTAACTAATTCTGTCATCATTTACTCACCCTCATGCCATTCAAAACCTGTATGACTTCCTTTGTGGAACACAAAAGATGATATTTAAAACTATTTTACTGGTTGTTATTTCCAAGCTATTACAATGAATGGGACAGGAAATCATCATAAAAGAGGTCCATATGACATGTTATTCCAAGTCTTCTGAAATAATATGATAGCTTTGTGTGAGGAACTGCCTGAAAAGTAAGTTTGAATTATTCACTGATAATCTTGACATCTGCCCTTGCTCACCTTGGCACAGAGTGTTCTTGAGAATTAATTAAAATAGTGTTAGGTCAGATTTATTGTTCTTTTGAGTTTTTTTTTTTTTTTTCATTTGTCAATTTGGCTCACAAACTCATGATTTATTCATAAATAAGATGTTGTCACATCTCTCATAAATTGGCAAGGACAGCTAGGGCCCTTTTCAGTGAAAATTGTTTAAATTACTATGAAATGAATGCAAAAGACTAATAATATATACTGTAGAAATAGTGTGGACCACTTTATAGATGCAATTTTTTTGTTTTATGATGCATGGAAGCTCCAATCTCCATTGCATGGAAAAAAAGATACATTCTTCAAACTATCTTCTTGTGTTCAACAGAAGAAAGAAACTCATACTGGTTCGGAACGACATGAGGGAGAGTAAATGATGACAGAATTTACATCGCTGGTGAATGATCTCTATAATTCTCTAAATTCAAAGAGCTTAAACCAAAGTATATGTAAATCTAGCCAATGAAAGGTGAAATTAAGCAACTACCAAAAAAGTACAAATAAGAAAGTTGCATCTAAAGTGCCAGGTCTAACATAGTCTTTCTGACTAGGTGTAATAATCTGAACAGGATTTTTAATGCTTAACATCTGCTCATGAGCTACACGGCTTTTCCATGAAGTCAATGCACTAGAAGCTGCTGTCAGGGGAAGAGTGGTGGCCCATACAGCCATTTTCCACTGGGGTTTTCCTCTTGACCCAGGGCCAAGTGTAAAAAAGGTAGATTCCCGACTGTGCTGAACTTTTCTTCATATCCCCTGTATCTGTTGTGCTGTGTTATGTCCTATGCTTCAGATAATGTGACACACTAACCCACCTGCGTACCAATCACTGCTACACAAGTTACATTAAAGGGGGGGTGAAATACTCAGTTTCACTCAATCTCATGTTAATCTTGAGTACCTATAGAGTAGTATTGCATCCTTCATATCTCCAAAAAGTCTTTAGTTTTATTATATTTATAAAAGAAAGACAGGCTGTACCGAGTCTTTCCGGAAAAACCCGAGCGGGTGGAGGCGTGCCGTGTGGGCAGTAGCGTGCAAAGCTTTTGCGTGTGTTGTAAACAGACTGGTGGTTTATGAGGACATGATTTATTTTTACAATAAACAAACTGACAACTACAGTGGCCAGCTAAACAAATGTATTTAAACACACAAACACACACACACACCATACATCACATGCTCCATCGATACATTAACTGTACGTGATCATGTTGTTTACTTGCTGTGCTTAACGTTACACGCCGATAGTTAACAACACACAGACATTTGAAGCAGTTTTACTCACCGCCTGCGGTTCCAACGCACGACCGTGAACCTTTATCGTTGGGACTGCTCCATCTTTAAGTATTAGGCGATCTGCCAATCCGGCGTCGAACTGGGCCTATAACTATAACCGTCGAAATGAAGGGAACAAACAAGAACACTTGCACAACTCCGTTGCTGCTCTGGAAAAACAAAATCCATCCACAGGTCCCTTAACGCTGGGTTCTTTGGAAATTTGTGCAGTGTTGTCTTGCCCTGGCAACCAAAAACACACTTTTTTGGTGCCATTTTATTTATTGCAGCGCAGCCGAGAACAGCGCTCTGATCTCTCTGATCTCTCGCACGCACTAGGCTACAGATGTGCGCGCCCTTCCGGGAGAATTGCTCTTAAGACCCGTATAAGGAAATTCCGCCCCACCTGACGTCACACAGTTGCGTATTCGAAAAAAACTTTCCGAAACTTGTGACAAACCGGAAGGAGTATTTTTGGAACAGAAATACTCCATCAAACTTACAACTTCAGTTTTGAAACTTTGTCCATGTTTAGCATGGGAACCCAACTCTTTAACAGTGTAAAAAACTCACTATGCATGAAACAGCATTTCACCCCCCCTTTAGTTATGTTTATAAATGCCTTGGCAGCCAAAACTAAGATATGCATGTTGCCTCAAGACAGGTTTATTTGGTGCTTGGTCTTAATTATAAAAGTGAAGTCATAGGCTTTGAGGCTGAGCAAAAACTAAAGTCTTAAAGTTCATTCAAGCATTTCCTGACATTCAAAATGTAACCATCAAAAACAATATAAATAGCAACTGCAAAAAAAACCATAAACCTGAGAACCGAGCGTGTTCGGGTCCAAAACTTAGACGAGTGCCTCGACAACAGGTCAGGTCTGATATAAGTAGCCTTCGAGTCTCAGGTAATCATGTGTTTCTACCAACTGGACCAGAGTAGACCCAAATTATTTAAAAATATGCCAACTTCCATTATTCGTTTCGGGCACTGAACAATATTTTGTTATTTAAAAACAAAAACACATCAATAATTGCATGACAATGTTATCCCCCTTCTTCTCTGTTAATCCGTGATTCTATTTGTAAATGACCAAAGACCTCCAGCATACTGGTGCTTGCAACAGTGGCAAACACTTCACATAAACTGCGCACTGCAAGAGTCATTTAAACGTCATTGCTTTTTAATATTAAAGGGATAGTTTACCCCGTTTATCTTCGGAACACAAATGAAGATATTTTTAATGAAATCTGAGAGCTTTTGCTTTGACGCTTCAAAAAGTTCATAAAGTGATCGTGAAACTAATCCATATGAATTGAGAGGTTTAGTCCAAAGTGACCATGTCTCTTCAGAAAATTAGGACTAAACCACCATGGATTAGTTGCATGATCTTTTTATGAACTTTTTGTAGCGTCAAAGTGGTAGTCCCGGATCAGGCTGGGTTCAAATAAAATTGCTGTCGGGTCAGACTCAGGTCTAATTTTATCGGGTCTGTCTCTGGTCAACTTTTTATCTATTTTAAAATTAATTAATGGACATCAGGTTCAGGTAAGAAGTGATTCAGGTCCCCTGACATGAAATTTTCACTTTCTGAGGTTTAACATTAATATTAGTTCCCCTAGCCTGTATTTGGTCCCCTCGTGTCTAGAATTTTCAATCGGTGTAAACCGAGCTTTGGCTATCTTTCTCTTCTCTGCAGCTCAGACGCGCTGATCTTGAATCTCCTCGTTATGACATCATAAGGAGGAAAGGTTACCTCCCCTTTCTCTGCTTTGCCCACACAGAGAATTTGGCTCGTCCATGAGAAAATGAGCTAGGAAGTACGAACGCGCGACCGCGATTTGAGTTTTTCCTCGAGAGATATAATGGCTTGCAAACGAGCGAAGCATGGCAGTTGATCAGTGTTTGGATGTACAAATGAACACAAAAGTATTTTTTAGTTCCTTCATCTGAGCCTCTGAAGAAACAATGGGTTCATTTTATTTTCTCTGGAAATGCGCAGACACAACTTCCCAAAGTTTTGTATGGTCCAAACATTTCACCGTTTCCTCAACTTGGGCCAATACAGGGCCAATTCAATTTTAAGTTCAGACAGGTAATCTTTCTCTCAAAATTATTCAATACTGTTTATGCGTCAGTAAGTCAATCCAGTGACTACATATCGACTTCACATCGTTTATTTTAGTAGGATGAAAATATTTATCTTATTTAAATTGTGAACAAATTATATACAGAAAGCGATCAAAGAACAATCTTGCCACACAGCGCGTGTTTAGCTGGACAACTCGTTATGAAATTAATGACGCACGGTACTGCACTGCACTGCACAACGAAGCTCTTACTGTATGTACATCATCGTGTTTGCTTTGCATTGGTGAAAGCATTAGAGAGAGTGCAGAAACTGCATTGCAATGATAATATCTTCAATCTTGCGATGAACAGACTGTCATCTGCTTGCTCGCTCACCACGGCAACATTTTATGTGATGGGAATAGATCTAAATATACTTTAAAAAATTATCACGATTCGTTAATCTCGATAGCTGTATTAATTAAAACGTATAATAGCTGTAGTAAAAGTATTCGAGAGAGTATCACATGTAATACGTAGCTATTTCATATGCAAGCATGTCAGCCAATCACAGCAGTGGCCGGTTACACTGAATCCCACAGCAGACACGCCCCTTCAAACAGAGTGTTCAATTCAGAGGCTAAAATCAGGCTAGGAAAAATGCCTTTTATTTCTAAATTATGACTATCTTTGATATTTTTTAAGTGAAAATTTTAGCATTTTGAATATAACAAATTCTAAATTTGATCTTATTTGCATAGTAAATATATACCGAAACATTTAAATATAACTTTAAATATAATTTAATATAATATATATATATATATATATATATATATATATATATATTCATAGATTTTCCTATTTTACCTATGTCTATTTTAAAATATAAATATATTTTAAAAAATATTTTATATTTAGGTCTTTGTTTTTGCCAAGTGGAAACTTGACCCATCCTACCTGGAATGACAAGGATGAGCATTTTAGGAGGGTTTGGCCCTTTGCTGACAGCATGCAGGTCAGTTGGTCCATACTTGAGCAGCTCAGTGATTACACCTCTACTGTAGACATACTCCACAGAGGGATCCTCTCCGGGCCCCTCGGATCCGGGACTGCACATCACATCAACCGGATCAGCTCCACACAGTACTGGGCCTAAGTATAGAAACCAATGACTAATTATATAGTCTATATATCTTACTCAGATCATCCAACTACAAATTGCTGATTGAATGTACAGTAAAAAACAAAAAAAACAGCTGATTAAAGTTGAATCAGCCTTTGGTGATTATAATCACAAGCTGTGGAACACTGTCCCAGACATTCTACAATCAGTTGACTCAATTAACCTTTTTAACACGTAACGTGGCCTTTAACATTTGTCCATCATTTTAATAAATGCTCTTGCAAAAGTCACTGACAGCAGGTATGCTGCAGTTCTGCTCTCTAATGACAGACAGTCAACCTCTGACATCTAATGACTGAATGACAGCTTGCAACACACTGAACATTGGAGTTTAGAATCTGTTATCTAGTTTAGTCCTCTGATCAGATCATTCAGTTCAGTTCAGGCTCAATATGTATAGAGAAACAGCAGAATATGATAGAAAAAAATAGCCTAGAATACGGGTAATTTACATCCAGGCATCACTTACAGCTTTATATTATGTTAACACAAAGCTTATCAATGTAGAATATATTAAATTAACTATTAATTGATTGTCTAGTAACGTTACCGGTGTAAATTGCTCACTAATAAATCTGCAGCTTATAATGCTCATTCATTACATGTAACCACGACTTTACACGCAATTGCTTGTCCTGTGTGAACATTGCATTTCTTACCAAAAGATGATATTCTTTTTAGTGTTTGTGAGCGGAGAAAGTTTGTAATTAGAGATGCAATGACATTTACCGGTAATCTTCCCAAAGCAAAGACCATTAAACCAAAGGAGCGAATCGCTATTACTGTTTCTTCTTCTTGATGATTTGAAGCAGGCGACCCAACAGGAGCTTATCGCCACCTAATGGACTGTGTGTACGGATCAATCTACACTACACTTATCTGCTGTTAAGAAGAGGGTTAACTTAAATATTTAACCTTCAAAGCAAAACATGTATTTATTTTATTTTATTTTGGTCACAGTGGTTATTTTTACACCAAATACTTAATTCATTCATTATCCATTTCAGTCATATCTGACTCTGGTGATATCTATGGTAGAGGTCTGCACTCCCGCGGGAGTCCCGCGGGACCCGCGGGTCGCGACGCAAAACAGTGCGGCGCGGGACAAATTTTGAAAGGTCATTGCGGGAGCGGGCGGGATGATGAGGTGCACTTGCGGGTGCGGGCGGGAGGGAGGATTCGCTGCACTCCCGCAAATTAAATATGAGTGTAAAGCTGAGACCTGCACTCCCGCGGGACTACCGCGGGAAATAAAACAACTAGAAACAAATAAACCGTTATTTATCTAATGCACAAGCAACAAGGATAACTAAAATGAAAACGATTTACTGGCGCAAGGTCGGAAGCTAACTCTCGCGTGGTTCATTCATAGGCGCAGCAGAACAGCCAAACCTACCACACAGAGGCAATGTCTGCACCACATGACAGGTGGATTGTTTAGTGCTACAGATATTATTATTAAAGAAAGGAACATGCAAAACTACAAAACCAAACAAAGAAAAAGTCTGATATTTGGAAATGTTTTAGTAGCCTAGTAGGCCAATGCGACAGCAATGGAAAGCACCGTCCTTTTGCGAGCTGTTACAAATGCAACAAAATACTCACGTAAGTCTGTAACTTCAGGTCTGAAGTGTCATGTGTGCACCGTTTTGAAAGGCAAACTTCCCTGACGTTTACGGCAAGTCAGTCGAAAGTGTCAAGTGCACTAAAAGATGTAACAGAAAAATGTGCAAGCTTCCAAGTTCCAGCACAGCATCGTAGAGGGCTTTCAGTATTTGCGGTCGCTCGCATACTGGAGCAGAGACGGATTAATCTGAAGCCCTCATCAGTGAACGACATGCTATTCCTAAAAATAAAAAACTAGGCGGGATTTTGCGGGCGGGAGCGGGACGAAACTTGATTGTCGCGGGCGGGAGCGGGAGAAAATAACATATATTTTTGCGGGAGCGGGCGGGAGCGGGACAAAATCTTGCGGGAGCGGGCGGGAGCGGGACGGAAAAATCCGTCCCGCGCAGGTCTCTAATCTATGGGCCATCTCTTGAGAGACTGACTGAATTTTTTTTGGCCATGATTTTTTTTCCAGAGTAGGTCGCCAGTTCTTTCCCCAATCCTACCCATTACATGACTTGGGACTCGCACGCATTCACACCTACGGACAATTTAGCATCTCTAATTCAGCTATACTGAATGTTTTTGGATTAAGGGTGAAACTGAAGCACCCAGAGGCAACCCACACAGACAGGGAGAAAATGCAAACTACAGAAAGGCCTCTGGCTTAGCCGGGACTTGAACCGGGGATCTCCTTGTGAACCGACAGTGCAAGCCACTACATCACAGTTAATTCACATGGGAACATTCTGTGATGGTGTTTGGATGCTGTTGTGAGCATGTTAGACATGATGCTGCTGTTGCTGCACATATAACATACATGAAATAACCCCCGCAGATCTATACAGGTGGATCTAATCAGCATGCTCTATGTAAACAATGATGTGATCACTGCCAAATGAGTTAAGGACCTATCAGCCTGTGCCATCTAGGGATTCATGACAGAGCTAGGTATTTAAAACAAGCACTATAGTGTGATAGAGTGATGTGACCATAACGTCTTAACCATAACCATTTCACCCAATTATTAAATAAAATGTAACCCCATTTAACAGTAATTTTGCCTATGTGTGATAATGCATTGATTGTTGTTGATAAAACAAATTTTGATATCAGGTCCACATAGCACACATTCCAATAGTTTGGTCATCGGCATATATGCTGGAAAGTCCCCTTTGCCTTCATTAGGTCATCTCTCTCTCTCTCTCTCTCTCTCTCTCTCTCTCTCTTCTCTCTCTCTCTCTTCTCTCTCTCTCTCTCTCTCTCTCTCTTGCACACACATACACATACACACACACCACAGAAGAGAGAGAGAGAAGAGAGAGAGAGAGAGAGAGAGAGAGAGACAGAGAGAGAGACGAGAGAGAGAGAGAGAGAGACTGACTTATATACTAACTACACAAAATAGTTTTTCTGAAGTTTTTGGGCTGCATGGGGACTAAAGAAAACAAAGATAAGGCAAGAAAAAGATTATGGCATATGCCATTTGATAGGAGACAGATTCAGGACTGGACAACTGGGAATGTTACAACTAGGAAACGTCCGACTCCGCTACATCTTTATACTGCATTTAATTTGTCCTGGGCCCTGTGAATTCAAGCGATGGTGACAATATGCCACTGTCATGACATTATAGGCTATGTCAAAAACTGCGGGTCATAATGGCCACACAGCAGTGCTCAACAAACACACTTAGCCTACCTTTGGATAATCTTTATGTTATCACATGCTGTCATCTTTTATAAAGATGAATGCATAGTAATAAACTAACTGCCCTCTGTTGTATAGCTTACGTATAAACTATCTCAACGGCAACTGTTTTAAATATCAGTTTTAACCGTCATGAGTTCCACAGTGATATCTGGATATAATCCACTCTCGTACAGAAATATGTTGAATCTGATTTTCTGCCGCGGTTGTAACGGCCAGTAAAATGTCAGCACTAAATCCAAGTAAAGCACAAAAGGCTCCAATACTGGCTCAGGCAGTAATCTCAGTATTCTTTCAACACACTATCACAAAATCACGAGTCAATCACTGAAAGAAAATGAACTGATTAGAACTGGTAAAAAATAGTGTAGTAAGAGCCAAACTGGGAAAAAAGTTCCCCACACATTTTATTAGATCAAGATTAGTTTCAGGAAAGAGCATGCAATCTGACATAGGCTACCATTGCATGGTACCTGTGTTTTCTCATGTTGGACAGACACTGTGACATGGGCTTAGATGCAGATGTCTTCTACAGAATCAGGTGTCCTGTGAGTTTTCGCCTGAAAGTAAATCCATATGCAATCAACAGCCAGATCCATGTTTGATGTATCAGGTCCAATACCACAAGTAAGTAATACATTGTCGCCTAGCAACATAATTTAAAAAGTATTCAGAGAATATCTGTAAAGTGTAATTCATACTTTAATAAACTGTTACTTTGTCAAAAAGATACATTTTGTGATGACTAAAGTCGGTTTTAGCATATAATGTCTAAAATAATGTTTAGTCATAATAAATGTTTGCAGAGAAAGTTTAATAGGCTATAAAAAAAGTGTTGCCAGTTTAGCTATTTTTTTTACTTGCTCGATGTAACATATAGGCCAGTGAAAATAATGTGATTATAAATAATGAATTTTTAAATACTTGTTCAAAGTTATTTAATTTACTAACAAGTAAGCCAAAGCCAAACACACTTTAATGTAATCCATTAATTATTATTCTATACATTTTCATTTCAATGGACATTTGTGGAAATACTATAATATTATTTTATTGTATATGCTTTAAACCCTGTATAAAGCAGCGTTTCTCAATAATTTATAAAACTTGGTTAGCACCATTAGCACAGTTTACAAAATAAGTTTGAAATTAGTTAGAGTGTGTTTTAAATAGGAAGAAATAAGCATAACTGGTTAAGATTGTCAGATCACCTCATTCTTAATGCTTATGGCCTTGGTCTAAAGAGCATTGTTCATGTACATATGCTTGCAGTAAGTATGCCAAGAATCCCATGCTTGTGACGTGACATTCTCACATCTCAATCTAATCAATAAAAAAATTATTTTACTGGAAAAATATGTAACATCTAACCCCCCCACCCCCCCCCCCACCACCACCACCACCACACACACACACACACACACACACACACACATTTTTTTCACCGAGCTGTTTGAGGGCAATAGGGAATACTTAGTGCACCTGTGAAAACACTGTATCAAAATATTGGTAGAGAGATCTGTTGTTTAAATGTGAAAAAAATAGAGATTTTGATGTTAAGTATATAGATGCATGACAATGTGAATATAATTCATTTATTATGAAAAATATCTACATAGTTATTTCTCTTATTTTCCCTCTCACTTTACTGTAACTAAAATATGTCATCAAAGCTTCACAAGTCTTTTTTTAACTGTAGTTCAGATGTGATTGAAAGAAATCCGATGTGGTTTTGATAATTCATTCTTAAACAGTAAGAAGCAAAAACCTTGCTTTTATTGTAACATTATGACACACACAGAGAAATGTCAGAAATGAATTAAGAGTATCTTATTGCAAACGTGATGTTTATTTTTGAATGTGAAATAGTTGACCCTTAGTTTTTAGGTAAAAGCTAAAACAATCACATAAGGATTTGTATCGGAAACTATAATGAACTATAAGCACCGGTGACCGAAAACACTTGCTTTTGCGATGCAGCATCCACACCACTTGTCAGTGTAGGTAAATATTATAATCCAGTGTGACAAACATATTACTACACTTTTACTATGCATTAATCTGAACTGAACTGAATTGAAATTCAACTCTATTTGCACATTATCAGTTGCTAACCACTGAGAGGCATTGCTTTGTTTCAAAGCAGCTTTTACATCTTTGACACAAAAGCACCAGGAAATGTTTCAAAATTCCAAGTGCCACACAGGAATGATTCACTCTGCTGTCTGCCATATCTGTAATATGTTGCTCAGTCAGTGGCCAGCTGTTGTTTTATGCTCCAGCTTGGTTGTAAATCATCACAAGATTTAGAGAGACACTTTGAAATCTGCTGCAGTGATTTACATGTGTGACAGACCCAACAGGTTGAGGTACATTATCTGAGCTCTCAAATGGGGGATACTGCTGTCCATTAGAGGCACTACACCCACACACACATTATCTGTAGCCAAAAGGGTTAGAAACAGATGCATCCAAAATCTTCAAGTGCCCTGTGCGGTTAAAGTCCATATTAGTGTCTTGCTCCCTGTGGGGCCTTTAGTGCGTGCGTGCGTGTGTGTGTGTGTGTGTGTGTGTGTGCGTGCGTGCGTGCGTGCGTGTGTGCGTGTGTGTGTGTGTGTGTGTGTGTGTGCGTGTGTGTGTGTGTGTGTGTGTGTGTGTGTGTGTGTGTGTGTGTGTGTGTGTGTGTGTGTGTGTGTGTGTGTGTGTGTGTGTGTGTGAGAAGAATGTGATTTACACATGCAGGGGTCAGAAGGAAGAGAAAATGCCTGGTGTTCGGTATAGCACCTGGCCCGTCATATCTGATCACACCAGTTTCTTCTTTCTCCCTTTGCTACTGAGACATTCATGAAACAAGTTCGTCATCACTACAACCTCTAAATCCTGTCTGAATACATCTGAGGATAAAATATTCCACATCTAACCATCGGTACCTCTATTCGGTGAATAATACAGAATTTGTTGTTGAGGAACTGCCCCAATGCATGACTTAATGCATTTATATTTGCTAATTATTCCCTTACAATTTAGCGAGGCATCACTTTGCACATTAAAAATTCAAATGTAGGGATTCTCAAAAGTATTACAACCGAATAAGATTTTACCTTTAAATCATAAACAACATCACATCCCAATATTATTTGCTATGGTTCACTGCCCATATACAGTGCCACACTCTCTGTACTGGTGTGTCTATGATGGGCTGCAATTATGCCATTTCCTGCCTTCATGTTACTTCTGTCAAATTCACCCACCAGATTTCATTACTGTTGACATTTCAAATAGAAATCGTTGGCAATGCTCTTTGTCTGGCATGGCTTGTCCAGCATCAGGTCTCTGTTATGCGAGGTGTTGGGGAAAACTGGTTTAGGGTCACCCTCTCCTGCCATTAATTAAACACACAGCTGCAAGATGACTGACAGACTGACACCACTGCCAGTGCCACCTTCCAACTTTGTATATATCTGAATATGTGTTATGTAACTAAATAGAGATGCCCATTACAATATTTTCTGTGCACAGCCAAAACATTGAGGACACATGGCTGTTTTCTTTATCTCGGGGGTTGACTTTTCAAAGTTCATTACTGTATGTATTGTAGATTTTATTGTTTAACCTTGTCCCAGACCCAGATTTCCAATCTTAGATTTTTTTTTTTTAAATCTAAACAAATTGATAAATAATCATACATTCATTTCAATATTCATTGTTAAAATTCTAAAACTAACCATAGAAAACTGTGTTTTCAAATATGAATTTGAGTGTATTCATATGTGGTATACATTTTCATCCGTTGACTGAGCACCATATAGAGGAAATGTAAAACAGGCTACTTATTTTAGCTTCCAAATGTCTTGGAAATGTCAGCAGATGGTCAGGAGCCACATGAAATCACTCTAACCTGTGGAAGGCAATACATCATTTCAGGCCTGTATGCCCTCATAACTGTGATGATAATGAATAATGTTTACAAATTGATGCAAGACAATGTAGACATTCACACAAATCGACACTACTGCAATACTGAGATATTTCAATATACATCTGACATTAAAAAACAAAAGAGAGGGCAAATTGTCTCCTCCATTAAAAATAATAAATGTCAAAAATGAATTAGTGGGAAGATCTATGGAATTTTGAAGTCTCTGCACAGGGTGAGAGCATGTGATAGATGAGTAACAGTACAGATGGGGAATTTGAGAACTGCTCATCTGCTGCTCTTTCCTCAAAAAACGCAAATCCTTTTGAATTTATGAACAGACAAAACATAGATTATTGTTAAAGAGGCTTTTAAACTCTCTGGTGGACTCAGAAAAAGACATGCAAATAGGAAAATACATAAATTCAAAATTATGTCCCTGAACTCTACATTTCTATAATTGATGTTTATGGAAAAAAAAAAAACCAAGGTGTTACATTAAGTTGAACTCTTAAAGGGACAGTTCACCAAAAAATGAAAATTCCATCATCATTTACTCACCCTCAAGTTGTTCCAAAGATATTTTAAAGATGGTTAACCTAACAGTTGATGGACCCCATTTATTTACATAGTATGGAAAAAAGTACTATGGAAGTCAATGGAGTCCATCAACTTTTTGATTACCCACATTCTTCAAAATATCTTCTTTTGTAGAAAAAAAAGAAATTCATACAGGTTTGAAACAATTTGAGGGTGAGTAAATGATGACAGAATTAAAATTTTCGGGTGAACTATCCATTTAAGCCACATGATTGTCTGAAACAAGAAAGACTGGTTTTAAATTGAATTCAAGTTTGTTGTCAATCGCATGAAAAGTTCACTGAGGAGTGGAGAAAATGAATGACCTTTTGATTAATATGACGCTGGTGTGAAGAGCTGATGAAATGCAAGTGACTAGCAGAGAGACAGTCAGCATTTGATCTGTAAGAAGGTCAAGTGAAAAGCAAAACAGCTAAGAAGCATGAAATCATCCGTCCATGTGATTTTTATCAGTTTGCAGCCTTCTTCCAGCTGTAGCAGGTCTGGATGGTGGAGTGGGGTGGAGCGGCGTAGAGCAGTGTGTGTTTTATTGCCTTTTACGCACCCTGTAAATCATTGACATTTTGTTTTCACTTGTTAGCCTTCTCTGTAAAAAAATTAGATTACTTGGCACTGACCCAGCTCAGGGATTTGACAATCAGGGATGGGGTTATGAAATATGTCTTGTTAACATTTGTGCTCAAATTACTGAAGCCACCCGACAAACACAATGCTTTGTTTAGGCTTATAACTTTGCTACTTATCTGACTAAATGTGCAACACAAATAAGCATAATTTCACTGCAAAATATCAGTATATGTCCTATGTTGCATTCCATGTAAATTTTTTTGTTTTTTTTTAATGGAAAAAGAAATCTGATTACAAATGGATTTTTTCTTTGCATTGTTGCAATAAAATAAACATATCTTTATCAGTGTAAGTTAAAAAAAATCCTGAATCATCAGTTAAGATAGCAGGTGGCTATGTATTTTGTTTTAGACCAATGTCCTTTACAATGTTGTGCTCTTTCATGTACATTCTTGTTTAAAATGTGATTTACCTAAGGGTCAAATTCATGCACGCTTTAAAAGAATGAATCTTCACTGAACTTTTAACCAACCCCGTGTATGAACACTGTCTTTTAGGAAAAAGCAATATGTTATGTCTGGGTGATCACACAGCATCACAAAGAAAATGCTGGGGGTCACAACTGGGAGGCTGATTCTCTATATCTTGAAGTTCATTTTCACATGCTGAGGGTTCACAATGATGGACAACCATGAATAAAACTACCAACAAATTACCTTTCATTCACAGCATCAGCCACTATTTCAGTGTACTTGTTTCAATAGCCTACCTTTTTTCTACTTTTTCGGCAGAAATATTATATATGAATCTTGGGATTGGGAATCCCCAGCAGTAAGGGGGAAAAAATGGACAGTGACCAATTTGCTCACTGCTTCCTTTTGGACATCCTTCGGAAAACAACAGACAGGTTTGCTGTGCTACTCAGCTACTTGTGAAACATCAACTAAGTTGTTTTGCCAAGTATCCATGGATAAATAATAACTGGCATACTCTTCGGAGTGTTACGTTAAACCTCTGACAAGTGAATGAACGAAAGCCAAGAGAAATGGAAAACATCTTTCCTAAGAAAGCACTTCATCATGACTATGGTAGCAGGCTACTGCCTTATTCCCTTTATTCCAGGAGCAGATGCACTAACGTTGATAGTACTTTTGGCAAGACAAAATTAGAATTGTCACATCCTGAAGAACTGGATATGGAAATGCTTGTACCTAATTGGCATACTTCTTAAAACTTCTCAAGTTTTTACAATATTAAAGATAAGTGAAAGTATCTGCATCAGCTATCATGGCAAATTATCCATCTGTTAAATGGGATGGAAAAATGTAAATTTGAATGTTTCTGAAACAGAAACGCAAATCTACTGTACAGGAAGTTCCTAAAAAGCACAGGTGTTGATGCATGAGTGATAAGGCAGTTTTTGGCTCTAAACATCAACATACACTGAGGATATGCTTAGTTTGGAGTGATTCGGACAGCCAAATTGTAAAAAAAAAAAAAAAAAAAAAAAAAAAAAAAAAATGATGTTCTGCATGTTTCATCCAGGTACCAAAAATAAAGGTGGGAGAAGAGCCAGATGAGGCCTACATCCTTTACACCCCCACTCCATAGCTGATGACCTCTAACCTTGTCTGAAAAGACTGGTGTGGGAAAAGCAGCACGCACTTGAACACAGCACAGGCCCAGATTCCAAACAGGTGGCAGTCTCTCTGCTTAGCAACATTTGTTTTGGGGCTCTTTTGATGAGGTTATATGAAATAACAACAGGAGGGAACTGTTCCCCACCAGGTAACCAGGGGCAGTATATGGTGGGAATGTAACCTACTATATTAGACTGGTGTGGCCATGCACTGAGTGGAGTGAAACAGCACGGCTGGTTAACCATTTATGATCTTACGAGACGCAAGAAGTGAAATCCACAGGCGTGCAGTCGTTTGTTGTCATGAAGACATCACCCTCTTTTGGCCAAAAGCTGTAAACACTATCACAAGTTCAATGCAGTATGTTGGAGAACTGTAAAGACTTTTTTTTTAAAGGATTTGTAGAAAAGAACTCCAAAGTCATCTGATTATGTAAAAACTTCCTGTAATAATCTTTGCACATTGCATATGATTTTACTTAAATTTATGTAATGTCATGCAGCTTTTTTTATTTATACATTTCCTTAAATACAATTATCCAAAAATAATTTTAGCTTAATCATATTCTTAAAACAGTTCACCAAGACAGACAACACTTATACATTAGAATATTATTTATACTTTAAAATAACTACAATTAAACTAAAGATTAAAATGTAGAAATTACATACCACTTCATACAGTGTTTAGAGGAACACAATAAAGGACAGAAGAAAATGGTATTTCTATTGCAAACTTTTTAGATAAAAGGATTATGCCATGCTGGGCCATTCACTAAAAGATTTCCAATAGAAAGGAAGAGGAATATCCACATCAGTTTTTTTGTTTGAAACCCGTAAGTATGGCTCTGTATATGATGGCAATGACTTCATAAAAGTAAGATAGCTCTTAAACAGGCTATTGATATGTGATTCTACTACCATGAGAAGATCATTCAGATATGAGTTGATATTCTCCATGGATATTTCATTGTACAGCTCCTGGACTTTACTTTTGGCAAAGACTCTGAGCTCAGACAAACCTTTTTTAGCCTCCCGCATCCATTCACGAATCTTCTGTGTAACTTGTAAGTTCTCTGCCTCTTTGTAAGTCCCATTGATGTGTGAGAAAATGTCTTCCAGTTTTTCAGTCCTGAGAGAGTTTAGGAACACTTCTGCCCTCTGGATGTAAACCCTGACTAAGTTTAACATGTCCTGGAGCACCTTCTCCAATTTAAGTTATCCCATCTCTCTATTGCCTGCATAATCTGATCCTTCGCTGATTTCATGGTAGACCTTAGATCTTTCAAAATGTTCTTTCCACTAATAACCTTAGTGGTACCGGGAAGAGTAAATTCTACTTTGTTGATATTACCTGAAACGGAGTCAGCAATGGCTTCCATGAGACTAAAAAAACTTGTAGTAACTCTATCAGTTGCCTTTGAAATGAACTGCCTGATCCTGTTGTACAACTCTTGCCCGGTAAGCTTCTCCTCTAGACCTGGCAGATGGAATTTTGTGTCTTTCAAGAACTTCATGGCAGCGTCCAAGAGAACCCTCATATTTGACTCATACCTTTTGCTAAACTCTTTAAGATCCATCTGGGGAAAGTTCTCCAGTGTTCTCCTCCACATATTTTTACCCTGTTGTCTGAGCTGCTCAACTGAGGTCTGTAGAGCATCAATCATGCGCGGGACCTCCTGGTAAGCTCTGTCGATACCGTTGGAGAGTGCGTTCTTCAGTTTTAGGGCAGCACGGTTCAGGTCCATGCCAAGGAGATCAATGTGGTACTGGTTGATAAACTTGTGAAGAGCTGCTATGATAGACGGAAGTCTGTCTTTAAGGCCATTAATCATGTCTGAGAGTCCATTGATATGATAGCCAACCTGAACGCTCAACTTCTCAGAGTTCTTCAAAATCACCTTGAAACTCATCAGGTCTGTGTCCTTGTCAGGAGTTGACTGGATAAACAATGCAGACATTTTGTTACAATATTTAAATAAGTTGTATAAATTAGTGACAAAAGATTATCACTCTCTTACCAAATATCTGCTGAACAGTTTCGCATAAAACTGAGATGGTGACCTCCTAGTGAACTGGAACCCAAAGAAGCCAGCTGCTGGTGAGGATATCGATGACGTGATTCCATTGTTGTGCGATGCATAACGAAAGCTCATGTCAGCAAAGGTCTGGCTTGCAATGTCAATGCCCAGTGTATGACGTGAAGGACTGTGGTGTAAAAGCACATTCACAGTAACATTAATATTGCAATTTCGCAATGCGTAATGCACAACAAAGCCTATAAAACTGAAATTCAAGCAATTACCTAGAAACTGAAGACTCTTCACGTTTCATTCTAGAGAAACAACAAAAATTATTAGGAAATGATGACAGGAGAATTTATAAATGTGTAGGTTTGAAAAATTGATGTGTTGTTCATTTCTTACCTTAGATTCTGACTAAGATCATGCTTCCAGTTTATATTCACATCACGATGGGTGAAGGTACTTTTTCCATTTAGACCCAGAGCTCCATTCCCAAAAATGATGGTGCCAATTACTAAAAATTTAATTTGAAATAGAATATTATGTTAATTAATTAATAATATTAATTGAGAAATACTGCATAATTCTTGACAGATCAATCATATACACACAAAATATACATGTATATTTATTGGTTTGTTTAGAATTATATAATGTAATATTGTGTTTGTTAATTAAAGTTATTATAAAGTGCTACTAAATATTCATATGAACGTGCAAAAGTCTTTTAAACTTACCATCTAAGTTATACTCCAGGAAAACCATGGTGGATGTGCAAGTGGACTTCATTGTGCAAACAATTCCTGACTCCGTGTTTTCTATATTTCCAGTCCATGTACTGTTGTAAACTGGGGCAGACATTTTGACAGTGGCTGATAGGGCACCAAAGGTTGGAATAAACACACCAGCTGGGAGATGGAGTGATATCTCTGGGACTTCGATTTTTTGTTCAGGGATGATAATAGTTGGCAATTCAAAATGATATAGTGTTTTTGTGATGTCATCAAGACGTATTGGGTACTCGCCAATATCGAATGCTTTGGGAAGGTTAAATGGTGAGATGGTGATTTCAAACTCTGGCAAACTGACAAACAGATGAGCCATTTTGTCTTTCAGATACCTAGTTTTAGCATTTATGCTAGGGATTTCCACTTTTGGTAAACCAGGCAAAATTATATCAAAGTTAGGTGTATTGATCTCATTGGGAATTTGTAGATTTGTCAAATCAATGACAAAGGACGGCACATGGAGAGTAGTGAAAGGTACGGTAAACTCTGGAACAGCTATAACTGGGGGTATTGTGATATAATCAGGCAGGTCAGGCTTTTCGAATCGCATATCAACCTGTCTAATCATTTGTGGAATTTCTTTAAACCAATTCGGAATGCTCACTATTGTTTGCGGGATATTAAATGTCACGCCATTTTCAAACAATTTTGTTGGTAGCGCAAACAGTGTTCCCTCCATGCTCTTGGTGTATATCACAACAGTCGAAACATTGAGGAACTGCAATTGGTCAGTACTGGTGACCTCACCAAATTTAAATGTGTCCCATAGACTCTTATGGTAGACTGGCAATTTGATTGACTTCAGGAATGCAACATTCCCCTCAATGGATTCAGACATTTCCATGCGGATTTCAGATTGATCGTTTGATAATGTCAGATCAGAGGAATGGATCAGTGCTGCTAGTTGTTCCTTGCCACTCCAAACTAATTTTTGCTTGTCTGAAGTGATGGAAAGATCTGCATTCTGCACTATGCCAGCATTACCTAGGTTACTCGGCTGTGATAAGTCAATATCAAGATTAGCTGACAAAGTTGTCAGTGGAACAAACTCAAGCGTCAACCTCACATTTTGCTTTCCGTTTGTTGAAAAGGAAGGAATACTAGCTGCATTAGTGCTTGTATAAATCATAGTAGCATAAATACGCCGCAGGGTGGCCTCAAGAGCGAGGTTCTTAGTGACGTCCATATTCCAGGAACCAGCCTTTTGGTGGTAGACCTTAGAGGTTACATCAGTTTTCAGTGTGGAACGAAGACCATTGGCATTCACATACATAGTTGCTTCATTGTCCAAAGATCCAGCAAGATTTGCACAATCCATGATGGTTGCATCTGTTGTTCCTTTCCAAGTGCTCTCCAAAGATAAATAGGATGACAGCGCCTCGAGAGCAAAATTGTGATCAATGCTTCCAGTGACTTGCGTTTCGATTATGGGTAAATTATAAGTGTAGCTAACTTTGATATTAGAGGCTATATTTGGTTTAGACTTAGTATTACCACGAACCACTTGATTTAGGTCCATCGTAAAAACTGGAAGCTTAATTTTAGCTAGGTTTGTTAAGGAAGCCTCCATATTCCTCTTTGTGAGGCTCACAGTGCTTTCATGAGTACATTCAGCACTCATATGTACCAAGGACAGGCTTGTGGCCATCTTCAGACCTCTCCTTTTATTGATGGTGGTACTACCGTCAAGTTTAGCTTTTAGGACGTCGAACAGGGATGTTGACGAGACATCAAACTTGATGACAATGTCAGACTGATTATACAGGCCACCATTGGCATTCAGAGTTATTATAGGAGATTTGATCGAGAACTCATAGGTCATATTTCCAAATGCAGGTATCATGATGTTATTCTGAATTTCTGGTATTGTAAATGTGGGTAGGGTCAAGTCTTGAAGCGTCTCAGGCACATGCAAGACTGGTAGCTCCAAAGATGGAAGCACAAGGGTGTATGATGGCACTGAAAACCCCATCAAAGGAACTTTAAAGCTTGGTGTGCTAACCTCCTTGGGTATGAAATAACTAAATGCAGGTAATTCGGCTCGGAAGGCTGAAACCTCAATGTTTAGTATGGGTAAGGTGTATCCAGGAACAGTGAAATATCTTGGCGGCTGGTTTGATGTGTCAATTTTGTACTTTTCATACTGAATTCTGGCTTTGTTGTAGGAATTGGTGAGGGCATCAAAAATGTGGTCTCGTCCGAGTTCAAAATTCAGACTCAAGATCTTGGCATTCTCATTGAAGGCTTCGTAGATTGGCTTAAGGTTTAGATCAAATGTGTGCTTGTCTGGGTTTTTCTGATACAAGAGCCTGAAATCAATGTCAAATGATTGCTGAGGAGTGGTCAGAAGATCTTTCAGACCATAATCTTCCCAAAGAGAAAACTCTTTGATTTTGGGTGTTTTCATATTCATGTATGGGATCACAATTTCTGGGATACTGAGTGGAACAGTCAAGAAGTCAAGATTGGCTTCACCATCAACAAAAGCATATATTCCAGCTTCATTTTCACTGTTATCCAAAGTAAAGTTGTGTTTGTATTTGTACTGATTGAAGCGAGCCAGACCTACCCAAAAAGCATGTTGCTTATTGGAGTTCAAGGTAAATCCAAAGTCATCTTGGAGATCGATTTTTCCAGTCAGCTTAAGGGGCAAGAGAATTTTAGAGTTACCTTTATTTCTGCAATCAAGTGTGACCTCAAATGGTTGAGCCAAGAACTTGCATGCATTGGATATACTTCCACTCACTTTTCCAATAAGCTCAGCGTTATGTGAAATTCCTATTTCCATTCGGACATCCTCCATTTGAGCCTTTCCTTTAAGCGTCAAAACACTGCCCTTAATGAAAGGAGCCTCAGTCTCAGCCCTGGCATCAATAGTAATGTGACTCAGGATGACAGATTCTGCATTAACTAACTGCTTCATCTTAAGGTTTCTGCTGTTTGTTTCTCCATTAAAATCGAGTTTTGCTGTGCCAGCGTTGACAGTGAACTCCAAATTGCTCTTGTGTGTAATTTCATCAGAATAGTCATCAATGGATTTGATGGTCCTTGATGGACTTAATGGAGACCACTTTCCACTTCCCACTGTTCCAATGGTCACGGATATAATCCCTGATTCAAAGCGAGCCTCTGCTGTTTTGGTTATTATAGCCTGACTGGAAATATCTATGTTGGGTATGTTCAGATTATGCGTGTAAGTTGTGTCCATATTTGCAGATATTCCATTTTTTAAAGTAACGCCTACATTGTTAATAAAATCAGCTGTGTATATACGAGTGATGACTTTAGCAACTGTCTTGACTGTTGCTTCTGCTGAAGGACCACTTAAGAGAACAGAAGCCTCATGGTCAATTTCAAGGGCCATGTGACTAACTTTCACAGTCTCACTAATGACCATTTTTCTCATCTTTGGAGCTTCAATTTGAAGCATTGCATTCAGAGTATAGTCAAGGTATTCAAGGCTTGACTTTCCCATTGAGTTCAGAGTAGCTTTAAACTGTGGGGATTTGGGTGTTCTTGTTGTGTTCTCGAGAGCTGCTGATGTCATCAATATATAATGAGGAAAATCTACTTTGAATTCTCCATAAAGTTTGCCGAAAGCTGGTAGACATGGTTCAAATGGAATTTCAGGGATTTTGACTTCGGGAATTGCCAACATGGTGATCTCAAAACTATCCAGTTTCAGTTTAGGAACAGTGATCTCTGGGAATTTGATCTCTGATAGAGTGATCTCTGAGAAAGTAAAATCAGGCAAGTCGGAAAGATAAAGAGCTCGTAAGTTTCCAAAGATGGCATCAGGATCCACCTCTGGCATTTCTATCTGGCGAACTTTGTCAATGAAGTCAACAATGCTCTGCTTGATTTTCTCAAAGTCAACTGTGATGGAAGGGAGACTGAACAGGTCCAGGATAGTGAATCCTGGTGTTGTTATAATTGCTGGAATTGTAATATCATGTATCCTTGCCATTTTAATCTTAAAGGCAGGAACCTCCAGAGTTGTAAATGGAAGAATAAAGGTGGGTACGTCAATTTCTGCAGTCTTTAGAGCGTTGAGAACTCCCTCCACAGCTTGAGCGATTTGATTGAGGAGCTCCTTATCTTCAACCATCTTTTTAATTTCATCAATTAGTTTTATGAAATGTGATGAGATGTATTCAATCATGTTGACGTAAACCCCACTTGCCCTTTCCAAGTAAACCAAGATTTCATCTCTGATGTCCATGTCACTGACTCTCTGCCTAACATCTTCGAGAATGTCTTGTATCTTCAGTTTTATGTCTTTATATGCAGTAGTGTTAATTACATCTATAAAATTCCTGCAAACTTCAGCTATCCTTGTATTTTTCATTTTCTCCAAATAATCAATAACCGTCACCTGCATCTCTTTTATAAACTCTCTGGATGCCTCTATTTTTAGTGGGATTTCATAAACTTCATTTATCTGCTTGTTAATATAATCGACTATGTTCTTTACTTTTTCATTTACTTCATCAACAAATGTGTTGTAATCAAAAATTCTTAATTTCTTTATAATCAAGAGAATATGCTCATTTAAATAATCTAGAATCTGTTTGAAATCCATCAGCTTTAACAGAGAAGCAATTCTATCCAAGACCTCCATAACCTTATCCGAGATGTACTCAAACTGGATAGATTTTAAAGTATCCACTACAGCCTGCACTAGCTCTTGGATTCTGTACTGCTTGACTAATATAATGGCCTGCTCCACAAAAACTTCAATTTTCTTGTCAATTTCATACCTTAAAATAAGCTCTTGCGCATTTAAGTAAACTCTATTGATTTTCTCTGGAATTTCGTACTCCTCTATCCAGTTGACAATGACATCCTTTGCAGAATCCAACACTCTCTCAATGTCTTCATATGGGATTTGATCAGATAGTTCGTCCACATATTCAGTCAAATCAAATGAGATTATATAGTCTCTCAGACCTTCAAGTAACATCTTAATGTCAAATGTCTCAACAATCTTCCTCAGTTCACTTAGCTTTTCCTGAAGTTTGGTTTTAATTTCATATTTTGCATCCAGTTGTTTTAACCAAGCAGCACTGCTGTCCTGCAGCTTTTGTAAATCGATCTGTCTTATTATATCTTCAATACCATCAATGCCTCTGATGATTGTTTTGGTTATCTCATATTTCTCATCAAAAGCTTTAAGTTCATTTTCGATCTGTGTCAAAAAGTCAGAGACAGAATTGGCCCACGATCCACTCTCAATGCCATTTTTGATTTGAATCATCAGATCCCGAATTCTGGTCGCTAAATCAATAATTTTCTTTCTAGAAGCCTCCTTAAATTCCTCAGCATATGCATCAAGGTCATCTATTGATACAGTGTAGTCATGTATGTAGGAAATCAGCTGGTTCTTGACATTGTTGACTTTGTTCTCTAGGTCCATGTCCACTATAACGTCATTTACTTTTTGTGGGAGTTCATCCAACTTGTTTCTAAACCGACCTATCAAACCATTGATATCTAAACTGTTGAGGTAATTTTGGAGGGATTCGAATTTATGAAGAATTGCATTTTTCATCATTTCAAAGGCAGCAGGGAAGCTCTCGATAAATGGAAAATAAATAATGTGGCAGTCGCTGTTCTTATCATACTTGACAAACCCAGAAGCACTAAACTTTTGATTGTCTAATGGAATATCACTAGATATTGTTTCAGTGTTCAAAAGATTTGTTTGAAGCACTCCGGAGAACTGGACCCTATCTCATTTTCTTTGTTGTAAATATTGGCATCTTGGTTATATGCATGATTATTTAGCTTTGACTTAAACTTCCATTCCAAAGACTGTTCATTTGGTACCAGAAAGCTGTCAATCTTGTTTTCAATGTGCGTTTCAGCTGACTCTCCATTTGGGAACATGTGTACAACAGAAGTTCTGCATTCATGGGACTTAGCAATAGCCAATGGTTCAGCTTTCAAGAGGAACTTACTGTAGAGCTGACCACTGTGCTTGCCATAAAACTTCACAGTGCCATCGCTGTTCAAAATGGCATCGATTGTAAGGCTAAATGGCATGGCCATTGTGCGAATGTTATTTTCAAGACGTAAAGATTCACAATTTACTTGTGTCTTGCTGTTCAAAACAGAAGACAGTCCAGCAAAATCCAAGTCGAAGTTGTTACTTATTTGGGAATCAAAGACTTTTGCTGTTGTATCGCATTTGATGGAGCCTGCCAGCTCTGCATAAGTAAATTCACAGCTGTGCTTAACGTTATCCTCTTCCCCATACTTCCCACTGAGGCTTCCAGCTGCGTCCATCTTAAATGGCTCCATTTTAAGGTGGCCGTCACCACTAAGTCCAAAATCAAAAATCTCAAGTTCGTTATTTGCACTTATCGATGTGATGAATGGCCTCATATTAATCTTAATGTCATGGTTGTAGGACGCTCCATCACAGATGAAACTGTCCATCTTGGAGCGGTAAGCCAAGGTCCATAACGTTACAATCAGGGTATGTGTGCACTCCGATCTCATTTTCTGTAAGGTACCCATCATAGTATTAGACAGACTCAGTCCTTGCTTATTAATACCAAAGTTCATGGTGTTTCTTGCAGTTCCATCGAAGGCGTTTCCTTTAAAAACACTTGTTAAATACACTTCTTTGGATGATATCTTACCGTCCGCACTGAGCTCAACTGTGTTATCCTGTGTTGATCCTTTTGACACAAGAGACACGGAGGCTCCATCGCCATCAATACCACCATTGAAGTTATTTTCAAAAGTCAAAGACATTCCCTCAATGGTTGTCATGCAACTGGTGGTCAAGCCATTTGCTCCAAAAGTAAGTGTGCCTTTGTGTGTCCCACGTCCATCTTCAAAATTCAGCAAACCTTCTATGTTCATTTCAAGGCCATTACTGTTTAGGGATCCAGTTAGGAGGGAAAATGCACGATGTGTTGCATCATCTGCCTGGGATTCAACTTTCAGTCTGGCTTCTTTACTTGTGACATCAAGTTCAGCTTTACAGCGGAGCACTTTTCCAAGTGCAGTCATGCTACCATCTGACTTCACAGACAGCTGGCCTTTCTTGTGCTTTAATTCTGCCACGTGCTTCAGAACATCATTTTGCGCATTTGTTTTAGACAAAAGCGACAGCTCTCCATTGACGTAGGATCCTTTGATCACATTCTCACCGTGGATGATTGAGGAGTCAAACTTCAATGTGGACTCTCCTTTTCCTTCTCTTTTGAGCATATTGTAGAAATAAGATTGGCTAAGGGTGGAGTTGGCATAGAGAGAGCCTACCTTGATAAATCCATCAAAGTTTCCATCTCCAATGACTTCATCATTCGTGGAAGCTGACTGAGCCGAATAATACACAGAGGTGTCCAGACCAAGTGGACTAGATGCTTCAACCCTGTAGTTGGTCCTACCACTGATTTTATCAGCCATACTCATAGTTTCAAAGGCACTCAGGCTGGCGTCAAGTAAACAATGACTGATGGATCCATTTACAATGTACTTCAGAGTATCATCGATTTTACCAGTGATCATGCCCATACCTATGTGAAGAGAAAAAAAAATCAATATTTAATAAATAATGAAAAAAATAATGAACTAATAATTTAATAACATGTGATAACTTAAGTATAATAATAACAAAGTTCTAATGTCCCGAAGAACGTAATAGAACTGAAATAAATTCAAATAAACTGAAGATGTCATTATGACAGTTATCTTTGGGCCTGATTTACTAAACACGCAAATTAAAGGATGAAGACGCTGCTCATCTGATCAGGAAATGGAAATCATGCTTATCATTCCATAATAACCAATGCAATCTACTAAGAGTAGCGCAAATTAGAGTCTTGTTTAAGACATGCTTTTTTGGGGGGCGGTAAATAATGGCGCAAATACCAGAAAATTGACTAGCGCAAACCTTAGTAAATCACTTTGCATGATTCAATACTCTCCTCCCATAAAATTTTTCATCTGAAAGGAAAAGTCCAACACATGCATATGCAATAAGGTCAGCTGCAAAAATAACTGTTTCCACGCCTTTTCAATGCAAATTTTTCACTGCATGTCTTTAGTAAATCCTTACAGTAGTTTTTGAATGACAAAAGAAGGTTTGCGCTGATGCAAGCTGTTAGTAAATCTGGCCCTTTGTGATGAGTTTTGATTACTTAAATACCTTCAATTTTGTATGACAGGGGTGTCACAGGGCAGCTGGCCATCACTTTGTACTTAGCAATGTAACTGGGAATGTCAACAGTGTTGTTTCCCCCTAAGATGGAACCCTCCCAGTCATAAAAGTTGCTGTTCATCTTGACAGACACCTCTGCTACACCTAACATGGGTAAGGAGAAGTCCAAAGCACGGGGAATTGTGAACGATGGAATCTTATAGTTGTTCTCAGGAATATCCAGGCCAATGAGAGGAATTTGAATCTGTGGGAGTTTTAGGGTGGGAGGGATGTTCAGTTCAGCAGATGACTTTCCTCCCAGGAGAAGAGGAAGTGAAATGGAGATTCTGCCTTTGTTGAACTGGTATCTCATCAGTGAATCACTGAACATAACAAAAAACATGAAGAGAAAAAAAGTTTAAGCTCATTATAAAATGTATATAATATACATCCATTTAAACACTACCAGTCTCAAATTTGGACACACATCACTGTATTTTCATTCTATTATATAAAACGTTAATGTAATACATTACATCATTGGTCTATATATACACCCTTGGGACTTCGTCATGTGAAAACTAGTCCAGGCCTCTAGCCTGGCTAACGCCAGACCCAATCTCGTTGAGAATTGGGTCTGGGAACCACATGCGCAATTTCTCGTATTTGAGGCGTGGTTTCAGAATGCCCGTCGCAGTTTATTGGGTGCTAAGAATGTCTATCAAATATGCCTGTACGTAACTCATAGCCAATCGTTTCGATTATACCAGATACGTATGTAGAGCGACAGAAATTAGACAAGGAAGAAGACGATGGGAAAGATCTTTTTTGTAAACAATGACGTTAAGTTTTTTATCAAAGAGCAGCTTCGCGTCTTCAGCCATGTTAAATCGATATAAACAAACTGTTTCCGTGTGTCGCATAGATGTCGTCATCGTCTAGCTGCTCCCTCCCCGTTCTGTGATTGGTTCCCTAAATGAGGCGAAAAATCTGGCCATGGTATCCAGACTGCCTTTCAGCGTGAATTGAATCGCGCTGCGGTAAGGCAGTATGGGGAAACCCAGGCTACCAGGCCTCCCCAATATCAGCAGATATATTTATTTTTATGTAAAAAAGTAACAAATAGTGTCACTCACGATTTAAGATATATGTTTTCCGGCAAAGGTGGCAAAATAAGCTCTGGGGTGTTTCTCTTGCTCCTCTGTATGTTCACGAATGAACTGCCTGCTGCCAATTTATCCAGCCAAATATTCACTGCCTTGGGACAAAAGGACTAATTATGAAATGTTCATCTTCAGCAAAGCCATTCAAATATTAATATGGTAAAATTCATTCAATTTAGACAAATCTTTAGTTTGATTTGATGCCCTTACCTCTAACCCTTTTGAAACAATGTGACGAAGTTTCATGTCAGTCTTGGTGACTTTCTGGTCAAGGATATCATCAATACTTGCCTGCAGCTGGCTACGGTACTCCTCCATATTTGGAAAAAGTTTCTCAACTTCAGAGTTTATATCTGACTTCATTTCAAGTTCAACCTTATTATTATCTGCAAAGTCACCAAGAAAATCATTAAAAACTCGATGACAATTTCATTCCAGGAACATTTGCTTCATTAGCAATGTGTGCTTTATTACCATATCGGAGTGTAGCTTTCTGTACAGACGTTGTCTCCGGCATGTTTAAGGCTGTTTCAAGCTGCAGGATGAGCCCATTATTATTCTTTAAGGTGGCAGTGGCAGAGGTGTCCATCTGTAGTGCTGGCACTGCCAACTGAAGCTCGATCAGACCATCCCTCATAGACTCCAGCCTTCTCAGAAACACATACAAAATCCAGATTAGCATCAAATGACACTTCTCATATCAGTACTGTATATGTCATGTTAAAATAAAAGTCTCCATAATGCTGGTGGGATTGCAGTGTTCCAATATTTTTTCCGACTACTGAGTGTTTACTATAATATATATATATATATATAATATATATATATATATATATATATAATATATATATATAAAACTAATTGTTTATACTGTACCTGGCATGCCCAACTAGTGAAAGCTGTGGGATGTCTTTGTTAGTTACATCAATTGTAATACCACGCATCTTTTTTCCTTTAGCGCTGCTATCTGTAACTGCCAACTTGATGCCAGCTTCAAGGTCATAATCAGGGATCTGAAGGTCAGAGGTTAGGATGTTCTTATTGCGATTGTATTTCACAACTGCTGTGGCTTCGGTTGGTTCAGCACCTTAAAATAAGAAAAACTTATTTTTTAGACTGATTTCACACATTCGTATATACTTACACAGCTTACAGCTTACACTTGTTACTTGATAACTTGTGGATGAATTTGACTGGACAAAAGCTGTGTAGTGCAAGATGAGTCAGCCGCATCTTTGCTCCATTCCATTTTCCAAATGCAAAGGTGCATTTTTAATGCATGTACACTAAACATACCATTCAAAGGTTTTTGAAAAGGGTCTGCATTTATTTGATCAAAAATACATTAAAAACAGTAATATTGTGCTATAAATATAAAATATACTATATTGTTTTATTATTATAAATATTTTTATTTTAATATATTTTATAATGTAATTTATTCCTGTGATGGCAAAGCTGAATCAGACATTATTCCAGTCTTCGGTGTCACAAGATCTAGTTGTGCTGGAAGTTTTGTGGAAACTGTGGATTTATTTAAAATAGAAATCTTTTGTAACTTTATAAAACATTATCTTTCTAATGTCCCTTTTGATCAACTTAATGCGTTCTTGCTGAATATATGTATTAATTTCCTTCAAGAAAAATCGTTTACACTTTATTTAAGGTGTCCTTGTTCCAGCATAATTATACATTTAAGTACTAAGAAATACTAATTACTACATGTACTTACTATAGGGTAGGGTTAGGGTTTGATTTAGTGTTCGTTGCATGTAAATTACTGTTATTACTATAGTAAGTAATTGTAATATTTGTAACAAGGACATTGTAAAATAAAGTGTTACCAAAAAATCTTACTAACCAAAATCTTTTGAACGGTAGTAGTGTATCTTAAAAATAACTTTTGACAACATTTAACACAAGCATATCCTGTAGATATAAACATATTAAAGCAGCAACAAATGAAAAGCACTGATACATGTTCAATGCCACTGTTAGAAATAAAATAAGAAAGAAGCGATGTCATTCAAATTGTTTGAAAACTTACTCTCAGCCTTGAGAACAATTTTCACAGAGTCGACTTTATGCCGCCCCTCTTTTCCCTCCCTCAGCAATGCATAGGCAATCGTTGCCGTATACTCAGGCACTTCTCCTGTAGGATGAAGTTCCAGAGCAAGCCTGGAAAGAAAGTTATTCCTGTTATTGTTTTTAAGTGCATAAACCATGGAAGTAAATAAGTTGTTACTGTACATACATGTTTCTCACCTTGTCTCTCCTGTGAGAGGATAGTACGGGGCATTATTGGTTAAACTAGCATTTGAATAGCGCAAAATAGTGCAGTAATTCATTCCAGGAAATATGGGATTACACTCTGTTGAGTCAGTCCTGTCCTCTACCATGGAGGGGACAATCTTAGTCTGAGTGGAGGTCACTGAAAGCAACTTGTTACTGTTGTGGAAGAGAAAGAAGAAACATATTGATCTTTATGTTCCATTTGAAGCTTTAATATCATTCAGTAGTACAGAGAAAAAGTGCCCATTGAGTATAAGTATGTAAAAGTATAAATGCATAGTGAAAAGCATCTGATGAGAAACAATAAATGAAGGATACTGAGAGTTTAGAAGGCCAACCTGATGCTGAAGAGCTGGATGTTTCCCTGTGGTGCAGGGATGGAGAGCTTGATCTGACTATCACTTACTGTGACCTTGGCATTAACAGCGCTTTCATGGTACATGTTTGTGTGTGTCTCAATCCCAGCTACCACAAATTCTGGGATATAAAACACCCATTTGGGTAACAAACTCCATTCCAACAGATGGCATGAATGAAAGCTGTTGCTGTGAATAAAAACGAAAAAATCATGAATAATTTACTACTTAATTGTGACAAGACTAAATGTACACTAGTGAGAAGGATTACCATCATGCGGTCAATGGTCATGCCTCCTTTGGCTCCTGGGGCCAGAACTCCAGATAGGGAAAACTTCAGTGGAAAACCAGCACTTGTAGGTAGTGTAAAGGCCTTGTCCAGGAACATATAGTGGACAAAAACCTCATTCTCTAAGCTAGATATCAGCTTTCCCATTAACTGCAATTGCAAGAGAATTTCACACTTAAATTTACAATTACATTTTGGTGATGAAGACTGAGATTTTTATGGTAATGCATTTAGAATACCATACTTTCAAAGTCTATGAATAACACTTACATTCACAGACATCGACTTAAATGTTTCTGTGTATAGTTTAATGTAGTGAATGATGAGATTAAGCTCATTGGTCTTCAAGTATCCCAGTTCTGTTCCCATAAACCGCAGGTAGGCCAGGCCTTTAGGAGCATCTTCGATCTGTTCAAGGCGTTTTTTGAACTCTGAGAGGTATTCTTCCATATTCCTCATGATGTCTTGAGGGACCTTAAGGGAGAAGATATTTTTAAGCATTATGTTTTATTTAGATAGATTTTCATTATACACATACAGTATTTAAGATAGAATAGATTTTTAGATATTTACCTGTCTTTTCATCCTTTTACCTCTTAGTGGGGAAATCCACTTATCCAAAACCCGTTTGATGGGATGTGGAATCTTGTCATTGGCCCAGTACATGGCTTTTGAGATCGTATCAGGGAAGAAACCATTTTCACCAAAAAGAACTTCAATGGCTGGCTCAAAGCCTTCACCTTCAAGGCCAATCTGAGAAAGAAGTGATCACATGCATTCATAAAAATGGAAAATATAGCCACACAAAAAATATCAAGCCTTTTTAAAATATTTATTTTATCATAAACTTATCAGTACCTCCAGTATTTCTGCATTGAAATTGTCAAGTGTGGTGGCTAACATGGCTTCTCTGGGCATGTAATTGGCAGAATCAAAAATCATGTTGCTTTCTACTGAGCCAACCAGAGGGACTTCAATTTTGTAGTTGCGTGAGAACTTTGTGAAGTCCATAGCGTTAAAGCTTGCATCCCCTTGTACAGCTTTAAGAATGTAGTCCTTTGCTCTAAACATAGACAAAAAATATACATATAATATATATTAATATATATATATAATATATATATATATATATATACTGTAATCCATAATTACTTAATGCAGAATATACATCATCAATATACGCCTTTGTTATTGTAGGTTAGCGACACCTAGTGGAGAAAATCCTCCATATTGTACCTTTAAAACAACTGATTTAGAGTGTTTTATGATTCATTTATGAAGACAAAATCATATAGAATTATTTTATTATAATATATAATATAGAATAATATAATATAATATAGAATAATAATCTGCAATAACTTGAAAATAATTATAAAGCATTTTAATATTGTTGCATTCCTAAACATGATTAAAAGTATGAAGACTGGGATTATCTTGACAACATAAAAAGTATTTCTTTTGTCTGAGGAAAGAATTGAGAATTTGTCCTCAAGAGGTAAGATCTTTAATCTTAATACAACATGGCCAAAACTTCAAACACTTTTGAACATTCACTGGCTACATCCTGAGCACATTTTCTGCCTCTGTTTCCAATGAAAACATCAAGACAAATCATTTTGAACTAGAAGGCCATAATAATAAACACATTTAGTATTTAAAATATTAGTGTACATACGTGCTCAGGTTTGGATCTTCTGATTCCAATATGTTGGTGATATGGGAGGAAACAAAGCTCTTAACCTGCTCATTTTGCTCACTCTTAAGTGTTCTCAGCACTATGTTTGCTACCTCAGGGTTCCTCATGAGCATCAGATATGCTGCAATGCGTTTTTGTGCTGGTGCCTCTGTATTCTCATACTGTTGTATCAGGGCACTTCTCACCTAGTAACAACAAATCAAAATATCAAACGCTTTTTAGAATGAATCCAGATCATACTGTTTTTCACTTTAAATTAAAGTACTAAACTGATTTTATTTGATTAACCAAAGCATAATGTAAGAACTAGAATGAGGATAATCATTCATTGCTGTAAATTTTAACAAGAGTTGATTTACATCTGAATTCATTTCCATGAGTCTGAAAGCCTGGATAGCTGCTTTTTGTACTGGCAGAGAAGCGTACGTCTGGCCCATGCAATTTAGGAGAGAAGACTTCAGAGATGGGAATCTCTCCATGTACTTTCCCATGACACCAATAACCTGTACAATAAAAACTTTAGTTAATATTGAGATCTTTGTGTTCATTACATATGCATCAGATGGATGGATAGAGAGTTAGATGTACCCTTAATGTCAGAAAAGTGCTGTCTTCATCTCCAGAGCAATCACCTAGCATGAACTCCATGAATTCAGCTACTTCTTTCACTTCAGGAGTTGACGTTGCTTGGTCTTGAGGAAGTCTGGTGCAAAATATACATTTATCCATTAAAATTCCACTTAAAAACAGAAAATCTTGACCTATGCTAACTGAGAAGCTAACTGAGTAAACATCACTGACACTTACTGTTTCACAGTGTTGGCTAGAGCATACATGATGGCTTTGCTTGGCTTGTTTTGGGCCATGCTCAGCATATCTCTAACCCTCTGAGGATTGGCCTGGGTAAGAGACTCAAAGCATAAACTATAGCATCCACCTCTTTCGCTGACTCATCAGAAGTCCTGAGGATCTGCATGATGGCACTGGTACATTCATTGGTTCCACACTGGAAAAGTGTCTGCCATGTAAGCCACTCTGAGATCTTCATCATCTCATCAGCAGCTCCAGAAAGTGTTTCATTTTTCAAGCCACGGACTTCAGACATCAATTTGTGGAAGAGGCTGGCTCTCTGTTGACTCTTTCCTGAGCTGCTAAGTGTATTTAGCTCTCTCACTGTGGCAAGCACATCATCCTTTGACTGAACAGGAAGCTTGTCCTCCACCTCCTCTAAAAAGAGCTTCTTCTCAAGAGTGTCTGTTCAGAAGAAAAAGACAAGGGAATTTGTTTATTTATTCATATTATCACACCTCTGTACCTCTCGAAATCTTGTAAAATACAAAGTAAAACAAACTATTTTACATTCTTATAGCTTAAGGCTACTCACCATCTTTACTGAAATATCTGCTGTTTATTTTCACTGAATCCTGTAGGGTTAGACTCTGTTTTACTTCTGAGGAGATACCATACTGCCCTCTGTAGGAACAATTATAACATTGATGTTCATTAACATTATATAGGTTATGCCAGGTTTGACATCAGTTATGTCATCATCCTTTTTTTGGTCACATAACTAATCACAATGCAGCCACTTTAAATATGTGCATATTCAAATTGCGAAAATTAGTTTGGAGAGCTAAGACATAAAAAAAACACTTTCTGTGAATAACGATTTAAATTTACTTTCATAAAGCTATAATATAATACTAATAATATAATATAATATAACAGCACAAATATAGATTTTTATATATTGATTTGATTTTCTATATTTATGGTGTGTTTTTTGTCATTTTTGGAGCTTGACAGTTCTGGCCACCATTCACCCAGCTAACGGAACGTTCTCAAAACTTTGGCTTAAGTTCTGGCAAGTTATGATGAGCAAACATTCTTCCAGTAATATTAAAAGAGTTATCTGATCTCAAAATGATAGCACATAAATAATTTTTTCATCATTCATGTTTTAGTTGGACAGTCATCTAATGGTTTTTTAAATGTTTCAAAGCGTTAAGAGAACTTTCAAAAGAAACATTCCCATTATGTTCTCAAAATGATAAAATGGAATGTTCCCTTAATGTTGGTACGTTTGAAAAAAAAACATTCAGAGAACTTTCAGAAATGTTTTTATAACTTAATGGGAACGTTAGCAAAATATCCTTACGTTTGGAACGACACAAGGATGAGTATTAACAACAGAATTTTTAATTTTTGGGTGAAGTATCCATTTCTGATCAGGTCAGTAACCAGTCATCCAAAAAAAAGCCTTTATGGGAAGAGATTACGCACTCGTGTGAGAACGGGATGAAGATATGCTTCTCTGTACACTGAGCTTCAGTCATGTGCTTTCTCCTGTTGTCAAACTGATAGTTGCAAGTCTGAGTACTGCTGATTAGCTTAGACACAAGACCATTCTGCAAAAGTAAATTTCAGTTAAGTTGTAAAGTATTTTTGACTGAAATGGATATGAAAGAATGGATATTGAAAGAAATAAGCCATGTGTGTTCTACCAGGCCAGGCAAGAGAGACAGGGGGCTGGTGGGGAGACTGTGAGGTGAGAAATGGCTGCAGTCCGACAGATCTCTGACTACAGTGACATCTGTGTCAATGTCCTTCCGTGAGTTGACTGTGACATCAGTCTTGCACATGCCGTGGACTGTGCTCTTAAAAATGTAAGAACAGAGAATACGTTTCAGACTTTTGAAGCCCACAATAAATAAAGGAAGTGTATTTTACATATGACGAAAATACAATGCATGACAAATTAATTGTGTAGACTGCATTTGTGTGTGTGTCTACTCTAAATTTTTGTTTTAATCTCACCATTTTTTTATTGTGTTCTCCCTCCAGGACTGGCACGAGAAGAGCAGAGATGATTCCTCTTTTGATGTTCAAAATGTTTTCTGGCTCGTCTTTCTCTGGATAAATGGAAACACTGGTTACCTGCTCCACCACAAAATTTAGAGGGTTCCTGGAAAGGGGTATCAAAAAGCATTATTGAGTGAAATATGATACTGGACAGTACTGAAGGAACTAGGGGTATTTCTCTTTTTAAGAGGTGGAATATCCCAATTATTAATGGCTGTTCCACATACTTCTCCATGGCAACCTGGAAGGCCTCAGCTCCAGCAGCCTGTCTGTAAACAGGTTGACCCTGTGGGTCGATGACTGACACTTCGCTCAGGATGCATTCTGTTGTGTGTAGGACAAAGCTGCACGTCTGTGGGACCTCAATTTCAACCTGATGGTGGACAGAGAAATATACATCCAGGATTCTCATATTTAAACACTACGTTTATTGTCAGTGATATTTAAAAAAAAAGAAACATACTAGGTTACTAACTTGACTTCGGTTCCCTGAGATAACGGGAACGAGTACTGCATCGCTAGACGCAATGAGAAAACTCATTTTTCTCTGATTACTGAAGATTGTAGAATAACGCAGTGAAACGGAACCAATGGCTGAGCAGCGGAGCAGCACAAACCTATTAGGAGAAAGCCCGCCAGAGCCCGCCGAAATGGACGAAAGGGGCCGTAATTCGGCCAGTTGGAGTGGCTTGAAGGGAGGACTGTAGACAGGTCCCATGTAGGAACCGTGAGAGGGAGGGGTGGCTTTAGCCTCCAAGACCCCTTGAGAAAACGAACAACCAGGTTGTGCTTGTTTACAGACTGGCCAGCCACAGGAGCGTGGAAAGCAGCTACGGCCGCCACATAGACTTTGAGCGTGGAAGGAGTGCGACCCTTATCCAGCAACTCCTGAAGAAACGACAGTACCAGTGAAATTTTTTGATTAGATTAGATTAGATCCTAAGTCATTTTTGTGCATTGTAAAGTCGTATAGCAGCTGGTATGAATGACTTCCTATACCGCTCTGTTTTGCACATTGGCATCCTCAGTCTTTGACTGAAGGTGCTGCTATTTATCACCTTCAGGTGGTGGATTGGGTGTGCAGGGTTGATCAATATTGATCTTATTTTACTCAATGTTCTAGCCTCTGCCACTTGCTGAACCGTCTCTAGTTCAGCCCCAACCACCGAGCCAGCCTTCCTAATAAGCTTGTCCACTCTGTTCCTCTCTGCTGCGCGAACACCAACCCCCCAACAAGCCACAGCGAAAAACAGTGCACTGGCCAGCACTGTTAGATAGACACTGCGGAGCCAGGTCTGACAGACGCCGAACGACCTTAGCCTCCTCAAGAAATAAAGTCGGCTTTGCCCCTTTCGGTACACCGCCTCCATATGGCTCCTCCAGTCCAGCTTATTGTCAAGCAGTACACCAAGGTACTTGTGAGTGGTCACCAGCTCCACCTCGGTGCCGCCGATGGTTATAGGTGTTGGTTGGATCCCCCCCCGCCTCCTGAAGACCACCACCATCTCCTTGGTTTTTGCGGTATTCAAATGTAGATGATTATCCACACTCCATTTCACAAATTTGTTGAGTGTTCCTCTGTACTCCTGCTCGTCGCCTCCTCTTATAAGGCCAACAACTGTGGTGTCATCTGAAAATTTCTGTAGAAAATTTCACAGGACGTCGGGTCTTCACTCCTAACTGCGTATCACCTGGAGAAGGCAGACCATTTAAGGGTGTAGAGGCAACTTGTGGACGGGACTCTAGCATCAGAAATATTGTTTAGGACTGTCGCAGGGAGGTCCATCGGCTCGCGTCGAGGGACCAAAGGTGGAGAGTCCTCAACTCTGGTTGGTGGTGCCAGATTGTTCTTTTTTCTTTGGAAAGGAGGTCCTTTCACAGGAGAATTAGCCAAGGGGCTGCTGAGAGCAGCTGTGTCAACTCTGGAAACCACGGCTGGTTCCACCAGAGGGGGCCCACTAGAAGGATTGGCCATCTGTCCTCGCTGATCTGTCTGATAACCTAAGGGGGCAGTGCGACTGGAGGGAAAACGTATAGGGGAAGGCTGGGCCATCAGTAAGCCAGCGTGTCCCTGTCCCTCGAGAACTATATGGGCAGTGAGTGTTTTCTTCTGAAGCGAAGAGGTTGACCTCTGCCTTCCTGAAGATACTCCAGATCATACGAACCGTCTGGGGGTAAAGTGCCCACTCTCCCGAGGACACGTTGCCCCGGGATAGCTTGTCTGCCCCTTGGTTCAATCTGCCCAGCACGTATGCCACTCTTAGTGAGCGCAGGTTGGGTTGTGCCCATAATAGGAGGCGTCTCACCAGTTTGTACAGAGGCCTCGAGAGTCCACCTTGGTGGTTTATGTAGGACACCACTGCCACGTTGTCCGACTGGAGTCTGGACTAAGACATGGTGCCCTTTCAGGAAGGTTCTGATGGCCAGAAAGACTGCCAGCATTTCCGGGCAGTTGATATGAAGCCTTTTTTCTGCACTTGACCAGGATCTGGAAGTTGGCCTGCCCTCGCACAGAGCTACCCAACCCGTTTTGGAAGTGTCTGTGGAGAGCACCTTCCTTCTGGAGACCATTCCTGGATCCGCGCCCGATGGAACCAATGAGGGTCCTTCCAAAGGGATGCAGCCATGTTCCACCCTGATGTGGAGGCGTCTGAGATGCCAAGCGTGGGCTGGAACTCGGGGTTTGTGTAGGGGCTACATGTAAAGCAGTAAAGCAGTACTGGTGATGCTGAGGCCCAGCATCCTCTGAAACTTCCTGAGGGAGGGTGAGAACCCAACCTTGAAAGATGCCTCGAGCCGTTGAATCGTAAAGACTCTTTCTGACATGACCATGACCCTTATTTGGGCTGGATCGAGAACTGCTCCCTGGAATGAGATTGCTGGCTGGAAGACAGTGCTGTATTGATCCGGAGTCCAAATGGCTGAGGAGCACGGATCTAGGAGCCTTTGACTGGGCTAGAATTAGCCAGTCATCGAGGTAATTCAGGACACGTACTCCTTTCTGTCTCAGAGGGGAGAGGGCCACATCCATGCACTTCGTGAAAGTGTGTGGAACTAGAGACAGTCAGAATGGAAGGACCGTATACTGATAAAAAAAAAATTCTGCAGCACTCGTTTTACTGTGTTCAACAACATCCAACTGGACACTCCGGGGATGGCTTACCAAGCCCAGGCCTGGGTGGCTAGTGGTTGAAGTCATTCGAGCGACAGCCCGTTGTGCCAGGGGCTGGCGCTCGTGGTAACTGGGAGAGAAAAACAGCTCTCTTTTTGAAAATGTTTGTTTTTTATTTTGTACACTGTAATGGACCATGAACATGAATGGTTTGTCCAATACTTACAACAAACACATTGCTTCCAACACCTGGAACTGAACGGAGGGAGGCAAACTGGAGGCTGTTTAGGGGGTGGTCTGGCCGCAGCGAGTCTTAGGGTGTACTCACAATAGCCAGTTTGAACCGTGCCCGAGTGCGTTTGACCACCAAAGCGCGGTTCGTTTGACTAGTGTGAGTGCTCCGAACCGTGCCCGGGCGCGGCTCGATTAGCCGGCCCTGGCCCGCTTGGAAGAGGTGGGCCAGAGCACGGTTCAGTTGGACTCGGGCGCGGTTCGCATGCAGTGTGAGCGCTAACTGTGCTGGAGCACGGAACAGGACGTGTGACTCCATTGTGTTCAGAGAGCGCCACTCTTCTTGTTTATCCCGAAACCGTCGCACCATAATGACGTAAGCGTGCTCCGGCACGAATGCTGAAACCCTATGTGAGTGCAGGCCAGAGGGGGAGTGGGGAGGGGGGACAATCGTACTCGGGCCCGGTTCATGGCAACCGTGCCTAGTGTGAGTACACCCTTAGCCTCTCCATTTTTCTTAAAGGATAAGGATGGCATTTGAGGCGCAGAATCCAGCGTTATCTTAGGCCGGGACCTTGACGCTTCGGAAACGCTGTTGAGGCTCAGGCTCTGGTTTGGGCTGAGCAGTTGGAGGCGTAGGCTATGCGGGCTGCTGAGTCGGCACATTCTTCTGGCGCCTTGAAGCATCTGCAGAACTGGAGGGGTTAGGCAGGAAGTGTGCCCGCGTATATAGAGAGATAGCCCCGTCCATTTCGGCTGGCTCTGAAGGGCTTTCTCCCCATAGGTTCTTTCAGCTCCGCTACTCAGCCATTGTTTCACTTTCACTGTGTTATTCTATTATCTTCAGTAATCGGAGAAAAAGGAGTTTTCCCATTGTGTCTAGCGACACAGTACGAGTGAACCGTATCAAGAGGGAGCCAATATTTTTCTTCAGCAAGGATGCATTATAATGATTAAAAGTGATAGTAAGGAGATTTATAATATTACAAAAGATTTCTCAGTCTATATATATATTAGCGGTAGTGTATCCTTATCCTTATGTAACAAGAGGTTTTTAAGGCCATTTTAAGGATTTTTTTTTGTACCTGACAGGAGATCTTTGGCCCATTCCTGAGGTTAGCAGTACCCGTCACCCCATTTTTGCTCTCGGCTGTATACTGATAAACATATTTTCTGAAGTTTTTGAACCTTGCAGACACTTGAAAAGAAAAAAAGCATTCAGTAATTGTCATTATAATGCCAATGATAAAAAACAATTGCCTGGTTTTACATGCTTAGTGTTTATGATGACTTCTGCAGTATTTCAGTGTCAGTTCTACGTAATCAGATGAACGGAAGACCTTTGGACCATTTGCTGACAGAGTGGCTCCTCTCTTATTCAATATTCTTGACGCATACACATGTACCATGTACCAGGGTTCAGTGCTGCTATCTTCTACAGCCGACAGCCGATAGTAACGCAGTTGGTCAGACTAAAGAAACTCATCCTGATTGGTTGCAGATAGAATAATATATCTCACAACTAACTAAGATAATCAGCATGTTGTGTATTGGTTCCTACTTACATGGGCATATGGATGGTTGTTCTTCTCCACTGTCTTCCTCAACTACCTCAGCATATGCTTCTACAGAGACAGATATAAAGTAGTAGCTGAATAAATTAAATCAACTTTATATTTAGCAAAACACACCAAATCTCAGTAAACAATAACTACAGAGTTCTTCTAAGAAAGGAGGACAGAAAGACAGATAAAACTTAAATGTAAAAACAGTGAACAATCTCTAGACTTCAATTCAAACACTACAATATATTAAACTTTGTATAATCTGTTTTCATAATAATTACTAGAAAATTTCTTTTGAAATTTGAGTAAGAAAAAGACCTAATAATACAATTAAGAATAGCAATAGTATGAAAAATAAGAAAAAAGGGGAATCTGGCAAATAGGTGTAATTGTCAAAATAGGGGAAGATGATAGCACAAACATAGAGTACAAATGTTAGTCAAAAACATATAAAAGAGTAATAAATACAAATCTTACCTGCAAATAAATGTGCACTGAGGAGGAGTAATAGACACAACTTAGTGTCCATCTTTATGTCACTAAAAACTCTTTCTTTCTTTGTTTTTTCACTAACTTCTCTTAAATATTCCCACCCAGCAGAACCTTTATAGCATGCCTCCCACCCCCAAAACCTCCAACTGAAACCTCCTCCAATCAGTCAAAAGACCAAAAAAATGACAACTCTGACTTGTCAAAGTTCATGAACATTCTATTTGAAAACACAGGGAGAACAATGAAAAACATGATTAATAAATATTATAAATGCAGGGCATCTATTTTTGTCTATAAAAAAACAAGTCAAGTCACCTTCATTTATAAAGCGCTTTTAACAGCATGGATTGTTTCAAAGCAGCATTACAGTGACAATAGAAATTACCGTAACAGATTGTTTAGGCTTTACCACAGCTCTAGTATAAGGTTATTGTCCAGCTAAAGTTAGTTTTGATTGATTCACTTCCGTTGGGAAGATCATTAGTTATTAACTTAGGGGCCGCTAACACAACACTGTTCTAACAGAAAAACCCTTAACGCGCTCCGGCCGCAGTGTCTAGAAGTGTGTAGAAGTTTTATATATATATAACTGCAATTATACAATTATGCTAAATTAAACGAGTGAAATGGTTGATGGTTCATGACCAAGTAAATTTTTAATTGAGAATTTCTGGGGTCTTCACCCACTGTTCCCAAACTTTCCGAGGCCTATACTGTATTTACTAACTGCCCTATTTTAAAGGGTAGGATTTCATAACGTCTGATTCACAGATCTAATCAATAAATTGATGTATAGGAGTCCAAGCTGATAGTAACATGTAAAGTAACCTTCATTGTTAAGAAGGTTGCATAATATTCACAATCCTCTGTTTGACAGTGGATTACAAAATTACTTCTAAGCTAAAAAAAACTTATTTTACAAGCTTTAAAAAAACGAATTAAATAGCAAAGTTTTTGTCACAATGCACATGATAATATGTCTAGACTCTAGAGCTTTGCTCTGATGTTTGCCATAAAAGAAAAGTAAATACATGTCTTTAAAACACATTTATTAGTTTATATTAACATTAACATTGTGACTTTTAATAAAGTCAATATTTATTAATAATACATGCAACAAAATGTAAAGATTTCCATGGCAAAACCTGAAATGAAATAATAACCTAATCACATACTTGGTCTGGCAGACTAAAATATTATATATTATTTTAAGGTAAGGAATGGAGCATATTTTCTTTCTCAAACTGCAAGTGTCATATCTGCAAACTCAATAAATCAATGGGTGACCACAATGTCCAAAGCATGGAGCAGTCAGAGATGTCCATGAAGGTATATAGCATGAAAAAGTTTGTATTCTTCTTTGTTTTTGTTTTTAAAATATATAATAAGTTAACCACATATCAAGCTAGACTTTGTTTCAATTTTAAGTCACCAAATGTTGTAATTATTAAATTATATGTCATGTTACATAATAAATAATAAGACTCTAGGGTAGTGTAGTCTATATAACACTTACTGAATACCAACTTCAAAAACAAAAGTGATACGTTACTACTCAAACAAATTACATAACGTCAGGTTCGCTGAACAGCGCATGCGTTGAACTATTCGGGTCGAAAAAAATCAGTGAACTTCGCACCTGACCTGACGCAGTTGCCTATTCATCAGCTAATTCCGATGGTCAGTGTATTTTAGATGCGAAGAAAATGTCTCGAAAACGTATCAAGCGCAAGCGGAAATCAAAACATAGAAAAGAGGACAGATCTAAAATTGTTCCTATTAAAGACGCTCAATCAGTCGAGGAAGCAATCAAGACTCTGGAATCAACGACGTGCGTGAGCAAGAAAGAAAAGTCCGCCAAACAAGTGCATATCGCTTTTCTACCGGAGAAATACCAACCGCTGGTTGAGGATGACATTGACCAACCACGAGATGACAATATCAAGAAAAAACAAGACAAATATAAAAAGTTAAGAAAAGTACGTTGTTAACTGTCAAAATTCGTTGTTTGTCTGATCATGATTGTTTATAAGGTAAAAGGCTAAACTGATTTAAAGGGATAGTTCACCAAAAATTAAAATTCGTCATCTTATCTACTCACCCTCAATTTGTTCCATACTATGAATGTATTTCTTCTGCTGAACACAAAAGAAGATACTTTGTAGAATATAGGTAACCAAACAGTTGTGGGGCACCATTCACTTTTTTTTTTCATATGGAAGTCAATGGGGTCCATCAGCTGTTTGTTACCCATCGTTTTAAAAAATATCCTATCTTTAACTGGAGGATAGAAATTCATACAGGTTTGGAACAACTTGAGGGTAAGTAAATGAAGACAAACTTTTCATTTTTGGGTGAACTATCCCTGTGTTGTGCAGAAACAATTATGTAAATAAGACAGAAACAAAATAAGGAAATAATTACAGAAACATTATTTAATATTTTTAAAGTAGGCTATCAAAAATATGACATTGTATGAAATATTGTGATAGGCCTATAGGCTATTTGTGTTTCACAGTGGTTGGTGGTATAGGCATAGGCTATGATGTAGTTTAGCAAACTAAAAATAATGAATTAAATTGCTAAAATACGTGTCAGTGAGTAAAATGCTAAAACTTATGTAAAATGTTAAAACGTGTAAGCAGACATTTCTTGTTTTATTTTGTCCTCTCAACAACTAGGCCTATTGTTTTTGTTGAAGAATAGTTCAAACGTCATCACAATAATGTGGTTAATTATTTTAATCTATTTACAATATAGTTTCATTAATAAAAAGTTTGAAAACAAGTTGCTTTATCATTATTACAAAAGAAGTATACATTGAATACATACTTTGAATACTGTATTGGTTTATTCATCTTTGTTCGCCCACCCTTTTATTTATTTATTTTTCTTTTTGCAGAATGTGGGAAAAGCTCTTCGTTACAGCTGGAAGTGTCTAGTGGTTGGACTGCAGAATTTGAGCACGGCTTATTCTATGCCACTGGGTGCCACAATAGTGACAGACATCCACAGAGCCCGATCTCATGTCTAACACATGACTCAAGATCAGGTGGTTACATTATGAGTAGCACCATGCAGCCTCTTCCACATCAGTGGAAGTGCAAAAGTTGTATTTTTATTTATGTGCCACTGTTATCAAAAGAGATGCCAAGGTAGAGACTTGGAAGAGACTACATTTGTGAGATAATTTGCCTGTGATAAGAAAAGAGGCTGTGATGGACTATGATTAATAAATGCACATATTTTTCTATGTCTAGCTAATTAAAACATTTAACTTTAAAGGCTTAGGCCAAACATGTTTACCAAACAAAGAAGTTCTTCATTTGTATCTTTGATATGATGGATAGAGCAAGTAGAATAATGGTATTGTGGATGTTAAGCCAGTGGAGTGCATTTATTTAGTGCTCTCAATGAGAAGACAGACAGGAATGGATGCGGACTGAATACTGAATAGTAATGCTGAACAGGTGGAACAAAGTTTGTTATTAGAAGTTGTATTGTTTCTCAAGATTTAATTATTATGAAATTATTATGAATGTTGCAAGTACATTGTTTAAGCATAAATGTGATTCAACAGCACTGAACTATTCTGCAATTTTTTGTAATGTGAAAAAACACTCTTTTTTAAAACAGGATTTCGACTTTGGATTGAACAAAAATATTGATTGAACAAATTGTACAAATGAATTTAAGAATAAATTGGACTTGAAATGCTTGCTAATATTGCAACAACTATTTCAAGCCTGAAATTATCTTCCATTTGTTCACCAGTAGGTGACAGCATTGTGTAGGACAACAGAAATTAATACATTTACTAGATTTACACAGCCAGGCTCAAGCCTAAAATGCATGTTTAAGCTGTTTTAACTGAAACTTGCAGTGACATATCTTAAAATATGTCAGTGACATTGTTTTATCCCAAGATGCACATTAGTAATGTTTTTGTCTAAGGCATGTTTATATGTAAGCTACTTAAATGTCCTTAATTGAACTATAAGGCCTAATCCTAAACCCTGTCTGTGAAACCAGGCCATAGAGACAAACAGAATATTATCTATGTACACTGGAGAAAGGTTTCTATATGGCAGGGCCGTAACGACTATAGATATTGAATAATTAAAATGGAAATGGCCAAATTGTCCCCACCCCCAAATTGACAAATAGTTTTTAAAAGTTATATTTTTAGGCTGGTTATATCCGCTGACTAACAGCGCTCGTCAATGTCAAAATGATTGAGTTGGCAACATAAGCATTTATCAACTCGCATACCAATTGTGGTTAAAGGTAGCCTGGCTCCGCCCTCCTACGCACTTCCGCTCAATTTCATTTTCCTTCAGTACTCCGTCTGGGACTGTGCCGTAGACTTCGGTTTCCAGAAATCAATTTTTTGTAGGACCAATCAGCGAACAGAGGGAGTGGCTGAGAACGATGACGTTGATGTCGACTCGTGCGTTATTTTGAGTTGTAGTTCAAAATAAGAAAGATGCAAGTGAAGCCATTCGGTCCGTTGTGGCAACGCTGCGAATATCAAGAAGTTACAGCCGGAGCAAGAACAATCTTTGCTTAGTTTTGTGTTTATGGCCATCCTCCCACGGGGTTCGGGAAAAGACATACGTCATGACCAAACGTTAGCGATTGGTTATGGCAGATAGAGTGACTCTGGGCAGATCCAATAGTTTTAGACTTCAATAGAGTTCCCGCCTACAAGGAAGTAAACGTTTGCCAATGGAGCGGTGCCAGACTCTATGTACAAATGAAATGTACGAGAGTCTGGTAGAACCAGGCTAGGTTAAAGGTACAATATGTAGGAATTTTTCACCACCAGGGGTCGCTAACCTCGTACAATAACAAAGGCGTATATTTATGACGTATATTCCGCTTTCAGAGTAATTATGGATCTTGTCGTCAAGCTGATGGATCTTTTATGGATGAGTGAATACACTGATGTTTATAACATGACTGTGGTGTGAAGCACGGCCCGATTACTAGACGTATACCAGCGCCACACGCAACACGAGTCCCGCGGATAAAAAGGAATAAGGACATTTCATTCTACCGAACTACACGCAAGTGCTGAATTAATACTCACACAGGTCAGTTTATTAGACAAATGAAACTTGAGGTAACTTGAGGTTTCACTTGCTCTCACTTGCCAGTGCAAACCTGGCAGTAACCGAGGGTAACGCAGATATGTCGCCATTGTCTGGCGACTCCTCACCCCTACTCACACGCCCCGTTTTTTTGGTTAATATCGCAATTTTCTCACGATTTACAAATGGTTGGAAACATTTGGGATATTATAAGTAATCAACTAAACAAAATATATAACATTGGCCTAGTGGTTTTTGAATATTTTACTGCAAAATTCCTACATATTGTACCTTTAAAGGGGTCATATAATGGTACATGCACTTTTACAAGCTGATTGTACTGAAATGTGTGTTGGCAGTGCCTGTACACAACCATCATATAATGATAAAAAATCTATCCAGTGTTTTTGTTTTAATCTCCTTGTTTTCCCCTGCCTCAAATTGAGCCGTTCGTTTTAGTGACGTAGATAATACGGACGCCCCTCCCACGAATGTTGATTGACAGCAGTGTTTCAACACAGACCCGCGCTGAGCGCGCTGTCCTCATAGTCCATCATTGTTTACACTGGAGCAGAATGGCTGCCGTCTAAGCGATTGTGGTGTTCAGGTCTTGGGTGTAATAAGGAACACAGCAGTCGTTTTAATGTTCCTAAATCCGAACCGCTGAAGACGCAGTCGCGAGTTTTGTTTACGATGAGAATATTCTCCACGATCAACGTCAATGCGTTCGGTTCATGTTTGCGCGAATCATTTCACACACAAGACTGCTTTATAAACGAGGAGGGTCATAAAGCTGTTTTTTCTAAGAAGCTGCTCCTGAAAAAGGAATCGGTACCAACTATACGTGTTCCTGCACATCCAGAAGAACTGAAGTGAGTGTAACGTTCTCTTTCATAGGTTCACTCAACGCTGCGTAGCTTATGACGCAGTGGGAACGCCCTCTGGGTGTGCCGATTGTCTGAAGCCCTTATAGAATCACGCCAATTCCATTGGCTGATGGCGCGACCGCGCCCTTGACGCCTCTGCGTCATCATACTATAACAGCGCGCGCGCGCCATCTGCTCCTCAGATTTCTCTGCCTTCACGAAGCGGCCATTTCGCCCTTCGGTTTCGGTTTTTCTAAGCCCGTATTTCGAATTATCTCGACGGATTTCTTCTACTTTCTTCATCTGCACTTCAGCGACTGCTTTCAGTGGAACCCTGTTCTCCTTGCGGTGAAGTGCCATGGAGTATCGTCGATGCCCGCCGCCATGCGCTCGCTTTATCGCGAACGACGACCCGCACAGTAAGTGTGTTAAGTGTTTGGGGTTTTCGCATGCGCGTGAGGCTATTTTAGGTTCCTCAAAATGTAAATTTTGTGACAACCTCCTTCTCAAAACCCTCCGTTCGCGGCTCGCGGTGTTTGAGAAGGAGTCATTCGTCCCCCCCCGTCGCGCTCCCGAGGCCGCTGAGGCCTCGTTTGAGTCCGCGACCTGGGGTTCGGATGTAGAGCTCGAGGATATGGAGTTCGAGCAGACGGGCCATGCCCTTTCTCTCCCTCCGTCTTCTGAGCACGCACGCGGTGCCGCACCAGTCGAGTTCTCTCACGATTATTTGTGTCCCAGCCCGAGAGCACGCGAATCGGTTTCTTTCGGACTGGAGGATATTATTTACACCACGGCTTCCGACTCCGAGGATTTCGGGCCTATTTTAGCTTCGGATGCTCTCCCGCCTAGCGGCCAGGAAGCGCGGCCTACTGCGGCCTACACGGAGCTTGTTGACGTGCTTTCGCGCGCTACAGAGAAACTCTCTATTGACTGGCCGGACGAGCCCCGCGAGTCACAGTCCTCTAAACTCGACGAGAGGTTTTTAAGCGGCCCGAATTCTAGGCCTGAACGGAGAAAGCTCCCCTTTTTCACTGATCTGCATCTTGAGATCTCCAGATCGTGGAAACAGCCATTCTCCGCTCGTCTTACTAACGCGGCAGCCGCTGACTTCACCAACCTCGTTGGTTCTGTGGAGCAGGGCTATTCCGCCATTCCAGCGGTCGAGGACACGCTGGCTTCTCATCTCTCCCCGTCGTCAGCTCCATCTTGGAAGTCTCGTCCCCTCCTCCCTTCTAAACCATGCAGGACTACTTCCGCTCTTATCGGGAAGTCCTACATGGCAGCCGGTCAGGCTGGCATGGCCCTCCACACCATGGCCATTCTCCAGGCCTACCAAGCAGATGTGTTGAAGGAGATGGACGAGGGTGACGGTATCACCCGGAGGCCGTCAAGGAGCTGCGCATGGCTACCGATCTGGCCTTAAGGGCCACCAAGCATACGGCGCGCGCCGTAGGGCGCTCTATGGCGGGGGCGATTGCTGCAGAGCGCCACCTTTGGTTGAACCTCACTGAAATCCGCGACAAGGAGAAGGTCTTCCTCTTGGACGCTCCAGTATCTCAATCAGGGTTATTTGGAGAGGCAGTCAACACAGTGGTGGAAAAATTTCGGGCTGCTAAGTCCCAGTCAGCTGCCCTCAGGCAGTTTATGCCCAGGAGGGCTAGGGAATCCTCCAAACCCGCCCCTGCCCTGCCCAGAGAACGCTCTTCTCATAGATCGGAGTTTCCTGCTAGGAGAAGTGACTCGGCTCATCCCCCACCCGCTACGGTCTGGGGAGCCCGTGGTCGCCCGTTCCCTCGCCAACGGCCCCATAAGCGCCTCGAGCTGAAGCGGTCTAACAAGCCCTTCGCTCCGGCCTCTTCGAACCGCTCCTGACCTGCAGGTCAGAAAAAGGAGAGCTTCTCTCGATCTGCGAGGTTGGATCAGACCGCGCAAGCGTTTCTGTCCACCTCCCACTCGCTCTCCTTTTCTATACCGGCCACTTTCGCCACCCAGCGTGTTTCGAAGTGCAGCCACCCCTCAACGATGTCCAAACCGTTTGGAGCAGGAGGAAGGAGACGCGCTCTGCTTTCTCCCCTCCCTCTCGGCACACCCGATGCCTATCGCTCGCGTAGGAGACACTCTCGTTTTCTCTCAGCAACAGGCGGAACCATTGGTCCTAGCCAACCAGGCAGCAGTGCCCCTCTCTACGTGTCAGGACGTCAACGGCTTTCCTTCACGTTGGACTGCTCCGCCACACGGAAGCCAACACATCAACCTATTTCAGGTATGTCCGCCGCCTTGCACCACTCTACCCCTCTCTCTCAATCCTTTCCAGCTTGGGAGCGTCTGCCAGGGGTGTCGCCCTGGGTCCTCCGCACGGTCCGGCTCGGCTACACACTCCAGTTCTGTCGCCCGCCCCCTTGCTTCAACGGGGTCTGCCCAACTGTAGTCAACAGCGCCTCAGAGGCTTCTGTTCTACAGCAGGAAATTTCCTCCCTTTTACTCAAAGGGGCCATCGAGGAGGTTCCCCGGAGGAGATCGAGCAGGGCCTCTTCAGTCGTTACTTCCTGGTCCCCAAAAAGGGCGGAGGTCTGCGCCCAATACTAGACCTGCGCCGGCTGAATTTTTGTCTCTACAAAGGGAAATTCAAGATGTTGACGCTCAAGGCCATCATCTCTCAAATTCGAGCAGGGGACTGGTTCATAACAATAGACCTGAAGGATGCATATTTTCATATTCAGGTAGTGAAACGACACAGAAGGTTCCTCAGGTTCTCCTTCGGGGCAAAGGCATACCAATACAAGGTCCTCCCCTTTGGTCTTGCCCTAGCACCAAGAACTTTCACGAAGTGTGTGGATGCTGCTCTGGCCCCTTTGCGGCTCCAGGGCATCCGGATACTCAATTACCTGGACGATTGGCTCCTTTTAGCCAACTCCAAAGAATTAGTGACTCACCACAGGGACCTTGTCCTTCGTCACATTCAGTCTCTCGGCCTGAGGTTGAACACGGAGAAGAGTGTTCTTGCCCCAGCTCTAAGCACAGTCTTCCTAGGGGTGCGCCTGGATTCTGTTCGGATGCGGGCCCAGTTGGCTCCTGCCCGGATTTCCGGCATTCTAACATGTTTGGCCCGTTTTTCACTCGGTCATCATGTTTCTGTGGGCACTTGTCGCAGGCTGCTGGGCCTCATGGCCGCAGCATCCCCAGTGCTTCCCCTTGGGTTACTCCACATGAGACCCTTTCTCTGGTGGATGAGACTCTCGGGTGCCCGGTCCACAGGACCGGTTTTTTCGCAGGTTGAAGGTGTCGAGTGGCTGCCTCCACGCACTTTCAATTTGGCGGGACCCTCTTTTCCTTCAAAGGGGGGTCAGCATGGGTGCAGTCTTCCGTCGCCAGATGATTACGACGGATGCCTCTCTAACCGGATGGGGTGCGGTTTTCGAAGGGAGACCAGCAAGCGGGGTTTGGTCTGGAGAGACTCTCGATTGGCACATAAACAGCTTGGAGCTGAGAGCTGTTTCCCTGGCCCTCCTTCACTTTCTCCCATTTCTCAGAGGTCATCACGTCATTGTCAGAACGGACAATATGGCAGTGGTGTCTCATATAAATCGACAGGGGGGCTCGCGGTCGCGCACCCTGGACAGGCATGCGCGCGCCCTACTCCTTTGGTCTCAGGACAAATTCTTGTCGCTAAGGGCAGTCCATGTTCCAGGAGCCCTCAACCTCGCAGCAGATTTTCTGTCGAGGCAGAAACTCAGGGCAGGGGAATGGACGTTGAACCGTCAGACGGTAGCTCTAATTTGGGAAGTGTTCGGAGAGGCGGAAGTGGACCTTTTTGCATCCCAGGAATCGTCCCAGTGCCCTCTTTGGTTCTCCTTGAGCCCCCCAGCTCCTCTGGGGATAGATGCATTCGCCCACCCTTGGCCGAGGAAGAGGCTTTATGCTTTCCCTCCTGTCAAGCTTATCCAGGCAGTTCTTGCCAGGGTGAGGGAGAGCGGAGTTCGTCTCCTCCTGGTAGCTCCATTCTGGCCGTCCCAACCATGGTTTTCAGAACTAATTCCCCTCTTGGAACTCCCCCCTTGGGAGATTCCGGTCAGGGAGGATCTGTTGCTCCAACTTCAGGGCAGGATATGGCATCCTCGCCCCGAGATTTGGAAGCTGTATGTGTGGCCCATCAGGGGTCGTTAGCGCTGGACGTTGGGCTTCCCGCTGATGTCCAGGAGACCATTGCCAATGCTAGAGCTCCCTCCACAAGAAAGTTGTACTCCTCTAAGTGGGGGGTCTTTGTATCATGGTGCTCAGCACACGCTTTAGACCCAGTCGACTGCCCAGTTGGTTCAGTTCTGGAATTCTTACAGGATAAGTTTGCTTCGGGGGCGGCAGCCACTACCTTAAGGGTTTATGTTGCTGCCATTGCTGCTCACAGGGAATCGGATGAGATTCCCCTAGGTAAAGTGAGGCTAGTTTCTGCTTTTATGCGTGGGGTTAGACGCCTGAAACCAGTACGCTCCCCTGGTATTCCCTCTTGGGACCTCTCGATCGTCCTGGAGAGTTTAACGGAGGCCCCCTTTGAGCCCTTGGAGTCAGCTCCGGATCGGATTCTGACTCTCAAGGTTGCCCTCTTGTTAGCTTTGACTTCTTTGAAGCGGGTTGGGGATCTACAGGCCTTTTCCGTTAGCGAGTCATGTCTTGATTTTGCTCCCGGCTTGGTCAAGGTTTCTTTGAGACCAAGGCCTGGTTATGTGCCTAAAGTTTTATCCACAGCATTCCGGTCCCAAGTTGTTAACCTTCGCTCTTTCCACCCTCCTCCTTTTGAGTCTGAGGAAGACAGTAAGCTTAACCTGATTTGCCCGGTCCGGGCATTAAAGATGTATGTGGATCGTTCCAGTGGCTGGAGGATATCTAACCAGCTCTTGGTATGTTTTGGTGCTGGCCGCCGCGGGCTTGCTGCATCCAAACAAAGAATTTCCCACTGGGTCACGGACGCTATCTCATTGGCTTACGAGGTGCGTGGTCTACCTTCACCTCTTAACGTCAGGGCGCATTCCACCAGGGGCGTGGCTGCCTCTCAAGCTCTTTTTAGAGGTGCTCTCCTGGAAGACATTTGTGTGGCGGCAGGATGGTCCTCTCCACACACTTTTGTCAAATTCTACAATTTGGATCTTGATACGACTCCAGGTTCCCAGGTTTTGTCTGCTTGAACCAGCAGTACGCGTGATCTGATTTTGTTCTAGTTTTGGCAGCACTGTAGCTTGGCGAGTTTGGTATATCGTTCCCACTGCGTCATAAGCTACGCAGCGTTGAGTGAACCTATGAAAGAGAACGTCTCTGGTTACTGGTGTAACCTATGTTCTCTGAATAGGGAACGAGACGCTGCGTTTGCTGCCAAGCTCCTTGCGCTGCCGACAGGAATCCTTTTCGGCAGAGAAATCTGAGGAGCAGATGGCGCGCGCGCGCTGTTATAGTATGATGACGCAGAGGCGTCAAGGGCGCGGTCGCGCCATCAGCCAATGGAATTGGCGTGATTCTATAAGGGCTTCAGACAATCGGCACACCCAGAGGGCGTTCCCACTGCGTCATAAGCTACGCAGCGTCTCGTTCCCTATTCAGAGAACATAGGTTACACCAGTAACCAGAGACGTTTTATTAACCTTTAAATATTAATCTTTGCAAATCGCTTGCAGCTTCACAATGAATGTGGCTAATGTTTACACTCAGGGTACATTACCCACGTTTATAATGAACAACGCGTTATGTTTATTGTGTTATTAAAAACTGTACGCAGAGGGGTGGAGTCAGCAAAGCTCATTATCATTTAAAGGCATATGCACTGAAATGGCGTGCTGAAAACAGCTGTTTTTGAGGAGGTAAAATGAGTGTTTTCTTAAAATACTAATGAGAATTTTTAATAAAAGTATATTACAAAGTTTTTATTTAGACCCTAAAGATTCATATTAACTTGTACAAAAATGGCATTATATGACCCCTTTAATGGAAGCTCAAGCATGTTCGCTTGATGCGCGAAAACCAACAGGGTTCAATCTCGTGTTACGCAGCTCGTTTACGTTTAAAGGGGGGGTGAAACACTCATTTCAGTCAATCTCATGTTAATCTTGAGTACCTATAGAGTAGTATTGCATCATTCATAGATCCAAAAAGTCTTTAGTTTTATAATATTTATAAAAGAAAGATAGGCTGTACCGAGTCTTTCCGGAAAAAAAACGAGCGGGTGGAGGCGTGCTGCGTGGGCGGAGCTAAATAATCACGAGCGCGCAAAGCTTACATTGAGAGCTTCTGGAAGCTGTGATATCCCAAAACAAAACATTGCTAACAATCAGATTCAGCCATACATTTTTGATCCCGAATCAGATCCCGAGGCTGAAATTGAAGACGAGCAGCACCAGCAACGACTACAGCAGGACGTCTCTAAGCGGTGTGTACTGGAACTGTATAACTTATATTTGCTTAGCGGTTTTTGTAAATGACTAATTTTCACTTTATGTCGTCGTATTTTTTTTAAAGGTGTACATGTGGGAAGTGTAGTTTTACATTAACTGTACGTGATCATGTTGTTTACTTGTGCTTAATACACGACGATAGTTAACTCACAGACATTTGAAGCAGTTTTACTCACCACCTGCAGTTCCAACGCACGACCGTAAACCTTTATCGTTGGGACTGCTCCATCCTTAAGCATTAGACGATCTGCAAATCCGGCGTCGAACTGGGCCTTGTTTATAAAACAATCACAGCCGATGACTTCCATAAAGCCGAGCACAGCGCTTTGATAGGCATAACGTTACTTCTCTCGCTCTAGGCTACAGCTGCGCGCGTGCTCTCTTCCGGGAGAAATGCCCTTAGGACCCGTATAAGAAAATTCCGGCCTAGCTGACGTCACACAGGCCCGTACTCGAAAAAAACTTTCCGAAACTTGTGACAAACCGGAAAGAGTATTTTGAGAACAGAAATACTCAATCAAAAGTACAACTTAATTTTTGAAACTTTGTCCATGTTTAGCATGGGGATCCAACTCTTTAATAGTGTAAAAAAATCACTATTCATGAAATAGCATTTCACCCCCCCTTTAAACTCAACAAGAATCATTGAGGTTCATTCTTACGAAGCACGTTTGAGCTTCCTCAAGAATCACCGAGGTTCATTCTCGTGTTACGCAGCACGTTTGAGCTTCCACAAGAACCAATGAGGTTCAATCATTGTGTGTTATGCTGCACGTTAGAGCATCCGCAAGAAGTTTGTTCTCGCATGTCAAGCAAGTTCTGTTGAGGTTCAGGTTCGGTTTGCTAAATTAAATCTGTTAATCTTATAAAGCAATTGTGTCTCTTCAGAAAATGTGGACTAAACTGCTCAGTTCAAATGGATTAGTTTTACGATCTTGAACCAACCCTTTAAATCCCTTTTAATCCTCATTTAATTCCTTTAAATAAAAAGACCAAAAGACTCCCATTTTATGAATTAAACAACTCATAAACATACTTAATCCCTAGAAAAAAAATAATAACCAGTTAAACATGAAAGTATTATTATTATACAATAATTATGACATTTCTCCTATACAGGACCTATTTTGTATAAAGCTTTCTTTAAAATTGAGTCAAGAACCCACATAGATCCCAATTGATACTTTTTTCTAAGAGTGTATGTTATAATAAAAATAGATTATTTAAATGAATTGCTGATATAAACACCTTATTTATAATTATTAGTATTATTATTACTGATTTAAAGTGGGCTCTGGGTAGCAAGTTTAAACTAAATATCCAGATACCAAATCAATATAAGGATGCAGAATACTCAAGGCAGTGTCTTGTAGCTTGGTTTCCCACACACAATACTCGTTCTCTTTCTTGTTTGATGTTTTCTGGGTTGTTCCATCTTTACTAATTAATTATCAACATGCCGGGGATTTCCCCACAGGTTCATTTCCAGTCATTTCATCATTACCTCCGATGCACTTCACATCACAACTCACTGCTTTTATGTTTCAGGCCTACACATACTGTAACTAACAGGCACAGTAAAGGAATGAAACGAGCGTGACAAAGTCATATGAACTACATTCACAGCAACATACCGTAGTGCTCCAGTGTATGTCTATGCATGGAAAGCCACCAAATGAGTTTTACTCATTTGTAAAGTGAATTTTGTTGCTGTTTAACAAAGGGAGGGACATTAAAAGTCAGCCAACAAGATGGCCATCAGAAAGGAGGAGAGCAGCTGTGCAAAGATAGGAATGTTTGAGACTTAAAATGCACTTTTTTTTATTTATCAGAGGGCGTTGGACAGGGTTGCATGGCTGAAATGTGATCTATAGGCCAAAGGAGATTAAGGGTTCATGGGTGTATTCAGCTGGCACTCTCCTCCTTACAGGTGCTGTGGTAGAACTTGACTTAGGTGGGCTGTGATCACTCAGTTACGAGATAAGAAAACACTCTTTTCAAGAGGTGCCAGGTCATTCTGAAGTACATGAAGCAAATTAAATTACAGACTTAAAAATAATACACGCATCACTTAATAATCTAAAAGTCAACAAATAAAACCACAAAAAAGTCTGAGGAAGATACATCATAACAAACATTACATAGGACTCTTCTCAAACATATTTTTGTTTTTAGGACATTTTAGTCATCCACTGGCTACCAATAATATGTGTAATTTGTGCTAAATATTAATATTTTAACATCTTAGAGGATAAGGTTCTATATAGAGTTCTTTCAGGGACTTAGAACCTATCAGGGATTCCTTTTATTGGATCAATTTATAGCAACAGCTTATGAACATACGTTATAACTAAAAAAAATAAAAAACGTTAAACTTAATTTAAGACATTTCTCCTTGTATAGAACCTTTTTGGCATAAAGATTAATTCATTATTTATATATTTTGTATACGTTTTTATTGTAGACAATAATGTTTTAAAGCACAACAAAAACATAAGAACAGTTAAGGCTGTACCGAAGGCAGATTTCTGATTATAATGTTTTTCACTTTGATCTTATCAAGTTGCACTTTTAACATTAAATATCAAACTAATTCAAGTCAAAATGTTTTTAAAAGTCTGCCAATATTACACACAGTATTCTGTTGTCTTGCCATTTATTATACCTCCCAAAAGCTGAATTTTAGAAAGCTAAATCTAATGAAAAGACATCTTGCCACTGATGTTCTCTGATAAATGTGGTATTAACCTCCAGCTCCCTACAGTATATTCATTTTCAATTACTGTCAATTTGTATCGTTTAATAAATTTAAGCAAGGTGTTTTTGTTAGGGTTAAAACCCAGTCTTCTGGTCTATGATGAGCGCGATCTTTGATAAAAAAAAAGACAGCTGGGAAGTGATGAGAAGCAGGAGGTTGCCATTATTAAAATATGCCATTCAGTCTTCCCAAAGTTCATCCTTCAGCTGGTCAGCTTGACCTTATGTGGTTTATATCTGTCATTTGCTGCAAGACACAAGAGGAAGCAATGACTTCATCTTCCAAATAATCTGCCTTTGTCAATAAATACACTGGGTACAAATTAAAAAGCAGAAATCTTCCCAGCACTTGAAGACATTGACAGATTGTGTTTCATTATGTCACAATTAAACAGACAGACCGACTCCATACAAGAACAAGAGGGATGTTGGAAGATGCACAGAAGGCCAATACAAGCATCAGCAGTTGTTATGATATTTACATTCTCTGTTGCCTCAAATAGAAACTTGAAATAGTATTATTATTGAGAGGTCTGAGACAACCTAGTTTGAATAACAGGACATTTATTTCAAAATGGAATTTTCACATTCTAAACACTACCACTCATGAACACCCTAGCAATCACATGGCAACACCCTAGCAATTTCCCAGCAAAGCCCTAGTAACCACTCAGAACAGCTTAGCAACTGCATAACAACTACCCATTACCCACAACCACCCTTAACATCCTAGCAACTGCCGATTAACGGCACATAACATTTTTGGTGTGTTTTAGCTTACCTCAAGTGCATCCAAGATGTAGGTGTCTTTGTTTCCTCAGTAGTTTCAATTTTGATATTTTTAGGTCAAACCGTTCTTGTCTGTCAGTCATAGCCTATAATGCATGTCTATGGTCACCACCTCAAAGAGCATGCACAGAGAAGTAATTAAACATGATTTAATGACTCGTAAATGTAAGTACACATTGAAGGCCTAAGACACGAAACGCGGGCGCTTCGGTCTGCGCAAGCGCAAGCGCCAGAAAGCGTCGGAAGTGATCTCTCGCGCGTGTACGTCACTCGTTGTTTACACAGAACAGAGATTGTAGGTAAGAAGGCTAATTAAAATGGTAATAATTTGTGCTTATCCGGGATGTTTATACCGTCGTAAAAGAAAACAATTACACTCATCCGGGAGTGGTGTCTGTCTCTCTGAGGCCTGAAGACGTGCTGCTGCAGCGGATGCTTCCTCCATCGCTCTGAGTTCTTGATCTGTGTATTCTGGTTCAAATAAATATGGTTGTGAAAAAAATTCAACGTTGTCTGTTGATATATCGAAATCGTCTTCCATTGCGATTTCCTGTATATCCAAATATGTTTAGATCTTCACAGTGAAAAGTAACACTTCCGAAATCTCTGTGTAAACAATGAGTGACATACACGCGCGAGAGATCACTTCCGGCGCTTGAGCAGACCGAAGCGCCCGCGCCCTCAGATCACTTGGACGTGGCTGGTAAAAATTTTATATATAATACTGTTCGTTTTCTCACACAAACCGCTCTTTTCGTGTCTTAGGCCATCAATGTGTACTTACATTTACGAGTCATTAAATCAGGTTTAATTTGGACTTCTCTGTGCATACTCTTTGAGGTGGTGACCATAGACGTGAATTATATGACTGACAGACAAAAACAGTTTGACCTATAAGGTAACACTTTATTTTACGACCCGCAAACAACTGCGTAAGTAAACCGAAATTACGGTGTACGTTTCTGTAATTATAGCGTACTTCCCTGTAGGTATAAGGGAACAATATGTTAAGTTTGTTTGACCTATAAACATCAAAATTTAAACTACTGCGAAAACAAAGACACCTACATCTTGGATGCCCTTGAGATAAGCTAAAACATACCAAAAATTTATTTCAAAGTGAACTATCCCTTTAACCTACCAACTGCCTAGCAACACAATAGCAAACACCATAGCTACTGCCTAGCAACACCCTGGCAACCAACCAGTACACCCTAGCAACTACTAACCACATCAAGCACCTCTCACATTTTCTTCAGAAACTGTACATGTCTAGTTAATATAATTAAGAATGTAAAAATATTTAAATAATACAAAAATATTATTTTAATGATGTTTTTTGTAATAAACATCGGTTTGTAAAAACCTTTGATATAAAGGCTAAAGACAGGCAGATTTCTAAAACTGCTCTTAATTGTCTCATTCAAACTAATTTAGTATCATGACGTTTTCCAGTTCTCAAACTGCTTCAGTTCGATAGGAAGCTTCCATCAAAAAACATTGTAACATTTAATTGTAAAACTGTCCATTTTACCAATATTTGCTGAATGATATCATACTTGTTTTTAACAAACATATTTCTGGTTTGGTGTTGCTGTAGGAATATTGAGCCTTACAAATTTATTTCTTATAAAATATATTTCTAATAAAATTAGGCTAAATTAAATAACATTACATTCAAATCAAATCAAATCAAAATCTATTCGCAGGAACGATTACCACACTAACAGTTGTCTTCAATTGACTGTTTTGAGTATGATACACCTGGAAAGCTCTTGGACTCTGCCTTATTGATCACGGGTGGATGTGCAGGGGCTCCTATCACGGAGGTCTCTGCTCTGGCTGTACGGCTGAGTCACTGCTTCAAGAACCTTATTAATCAAACTACGCCTACACTATCTCCAGCCCTCTGATACATCACTCTCTTCAACTGACATTTAGCAATTCGGCCACCAATCAAGAGGGCTGCTCTTTAACACAGCCCAATTTAACCTCAGAGTTTGGGCCCTCCTAGCCTATGATACATGTTGCTGAAGAATGGCAACAGAAAAAAAGCAAGTGCTTTACAAGACACATTAGGATATGATGGCATGATAGTTTGAAATGTGTACGAAGTTATGGAGATTAAAAAGGCAAATGTTTCATCCATGTTCCAACATAGCCTCAAAGCAGGAAGTACATTTAAAGTGAAGAAATGTAATGTTTTTAAAATGTCTTAAGCTCACCAAGGCTGCATTTATTTGATGAAAACTATAGTAAAACAGTAATATTGTGAAATAATAGTATTACAGTTTACAGTTTCTATTTGAATATAATATAATTTGTCATGACAAAGCCTAATTTTCAGCATCATTAATCCAGCCTTCAGTGTCACATAATCCTTCAGAAATCATCTGGTGCTCAATATACATTTCTTATTTTTTATCCATGTTAAAAAAAAACTGTTGTGACGCTTAATATTTTTGCAGAAATCTAATACATAGTTTCTTAAAGGAATTCTTGATGAATTGAAATATCAAAAGAAGAGCATTTTTTTAAATATAAATCTTTTGTAACATTATAATTATATTTATGCCTTTTGATCAATTGAATGCATCTTTGCTGATTTTTTTTTTAAATACAAATCTTACTGACCCCAAACTTTTGAATGTATGTATTATACAGATTGTTGTTCCCAGGTCATGCGGCTCCATTACAGCTTGAAAGTAAATTACATTATCTGCGTATATGAATTCAGGAATGTTCGACAATGCTCAGCGAACTGTGAGGTATGCCAGCATACAGGTGTGAATTATTGCTTAATGTCTAAATAACTGGGATCTGATAAGGATTTAATACAACATTTAGGACCAAGAAAGTGCATCTGGGTCAGTCACTTTTGATCAATTTAATGCATCCTTGCATCCTTTTTTAAAAACCTGATTGACCTCTACTTTTGAACGGTAGTGTACAGTGTAAGGCACTTGCCATTTGATTATTGTGCACAAAGATCGTAACACAAACGACGGTACATCCTGCCAGTAATCTCCATTGGCATTTTCAGTTGTTCCCGATGAAGGCATAGATAAGACAGAAGACAAAAAAACTAAATAGTACATTATTTCATAAGTTCAAGGCAGGAGCAGTTGCAAACATGCATAAAGTGCCAGCACTCTACACGCTCAGCTGCTTAGGTAAATATGTAGCATCGGGTTGTTAAAGCTGGAGAGAAAACTTAAGAGGGTTAAATAAATACAAATACACACTACACACCAGTCAAAAGCCGAGCTTTGTTTTAGCCTGCCGTCTGGTAAGTGATGATAAGGGGTAGTAAGTAATACCTGCAGTAGCAGCCAAGATGTGGGTCTGTCTTATAAACTACACACTCCCTAAGAAGGATTCATCAGGCCTGGATGACCAGGTGGAATCCTGAATTGTGCAATTCTGTTCGTAGAGGTTATATTAGGCTACAAAAACATAAACAAGAGCTTGCCAAGATCAATAAACACATGCTAGAGCATAAGAACATGACTTCCTACAGGCAACAGGGCAATTAAATAACTTCAGTTTAAGAAATAAACCATTGGTTTAGATTTACTCAAGTTCTTTCTAAACATTTTCTGGCTGATTTGCTAATGTTTTCCCATAGGAAAGAAAACCATTAAAGGGATAGTTCACTTTGAAATAAATTTTTGATATGTTTTAGCTTACCTTAAGGGCATCCAAGATGTAGGTGTCTTTGTTTCCACAGTATTTTCAATTTTTATATATTTAGGTCAAACCGTTCTTGCCTGTCAGTCATATAATGCAGGTCTACGGTCACCACCTCAAAGAGCATGCAGAGAGAAGTCCAAATTAAACATGATTTAACGACTCGTAAATGTAAGTACACATTGATGGCCTAAGACACGAAACGAGCGGTTTGTGTGAGAAAACTAACAGTATTATATCGTTTTTACCTCTTGTAAACACAGCCACCTCCAAGTGATCGGTCTTTTCCGGAAGGCACCGGAAGTGAAACCTCGCGCGTGTACGTCACTCATTGTTTACACAGAACAGAGATTGTAGGTAAGACGGCTAATTAAAAGGGTACTAATGTGCGCTTATCCGGGATGTTTAAACCGTCGTAAAAGAAAACAATTACAAAAAAATAAAAAAATAAAACAACTGTATGAGTGACGTACACGCGCGAGGTTTCACTTCCGGTGCTTTCCGGAAAAGAGCGAAGCGCTCGCGACCTCTCAGATCACTTGGACGTGGCTGTGTTTACAAGAGGTAAAAACGATATAAATACTGTTCGTTTTCTCACACAAACCGCTCGTTTCGTGTCTTAGGCCATCAATGTGTACTTACATTTACGAGTCATTAAATCATGTTTAATTTGGACTTCTCTGTGTATGCTCTTTAAGGTGGACCCCATAAACCTGCATTATATGACTGACAGACAAGAACGCTTTGTCCTAAAAATATCAAAATTGAAAATACTGTGGAAACAAAGACACCTAAATCTTGGATGCCCTTGAGGTAAGCTAAAACATATCAAAAATTAATTTCAAAGTGAATTATCCCTTTAAGGAGCTCTTTTTAATCTCGGTTGTTTTCTGCTTCTCTGATTTGCCATATGAAATACAATTTGCTATTAATAGTCTGAGGTTTAACATGCACACAGATTGTGGCATCTGTGAAGTTAACAATTAAATGAAATGTAACTATAAACTCCTGTTGACTCCTGGGCCCGGTTTTTCAAAAGGTTTAATCCGGATAAAATTGATCCGGATTTAGTAATCCTTGTTTTTGCGATCTGTGATCACATAATCCATCTAACTTTTGAGCCAGTTTTTTAAAGCAACATTGGATTGGATCAATCTGATCCGGATAGGAACTTTTCAGGATCACCAAATCTGGATAACCAGTGCTCAAACAGGATAGGAAATCACAATGTAGAACTATAGATATGTAAAGAGCAACAAGTAGAATAGGCAGTGTGGGGTCGTCAATATAAGTTTATTTTTATTTGAAATAAAAACACACATTTAAAAAAAAACGCAATAATGTTAACACAAAATACGCAAAAAAATATTAAAATGCCTTGTAATAGGGACGCAATAGTTAGACACTATTTCTGATTTGGATTTGTTTTGGATTTCAAAAATCAGTGATTGCCATTCTTTGCATTTTTTTGTTATTCTGTAATCATTGCATGCATCACTAATAAATATTCTAAAAACAAAAATATTTTCGATTTTGATAAATATATATATCAATTAGTGACAGAATAAAATGTATTGTTTTTGGTCAATTTTGACAGCTGTTTGGGGGATTATTTTATGAGGCCAAATGCTTTCTACTTTGCTGTATGCCTATACTGAAAGGCTAAATACGTTAAAGCCTACCTAATCACTGTAGCCTGACGGATGAACAAATAAAATTTAAACCTTATGAATAAATAGGATAAGATACTGCATGATCCAAATATAGTATTATTTGATACCTTTTTAAAGTTTTCATTACATTTTGGGCATGAAATCCACGCTGAATCCACCCTTCTGATCAGTTTAATCCAGATTTTTTGGATCAAAGTGATCCAAATCCTACAAAAAAAGTTCTGAAAAACCCAAACTAAAGATTTGATCCGGATCAAAACCAAGATTGGATTACATGATCTAATCCGATTATGTAATCCGTTTTTTCTTTTGAAAAACCCATTTTCAAGATTTGATCCAATCCGTTATCCAAAATCCTAGTGGATTACTTTTGAAAAACCGGGCCAAAATTGAGCACCCTTTGAGCAACACTTCTTATTATGTGAAGTTCACAGCATGCCTTATGTTTGTCTTCAGCTTGTTTCTCACGGCACAGAGGACCAGAATGAGGCTCAAGAATGAGGAGGACTGAATTCCCTCCGCATTATTATCTCTTGCAAAATCTTCAATATTTTTTTGTATGTCAGATATGGTAGAAAAAGACATAAATCACCAAATCTGGATTTCAACAATTCTTCCAAGATTTCATAACATCAAATGATGAGACAGGTTTGGTCAAGGGTCTTTTGACAGCTACATTAATTAGAGAAAACCAGTCCTCGTTATCCTCATCTATAAACCAACAATTGACATGGTAGATTTGGTAAGATTTTCTGAGTGTGCATTTAAGAAATAAAATGTTATAAGCTCTTTTATAAAAAATACATAAAGATAAAAACACAAAAGATAAAGTGGACAATAATAAAACAGCTGCAAAAAAAAACAAAAAAAATTATCCTACCTGATCCGAGTTTGCAATTATGTAAAATGTGTAAACTTCTATAGGCTATAACTTGCAAGTGACATAAAAATAAATATAACTCTTAAATGCAAACCACTTTCACAATTTTCCTCAAAAGACCTGGCTGGCTGATGTAAACGGAGGGTTTCCCTGTCTGATTTGCCTTGGCTTGGTGCTCCTTTGCTTTGATCTCGGAGAGGGATTCCCTCATGTTCATTTTAAGCAACTGCAGATTGGGGACAGCTGAGATCTGAGGTGTGATTGCGACAAATAAATCCACCTACGTAACACGTCCCAAGGGTGGAGATTTTCAAAAGCAGCATGACACACATCCCACTCTCTCAACACAACCCCGATCTCAATAGAAGTTCTTTGAATAATATATAAAGTCATGAGTTTTACCATACTGAATCAACTCAGGATCAATTGACACTATAGGCCTATAGTGTTTTTGTTTTGGCGACAGGTAAACACAGCCATGCTGATATTCATACCAACAGCATGATTTAGAGTGTGACATTTATTTTATACAACTGTTTAAAAACAAAAAGCTAATACTGAGTAAGTAACACACAGTCAATGAAAATAGTCCCAAACAAAGCCACAGCCAAATTAAACCATTAGTGATTCAGTGTTTATGAAAGAATTGGCTGAATGAATGATTCAATGACACAATCATGATGGTTCAAAGACACATCTCTGAAAGGATCGTGTTTGAGCAAATCGGGCTGCATCCGAAATCGTGATAAGTTGACTTAACTTAAAAAAGTGAGGAAACCCATTGCCCTAAATTAGTAAGTAAATCAACTTCAAGCATAACTGAAAAAAATTAAGTTATGTGGAATTGTCAAGTACACACAACTTAATTTCAAACTACACATGACGTTAACTTAATAGTTTTAAGGCAACGGGTTTCCTCACGTTTTTAAGTTAAGTCAACTGATCACTTTTTAAAGTGATATGTAGGCCTATGTGACAAAAGAAGTATGTCCGAATTCATAGTACTCATAAAAGAGTAGGCAACGTGAAACAGACAAGCATTATTTAAAGTTATTTATACAGTGTTAGTCACAGTGCAGAGCACTTTTGGAACATGGTAGAAACTACATTTTGTACGTTCTGGTGAGTACTGTCTACTGTAGTTTGCTTCATAGAATTATGTGGCCTTATATAAACTTTCAGAAACACACCACCAGGAGCTGGTTTAAAATCTAATTCATTTTCAGCCTGTCCTCAGCTGGAAGGAAACTCTTCGATATAATTTATAGGTGGTATGTAATATAAATTCAAAGTTAACCTTAAGTCTTATCTTTACAGATTAAGTTCCTGGTTTCTTGAGGTCTTCTAAAATAAATCTCAGTAAAAATATTTAGCTTTTATATTTGTGCTGTTTTAACCAGTCCATGAAAGTGGTATTCCCTGTCATTTTTTTGATGTGGGACAGTGTGAGTGCACATATTTCTCTTTTAGTAAACCTTCTCTATTTTGATGCTCAAATCACTTACACATACAATATAACAATTTTCCTGACAGCCTCCATTAAGTCTTCTCACCCCAGTCATTTTCTCACATCACAATCCATACAAATGCTTCCATGTAAATATTTCTCAGTCTAACTGAGCAAAAGATGCTCATTTGTTGTCCAAAGATTTGAATGAATCAGCTTTTGGACATCACAGAGGAATTTGCTGCAACAGAGTGCATGAGGCTCTTCATCACACGATTGCCTGGTGTGTCTTTTCTCTGATGACTTTTAGGGAGTTGTGCACAGATGACCTTAAAGTCTCCACGAGAGGGGTGTCAAAATTACTCACACAGAGTGATTTCAGCTTTCACTATTGCAGTCTTTCTCAAAAGATTTAGGTGTAGCGAGACATATTAGTCTTGCTAAATAGCCATGTACATTTTTATGTCTTTTCCTCATGTGGTGTCCACCTGTCTGTGAGTACTGCTGCATGCTCCATGATGTCCACTTAAAATGATTGAACCCTTTAACTATTTTCTTAACCATGTGGGAGTTTTTACATAGTTTGTTAGCAGACTGTAAAGTGTAAATCAAGTGTAAATTATTTAAATCATTGGATTCATATTCATTCTTATTTTATCAGAGTTCAATACATGATCAATCCGTCTTCCAAAGCGAGTTTTTGTATAGGCCTATCCATTCACAATGGTAAGCATAGGCTATATATAAGTGACGAGATGGGATGGTTTTCGTATGAAATTACGTAGGCCTACACGCGTGTGTCTAGTCATATCCGTAAATAGAGAGAACTCATTTAGAAAAAAATAAAAAAATAAAAACGCGGAACAGAGGAGAGTGTGTTGGCAAAAAAATAAAAAAGAATGCTACGAGCTCATAATAAAATGAGAATCAACATTGGCTTGTCTTGTCTGAGATTGCGAGAATTATTGGATTAGAAATGTTGTAGAGGCGACGTTGAGATGGGATGGCGTTTTTATTATTCAACAGGTCAGTAAGGTATTTTATTGAACTGATAAATTTCCATATGTAGGCTAGCTCTCTAACAGCGTTCAAGCCTATGCGTTCAAGTAGCCATTATCATTGAGAGTTGTTTCATTATGGTTGTTGTAGCGCTGTGCTGGAATTTATTTTAAATGAAGTAGCCTACCGTGTCTAAGGGTAAAGCTTCAGTAACATCTTCAGCTAGTCAGCTTGAGGTCCTTTCCATCTATTCTGGTTATATCTTTTAAAGGGGGGGTGAAATGCTATTTCATGAATAGTGATTTTTTTACACTATTAAAGAGGTGGATTTCCATGCTAAACATGGACAAAGTTTAAAAAATTAAGTTGTACGTTTGATTGAGTATTTCTGTTCTCGAAATACTCCTTCCGGTTTATCACAAGTTTCGGAAAGTTTTTTTCGAGTACGGGCCTGTGTGACGTCAGCTAGGCTGGAATTTCCTTATACGGGTCCTAAGGGCAATTCTCCCGGAAGAGCGCACGCGCGCAGCTGTAGCCTAGAGCGAGAGAAGTAACGTTATGCCCATAGACATAATATAATACATAGACGCCCTATTGGCCACTTTGGAACGTTGCTGCGATACGTCAACGGGTCCGCCATTTTGCGGAGGGCAAGACTGCACTGTAATCAAGGGTGAGCTGCGTTTTTTTCTGGATAAAAACAAAAACTGTTTTTATATTTATCAACCGATTTCAGTGGTTTGTATGTGGTGTACAAAAAGTTCCATCTCTAGTTATTTAAAATCTCAATAGTTACACTTGTAAAATATTTGTTTTAATAAAGAATGGTCAAAGCTCAGACTTGTCATGTATCTGGCTTTTTATTCTTGGATAAGAATGATGAAGACCCCCATACTGAGATATAATTTAAGTTTTCTTATTGTGGAAAAAGCATTTTCTGTGATTGACCAGATTTGAGCAATAACAAAGATAACTGATGGATCCATGCTAATACATGTTATGGTACAACTAACATTTGTGAGAAGTAATAGTAAATAGTTTAGTCAATAACATAAACAAATAGTATACAGCAAATAAAATAGTAATGAATAGTATAATTATATAATATCATACAATAATACAATCACAAAAATATTGATAATAGCATATGGTTTATTAATAATACTATAATAATAGCAATAGAATAAGAAATATCAATTACAGAATATACACAATAAAAAACAAGTTAAATAGTGACTTATATTTAATATTTAACTCTTTTGTTAAATTTCAGTTTTATTGATCAGTAATAGCAGAAGTAGCTTCAGTCAAACATACAGCAGGATACAACGTTAAAAAAGCCTAAATATAAAGTTATGAAACTTCACTTTGCCCTCAGCCAAAACGATTTACCAGGGAACCATTTATAGATTAATGAGACCAAAGATCGCCCGTTAGATATCCACAAGACGAATAATCTCTCATGTTTAACCACAAGACTAGAGACATCCGAGCCGGCGGCAAACTTCAGACGCTCTGGCCGAGGTAAGGCTGTCCTCTGCGGGCTTATTGAGTGCTGAGCGCCCGGTGATCGCGTCGTACAACTCCGAAACCGTCAGATCAAATTTTTAAATAGGCGCTATCTTTATAAACAAACCACATATTTAAGCTTTAAACAACTACATTGTCGACTGAAAAATTATTAAAACTACATTTCGTGACACAATAACAGTAGTATTTTTTAATTTATCCTCTGAACGTTACTATTACTAATTAAATAATGACCAAATACAACCAAAAACAAACGTTCAGTCTTGCCTGTGAAAGATAATTCCTCGAAAGCTTTTTTTCAATTGTGTGGCGATTTGTACAGCCCCAAGCAGCGCACAAAACAGGCATTTTTCTCATTCCCAGTATGAGAGGTATGGGAAAGTTGCCATCCCCAATATGGCGGCGCCGTTGACGTGCGCTCCAGCGGCCAATAGGGCGTCTATGTATTATATTATGTCTATGGTTATGCCTATCAAAGCGCTGTGCTCGGCTTTATGGAAGTCATCGGCTGTGATTGTTTTATAAACAAGGCCCAGTTCGACGCCGGATTTGCAGATCGTCTAATGCTTAAGGATGGAGCAGTCCCAACGATAAAGGTTTACAGTCGTGCGTTGGAACTGCAGGCGGTGAGTAAAACTGCCTCAAATGTCTGTGAGTTGTTAACTATCGCCGTGTATTAAGCACAACAAGTAAACGACATGATCACGTACAGTTAATGTAAAACTACACTTCCCACAATTACATCTTTAAAAAAAATACGACGACAAGTGAAAATTAGTCATTTACAAAAACCGCTAAGCAAATATAAGTTACACAGTTGCAGTACACACCGCTTAGAGACGTCCTGCTGTAGTCGTTGCTGCTGCTGCTCGTCTTCAATTTCAGCCTCGGGATCTGATTCGGGATCAAAAATGTATGGCTGAGTCTGATTGTTAGCAATGTTTTGTTTTGGGATATCACAGCTTCCAGAAGCTCTCAACGTAAGCTTCGCGCGCTCGTGATTATTTAGCTCCGCCCACACGGCACGCCTCCACCCGCTCGTTTTTTTTCCGGAAAGACTCGGTACAGCCTATCTTTCTTTTATAAATATAATAAAACTAAAGACTTTTTGGATATATGAATGATGCAATACTACTCTATAGGTACTCAAGATTAACACGAGATTGACTGAAACTGAGTGTTTCACCCCCCTTTAAGATTAGTAGTGAATGTTTCTCTCTCTTTAGTTATGAGAAAGAACCATATTCATCCGCACAGTCACGTCGAGCTGAAGCACAACTAAAACAATATTCTTCCGCAAAATGCATGCAGTTTTGTTTTTTAAACCGCTAGAAGGCCAAAAGCTATAGTCCTACATCGTGTAGGCCTACCTTTAAAACAGTTGACATGTTTTGAAAATAATTGAAAAAAATGCCAATTGTATTGAGTATATTTTGGTTAAAATATACACTGTTAAAAGCAGATTCATAGCAATTAAAAAAAAAAGTTGTGATTGCATGCTTTAGTTATATTTGTGAATAGACATTTTGAATCATACAATTGAAACCCACTCACAGTACAAAAAAACATGCAGATAGCAATAGATTTCTCTCCAGAAACACCAGTTTCACTCACCACCAGAGCTTTTCACATATTTATGTGCAGTGTGTTGGCCAACAAGTGATAATGTGTTATCTCAACAGCAGCGGGATGGAATTTGGAAATCTGGAAGCTCCAGACACCTGCAATCAAAATATATTGATTTTGGCTGCACATTCTCATGTACGTGTGATTCTTCAGGTAGTGATTTGACATCCGCCAAGTTTATGTTTTCATTATGGATCTTAAGTAATCTCAGCTCAGAGCTTAAAAAAGGTCAAATGCAAAAGTGTCTAGTGTAAAGTCTATCATTAAAGCTTTTGGCAAGGCAAAGTGTGTGTAATGACACTAATGGTCTTTAGCTAATGCCATCGTAAAGCTTTCGAAATCCTTGTAAGCTTTCAAAATCCTTACCAAAGGTATTGTTATCACTTACTGAGTTTTTTGACCTGCTTGTAGAGAGTTTAATAGAATAGAATAGAATGGTAATATTTATTTGCAACAGCGGTAGGCCTATTTCAAGATAAATCGGAAACAACTAGTGAATACCATGAGGACATAATTAACAGAACATTTCCCAACAGGTCTGATGAAGGTAAGAGACATTATTATTAATTATGGATTGCCAGGTATTTTTTGTGCCGTGGAAAGTATGCGTGTCTATGCTATTCATTTTCTCTGTTAGCTTCATAAGGATTTCAGACCGGAGCTCAGTTAGTCTCTCAGTACATCATTAATAAATGATCAATTATCTTTTATTTAGGCCATCAAACTTTAACATCAAAGGGAAATATTAACAGATGACAAAGTATCAGTGTGAGCTTCGAAAGTAACTGCATGAATCTTAAAATCACACACTGCTTTTTGAAATTGAGTCTTATGCTACACTTGTATAGAAAGTAATTTGTGTGGTGTAAGCTCTCAAATCAACAGCAGTGCTGTATAAAGATCCTGTGAAATTACTCTTCAAGTGAAGTCGTGTTTTACTAAGGATTTCGGGGTTTTCAACAAGGATTTTTGAGCTTCCAAAAATGAGAATAAAAATGTATGAATTTGTAATCATGTATAAACAATTACCACATAGTTTGTCTTCAAATCGCTCAATCCTTCCTCTGTCAACTGAGGCTTTCACTTTGAAGATTGTTCACAAGCCTCAACATAGAACAGTTTTATTCCGTCAACACCACATTGAATTTTTGTAGCTAAGACAAAGGCAAAAGAAAACATCAGAAACTGCTAATGATTACAGGGATTTTTCACCCTAAAACTCAAATTATGTCATTGTTTACATGTCATTCCAATCCTGTAAGCTGTTTTATTTTATTTGTAATATCTGTGCAAAACACATAGAGAATTTTATAGAATCTCCAAATTTATTTTTGGCCGAACTGTTCCTTTAAGATTAAATCCGCTTACATGCATTCTGCTCCTGAATGAGTCATTTCAGAACTGTCTCTGCTTGCTTGGTCTCTAAGGTTACCGACGACAAACCACAATACACATCCAGAGACGGGATAATAGTTTTGCTGGATACATGAGACATGTTCTCACATCTATTTCCCAAATGGAACACAACAAATGTTCATGAGTTCAGGTTCCTCATACCATGAAATCAAATTGCTTTTAGATAAAAGAAGGGGATTATATGAAAACATACCGCAAATTTCAGAACTCAAAACGTATACTGTCCTGTAAAAAATAAAATAAAAATAGAAGTCTAATCAATCATCAAAACTAGCACCATAACTAAAATCAATTATGACTATTTCTGGCACACACAAAAAAGAAAAATATGATTTGACCTGTTTTAATCGGGTGTGCTGGCTTTACATGAAGCACAGATATTTCAAGAACACCCCTGCTACTTTTCTAAGTGGGGACTCCTCGTTGATGCTAACTAATCACAACATGTGCTATAATGTATTACTGTTATTGGACTGTTTGCACATGCTATTTATGGATGCATGTTAATAGTCCAAGAAAAAACTGAGCTGTTCCCTTACAAAAAAAAGGTTGCAGAATCCAGGAAAAAAAATAAAATCATACATTTAACTGACAATACATTAGAAATAATATCAGTGCACATATACAAACCCAATCAAGTCATTTCCTAGAATTCACAGGTGAAAACCATTTTTTGTTCATATTCATACTATTCAAAAATCTGAGGAGAGCAATGCAAGACATGGTCACAAGAGGTCAAGGGTTGTCTGGTTATCGTTGTCCAGTTAGCCCCTGCTGGTAAATGATGTAACTACACCAAAACATCCTTATCCATTGATGGCCATTCAAAAGTTTGGGGTTGAAAGAAATTAATACTTATAATCAGTATAGATGCATTAAACTAATCAAAAGTGACAGTAAAGATATTTATGTTATATATAATGTTATAAAAGATTTATTTTTGAATCAAAGAATCATGAAAAAGTGTCACAAATTATAAAATATTAAGCAGGAAAATTCTATTCAACAATGATAAAAACTTGAAATGTTTCTTGAGCACAAACTCAGTGTGAATCAGCAAAGATTGGAGTAACGATGCTGAAAAATTAGCTTTGCCCGCACAGCAATAAATTATATTTTAAAGTATATTTAAAATATAAAACAGTTATTTTAAATTGTAATATTTTTTTCAATATACTACTATTTTGATTAAAGAAATAGGCCTTGGTGAGCATAAGAGGCTCCTTTCAAAAAATGTTAAAAAATCACACCGACACCAAATTTGAATGGCGGTTTATAGTAATTCACTTTAGTACTAAAAATGACACACTTCATTTTGCAAGATGTAAACAACACTGGTCCAGAAGCACTTCCTGTTTCAGTTTTTTAACACTACATAAAAGCTGGGATAAAATACAACCAACAGAACATATAAAACTGAATCAAAAAGTTAAACAAACATCTTTAAGATGTTTTCTTTACATGTGAAATAAAGAAAACAGTAACAACTGAAACAGGAAGTGTTTCTGGACCAGTGTTGTACATCTTGCAAAATGGTCTTGAGTATACCAGTTATTAGTGACAGTCTCTAAGTATATAGCATGGCACTAGAAATACAGCAGTTATCTAACCAAGTTCACTGACTGACTCAGCAGTTTTACAGTAAAAAAAAAAAAAAAACTCCTGACAAGTCTCAGAACGCCTGGAAAAACTGGAATCATCAGGTATGGCCGTGTATGGACAGCTGCTTTGGCTTTCAGTCAATACCAAACATATGGTGCTGACGTGACAACGAACAGACGTAACTAATCACGCAAACATATCAAAACTGCTGTCAAAGTTGTCAATGATATCAGATATTGCAAAGAGGTCAGCAGGGATTAAGGCTGTGGACAGGGAACTGGCATGAGCCAAGATTAATGAGTTAACGACTGAAAGAAGATCAGTGGATTTTAGGATCAGCGGCTGAATGTGTAGGCTGGACTGTGCAGTGCATATTTGGATACGGGTCGACATGGTTGGTGTCATACCATGCGCTGAATTATGACCGATCTGGAGGGCTTATTATGTGATAGTAGATGTAGAGGATCACTGCAGTTAGTTTGAGTGAGAGCAGAAGCTATTGACTGTTAAGAAAGAGTCTGATGACAGATTGTTCTGAAGAGAGGCAGGGAGGAGATAAAGGCTACACGTGAGAGGCTTAGTGTCACTGTTTTGTGCTGTGTCAAGGATGTGCTGCATAAAGTAGGCCTACTACTTAATTATCTTGCATTGATTTAATGAAACTTTTTTTTTATGAAAATGAAAATATGTTTAAGCACATACGGATAGCAGTTGCAATTCTTATAGTATATAGTTAAATCAAATTTCTTTTAACTTTTTTGTGAGTTTAAAGTTTATTCAGCAGTTTATATATATCCGGTAGACCCATGCATATTGAACTTTAGGGGCGATATGCATACATATGTACCATTTAGTATGTTCTCTCTCATGTTCAAGACCTTTTAAATGAGAATACATTTTGTGAAAGTTAAAGGGATAGTTCCCAAAAATGAAAATTAAGTCATTAATTACTCACCCTCATGCTGTACCAACCCCGTAAGACCTTCGTTCATCTTCGGAACACAAATTAAGACATTTTTTGATTAAATCTGAGAGCTGGATCACTCCTCCATAGGCTTCTAAAGGATTGAAACTTGACAGCCCCGAAAAGTTATTAAAGAAATCGTTAAAAGAGTCCAAGTGACTACAGTGGCTAGATCTTAAGTTTATCGAGCTACGAGAATACTTTTTGAGCGCAAAAAACAAACAAAAATAGCGACTCTATTCAAGTATTCTCTTTGGGCCTATAGATTTCACGTAGTGTTATTGCGTAGAGCTTCTGGTTGAAAGTCACACGCATCACACACATGACCAGCGCCGGCCAATAGTGAGCCTACGTGTGACGTAACACAGAAGCGCTGCGCTGTTACACTACGTCAACAGCCTAGGAGAATGACTCGGAAGAGAAGAGATGGTTGAATAAAGTTGTTATTTTAGTTTTTTTTGCGCGCAAAAAATATTCTCGTCGCTTAATAAACTTAAGATCTCGCCACTGTAGCCATTTGGACTATTTTAAGGATGTCTTTAATGACTTTTCGGGCTGTCAGGTTTCAATCCCTTAGACGCCTATGGAGGAGTGATCCAGCTCTCAGATTTAATCACAAATATCTTAATTTGTGTTCCGATGATCTTACGGGGTTGGTACAGCATGAAGGTGAGTAATTAATGACTTAATTTTCATTTTTGGGTGAACTAACCCTTTAAATATAGATCTGTGTTCTTAGTTGACATATTTATACTGTGAAAGGTTGTTACTGTTGCTTTAAATAACTACAGTATTTGTTTGCCAAACAATATATTGATACTTTAGAATTATTAACTGAGCTTGAAAATATTTTAAATAGTCTATAATATGCAGTGTTGTGGAAAGTTACTTTTAAAAGTAATGCATTACAATATTGAGTTACTCACTAAAAAGTAACTAATTATGTTACTTAGTTACTTTATGGAAAGTATTGGGTTACATGCTGGAGCTAAGATGGAGGAAAGAAGCAAGGAAAGGAAATGAGGATGCACAAATTAGAAATAAGAAGCACCAATAAACGCAAATAACTAAACGCATACGACATACTACTCTTTACGTACTTCTGCATAAAAAGATAATGTAAATTAGTAAGAATATGCTGGGATGAGTTTAAATGAAACAAATGTGATGTTTATTTGCTTATGTGGTGAATAAGATCATTGAAGGTCAGCACAAATACATTATTGCTTAATAAGTGAGAATAATAAGTATATTTGTGTAATTGAACATGTTTTTGAGAATTATACTGTTTTCACTGTTTTTATTCATTTTGAGGAATACCGAATAATACATGCTCACATTTAGTCCAGAAGTACAACATCATGTTTACACAGCCTCTGCACTTCACGATTTCTCTCATGGGGACAAGAGAGGTGTCAATCAATAAACAAAGTAACTTAGATGATATGTTGTAAATTAAAAGCAATGCCTTTCTTTACTAGTAACTTTAAAAAAGTAAACTGTTTGCATAACTTGCGTTACTTATCATGTCTCACCCCCAATGTCAGATTCCCATTGTCAAAACTACCTTAGGCCGTTATTGGGTCAACAAGCAATATGTAAACTTAACTGTTATCTTTTTTTCATGGAAAAGACTTTAAAACTTTGAAAAGACTGTGGCATATACTCTCTAGGTAAACTAAAAAAAAAAAAACATTCAGATAATAAACAAAAATAACTAAAACCTAATACAATTCACCTTTAAACCAAATAAATGATTTAGTCAAATCTTGCCAAATCTTGTTGTTTCAGGGTCTCTGCAGTGTTACTGCAGTGAACAACACAGAATACTACACACGTGAGAAACCGTGGGCGACAACTTGCCACTACTTGAGTTGTTATCTTAGTTGCACCCGCTCATGTGGTGTATCATATCAGGTTTATTAAGTCATTTAGATAACTAGGGGCAGCTTTGAAGAACGTTTTAACCACAGATGATAAAATAAGGGATGCAGGAACATTTCATTCACAAGTACAGTATGGATAATTTGTGAAGAGAGAAGAGGATGGGGAAAAGAGAAGGTGGAGCAGAAAAACAAAGACTAAAGGACTGAAAGAAAGAGAGAGGGTCTGTGGGTGATAAAGGAAATGGAACGTAAGCTACACTCTAAACAATGCTGGGTTGTTTCAACCCAAATTTGGGTCAAATATGGACAAACCCAAATGTTGGGTTAAAAATTTCATTTAAAATTTAACCCAACTTACTTTCACTTTCAACTGTAAATTGTATAATTACATTTTTAACCCAACATTTGGGTTTGTCCATATTTGACCCAAATTTGGGTTGAAACAACCCAGCATTTTTTATAGTGTATTAAAAATGGCAGCAATAAATTATTTATTTGGCACAAAGACAGGAACAACAGTGTGATGATGGCCATGAATGTGAGAGTGAGTATACTCTTCTAGTCTAGCAAATTGTTTTCATCATTATTTTGTGACTTTAGATATTTTTTTTGCTATCATTGATTTAACTTGACACAATAATTTCTGCAGAGTTAGTTCATAACTGCATGCTGTTACTTTGTAACAACTTTGAATGCCTAACATTCATGAAAGCAATTTACATTTAATGTTTATCGAAATCGACTTATAAATCTGGAACATCATAAGGAATTTATCAAGTAATTTAAAGTAAAATTTTCAAGTTTAGTGGTTTTATTGGGCAAGGAAACCTTATATCACCTGCTTCATGATCACGTTAGTTTACACAAAAATGTTAAAATGATAATAATAATAATTCTATCATCATTTGCTTTATCTTTTTTTTTAATGTTTCATGTTTTGTCAATACAGACAGACACGCACGCACACACAACACGTCTTTTTTCGCTATCTTTCTTTGGGACTCTTCATAGACGTAATGAGTTTTGTGCTGCACAAACCTATATTCTATACGCTTACACTAACCCTACCCCTAAACCCATCACAGAAAAGGTTCTACAGTTTTACATGTTCAAAAAAACCTAATTCTGTATTATTTACAAACTTGTTTCCTCATGGGGACCTCAATTTACTGTAGGTCTCCACGGTGACACGATCACCATGAGTCAGTTTGCATCCAGGTTGAAGTCGCCACCTGGATAGAAAAACATGCACACACACACACACACACACACACACACACACACACACACACACACACACACACACACACACACACACACACAACACACACACACACACACACACACACACACACACACACAGATAAATCCACAGAAGAAATAAAGTCATACAGGTGTGGAACGACATGGATGAGAAAATAATGACCGAATTTTCAGTTGCTGAGTGAACTATCTCAGTAGTTTCGACTTGTGAACATTTCATAACACGTATCATTGAAATTAACGCATTCACTGTGTGGCACTGTTGAGCTGTGCTTCAACTCTGCATCACGTTATCCCAGGTTAATCCATGCAACATTATTATTAATAATTTCCAAGGTATGTAATCCTGATTATCATCAGCTATGGACATGGAAGCGCACGGCAGAATGGTGCGCAATTCGTATTTGAAGCGTTTGAGAGCCAAAGAGGAGGGAAATGAAATATGAGGGTTTTTTCTATACTCAAAGGGAGTGGTAAAATGTCGAGATTGAGAACGAAACCAATATTGGAAAAGGCCTCAGTCTTCTCATAGACGCTGCTGTGGATAGTCTCCAGGAGATTCTGCCTTCCCACTCAAGCTCTTACCATGCATGGTTTCTGATGATAATTTGCGCTGAAATACAAAACCGCAGCATCCTCTTCGCGGAAACTTTAAAGATAAAGGAGCCAAGAAGCACCGCGCGCACATAGTGTTATTTAATAAGAAGATACAACGAGGCATTAGGACAGAGAAAGCACTTCTGGTGAGAATCTTTCCACTCGTGCCAAATTGGACCACCGGAAGATGCGCGTTACGAGACGGTGATCCAACAAAATTAAAATGCATTTTTTAAGGAGTGCTCTTAACGCGTTTCTAATTAAAGACATGCCGGGGTAATCCACATGGGACAGCTCCTTACGTCTGCAACTGACAATAAAAAGTGAGGAACCCATGCCGGATGATCTGAAGCAACTTTACGCACCGGAGGGGGAAAATAAATAAATTAAAAGCGGCGGACTTTCGTCAATTTCCACCCACTTCGAGTCAACACGATCAGCAGATGACCACGGCTGTCTTTAAACATATAAAAGAGACTCGCTCTCCTTGTGTCATGGTGCGCTAGAGCCTGTGGAAGTACCTTTGGAGAGGCGACGCCAGCGGAGTCTATTTGATGTGCTTTGCGTTAACATTATTAAACCCACGGGAAGGCCGTCAAACAAGTGTTAACTAAATCTGCATTGAAGAAAAACAGGTAATTTGTTACTTTACCAAACAAACACGTGTTCCCGAAGCGCCTTTGCGCAAGAGCGTTCGTGCGTAAAAGTGGAGAAAACTTGGGATTCTTTTGTGAATCTGTGATGCTATGATTGTTTAGAGATATTGGACAGTGACTGAAGCTCTACTGACTTGTTTTTAAGTGAATCGAGAACTTTATTTATTGCATGTTACGACTTCAGAATAAGTGAAGAGATTGTGTACTTCTAGCTGGATATATTCAAATTATTGACAAACTATGGGTAGTTGACATATACATTCTACTGGGATTTTCTGTGATTTGCTTTTTTGTAATTATTTTATCATTATGCATGCAGTTTGTATGATCTCATATTCATTTACAGTTTTTGGAATACCTTTGATTTAAAAAAAAATATATCATTGTATGAAATAGTGAAATATTAAAAGACGTATGCATTCTTATACTTTTAAACCTGAAATGTTCATGATCAGATTATGTGTCAACTATCCATTCATGGCATGTTTTAAGCAATTTAATATGAATCAATAAATCAAGTGGGTGCCAGGGAACTGAAATGATGATGGTGTGTTTGCAGGTCTATAAGACTGGACGCAGGGCAGAGGGGCTCTCTTTGCCCACCTTTCAGCATGAATGCAGTGCGCACACCTATCTTCATAGGGCTCCTTTTGCTGATCCTCACCGCCGGCTACTGCAAACCGAGAGACAGGGATGACACGAGTCTGCTGGACCTCCTAATGGACAGAGTGAGACAGACACGGAGCATCACAGCGAGGGAAACACACAGCATCCCCCCGAGATCATCGAGCATTCAGTGGAAACAAAAGACATTAACAAAGTTACAAAGTCATATCAGCATGAACGCATTCTTGGTAAGCATCATCACATTTACTGACTGACTGTGTTTGGATAATGAGAGCATTGTAGTCCATACTTGACCTGATCTGTTATGTGGCATTTCATATTCTGTGGCCAATAAATATAAATAATCATTTTTGTACAGTCATTTCTGACCCGAGTAATTTCTCCTCTTTTAACAGAGGTGTTTCCGAGAGATCTTCGACAGAAGGAGAGATTTTTAAAACATTTAACAGGTGAGAAAATGTCAGTATCCCTGTGCACTTTCCTCATTATCTTTGTGAATTGACAGCAATTTAAAATCTGTCTTTTTGTATCTTTGCAGGGCCGCTTTATTTTAGCCCCAAATGCAGCAAATACTTTTATAAACTCTATCATAATACCAGGGACTGCACAATACCAGCCTGTAAGTGCCATTTCATTAAATACATTTACATTATTTCAGAAGCTATCTTGGAGTGTGACGTATTGATCTTAACTGTTTTGCCATTTACTCAGGTGAATGATTAAGCATGCATATTGTTTTTTATATGGTACTGGTCTTCAAGATAGTTTCTATGTCAAATTAAATGCCTGTCTTGTCTTTTTCTAGATTATAAAAGATGTGCCCGGCTTCTTACAAGACTAGCGGGAGTCAGCGGTGCACAGAGGGATAGATGTCGCAGGTGAATATTTAACATAATAGTTAACATAATGTATGTTATGCTAAACTTGTTTCCGCTATTAGTGCTAAAATGTTTGTTATGGAAATATTTACCCAGAACACACACTAAGTGATCAAATGTCTAGTCGTTATCTTCAAGGACACAATCATCCCAACATTCTCGCTACCACATTCTAAAAAAAGACCTTGATAGACAGTTTCTGGTTACACACACACAATGTGTAAACTACGCACAGAAGTATACTTAAACATAATTCTACAGGAGAAATATTACACCTAACTGTTTTATGACCTTTCTAATATTACGGAGCTCCCACCCAGAATAGCTTTATACTTCACCTGTTTGGAATGAAAGGCTTTTTATATTTTAGTTAAAAGGCCGTTCTGGTGGAGTTTTAAGTGCTTAGGTTCTCAGACTGTGGATGATCTATAAAGATAGAAATAGACAAGATATAAGTAGATTGTATCATTTCAAAATGAATTAACTAACTTTAGCTAGTGAATATTTTGCTCATGTAAGTACCCGTGTAGTCATTATTAAGAAAGAGGCTATTTCAATAGAGTACAAACTAAAGATAATTTGAGCAATACTTAAAAGTTTATTATACTTCATTGTCCCCGAAGGGACAACAAATAGCATCCCAAAAGCATCAAACATTACACAGACACACATGGTACATATAATAACATTTAATCAAGCTAAACTACTGTTAAAGTATACTTAATTGGCATATTGGGATGATGTATCTTCTCCCCTGTTTTGAGGTAGTTGGTGGTTTCCCCCATATTTGGATGCATTTTTGTTTAGCTGTTGATCTTGTGATCCTCAACCTAAAAAAATACAGTACTGCTCTAATTGAACACAAAAAACATAAGGAAAGTGTAAGCAGGTCAAATAAATCACCAGTACATTTGTCAAAGAAAGTACATGAATACAATCAGGGATTATGTTCTCAATTGACTGTAAATGGCATGTTAACTATTTGAAATGATGAACCACACTTATGGACAATGCATGGCCTTTTTTCTTAATGGCACTGCTTTAGTTCTCAGTGTAACATTAAACCTTCAGTCCTTTCACCATCTGTGTTGCACAATTTGCTCTTATGTGTGGCTTTGTCTCCACACCAGTGAGGTTTATTTTAGATTATCCTCTGCCTTGTAAAAACTAATTATAGCTTATATTGCATATATAATTGTGTTGTTATTATTACTAATGCCCCCATTTACATTTGTAGTCCAGATCTCATATGTACAGACGCTGTTTCACTTGTTTTTAAAGCTTTTTGTGCTAAAGTTATTTTTTGTTTATGCCGATCATTGTTTCATTTTACAGATTTCAACAGACCCGAAGAAGTAAAGAGAACCAAGAAAAGTGCCTTGAAGAAAAACAGGGAAATTAAATTAATTCAGAACTATCATATTTATCACATAAACAGCTTATTTTTGCAATGAAATGGAACTCCTCTTTTGACCTTTTTCTTATCACATACAGCTCATCAGTCTTGTGAGTTGACAAGACTGATGTTAGAACCAAGTTTAATGGAAATGGTCATGGTGAAAATGAAGAAGACAATGTTTAATGGGAAAAACAAAAAAAGATGTCCTGCTGCCAAACCACAAACTATGGGTGTCACTTTCGACCTCACATACATTATTAGTTGAATTTGCCTTCACATGTAGTTTTTGGTTGAAGAATAACTTAGATATTGTTTTGCAGATGTTCAAATGTGGTTACTGGCTGAAAGAAGCCTTTGGTCCAATATTCCTGACAACCTCAAAGCCACATTCCTCAAAGCCAGAGCTAAATCCTTTGATTGAATTATGATTTGCATGATATTTTCTTGCCTTTTTTGTCTTTACAAGACATGTCTCGGCAGTGATTAATGCTACTGGTTGCAGTTTATTCTGTGAAAGAAATTAATTGCATTTTGCTAATATTGAATGTCTTATATTATGTATTTATACATTCAAGCTGTTAAATGTTGCTATTGTCAAATGTATAAACATCTACGTTAGAGTTCAGTTTGTACATATTGTAAATATATACAGTATATATATATATATATAACATATCTTTAAATAAACATATTTGTTATATAATGTTTAAAGAGTGTTGACGGATGAATTTGAAGTTATTTATTCCAAATAAATGCTATATGCCATTGCTGCTTGTCATAGTTTCCCACTCCATTTTGGCGATACATCCATCTTTGAGAGGTATGAGACCCAAGGGTGTGGGAAAGCAGTACCCTGCTCTTAGCTGATGTCATAACAGCACATTTAAGCGACAGCCTTCTGAAATAATGTTTGCATTGGCATTCTACTCAGGGAAAAAAGGCAAAAGAAAAAACATTTAAAACTATAAGTACAAATTGGTGATTTTCTTTTGTTAATCAGGTAATTTTATTACTGTGTTAAGCAGGAAATGCATAATTCAGTCATTACAACTATTTACTGTCCAATTTAACTTTGTATGTTCACATCAACTATCCCTAAATATACTACACACACACACACACACACACACACACACACACACGGCAGAAAAGCGATTTACATTGCATTTCAGGGTACACATTTACATTCTTATCAGTATCAGATACTTTCCCTGAATCAAACACATGACCTTGGGGTTGCAAGCGCCAACGCTCAACTTATATATATTATATATATATATATATATATATATATATATATATATATATATATATATACATACAGTATGTATCCTTATATAAGTCTCTCTCTCTCTCTCTCTCTCTCTCTCTCTCCTCTCTCTCTCTCTCTCTCTCTCTCCTCTCTCTCTCTCTCTCTCTCTCTCTCTCTCCTCTCTCTCTCTCTCTCCTTCTTACCTCTCTCTCTATATATACATATATTGCCATTGGACTGGTTTATGCAAACATATAAGCCTATATATACTGTGTGTGTGTGTGTGTGTGTGTGTGTGTGGTGTGTGTGTGTGTGTGTGTGTGTGTGTGTGTGTGTGTGTGTGTGTGTGTGTGTGTGTGTGTGTGTGTGTGTGTGTGTGTGTGTGTGTGTGTGTGGTGTGTGCGTGGTATTGAGTAGCAGCCCATCAACTTGCCTTATGAGTTTATGTATATCACAATGTTCTCTATTAATGAACCATGATAAAACCCTCTATTATTTCTGGTTTACTAGAGTTAGTTCTTGATTTGTCCAGACATGCTAGTGACACTTGTGCTCAAGCTTAAGAACAAACAATCAATGGATGACAAAATTGTCAATGAGAATTCTCGTTTTACCAAAAGCCCTCTTGTATGTAACATCTAGCATTCAAGACTAGTTTACTGCATACTTGCTGATGTTACAATCAGCCACATTGCATGCAATTGTATCAGTCTGCTGAGGTAATGCCTGTGTATTTTTCTGTCTTTCTCTCTTCTGTCTTGCTTAGGAACTCCCACTAGTTACCTGATGCCAACACTGTGGTTTAGCTGGTCTGACTATAATTTTGGGCAGCAGCCAAGTAAGAGTAAGAGTACTAAGCAGCAAATGGTACATTTACTATTGTGACAACTGACCATCAAGAGATGATGAAAAAGATTTTGACAAAAATTCAATGCATTGAGGTTATACACAGTTGGATTTTGTCCATATGTTCCACATAGCCACTGGTGGTAATGTAAAGTGACATGGACAGGCATACAGCAGTGATTTAAAACCAAAGATCAGGAACAAAACTGGCCAAATCTGACCTGATGATGATTATAAATGAACCGTATAACTTCTGGTGACTCATACCTCCACGTCAGTCTTAACCGCATGCAACGATTGTGTCACAAGAAACTGAGCAACAACAGCACTGCAATTTGAATTTGCTTTAATACAAAGTCATTGATATAACCTAAAATTATATTTGAAGGTCCACCTAATTCATCATGCAACACTCCATATTACAACAATATTATTTCAGATTTACATATATGGTATATTTATATGAATATATATATATACGGTATATATATATATATATATATATATATATATATATATATATATATATATATATATTAATCTAATATATCTTATATAGACTAATAATATATACAAATCTTCATTATTTTTTTCCCAAATTAATGTATTCTAGGAATTTTGGCTAAAGACATTTCATGCTTTGACATTTCCAAGTTGAAGCCAGGACATTCTCTTTAAAACGGCTCTAACAGAAGTCAAAAACATTATTGAGGGGCTTAATTTCAATTGTCTAGATAGGTGTTCCACAAAATGCCATTCTAGGCTTAATGCTTCCCTTTTCCCACTCCAGTTGGTAATATGCTGGAAAAAGTTCCCGTAAAGGTGACATGAAGCATTCAAAGAACTCCATAAGCTGATTAGACTTTGCTGAGCACATGATCTGAAAATGTTCAAAGTAACAATGTATCCGCCAATGAAAGCTCCTCAAGCTTATAGCATCAAGGCTGAAATATGCATATACGATTAGGTTATAAAAGATATTTGTCCATCCCTGACTTCATAAACAACACCCTGCCATTAACTCCACCAAACTGTTTGGCAAAACATGCTTTTCAAATTCAGATTCAGATGATACATTTTCAATTATAGGACTAATCAAACAATGCCAACCAATAACTTAATTCATGTCAGTTTTTTAAAATAAGGATTACATTGTCTAATAAGATAAGCTGAGTTATAAAATAATATACTCCATAATAACAAATAATTCAGAGTTCTGTCTCTCTGTGTAATAGTGACTGACAGTGAAGAGAGAGAGAGAGAGAGAGAGAGAAGAGAGAGAGAGAGAGAGAGAGAGAGAGAGAGAGAGAGAGAGAGAGAGAGAGAGAGAGAGAGAGAGAGAGAGAGATTGCCCATTTTATTATGCCTTTGGTACTTTTAAAAACGATGCTGATAAAACCACCTGAGCTGCGTTTCCCAAAAATATTGTAGGCCTAGTAGATCATAGAACCATTGGCACCAATGGTCTCTATATGATCAACTTAGCTTGCAATGCTTTTTGATAAAAAAAATACAGTAAAAAACAGTAATATTGTGAAATATTGTTAGAATTTTGAATTCCAGTTATGGTATGCTGAATTCTCAGCATCATTACTCCAGTCTTCAGTGTCCTGACCCACCAGAAATTATTCGATGTTGAAGAAACGTTTCTTATAATTATCAATGTTGAAAACCGTTGTGCTCAAAATTTTTATGCAAACATGATCATTTTAGGATCCTTTGGTGAAAACATAGTTCCAAAGAATTGTTACAATTCTTGAAATAATGTAAAAGTCTTTACCGGCACTTTTGATCAATTTAATGCATCCTTGCTAATTTCTTTAAAAAAAAATATATCTGACCCCAAACTTTTGAAAAGTAGGTTACAAATAAAATAACTCTACAAATTATTGAAAAACAAAATGTCTACCCCAAATGATTTTCACATTATTTGACCCTCTAAGGCATCACATAATCTAAGCCTATATAGAGCAAATCAACGAGATGACAAAAAACAACCTCTGAAAATCTTTCATTGGTTACAGTCATAGGCCATGTTGAGAGTCGAAATCAATGCGATTTTCCAAACTGCAGTCTTTAATCTTCTAATTTAGGATTTCTGCAAAAACAGTGGTGTTGCAGTCCTTTGGGAGATTGACAAAGCCTTTTGGAAATCTTTGTTGAACATATCCGACCAGCAGTGTCAGCTGTGTTTTGATGAGCAGCAAAAACTGTTTATGTTGAAGCCAGGTGTATGTTAAATGCCAGAATGCTGTCTGCTATGCAGAGAGGATGAGACGCACGATACATTTCTTACATAATTGGGTGTGGATGACTGACAACCAATGGAGTGGTTTTAAAAAAGCCCAGATTGGAGCAGCGAGCTGCACGTCTTTCTCTCAGCTTCCAAGTATGGGGCCAAGAGGAATGTTCTGCCACTGAGATTTTTAAGACATAACTTTGTGGGTGACCTCAGGAAATGGGTCTTAAAATTCTGACTGATCACTGCAGATCAGCAAGCCACATGACAAGCCACTTCTGCCAAGAGCCCACCAGTCAAGATGTGAGGATATAGCAAGAAAATACAGTCTCTGTGTATTCATATTTTAAATACTTAAGTAAATTATAAGTAACATAGTTCTATAAATGCAACATAAGCGATATTAAAGGTTCTCTAAGCAATCCTGGGTGACGTCACTTCTTGTTGACGTTCGAACTATTGTCAAACAAAACGGAGGCTAGCTAGACCCTCCCTCCTCCTCATCCGCGCACTAACCCCTCAAACCCACCCCCAAACCATTCTTGTCGGTTATTGGCTGGAAAGTTTGTTATGTTTCTTAGAGTGGGTCTCTAGAGTTTGTTTTTGTAGCCGTTTGTGGAGCCTGGGGTGTCTCCAGAGACCCCCGGTTGGTGAGGAGATGTTTGCTGTATGTGACAAAAAATGTTTTGGCCATAAAAACGCGTGACATCGCTTAGAGCACCTTTAAAGTTAGGATTTGAGAATAACTTCAAATGCTTTAAATATTGCACTACATTTTATTTGTAGGCCTTCAAAACAACTCAGTCTATTAGTCATATAAGTATTTAGGTATTTTGAACTGGAATTAAAAAAAGTGAATAAAAAATATGCAAAAAGTCAAGTGTTAAATGCACATAAGTAATAAGGTAAAGATTTGAAGTCCATACAAGTTGTATTTAAATGAGAATAAGAGGATTAAAGCATATTGAATAATGTATTTATATAAACATAATTACATATAAATACTCTTTGATTATTTTAAAATAACTTTGACAGTCAACCTGGTCCAAAATTATGTCCGCACAATTTGGCATGTTTCATTGGGTTATCACAAATAAAATAATTGACAAAATCTTTAACACATTTTAATAATATTTGATTAAAGAGTGAAGATGTTAATTTTCTGTATCTCTTTTGGCCACTAACGTATGTTGTATTTTTATAATGAGAACTTTAAATGTAATCTTTTTTAGCATACTGTATAGATCCACATGTCAATATTTTTTTGTTTATTTACAGTTCTAAGTCATGTTGAGCATTAGGTTATAGGCCTACTGTTAGTAAGAAATTCCATAATAACAATACATCCTTTTATAGTATTAATAAAGTATGAATAATTTGTCTTTTTATGGGTTTAAATTTAATGTGACAAAATTATGTTGTAGATTGCAGTCTCGACATGTGCAAAAGCATATTGTGAAGAAAGCAAATGGCAAGAATGGCTCTTTAGGACAACATGATCTGTAGGATAAGTTATTGCTGTTCTCCAAACTACCCTTTTATGCAAAATAAAATATTTGGCAAAGGAAACCAGACTTTAGAGCCCCGTTTAGCCTAACTTATATTGCAACAACAACAGTGTAAGATGAGACGTGTTTCTAAAAACATTTGTTTTAGTCTAGATTTACCACGCATACAGATGATTCCATATAACTTATGAGGAAGAATACCTCTGATGAAAAGAGCTGTTCTCGTGTTTGTTACAGGTTCCTTCAGACGAAGATAGCAAATGAAATATGAAAGAAGAACTTTACTGGAAGGTTGTTTAAAAACAAATATATCTCTTTATTAAAACATAAATCTCTTTAGGTTACAAGTTACATAACCTAAAAGGGTCGAAACCTTATTTATTCTCGACCCAGAAACTCTCGCTTGCCATAACTTTTTTATCAGCGAGGCTAGTTTAGCACACTGATTTTTCCTTATAATACAATTTTATATAAGTATACCTCTATTAAATCAACACTGAAATAAATGAGAAATGTCACTCATCACAAAACTGCAGACGCGCCTGTTTGGTTTGACGCAACGACTGTAAAAAAAAAAAAAAGCACGCACGCAACGCTCGCCTCGCAGCTGAATTCACTAGAACGCGCTTCTGTGTACACCAGAGCGCGCTAGGGGTCCTAATCATGTCAAACGTCATTTTTCCTTGCTGCGTCCCATTGTTGCCTGAATCAAAAATGCTCACTAGAACTTTCACCTCTGTATGGCTTAAAATAATGATCTATAATTGTGACATGCAACAAAATTCTTTAATAATATGTATACATATTATTTACCAAACGTATTGAAATACATTATATCTAGCTTCACTTCTTTACGGGCCCTTTAAGACTAAAGTAAACCGGTTTGGCAGGTGTATCGGAAGTGTTCACTTCACTATCACTTTTAACTTCTCTTACCTGCACCAGGTGAGGCTACATAAAAGTCAACTTAAACTTCGAGAAGTCCCCGATCCTGGCGAATAAAGGTCATTTTTGATAAAAGTAAGTAGAGAAGGTTTTTCATATTCCCTGAGATGGATCGGTAACCCAACGTGTACAGTAGCCTAATCGAGTCGGTTTATTGTGAAGTGGCATTTGGTTTGGTTTACTACTTTTTAAAGTATGACATCTCTGCTAAATAGCCTAGATTAAACAAATATATCCAAAACATTTTCAGAGTGTTCATTCAAAGTCAAGGTAAGTAGGCTATATCTGATATGGAGCATATTTGATGACCGCATACAGGAAAACTGACAGCATTAAAAAGAAAATCATTAATGTTGACTTCTTCGACAAGACAGTAGCTATAGGCTAACTGGTTCTGTTAGTCTAATTATATTGTAGTGTAAAATATCATTACCGTGGTCAATCTACCGTCTACTTTTTTTACTCAGAGTAGTTTCTAGTAAAAAAGTAGACGGTAGATTGACCATGTTAGTGGATGATATAAATATACCCGCTGCATTATGACGTGCACTTTATTTGACGTCATTGCTGCCTGCCACACGTGATAGGCTGTCTGCGGTCTTGATTGACAAAAGCAATTAAATTAACCCCTGTGGGAAAGTAGATATTAATTTCCCCACCGTGTAGCAGACAGCTTAACATGATCAGGACTGTCCCTTCGACATTCCAGTAGCTTTGTTAACGTGCATGATGAAAATGATCGAATGTGTTTAAAAGTTTTAAGGCTATAATTATGAACAAATTATCACTATTAGGTTGAGCTTGAGGGATTTGTTGGAACCGGCTCCAGGTGTCCATCATACTTTGTGCCATTTTTTTACTTTATTTATTTCATGACTTGATCCCTTTAGCTAAAGAAACGCACACAAAAAAACACTGATCATTTATTTTTAAGGGGGAAAAGCACTGAATGAAGATTCTTGAGCCTTGCTGATTAAGTTGTTTGTCTAAAGTGTTAAAGCAACCTCCACTGTAAGTGTCAGTGACAGTCATATGTTTGCGCTCTCTCTCTATGGATCAATGCTGCATCCGTAATTGTTCATTATCTCCTCCAACTACAAATTAAGACATAATTGCACTGTCCCAGCATATTTGCATTTTTCATGCTTTATATTGCTATGTTAATCTGGGATTAACTAATTATCTGCGTAAGCGGTAATTATTTGTACAGTAGTAATCACAAAAATCATATTCTCATTGTTACGCTCGCCACCACAGCTGCATTTATTAGTTCACCCCCTCTGTATGACAGTCACAGCACAGGTTTTACATGAATGAGGAAATTAGTGGAAAACAACACCATCCACCATTATTACCTGGGACAGTAATACGCCTTAAAATGCCCCGAGAAAAGCTTTGTTGGTACCGTTTCTTGTCAGATTTGGGGGACAATTTATACAATGCAAAGTTTACAGTATGCATTATTGTTCTGAAGTCTCTTGAGAAAATAAAGAGAGCGAACTGCATCAGTCCTTCAAATCCCCATCCAGATGTTCTCAGTTCACAAAGTTCAGTGCTGTTTTTACTTTTGTGACTGTCTGTGTTTGAATTCCCTTATAATAGTACAATATTTTTTTTCTGTCGCTGACACATGTATTAAAGCCGTAGGCTTATAGAACAGAAAGAGGGGATTCTTGTATTAGACATAAATCAGAAAAGACCCAAGGCTCACATTATTCAGTGGCAGCTGACATAAGGTTCGGGAATAGTGCTTCAATTGCTCTTTAGCAGTGCTTTTCAAGTGATTTTGCTTCAGGACTCAGATTTTACATTGAGCATCATGCGTTGGTCCAGCACAATACCAAAAGTGTTTATTTTACAAACATGGTCACTTACTAATATTGCCAAGACTTGCATAGGCCCACCAATATGCAAAGTACTGCATGTTTTGCAAATGTTCTCAGAAGCCAAAAATTAACCAGTCTGTTTGTGTGGTAAACACAAACTGTGTTTATCCTCACTTTAAATCAACCTGTATTTAATATATTTGGGTTGAATTTTCTTTCACGTTGTGTAGTTTTGTTCATGGTTTTTGAGGATAAAGGCATGTCATGCAGTCTGTTCATGTTGGGATCTGATGATTTTGTCTAGCTTCTAAGTGATATGAATTTGGACCAAAATACTGTACAGATATTCATTTTGCCATCTTAAATATGCATGATAAAATATATGGTTAGTTGCATTTTATTATTTGCATTTAGCATGACTCAAACGGATGGCCCACTGACCCAGGGCCTGTGTGAGAGGGTTTTGGTCCAGTTGACGAAACATTCATTCATTACATTCATTGATCTTATAGATTATTATTTTTGCCTAGAAAACTCAAACGTTTGGTTTTCTTTGGTTGTTGTTATACATGATGGTCTTGCTGGCTCAAATATGTTTTGTTTAAATCGCAAAATTACTTCTTCTTATAGTCATGAAAGCATCATTATCATAATGTATGCATTGTTTCCAGAGTGAACAAAATAATTTTTAAATGTTTGGGGCCTGTATAATTTAAAAAAATAGTTTTGGAAACGTGCCACACAAAGGCTGCATTTATTTGATTAAAAAAAAAAAAAACAGTAAAAATAGAGAATATTTAGAAATGTTGTTACTCCAGTTCACTCTTCTTACAATGTTGTTTCTCCAGTCATACTCTACTCACATAATAACTTTAGAAATCATTCTTCAGATTTGGTGCTCAAGAAACGTTGCTTATTATTATGTTGAAAACAGCTGCTTCATATTTTTGGGAAAACCATGATACCTTTTTTCCAAGATTTGTGATAAATAGAAAGCTCAAAAGAACATTATAAATGTCTTTGGTCTCACCTTTTATCAATTTAATGCACCCACGTTTAATTTAAGCAACATTAATTTCTTTTCTTTTTTTATCTGACCTCAAACTTTTGATCAGAATTGTAAATATTTCTAGAAAATGAGATCACTAATACACCTATGTTTTGTTTTGTGTGGTTTTCTTTAAAACCACGTCATGAGATCAGGTTAGACTGATGATTCAGACAGACATTCTTTTGTGAGGTGATTTGGCAGAATATCATGATAGATGAGATGCTATTTGACATCAGTTACTTACGTAGAAATCTTTAGGTGTCTCCCTGTTTGAAAGCGCGTGGAGTTTTATGTACGTTGATGGCAGTTCAGTAGAGCAATTTTTCCAGCACATTACATCAACAGCTGTATGACAAACTAGAGAAGAATTTACAGAACACAGCTGTTTAATACTAAAAGATCACGGGAGTGAAAGAGAATCATAGAGGTGTTACCAGCCACAGCCTGGCATTTACTGCTACAATGTATATATGTAATGAGAGATTATTACGCAACAGCACTTTGTGAAAAAATGACCAATGTAATGCAAGTTCTACGGTCTTCATGCAGGTCTTACAAAGTTCAGTACTCCAGTTCACTTTCAGATATCTTGTGTCCCATTGTGTGTGCAGTTCTTTTCAAGATATGCTTCTTAAAATAAATAATGGTTTGTAGGCACTTTTAATCTAAAAAACAGAACATGAACTTGGTTCTCCTTTTTTACTTTGGAAATAATCTGAAGCAACTGTGAATGACTTCTTTGTTAGTCATCTGCTTTTTCATGTGATGTCCTGAACTTGGGGTAGTTTTTATGTTGAAGGCAAGAATCTTTTTTTTTTTTTTTTGCTCATTCTTAAGGTTAGGAACTTGAACAAACAAACTGTAACTTGTGTGCAACTCGTCCTGCATGTTTATGCTAGGAATCTAAATGAGCCATAAATGGATGTGAATAGATTGATTTTTGACCCTTGTGTAAAAGTAGTATAATGTGAGTTAGGCTATTTAAAAAAATAACCCTGAGTGATGACATCAATTTCATTTTAACATTTAAAGAATGCCAAATTACAACAGTCCTTGTCAAACTGTGTTTTTAGTTAAATATTTACTGCGTAAAAACGGTACATTTTAGACAACATTTATCTTGAAAATAAGGGTAACCGGTAGGGTAACTATAGAGTTACGAATCCCTCACATAAGAAAGCAAATCAATGTACTATTTAAATTATCTTCAGATTTAATGCAAAAAACAAGAAGGGGGAGGAAGTCACAGAACCATCACATATGCTTGTATAACAAACGTTCTTATAACCAAAATGTATTTGGTTCAATAGGGGTTATATATTATATATAACCAGTAATCAACAAATGTATCTCTCTGAAAGTTCACATAAAATGTAATCATCTCCATGGTAAATATATTTTTTAAAACTTCAATCCAGTCAAATATATTTTTTAAAACTTCAATCCAGTCTTGTATTTGTGGGGAATTAGGTTTATACCAACATCTATAGCTTCTTATTTTATTTTATTTTTAGCTTGAAACAATAAGTATTCTGTATTTGCTCCTACTTCCTTAGGAAACCCTTGAAACATTGCCAAGATAAAGTCATTACTTATCATTGGTTAGTGACTTGTCAAAGTCTGCCTAATCAAGAATGTCTCTTGCATTAGTTGGAAAGAACGGCCTAATTGGTGGGCGTCCTGGTATCACTATATTAAAATATTTAAGCAGGTGCATACAGGAGAATCGTCTTGTTGATGTGACTGGTTTTCCAATAATTATTCAACTGAAAAGACTGCGTTGAAAGTGACGTTTAAGTACCTCCCTGAGTAAACCACAGAAAGGGTCCACATGCCAGAAGCAACTCTTATTTGTGCTTTATCACCCTAATAGGCCTATATGATTCATCCATCAAAAATCAGTTAATAGAAAGTGATGCATTAATCTTTGTCGCAAAATGAGGGTGTGGTGGTATTTAAAAGGAATGCTTTTGTATTATACTTGTACATCAGGAACAGTTTTTTTTATGGATTCATAGTATTTGAAATTACTTTTTAAAATGTCATGCTTGCATACACCCCATTTTATATATATGTGTCATTTGTGATTCATATTTTTTTGGGCATAAAGTCAAAAATGCCTTGAAAATAAATAATAAAAATGAATGCCTCTAACAAAGATCTGTCATAAAACTCCTAACTACTCAACATGCTCGTAATCACATCATTATCTATAGGGCGCAGCTGATTGGTTCCTGCTGTATCAGTACTAGCCAATGAGTTGCGTGCTCAACCTTTAAATACATGGGTAGCGTTTGCCTTAGCAGTGCAGCGCGCTTTCAGAAACCCTTCAGCTCAGAAATATATTTTAAAACTTCTGAAAAAAATTATTAAGATGTGTACGCTCACTTGTATTCAAATTTTATTATTTTTTATTTGATAGTTACATCACATTAGTTAACATTTAAAAATATTTTTTTATATATATATATATATAAACGTGCATTTTAAATTAGATTTTTTAAGAGACTTTTCTCTCTTGGACATTAATATTCTTGGACATAATTTTTTTACTTTGACCTGGTCTCTTTTTCAATGTTGTAATTGGGAACTCTACCAGCATCAGTGTCTCCATGACTTGTAGATGGGCTTGGATAAGATGTAATGAGTAACAAAAAGAAGTAAAGGCAAATCTGACTCAGACAGTGACTCGTGGGAGACACTTTTTTTTATATATCCAAAGTCATCAGCATGAATATTAACACACTCATCACTGACTGACTTTGGCTAATATAATTAGTGCAATTATCAATGAGATGAGTAAAATAACCTATTTGGTTATGTTGACTTTGATGTATTAATGAATAATTTACAGTTTGTCATATTAAAATGGAGAGAGACTTAGAGGAACATGCAATTGTGGTGATTTCGTAGTCTGTCACCTTGAACAAGTGGTTAAATATTCCCCATAGCCTTTAAATCATTTTGGCATTTAAAACATAGTTCAGGTTCATAAAAGCAGATTCCATGAGAGAGTCGTTTTACATAGTAGTATTGAAAGCATTCAGGAAGATGCAAAACATCCTACATATTTGGTCTATAGACATTTGACGTTTCAGAATATTGGAATGTGAAGCAGAGGAATTATATTTTTAATTATTACAAATGATGTATCTTCTACAATTTATGTATCTTCTAATGTTTCTTTTACAGTGAATAACCCTATTCCTGCTAACCTAAAGTCTGAGGCCAAGAAGGCCGGCAAGATCCTTAGAGAGTTCACGGAAATATCCAACAGAATGGGGCCTGACAAACTTATTCCAGGTAACTGAGTAGTACAGGCTTACCATTGTGAATCAGGGTAAAACAAAACACTTTGATGATGTATTGGCTCATTACTTAAATTTAGTTACTTTTGAATAAAAAAGTTGCATACCTTTTTTAATTTTAGTGAAATGTTTTAAAATGGTGTTGTGCCAAAATAAATGCCACTTTGATGTTTTGATATGTATATGCATTGACATTCATACATTTTTATTTGTGTCAAAATACTTGTTGAAGCCACGGTTTCTAGTGCTTTAAGAGTGTAGGCTAATCCTGATGCAGTAATAGCACACATGCCAGACATGTAAGTGCTATTAACAGCCCAAAGTTAGCATTTCTGTTGACTGATGTCATTTGTGTACAAGACTAGCAGTCTTTCTGCCGGTCCATTGCCAAGTATCTGTTCATGCATGTCTTCAGAAAGTGACATGAATGCAGTTCACTCAGTGACTTTACCATATCTGTGCAACCTGTGCGAAAACACAATGAACCAATCAACTCTGCCTACCTGTTTCATCTTGCATTTGCACAATATTTTTTTTTACATTTCAGTACTTGTGTTTAGATTCAGAACAGTTTTGCCTGCACAAGTCCAATTGTAATATCTCCTTTTCATTTACTTCTATCTATTCCACAACCTGACACCAGCTCATGTCATTGCCAAGGCTCAGGGTCTGGCCATCCTGTCAGTTTTTAAAGCAGGTTTCATGATCACTGCGAGGGGCGGCAGTGGGATAGTGATCGCAAGACTCGCTGATGGAAGTAAGTGGGCTTTATTGACGTCCATTCTGACATTTATTCCGAGTGTCAAATATATTTACACGTAGGCCTACAGTACTATATTTGTTTGGTGAGGTCAGGAGATTATATAGTTTGTGACATACTGTAGAGTACATGTTCAGATAAACTCTAAATCACAACTATTACTACAAAATAGACCAATTTGTGCAAATAGGGAGTTTAATGGGTTTTGGTGTAATTGATGTCTGGCAGCTGCCTTATAGCAACATTCTAAACTGAATAAACAAACATTTAGGGCTTCATTGATTTTAGTGTTTTTCTTGTTGAATTCATTGAATTTTTCTATTATTCAGAGGCAATACAAGTTCAGAATTTTTTTTTTTTGAGGATTGTAGTAATCATTATTTAAACTTTGGTAATAGCTATTATAATGGACAAAGGGTCCCACGTGTGGGCACTATATATTTTAATAAAAAAAGTTGATAGGCCATATTGGCAACTTTGTTTGTTAAAGTGACATCAAGATTTAATCAAGTTTCTACACACTTAAACATCTAAAAAGTTCTAGTATATCCCAAATTAAGTTTTTCAATTTAATGTTCAATTGTGTAATTGTTTTCTGCGTTCTGTTATGAAGGATGGTCTGCTCCTTCAGCAATTGGCATTGCTGGCCTCGGTGGAGGATTTGAAATTGGACTGGAGGTAAGTTTTTATTTGACACCAGACTCTCTAAAAGAACAACCAATTTCTTTAATTCAGGTACAAATCATTTTAGCTAGATTGTCTAAAAATAAAAGCTGTGAGAAGGTAATTTTTTCATTACTTTGAATTTTTTTTTTTTCAAAAATGATTGATCATAAAAAAACAATCTAAAGTTAGGTGACAGGACTAAAGCTTATAACATGGTAAGCACCTTAGTAGTACATACGAAAAGTTAAATGCTGAATCAGAGAGTCAGTAAAGTGTTCAAGAACAGTTGTGCAACATGTTTATTCATGTACTAGATGAACATCTTGGACTACACTATGCTGTATGGATTATGCTCTGCATGCAGACACTACTATAGGTTCTTCATCAGGGTATAATTTGTAAATTACTTCTCATGCAATGTCATGCAAAAAATATGTTTTCTTTCCATCGAGAATGTCTGAGTCATGCATAGACAAGAACATCAAGACATTAAAATATTTGCCCTGTCTGACTTGGCTGTCTTGTTTTGTATTTCTTTTTCTTCCCATCATCCATCATCTGTCAATCATTTAGAATATTTAATTGTGAATAATCTTATAGGTTTGTTTTAATTAGGAAGAAAACAAATTAATTTTCTTAAGTTAAAAGAAAACTAATTGATAGACCTTTGTGTGATAATTAACGTTAGCAACAACAACAAAAATTATAATACAAATAAAACATAGCAACTGTCCCCACACTTTATGGACTTAATCTTGTAAAAACTTTAGACAAACATATCACCTGAGTTTGATTTATAAATAAATGACCTATATGGATGGTCTTTCACTATGATTTACTAATAATAAACAGGTGATCTCCAAAATAATTTCAATTAGTCACATTTTTTCCCTGAAAGACCCATTATGAATTACTCATTACGACCTTTTCCCTAAACCAGAAGTCAGCCTTTTTGCCAGGAGCTATTATTAGCTCAAGTGCTGGCTTCATCATTTTTCAAAGCATAAAGTGTATCCTCATATCTCTGGTACATGAAATCACTGTGCATGTGGCATGTGCCCAGCGAGGTCATTTGTCAGCATCAGGCAGAAGCTGCACTTTGTTTCCTGACCTTGGATTGCAGCTCGGATGAGTCATTTATGTACCGAGCGCCTGTGCATCTTGACACTTTTGATTAATTTCTGGAGTAGCCTTCAGGCGCTATGGTTAGCACTGCGGTCTCTGTCTCTCAGTATGTAGCAACACACCTGATAAGTAGCAAGGGAGTACAGGAAATATTGATTTTATCTTTAGGCATTAAAACCAGAGCATATCTGAAACCAGTCCAAATCTTTCGACACCAACTAGCATTTAAAAAAAAACTTAAAACCTATAGCTGAATATAGAGCAACGTTTTAATGTTTTGCTGGTGACAGATGCACAGTAGTTAGCTGAGTGCTTGTTAGAGTGATGTATAGCTAGATTGAGCATGATGGACACACTTGCCTACTAACTAACATCACATGGTCTGGTGCTTAAAGAAACCTGAGCTGATTTTAATAAATGGAGAGAGAAATGTCAGTTGTGAGATTAGAATAGGCAGTTCTGAGTAATGAAATGTGTTTTAGGGCTGGTAGTATGAAATTCTTTATTGTGAGATTCTGCTATATCTACAGCACATCTGTGGCACGATTTTAAAAAGTCGACAAGCAGAAATCACTTCAGAGTTGATTAAATTATTTGATTATAATGAGTCATTTAGTTTTTATATGTATTTGCACACAGTATCTAAATTATTATTATTCTTATTATTATTATTTAATTCATAATGTATAAAGTTAAAATAGAAATAGAAAAAAAATCAGAAAAATTACATTAAATTAAAAATTAAATTAACTTTCTTTGAAATGACATGCCCTAGGATGACCCTTAGGTCCATATCACAAAGTAAAGAAACAGAATGAAAATAATAACATACAAACATATAGATGTAAATACAACAAACATTATTTAAGAACATACAAACTTGAGTTCCAGTGCTTCCAGAACCTAAAGGAATACCTTGTATCACTTATAGGGTAATTTAAGACCATTATAATTGTATTTCTCGAATCACGCAATCGACACATGAAATTAGGCTACATATAATTCCTTAACACCGCATGCAACGTAGGAACGTTTGGCTAGATATGAACATTTGGCTTGCACTTGTCAACCTTAGGAGTTTAAGCAAAATTACACTATATCTACACCATAGATGTGCCGTATAAAATGAAAATAAAAATTGAATTAACTAAAATTAAATTAAATTCAAACTTTCTTTGAAATGACATCCCTTGGTCACCATTCACATTAAGTGTAAGTAAAATTCTTATTGACATCATTCTTATACTCATTTTTATTAAATTAAATTAAAAATACTTTTTTTGATTTTAAACCGTCCATCTAAGTCATAAAGCATGACACATGTCCTCTTTTTTTTCATCTCCAGTCATCAGATTTTGTCATCATCTTGAATCAGAGGAGAGCTGTGGATGCTTTTAGTAAAGGAGGGAATCTTACACTTGGAGGAAACTGCACTGTGGCTGTTGGGCCTCTTGGCAGGTATGTGTGTAATAAATGTGTGTAATACCCCATTCTTTTGCCAGGGGTCAGAATAAAGCAGAGTGATCGGATGGAAACTTAAGTGCTTTGAGCAAATGTCCACTGTTAAGCATCGGTGTCATAATTTGACATGACACTTTTATTACTAAAGTGTTTTATTTTTTATCTGATGCATCTGAAAAATCAAAGGTTATGGCTTAAGGAAGAAAGATTTGATATATGTAAGGAAATTGATATTATGATTGTTTTTTATGTTAATGAAAGTGCTGCCAAGACAGGAATGAGAAAAGAATTGTGCAGTTCTTGAGCCTTTTTGAGTTGCATTGTGTTCCATTTGTTTGTAATTTGAACGTTGAAGTCTATTTGCTTGGAGAACGTTTTTAAAGTGTTTGCATAGGCGATGGAGGGCTTTGACAGCATTTCTCTGAAGATATAAATTAGCTGTAATATTTTTGAACTGTTGATTTATGTATGGATAGCAATGAAAGAAAATCTCTTGCTCTTGCGGAAAATTATAAATAAATTCAACAGAATATAAAAGCCATCTATATCTTTATCACTTCACAAGGGAGTAATTTTCTCTAATGACATGTTTATACAAAAAAATGTATACAGTTGTGAGCTGCCAGCTTAAGCTTTCACCTGCAACACAGTCATTCATAATTTGACAAGCATGAGCCTGTGCGGAAAATACTGTTAGAATTATAGATAATGAAGGGTGTCCATACTGTACTTTAAGAGCCATTCAGTAGTGCTAGTTTAAATGACAGCTGCATTGTTCTAAGGTGAATCAGTGATTTTACCTTTATTGACGGATTCTGCTGTGTTTGTGCTCGTTTGGAAAGTCCTTTTTTATTCTCACTGACATAATTGTTGTTTATGGATCTCACCAGAATAGAGCTGCAAGCAATATTATACTGAATGGTTGCCTGCTGCACTACAGTACCTTTGAAAACTAGGACTTGTGTTTGATTGTTTTTGGTTTGGATTAGATCAGGTTTGGATTTGGTTTGGCAGCGGTGACTGCAGGGAGTATGTGCTCTTTTGAAATGAGTTATTCTTGGAATAGAACCTTAACCATCTACTAGGATATATTATATATAAATATCACATCTCATTATTTTAATAAAACCAAGGTTTGCATCAAAATCAAGGTCTTTTTAGTTGGTGGACAATGAAACCGATATTGTATAAATATTTTAAAGGGTCATATAAAAAAGACAATGTTTTAAATAAAAATTACTGTACTTTTCAGAGCTGAAAATCATCTCTTTGTTCTGCAAGATTTGTTTGTTGAAAGCTAGTTTAGCCATTCCAAAAATGTTCATGTCGAATCCTTATAAGTTGTTGGTCATATAGGCCTATATCACGATATGACTAATTTATTTAATGATAGCAATATATATCACAATATAATGATACCACTGAGATTTCATAATTCTTATCACCATTTTCAATATCATTAAAAAAACTATCACTAGCCTAAAAAAACTCTCACACTCACTGAAGACAAATAAACAGTGATAGATTAAATAGACCTACGCACTAGGAATAAAAAAATATACTACATTAAATGTTTAATGTAATCAAATGTATATAAAAAACAATGCATACAGTGGCTTTGTGTGCGCGCGTCTCTCAGGCAGCTCAGGCACATGTTTTTTGCTGCTTCAACGGTTTAAAATCACTTGTTTTTAAACCGCTATGCTTAAAAATGCATGTAAACAATAAGCTTTCGTAACAGCGACAGAGACCATGACAAATTTCAACTAGTATATCACCCACCCCTTACCTTATAACATTAATAAATGACTGTCCAAATGTACACACAGCATCTGCAGTTTTTTACTGTATAGCACCTAATGTTAGAAATAGGGTTGGAAATCAAAAATCGATTCCAATTCAGGAATTGGATACTTGTAATTAAATTTTAATTTCAATTACGCTTATAGATTCCTGTGTGCGCATTTTAATGGGAGTTCAATCGATTTTGCACAATGTTTTTGCGTACGCATCCAAAGCTTGCACAGAGAGAGCCGCCTCTCATATAGTGCACTATACTGAATTGAGTTCTTGTATGTGTCTTCTTGCGCTTGAAAGCACAAATGCACACAAAATTGTCAAACTGTCCTCACATTAGGCCCTAAAGTTTTGACTGGTTGAGTAAGATTAAAAATATGTAAAGTATAAAAGAAAAACAGACCTATTAACACATGATCGTATGCCTGAGTCTGCATTAATCTCAACAAATCCCAGTGATTATTACCCTTAGTGTTGTTCCATCCTCCCATTCGATTCCACTATTATCCTTGACTGTGTAGTGTTTATTCCTTGGATATAAACAAGTCTGACTAAGCATATTTAACAGGAATTTGGAGGCAGATGTGGCGTTTCGCAGTACAGCGGCTGTCTACTCGTACTGCAAATCTCGTGGCCTTTACGCTGGAGTGTCTCTCGTCGGTTCTTACCTCATCGAGCGCAAAGAAACCAACCGAAAGTAAGCACATGTCACAGGTTAAAGAGTGTAAATGTTGAAATAAAGCCCTCAGGCTCTTATGTTACCTCACATTTTGACCTACTTTGTGTTTTCATTGTTATACTGTAGTTTCAATATCTAATATGTTCCTTACTTTTGATTAGGTTCTATGGCCAAGATATTCGTGCTTCTGCTATTCTCAATGGAGATGTGGAACCCCCACCTGAAGCATTTGATTTGTACACCATTTTGCAGGACTACACAGAGAAATACACCACCGACTGGCAGAACAAACACATGCCAGCTTCAAGCAAGGTTACTTTCTGTGCACTACTGCCCCATGTTGGCCCCAAACTAAAGCTGGCCCGACTATATGTATATACTGTATGTAATATATGTAAATATAAATAATGGAAAATATATAGTTGAACGGATACATTAATGACAAATACACCATCAACAAAAACAAAATTAGTGATGGAGTAGCATTTAACTAAATATTTTATGTTAATATGTTAAATGCAGGACAGGGACTCGAAACTGTGAATTGGTTGTGAATCGTGTGTTATTATTTAATTTGATCATTTACATGAACTGTGTCTGAACAAACTGATTCACTAGAGTGAATCAGACTAGGTGAATCACAAGAATGACTAGAGCTGAAAGAGATAGTTTAGTCACAAATTCTCCATGTCTCATCAAATTTAGAGGAATTGTAACTTGACATCATATTGAATTCAAATATTTTTTTTCTTTAAGAATCATAGTGTGCAGCAATATAGCTAGGGATTTATATAAAAAAAAATTAAAATAGCACTGTTGAAAAAGTCTTACAAGATTTATACACTTTTGTATCACCAGATTAGCAACAAAATAAATATTCCTCACCCATTCAGCTACTCTTTAGCTCTGTTTAAACTGCCCGTGTGATTTGTCTTTGCATGCAGAAACATCACATTAATTTGACTGACAACATCACTCATTTGAAGGGTTAAGTAACTTTAATCTCGCTTACTTGATGGGATTTAAAGTCACACTTTTTTCCACTGACTCAAGTTTTTTTTTTTTAGGGGGTTGTCAAATGAACAACTTTTTTCATTCATTTTGTTCATTTGAGTCATGCACACAGGAACCCCTCTAGTTCAATCCCTTTAACAATAAAGTACACACTTTTTTCATTAGTGTTTAGTAATTCTGTGAGTTTGGAATGGAGAAATGAAGAAATTACAACTACATAAAGCATGAGAAATATAATCTGCAGACAAAGTCTTTCAACACATTAGAAGGTGGTTGTGAGCTTCATTTGATGGCTACTATAAATCAGACTTCTAATAAACACAGTAGATGACAGTAATATAGGCTTTCCACTTGGCACATTTTGGTCACTGGCACGGAAGCCATAAAAATTAGTTCCAGTCTTTGAAAGAACAACTGAACAACTTTTTTTGGTGAATTTGAAACCGTATGCAAGGACAATTCGCACCTTAAATATTAATTGGATTAAAGTATACAAGCAACTGAATATTAACTGTATTTCTAATAGTGTAATACTATTGTGCTATTAACAGACCTATTGATTTTGCTTCGTTCGTAACTAAATAACTAAATTACATACTCATTACTACGACAGGGAATCAAATGAATTGTTTAGACCTGATTTCATAAGACCACTGTATGTTCCCCACATTTGTGTATGTGAATATTCAGTTGCTTGTATACTTTAATCCAATTAATATTTAAGGTGTGAACTGTCCTTGCAATTTGTTTCAAATTCACAAAAAAAAAGACTTGAATTTTTATGGCTTCAGTGCCAGTCTCTGTTTATCAAGTTCACTGAGTGAGAGACAAGCCTGTTGATGTATATTCGGGTGTCTCTGTTTTCACAGATGAGTTCAGCACCATCTAGACCAAGGCCTCCCACACAGAGAGCTGCCTCCTCTTACACACCCAGGACTCAAGGTAAGACCCCGAGTGACCTCTCAGATCCGCACGCATTTCAGCTTTCAGAGTAGACATATGGTGACTGACTGAACTCGCATAGGTCTGACAAACTTTTTTCCATATATATTTTTTGGGGGTTGTTCTAAAATTAGAAATTGCCATCTCCTTGCCTCTGATTATAAATCTGAAAAAAAATATTTATAACTATAACTATAGAAAATTATATTTTCACAGCTCCTGCATTTGTGAAGCCAGTTTTTTATCCGAGCTTAGACAGCTGGGGTGATGAAAGCTCAGGTGAGTGCTTTAATTTAATTTAATTTTATATTTGTAAAATATTTTATTTTGAGGACTATGTTAGTGCCTAAGAAAATATCATTCAACAGGTTTCTGTTAACACAAGCTTCTCACACAGATAATAAAATCATGAGGAGTGTTTTTCCCTACTTAAGTAAAATTATGCTTATTGTTAAAAAAGAACACTTCACACCTGTGACTATGGTAATAAACTGACAGAAGAGGATTTGACTGTGTGTTCAAGCAGTAAATCCAAACAAAAGGGATTATTCCTTCTGTATATGATGAGGTAATCAGACACTTTTTTTAAAACAACAAGAAATACCTGTGAGAATAAAGATGACAATGTGGTCATGCATTTCATTTGACACTGATACATTATAAAGTGGATTAAAATCACTAGATTAGCAACGGCTAATTAAATTGGCGAAATGCACGAAAAGAAAAACCAGTGCTGTGTGAGATCCTCTCATTAATCAGCTCAGTCTGTGGAGGATGATTTGTGTTGTCGTCAATTCAACTCCACTAACATTCTCATTTATTTTCATTAGGTTCCTAAAGGCCTGTGTTTAAAGTTGAATTATAGGGATTAGATTAAAAAAACGCGACTGAGTGGCTTTGCCTGCCCCGTTTCAAAGAAAACCACTCAGACTGGCTGGGAAGATTTCGAAAAAAGCCATGAACTGTAGACTGGCCGTTTTCCCGTCTTCTTTTATTCAGGAAGGGCCTCGGTGCTCTTTGCCATGTCACAAGTCAGCTTCGCAGCAAACACATTCTTTCCCACAGTGAGATGACATTTTCATCCATGAGGGGAGATATTTTAAAGGCCATTGGCTAATAGATGGTGTGTGGATTCAGGACTGGTGGATTTTGTCACAAACAGACCCGAGCATCATTTGGAATCTCCCTGTCCTTTAAATAGGACAAACTTGGAGGAGATGCTGTCCTAAATCACCTTAAAGTCCTTAAGGTTACTTTATTGCTAACAGTACATTTTATTCCCAACGAAACGGCAGACGAGTACTCGTGCCAATCTTTAGTACACAAGTATAAAAGACAGCAATGATTGATCATGAAAACATTATAATGCTAACATTTGCACAGTGATTTTAAGTCCAGAACAGCCAACAACAGCACTCAACACTCAAGGGAGATTATAGTGTGTTCTGCTCATAAAGGACAACTGAAAGGAAGCAAATGCTGTAGTCTTAAGAAAACAGCTAGATGCAACGCACCAGTAACTTGCCTTTTCAGAAGGGTTATGAGCAACTTATTTTAATCAGTAGTTTAAAAAAACATCTTAAACCAGCCTAAGTTGGTTTTGTGGTTTTAGTTGGTCTTCCAGCCTTTTCAGCATGGTCTGTTTGCTTTTTTAAGGGGCACTTTTCAGTTGATCAGGCCAGATAATACCATCTTAAACAAACATATTCTAAAGGCTGGAATACACTATGTGACTTTTGCTTTAATTTACAGTCTGTACAAGTCAGACACTAGTTGCCGAAAGTCAGAGTCGGCAGATTTTAGGCATTGGGAGTTGACAGATTTCACAGAAAATCATGTAGTGTAGGATGAGCACAGACTCTGTTTTTTAAGCTTCAGACTCTGATTTCATCCAGTCAGAGGATATCAAACATGAGCCGATTTTAGTGCATATATTGTGGTAAAGTATCATATCTTTGGTCGTAGCGCTGAATATTCAGAGTCTTTGTGGGCTAGAACTGAAATATACTAGTGTTTCTGTCCATCGTGAGAAGCTTTTGTACCTGTATGTAATTGTTACTCTTCTGTCCTCTAAGTCCTTCATGGTCAGAAGAAGCAAGAGTGCCATCAGAACATTGCATATCTCTTAGAAGTGCATGTCGAGAGGCGTTTGCTTCTTGGCGTCCCTAACTTGCGCAACTGCAGTTCATTCAGTGTAAGTGAATGACGTTATGAGAGAGGGCGATCAAGCGTGCTAAGGCTAATATAAACTAAAGACGCATTCTGGTCGTAGATAAATGACGTGGGGTTTGTTGTCCCAGGTAAAGTTGTTCTTGAACGCATGGATGCCAACAGTCAAACATATCTGCTTTGCCACAAAAAAAAAAAAAAAGTTGGCTGTACATTTGCATTCCTTCTAATTACATAAATGAGTGATGCTTTATTCACTTACACATTAATTCAAACAATAATTCCTTGTTGAAGTGCACACAAGTCGCCTCATTGAAAATGTCTAAAATTAGATTGAAATAATTTAATTAAAATATGCATTTTAGTATTATCTCCACTTCTCTCACGCATGCATCAGCCTGAGAATGATTATCTGACATCCCTCATTTCCTTTGTTTACTCTTTAATTAATTTAGGTGCTATTATGGTGCATTTGTTCGGTTATTTTTAACTCTGTTGATTCAGATGTGTAAATCAAGGTAATTGATTGAAATGTGCATGTGCCTCAGCATGATCCAGACGGTTAGAGACTGCTGTAGACAAGGTTTCATTGTTCGCATCTCCTTCAGGTGGGAATAGGAGTCCAATTCCCTGCTGTGATGTTTAATTACCGGATTTTGTTACATGTTAATATTCTACTGGTTGATAACAGTCATTCTAAATCAACACATACCTGGCATCCTAAATTATGATTTCGATTGTCAACTGCATAAGACACTAAACCATCAGCCAACAGCAATGCTTTGGCCAGAGGAGGATCATGCGTAAGCGATCCAGATGAGTTGTACAAGGAATGGATACTGTTAGCCAACAACTTGATGTGTCTTTTTACAGCCAGTTGTCATTGCTTAATTCAGGATAAGTAGACGGGTACATCTGTTGTATGTCAAAGCACGGCATTGGATGACTTCATCAAAATCAGGACAACAGATGTCTGCCGTTTATTATGAATAACTGTGAACTGTTTATTGTGAACTGTCACCAAATGAAATTCAAAAATAGTGATTGTTTTTAAATAGTTTCCCAAATCCTCCTGCTCTCTATTGGTCAAACAAACACATCCTCTCCTGTAAACCTCTGCGATTGCTTGAGCCAGTGTTGCTTACTTTTGAAATTGCCTCAGAGGCTCAGTGTTTTCACTTTTCAGTGGATCATTATCATTTACACAGCCTCATATCTTCTTTTGTGTCCCACAGAAGAAAGTCATAAAGATTTGGTTATGATTTTATTGTTCTGTGAAACACCAAATATATATATATAAATTGTTCATAGAATAAAAGTCATTTTGTGGTCCATTGTTGTTTTGGACCCCATTGACTTTCATTGTATGAACTGTGTTCCACAGCAGAAAAATGTTATACATGTTTCAGACATCTCAACTCCTCCAGGAGTCACATGGTGGGACGCTACTTTCCTTAAATGAGTTTTTGGAATGTTTAAAAAGACATTTTTGGGGGAACTATCCCATTAAACTTAACATTGGGAAACACACTTTTAATGAAATGGTTTGGAGGGAATGACTTTTGATATGTGTTCTGTCCAGTTTTATAGAAGTTGCAGATGTGTTACTAGAAGGACTATATCATGATATGATAAAACTGACTATAGTCTTTCGAAGATGAGTCAAAGAGATACTTATCTGCATTGTTACAAGCAGAAAAAAGGTCTCTGGGTGTGTGTTGACATTCCTTGTTATTTTACTGGCAGACATTTCTCTCCCCCTAATTATCATGATATCATTTGTGAAAAATGAGACCGGGAAAACTAGCACTCCTCACCGTTTCATTAACACTCCTTGCCCTCCAGATCATTAAAGCTATAAATAATACAGTCATTTAGATGGATCCCTGGCCTTAGGAAAAGGTGGTTAGAGAGCCACCCTGATTTCTAAAGACTCTTTTGTCTATAAAGGGATAATGTTTTATGAGGTTTTGATTTGTTGAGTGCAATGGCACGTTGAGCAGCTGTTATACGGGTTTCTCTGAATAATCCTGCTTTCCCTTTTCCTTTGTAATGAGAAGTGAATCCAGGTTGTCATTTGGTAATTAGCTCTTTTGCATTCCACCATAAGGTGCCAGCGATTATCTATGGTAACATCAATTGGATTTGGTCACCGTGTATACCTGATAGGGCTTAGCCCACACTCCAATCTGACATTAATCATGCGGAGAGGAGAAATGGCAGGCTCTCTTCCCTGTCATGAGCTGTCACTTTTTCAGATATTGCGTGTGCAAGTAGAAAACCGCATAGCTCAAATGTCACCACTCTGCCAAAATACACAGCCCTTCCAGATCTGAAGAAACTCTCTGGATTGTATTGCTGTCTTACGCCCGGCTTGTCATGTCTTGCACTTGTGGTAGTGGGAATGAACATTTATGTCGAATGGATGCAGTTATTTTAGGATGCAAGTCAAAAGCGTTTAGTGTGAAAAACGGCTCGACTGAAGCTTTTGGCTATGCCTGAGGTTTATTTGGAGTCAGGAGATTTCAGAGCAGGTGCCAACAGTGTGAAACTACATTCCTCCTCTCTTATGTCTTCACTCCTAAAAACCTCTCGCCAACAGTTTTCCCACATTCTCCGGTTTAGTACTCCAGTTCGCATCCTTCGGTGGGACTTGATGCATGTTGGATGCCAATCTGCTTATATTAGCCCCTTTCACACAGAGAGATTCCGGAAAATACACGGATAATGTGACCCGGTATTTGTCCCGGGATTGTTTGATTTCGGTTCATTCACACTGCCAGTGATTTGCCGGGATCTGTGAGTGTGTTCACACGTAAAGATCCCGTAAAGACACATGACGTCAGGATGAGACGTGTAACGTACGCGTCGTAAACATGTACGCGTACCGGTCCACAAAGCTGACGAACGATCTCCGCTTCAGCACGGATAGTAAGCTCCTGGTCTCTGCTTCGTTACAGTTTGCAGACATTTGTTCGTCCTTTCTTTGTTGATGACGAACACAAACTTTCTTCTAAGAGTAACAGAGTCGCGCGATGGCACGAGCGTCATCACTATGACACACCCCTTACGGCATTGGTCCTGGCTTTTGTTCACACAGCGCGCGTTCCGGGACTGATTCCGGCAATGTTACTAGGTCCTCAACCCGGCATCGATGCCGGTATCAATCCCGGGTCGTGTTTGCGTTCACACAGAAGGCGTTCTGGGAATTTCCCGGCAATTTCCCGGGATCAACGCGCTGTGTGAAAGGGGCTTTGTGTGAAAGGGGAATTGACACACAAATGAGAAAGAGTCTAAAACCACATAGGAAATCTGGGATTCAAAAGTTTTTTTGAACATAATAAGATAAGGCAGGAAGTTTTAGTTAATTCAAAGTGTTGAACAAGAGAGTTTTACCTGAAAACCATACTTGAGTAAAAGTACACATACCTTACAGCGAAAATGACCATTTAAAGTCACAAGTCACCAATTCCAGTACGACGAGTACACAAATGTATTAGAGTATTGGAGTAGAGTGTACATATACTGATTCAGAAATGTAGTTGGGTAGAGAGTAAAAGTTGCTAATATCTTTGATGCTGAATAAAACTACAAAGTAGCCAAAGATACTAAAGTAGCCAAAAAGATACTTAAGTAACTATATTTACTCAGATACTTACACCACTGGTTATGACATCAAATAAAGGAAAGATAGTTGTGCTGTAATGGATGTAGTGACAGATTTTTTTTTACATCAGAGTGAAATAGATTATCATAAAGAATAAAAAAATATTGTTCTGTGAAACACCAAATATATTATATATAAATAAATTGTCCATAGAATAAAAGTCATTGGGGTCCATTGTTGTTTTGGACCCCATCACAGCATGGACTGTGTTTCACAGCAGAAAAAAATTACATGTTTCAGCCATCCCACCTCTTCCAGGAGTCAGACGGAGGCAGATCTGAATGCAAGCTTGCAGACGATTTGTGTAAAAAAAAAAGGGGCCGTGGTTTATGGGAACGATGGGCATTGTAGAGGTCATATGTCCTTCATTTACCTGGAAGATCAAGTTATGATCTCTTTTTAATTAAAAATGATGAGGTAAATAAATTATAAAAATCAAACATGCACAGATTAATTGTTACCATACATTTATAAAATAGGGTGAATTTTTATGCCATGCAGCTTTAAGATTCTGCTAAAATTTCTAGATCACTAATCTTTAAAGGTCGTCTTTTGGACACTGTTTAAACCAGACATCAAGAGTAGGCTCAAGTGTTTTGCAATTTGGTTAAAAATGTATGAAGGAATAACATCGATTACTGTAAATCTTTAATTTATTCCAGCTTGATGTGTTAAATCATAGTCACGAGTTTCAGTAATTGAAGGTTTACGTTTGCTGTTTGTTAATCTGACAGCAGAAATGATTGCAGTTGTTTATATCTTACCATGTTGATAGACGGATAAAGAAAGGGTTTTTGCCTCTGGCTGACAGATACTATCTGCAGATGTTAATACTGTTGCACACCACCATCTATTAGAGTTGGGAAGTTTTGTGGTGTTTAAAGTGTGTGTGAGAGAGAGTGTGCCAATTAACTGAACCAACTGTTTTAATAGGAACACATGCTGCTCTCTAGTGTTGACCATTTGCTATTACAATTTTATACAATATAGGCAAGTTTTTAATATAATATTTACTCATGATTATGTTAATATAATGTCACTCTAAGCATGTGACATGCTTAAGGGTGACATTATATGAACATAATCAAGAGTAAATATGTATGATATTAAAAACTTGCCTATAATGTACACAATTGCATGTGCAACATTTATACATTTACATTTAATAATTTATCAAACTGACTTACAAATAAGGAAAAGCACATTAAATGCACCATATAGTTTAATTCAATAGCCCTAGTCATAATACATATTGTTCCAAAGCAGTGCTGGAATACCATTCAGGATACATTTTGAATGAATTCAAAATAATTTCAACAATAGAATTACAAATGCAAATAAAAGAAAAAAGACAAAAAGAAATGTATATATAATACAAATTTGAGAACACAACATGTTAATACAAAAGTAGAACTTTTTTAACTGTATTTATGTATTAATAGTTTCATTTTAATCAGTTCATGAATTATGTTTTACTAAATATTTTATTGTTTTTAATCATTTGGGAATCATATATTATGCTTTAAGTAGCCTTCATGCTGGTGGCTGTAATTAGAATTACAATTTAAAAATGCTATAACTAAATTCAATTTTTTTAGTTTTTAAATTTAGTATTTATGTATTTGTTCATGAATATGTTTTATTGTCTTTAATAATGAGGAATTAGTTTGAGAATCATTATTATCACATTTAATAAATTGTCTTTACACTGATTTGTAATTAATTAGAATTTCCCTCCTGCAATAACTAAGACGTGTTTTCACCCAGACGATGTTTGTGTTGTAGGTCAAGCATCAGGCGGCGCTCTAGTGGTCACAGCTGTGCATCCGTTCAGCGGACAGCAGCCCGGGGATCTGAGCTTTGCTGCAGGAGACCGCATCTCTGTTATCACCAAAACTGAGTCCCAGTACGACTGGTGGGAGGGAGAACTACGAGGGCAGGTTGGGATCTTCCCTGCCAATTTTGTGTCCTATAGCTGAAGTACTTATATGCCCAAGAAAAGCTCAATTTGATGACAAATGATGTCTGGCATTGGCGGGGCCTTTTCTTTTGCACAGTTTGAAATGAAGTTTATGAAGATGGTGTATATTTTTAGGAGCTCTGGAGGTCAGTGTTCCTCTCACGGGTGTATGACGGGATAACAGGTGTTTTTCAATGTTCCTGCCATTGGTGAATTATTATTTTATTTGTTCCCCCATTTTTTGTTCCGTTTGATTATTGGTATGCGGGTTGACTGGTAAAACGTTCCTTTTTTATATATTTATATTTTTAATTATGTTATAGTTTAGGATTGCATTGGAATACAGTTATGCAGTTTATGCATTATCACTTTAACGCATAAAAAGTTACATTGTGGTATTTTAAGTGCAGTTGCTCCAGGTATTTGAAACATGATAGCACAATGGTTTGCATTCGGCAAAAACACACAACTGCATGTTGTGCCATTTTTTTCTCTGATAATAACAGTGAACAGTTGATGCAAACATGTTCTTACAAACGATAAGCTTTAAAATGGTTATGAAAACTATAGGGATGCCTTATTTAAAGTGTTATGAACTATAAACTTTTAAACTTCACATCTGACTTGATCTGTTACTTTGAAAAAAAATGTTTTTAAAGAAGTGTTTGAGGGATTGCTTTCTGTGCTGTAATTTAATTTATTGCTCTTTGCACAAATGTTTATTAAACATGAAGGATTGGTTTCCTATTGGTTTTAAATGTCTATAAATGTATATCAGTTCTAATAAAGAGAGTTTCCTACATGTTTAACTTGTATTAAGTTGTCTGTGGTGCTGGTGTAAAATTTATAATCCGATTAAGTAAGAATAATATATTACATAAATCATATTGCTCATTAGTGGCAGTTACACTCCTTGCCCACTAGGAGTCATTCATACAAGTTAAGCATCTTATCCTGAGTAAAGCAATCAAATAGGAAGCACTTTCTGTGCTCTGCTGTTAAAAATTCTCTAGAAATAAGCTAACTTTGTTCTGTAACAACATGCAAATTCTTTTACATCTGAAAAGAAAAACACCTGAAGCGGAATGTTCAGTTACATGTACCTACATGTAATTTTGCCTCAGAGGTATACATAGATCAGAGTATTTACAAATATGTGTAAGTAGTGAAAAATATTAATAACATTACTGGTTATTAGTTGTTCCTGTTGAAAGACATTAGCTGATTGAATGTGTTTAGACCCTTGTGTGAGGTTAAATGTGTGATGGGATCTTAATATGTGATCACTTTGTTAAACTTTCATAAAGAAACTGTAAAGTCTTCCAAAAATCACAAATGTAATACTGGTGACTCATTTAAGAAGCAGCTGGGTTGGAAGTTTTTCTTGAAAGGACAAATAGTAGAAAGTTCAAGACACATAATAATTCAGTTCTAGCAATGATTCTATTCCACTTCAGCAAACAACCATATGCAGAATGTCTTTTAAAATCAAGAAAATATAAAGTGTGCTTTCCATAGCCAGCAAGCATGAGCAGTGGCCTTTATTCTGGAGGAGGAATCAAACATGTATATCACATTGCAGTACCAATGACCTCAGAAACCTGAACAGTTTGTGAGGATCATTTTAATAATCTAAAGAACAGAACCATATTACCAATAAATAACCTTTTTAATAAAATCAGAAATGTGCACATTGTATCTTGAGTTGAAGACTCTTCAGTCTCCACACACAAACATGGCCATTACTGTAGTATTATTGTTGCATGGTATATATGGAAGCTGTTCAAAACAATGATTTAACCAACTGTATTTCATTGTAAGACTTGTGTAAGAATAACAGACTTTGCCCCCAAGTGTTTTTGTGAAGGTAAACATTTTACTTTCTAAAGATCCAAGAGCAAAATGTAAGAGAAATCAGTTCTGTAAATTTGTCAATAAAGATTTACAAACCAAAGGTTATATACTCAAAGGAGAAATGTATAAAAATGTGTGTGGTTATAAACACAAATTGTGCATGTATCAATAGCAGCATCGAATGATTCCATTATAATGTGTTTTGGCAGATGTTCCAGTATCATCATCCAGAAATAAAGTTCATTATTGAAGCATCTAAAAAAAAAACATTACATAGTAGAATTCCTTTAAAATTACCTTTGAAGTGCTAACATCCCGAGCACAGACACTTTTACTAAATTGATATAAAAAAGGCATTAAAAGAAATTGAAAATTATATGAACAAGTCCCTTTCTGCTGTAACAGGAAACCGTGTCCACTTGTTGACTATGCTGAGAGGAGACTGCATTCTGTTTGGTTCTTCATGTCCGCCTCCTTGGCAAAAGAAGCATCTGACTCCTGTTTATGCTTCATGGGCAAACTGAAATAAAAAACAAAAAAACATTTTTTATTAATTCATAATGATTTTTATTTATTCTTCTTATTAAAATATTGACTATTTTGCTGTAACTGAATAGCATTTTTTTTTCTCTTATATCTTTAAACAGGTTGCTATCTTTTGGTTATATAGAATGATATAGATAGCATGCTGATAATAAAAAGCTATTATGGCATGACATTTACTGTAAAGTGTAACATTGATGCTGTGCCGCACACTTGTTTACAACACACTTCTGACATACTGTCCCATTCACCTCTCTGGAATTCAAAATATTCCGTACATGTTCATGTTTTTTTTAACCTGATCAGCAGCAGCTTATGAAACAGAAGCTCTTCAGCTACCAGAACTTCAGGGCCGTATCATATATACTTAGCTCTTTATTGGCTTTATATATGGCTGGTTAAGTATACAATGACAACATGACCAAGAATGCTAAATTTAATTTGAATATATATTTAAATGATATATGTAATATGTTAAAAGCAAAGACAGTTTTGTCTTGTATTTTTGATTCTTTTAATATATATATATATATTAAGTCATATTATAATTTTTATATTTCTGAAATAAAATGATCATTTTTTCATGCATCTCACCGTGCAGAGCATGATAGCTTCAGCCTGGGCTGTTTCTCACAGTCCTGTACTGTGTCTGGTAAAGGGATGCCACTGGTCTCTGGGAGAAACAGGCACAGGGCTGCACCAATGATCGGCCCGCTGCTGTAACAGATCATAGCTGGCAGAGGGATCCCGCCCTCAGGAGACACCACCGCATTTATAATGCAGGCCACTCGGTAACAAAGACTAACCAGGCCGACGCACTTCTGCCTGCATAGAGTAAAACACTTTGTTAGTGAGGAAGAGACTTCAATTAAATGTACATTTCATGAACAATAATGTACTTTGTTGAAAATAAATGATTTATTGCAAGATTTGCCACTGCTACACTGTCCTCCAAAGGCAAAACACTATAAATACACATTTTGAGTTCTGACTTTTTTTTAAAAATGTGAACTAAATATCCATTGTTCTGGCTTGTGGAAACCTTAAATCTAAAGAGGTGGGGTCATGATAGGAGATGACTATACTATAATAGTCGCAGGAATTAGTCACAGAGTGCATCATTTTATCACCCAAAAGAAAAAAAAATTGATCCGCGAGTATGAAAAGAAAGACAACACTTTACTAGTTGGAAATCTTGACCTCCAGGGATCTGACAGGCCAATCTGTTTAGTACAAGACTATTTTAGTATAGACTGTTTAGTATAAGAGTTGGACAACAAGGTATGTTTTAAAGAAGACCAGTCCGATATTGTATTTTGAACCAAATTGAAAACTCCCCTTTTATTATGTCTTGTTCGGTCTATATCATCTTAGTGAGCTTTTATGAGGGTTTACGCATGTGCAATAAGATGAATTAAGCGCTTTCCGACGTTTTAGTGTGGACGGGAACATTTTGGAAAACATAAAAAGTTTTGAAACGAAAACGCCGTTTCCAAATGTACTCGGATTAATGTAGATGTAAATGTAATGTAGCCTCAGGGATGTTTACACGACTACGATGTAATAAAAATAGAAACTTTTTTCTTTGTTTTTCGCGTACAGATGCCAACATTGTCAAAACGATCCCCGTTCACACTAATCCGTGAAAATAACTAAAAACGCTGTATTATGCAGGCCAGGCCGGCCAGTCGTTCGCGATGTCACTTTGTAAAGAAACAATACATGCCTATAGACTGAATACGTAATATGCATGCACATAACGTCACCGTTTTCTCAAATTCGCCTTTTTGTAGTTTACATGGAGACGATAATGATAACGCTATAATTTTCAAAAACTTGCACTTTGAAACCCGTTTTTAGATTAACTTCCAAAACAATGTTCCTGTTTTGTTGTGTGATAAATGTGATTAGCTCAACTATTCTGCGATTTTGAGAAAACTGAGTGTTTTAATCAATATAATATAAATAAAATAAATAAATAAAACCTTTCAGTGTATGTGTAGTTACTGGATTTTTTGTGGATTTTTACAGGTATGACAACAATTTTTGGGTTCCCTAAAAAAAACATTTTAATAATCTAAAGGACATTTTTGTTTATAGGCCATCAATGCCAATAAAGAACCATTATAGTTTAAACTTACAGTGTAGTTTGAGGTTTGTAGTTGAAATAATGGTTCTTTATTGGCATTGATGGCCTATAAACAAAAATGTCCTTTAGATTTTTAAATGTTTTTTTAGGGAACCCAACAATGGTTGTCATACCTGTATATGGCATCACTGCTCTGGCATTGTTGTTCCTTTGAGAACCTTTATTTTTAAGAGTGTAATTATTAACTAATCAAATTCAGTTAAACTCTGTGACACAGTGTTTTATAAACTCAATCAATCACTGCCTTCTCACTCATTACAGCAGATCTTGTGCAACAACTTCTTATCTGAACGTTTCAGATTAAGTGTGTGAACATTTTTATCTACTGTCTAGCACTGTGCTGTTTGCTTACATACACACCACTGCCACTTTACACAAAATATTATGTAACTGATGAAAAAAGTGTTTTATAATGTCTACCATGAATGAGCATATTTTACTTTGAAAGTCTACCTGCGTCTCGCACTGTGGATCAACAATCCAATATCTCTCTAAGAGTGCAGGAAATGCCACAGATGTTCTTTTGATTAGTACTGAATACTCTCATAGATCAGCAAATACTCAGACTGTCAGGATAATGTTTGGTTTCACTGTCTTTTTGTTCATGTGTCTGCGTTTCTTGTCTTTCCTCACCGTTTAGCCTTGTTAATCTCCTTGTTGGTTTCTTTAGTCGACTAAAACTTGACTAAACAAAAACAGGACAAGGTTGACTAAATAAGATAAAAGTACCTTTGACAAAGGACTAAGACTAAGACTAAATTTAAAAACAGCTGACAAAATGAACACTATTTCTGTTGTGTTATATTATCCAGTAAATGTATTTTTAGATTTGTTATAAAAGACCATTTAAATAAAAATTCCTGGTTTGTGCGTGTTGTTTTCGGCACCACAACGTGACATAGATTTTAAAATGTTTTTTTGAAAAGTGAGGAGCTGTAATATAGATACTTTTTGCAAAAGTCCACACTTAACAAAGAAGTTTGTCCTTGCACATTTAATGATTGAGAGATCTGAACATTACCACGGTAGATTCCAAGGTGTGTTTTGAACTTAGAGACGAGTTATCTAATTATCAATAATGCGTTTTATCAGGTAGGCCTGTCTGGTTATTGTGTACCTTATTACAGTTGGGAACAGCTCAATCCCATAGAGCAGAGAGACACAGGTGGTAGACTGCATACACAGCTTGCCCATCAACGCCAGAGTCATAACAAGGGCAGGCATGTCTGTTCAGAAAGAGAGAATATTGCAAATAACAGTTGTAAGAGTGATATTCTTCGAATGAACTTACACATATAGCATCTACACTAAACACTAAGCAATCTCAGATTATGACCATATGATGATTGTATTTCATAGTGTCCCTCACCGCAGAACTTGGAAACGAGGAGGGACAGCATACAGGAAATGCCACTAAGGAACAGCGAGCCCATGCTGAACGGCCTACGGCCCCATCGCTTCAACAGAAATGGAAGCAGCAAAGAGGGAGCCTCTGATAGTCCAGAGAAAAACTGCGCCAGATAGATATTTACACCAAAACTTCCCACACTGTAGCAGATCCCATAATAAGTGAGAGCAGATGCAAAACTGTGGGAAAAAAAAACATGAAAACTGTGTGTGAAAGGATTGTGTGGATAATAGAAATGTTTATTAATGTGATCAGATATTGCAAGTAGTTACAGAGAAAATAAATGATTAGAAATGTTTCCAACACTGAAAAAAAGTTGCTGCCCTAAATTTCTAAGTACAATCAACTTGTCATTTCAACTTGTGTTAAGTCTGTACTAAATCTATGTTGTACAATTTTGATATAGCCTGTAGTGTAGTCTATATAAAGTTTGGGAACATCCAAGGCCAAGTGGTAGTTCACTTCAATTTAAATTTTAAAGTACACTCAACTTGAATGTTTAAGTCATTTAAAGGAGTCATAACCTAGTATTACCTTAGATACCCACGCTCTATTATAGTCTTTCAGGCCCTTCTAAAAAAGAAAAGTGGAAAAAAAAATAAACACAGAGCTCCTCTGACCCTTATTTCTGAATGCATTATTGTCTCGCGAGATCTGATGCGATATTTTGGCTGTAGTGGACGGTCATTTTAATAATGCAAATGAGGGGCGCGTTGATTGGTGGCAGGAAGGAGGGGGCTTGACACCGCAGGTAACTTCAGCAAGCATATCATTCCAAAATGCAGACTAACACGCCAATTCGTATTTCCATTTTTGGCGTGCTATCAAGACGCATAATCGCTTTTCAGCGTGTTTATGAACGCCGTTGACTTACTGTATATATAAATATATGACCTACCCCAACCCCGTCCCTAAACCTACCCGGGGTTAATACCATTAATAAGTGTTCCCCTACCATCCTAGGACAAAAAATATCGCGCGCCAGATGTAGATCTAGGTTTTTCTTCGTTTCGCTCGGACATTTAATGGCGTGTACATACACGCGGAATCACTCGGACATTTAACGGCGTAGATATACACGCATACACGCGGATAGCTCAAAATGCGTATAGATAACACGCCACTTGACTTGAAAGTGGCGTGTGTGTTTACGTAAAAGTCATGATGTCATGTTGGAGCCAGACTCTGAACCAGAGCTGGAAACGGAAGATATAGAGTCAATGGAAGGACGTCTACATCAACATGTCTCTGAATGGTAAAGACAATCATTTTGACTGAGACTTACATTAACATCAGTAACGAGCTAAAACGTTTGTTGCTATTTGTGGCTAGCATTCGTAGAGTCCATTCCCCGTGTTTACCTCGAAGCTAAAGTTACAATAGCCGCATTAGTAGTTAGCTGCTGTTTGTTACACACAGTAGAGTAATAAAAACACAGTCTTACCGTTTCAATTTCAGGCAAGTGACTGATTGTTGGAATGGCATCTTTTTCCAAACGTAGCTTCGAGGCCAACTTCGCCTGATATTGCCCCAAATTTGTAAAGGATTCCTTTGTAAAATTTTTAGCGCAGACACCTAACGTTGAGCCAGTTGATAGGGTTGTTGGAACAGCGTCATTAAAAATGAATTTCATCCACTGGTCCCTGGTAGTTTGGTCCGTTTTTGGTAGAGAAAACACATTTGAATGTTGATTCTGGCAGTCAACCACAGAGCAACTCATGTGTGCACTACATTTCTGCATCTTTCTTGACTGAATGTGAGGGGGAGAGCTCAGAGCGGGCTTCCTGCAGCGTCTGCGGTGTCCAAATATGGTATATCCTGCCCCGTCTTGACGTCAAGTCGGGGGAGAAATTAAAATCTCGTATTTGAGTGCGCGTGCACGTGGGCTGGTTTACGAACCCTGGGGTAAACAAACGCTTCACTTTTGAATATCGGCTTCCCGGCAGATCATAATCATGTTAGGTAATCATAACATACATTGATTCTCGTGGAAAAGTGAAAATTGCAGGTTATGACTCCTTTAAACTTAAAATTTCATTAAACTGACTTTTTGTTCTGAAACTGACAATCTGAAAAATTGTTGAATCTTGTATTACGTATTAAACTTATTTTAACGAGTTAATGCAATGTAAAAACATATTGTCAGTCTTCGTCTGCACCAGTCTGTCCTTGTCTTCACTACACTTCCCAGGATCCCGCTCGTCTCCTCACCTGAACTCACTCCCTCAATCATCCACCTGTTCTTCGTCATTATCATCTGTGTCACCTGTCTTCACTAATCAATGTCTGTATTTAGTCCCTTCAGTTCAGTCACTCTTGGTCAGTAGTTAGTCTTTCTTATAGTGTTGTGAGTTGTTCTGCCTGTTTGCCTGCTTGTACCTGTTTTTGAGTTGCCTGTGAATCCTTCAACCCGCACCACAACCCTGACACATATGTTGTCATAAATTATTGATCTCATAATATTTTAGTCACTTTCCAGTGGGGTTTGTTGGTAAGAGCCTCTTAATGTTACATCATTCATAAACTATTTGAGCTTTAAAAAACAACTCCATTAAGACATTCCTCAAAGTGCAAGGTCACTTCCCTCTGTGCCACATACTTAAAAATCCTCCACATCTATGAAAAAATATTTTAAATGACAGCAACAGACTTTCAAAAAGTGAAAATGAAAACGATAACTGAAATTGCATTACCAGAGTTAAACTTCCATACCCAATGTAACTCATGATAAACAGGCGCAGCAGTATAGTATGTGATGTAAAGTTGGCGCAATTAGACACTGTTTTAGAGGAGGTCTTCTCTGTGAGTGACTTCAGCTTCTTACAGTCCACAGACTCCAAAAGCTGTCAATGAAATGAATGTACAATTTACATTTTCATGTTAAATGCACTTTCCACAAACAATTCTAGGGTGTGAATTTGCATCTTACAAGATCCAAGTAGTGCTTGTCCTCAGGACTTCTATTCTGATATCCCTCTAATGTTTTCATCCTCTTATTAAGAAGCAGCCATTGAGGAGATTCTGGAAGAAAGCTAATAATTGCAAAAAATAAATAAATAAATAATGCAACACACTTTAACATGCATTGAAGATTTTGTATTTGTTCAACTAACAAATAAAGAGGCAGAAAAAGGATCTGAGGGATTCCCAGTGCCAGATAAAACTGCATCCAGTCACTGGTCAAGAAAGCTACGCCAGCCAATCCCATCATTCCCAGACTGAAGATGAAAGAAAACAGGGTGGGTGGCCAGATGCGATACTTGGGGAGGCTCCATTCAACCCCTGAGAAACCAGATAAGCACTTTTATCAGGCCTCATAAATTCATTAATTGTGTCAAGTTATAGTCTGTACTCAATATATGTTTTAGAATTTTGATATAGCCTATAGGCTATATAAAGTTTGGAAACATCTAATAAAAAAGGGCAGTTTACTGTTAAAGAAATTATAATAATAAGTTGCTGCCTTTAAAATTTGAGTACACTCAACTTATGTTTAAGTCATTTAAAATTAAATTTCATTAAAGGGATACTCCACCCAAAAATGAAAATTCTGTCATCATTTACTCACCATCAAGTTGTTGCAACCCTGTATGAGTTTCTTTCTTCTGCTAAACACAAAGGAAGAGATTGGAACTTTGGCACCATTGACTTTCATAGTATTTTTTTTTTCTACTATGGAAGTCAATGGTGCCTCAAGGTTTGCAACAACTTGAGGGTGAGTAAATGATGACAGAATTTTCATTTTTTGGTGGAGTATCCCTTTAAACTGATTTCAAAAAATGAGTTGAATCTTGTATAACTTATAATAAAGGTTGATAATTGCTTAACTTATTTTTATAATATGTTGATATGTTGCCATAACTTTTATCATATATGTTTTTTACATTGTAGAAAATCTCCAGGTGCACGAGTCAGCAAGACTGACCACCATTATTCTAGTTTATTATTTTAAATAGTCTATGTGTTGTCTTCCAGTGTTAATAGAGAACAAGACGACACACAAGCGTTACTGTACCTAAACTGTAGGTGCAGATGTGAATGGCACAACAGGCTACACCAGAGATGCCGCGGGCAGTCAGGTACAACGGGCACATACGGCAGAAATGCCACTACCAGAGTAGCGACTGCATGGACCGCTGAACAGCAAATGAGTAGTAATTTTTTTCCATATCTGATTGGAGGGAGAGAACATACACTTTCTGTTATTAACTCGTACACTTCAGTCGCAACAGCGTCTGACAGAAGGGCGAATACCAACCTGTCAGATCCAGCACCACCGAATACAGAGCCGATAAGTAAACCCGTCATGTATGTCGCTTTCCCATGAGAAAAAATATTAGCCTCGTGACACGTGACATCCTGTGGCAAAACAGATACAGTAGCCTATAAGTCATGCTGCGCTTTAAATAGACTATATGTTGTGCAATCTTAATTACTCACACTCGTGAGGTCGCTGTGATTCTCCGTCCGACTTGCTGTGATGTTGGAAATATTAATGTCCACTCTGTGATTCAAAGACTTAGCTATATTCTCACTGCAAGGCGTAATGTGTAACGTAAACACGTCCACGAAAAATGTAAAGGCTGTGAAAAAGATCGGTAAAGTAAGGATCAGATAAACTTGTTTTTGTAGGGGACCAACAACCCGACAAAAAGCGCCGTCCGTCTTCATTTCGCCGGTGCTCGGAAGTAAAGTTCCCTTATAAAGGAGTTGTATCCCTAAATACACTGATCGGTTAGAACGAGCACTTATCTTTCTCTGAGAGTCAGCATTTGAAACGTGTTAATGTTCCTGACATGGCTGGGACTTCTGAAGACGTTTTCTCTCCATCCTCTGTAGGCTAAGTCTTTCTGATTATGTGAATAGCACAGTTGTTGGTTACTTTGGACTCCTAGAGTTAGAATCTCTCACCATTATGACGCGACGGGGTCAATAAGGCAAGGCGCAGGGACGCAACAACTGTACATTTGCTGAGGGGTTTCTGCAAGATCAGTGTTGGCGCCCCCCACTCATTACACCCCATCCCCACCCATTGTTGTTTTGACCCTCTTTTATTCAAATAAATAAGCTAGCAAATTTTAGATAGGCCTACCTTTAATTACCTAAAAAAACTATTTTTTTTAACCTAAATTAAAAAAAAAATATGAACAATAAACTTACAAGCAATGGCCAAAATAAATTTAAACGAACAAAGATTAAACGAATGAAATAAGCACAGCTTTAAGATTTTCAGGAAGGTATCAGTATTCAGGTACAGAATAATCAAATGTTAAATAACACTGCATAGTGCAGTCTTCCTCATATATTAAACAGCCTACAGATTAGGCCTACAGCTGGTTGTTATCTCAGAATAAACCCCTGACAGGGTCAGGTCCCGCTTATTATATGGCTACTTGCCACATAAGTAAATAAATAGATACAAAGAAATATTGATTTGAGTCTAAATATTTTATTAGTTCTTTTAAAGCAACACCATGGAACTTTTCCTCTTCGGTCGCCCTACTGGTTGGAAACGAAATTGTCCATTACCGCTGTCGTAAATAATTTAGCCTACCTTCGCACGCACGCTCACTGTTTATCCAGCACCGGCTTTAGAATGAACGATGTCCTCAGACAAGGTATATGTTACATGATTTCATGAAAGGATTATGTATTGCGACATCAGAAACGAAGAAATACAAAATAATGACAATTGTAGCGCTTGGCGTAAAGCAGTCGAATTTTGTAGTTCTTTTTGTGGTCGGGTTACTACCCGAACCCCGAAGTTACATAGTGCCAGTAAAAGCGATAGAGACCCCGTCAGGCTATGGCAGAAGTGCCTTTCACCCTGTTACAACTTAATGAATCACTGATAAGATTTTGGAAACATTATTTTAAGGTAAAAAATGTTACATAGTGTTACTTTAACAACGTAAGTTTCCGCGGAGAGAGCAGTTGCTAGCGCGGCAAGTCCAAGACGGACATTTGGGATCAGGTGTTGTGCCTAATTCCGACCCCCCGGCTGAAGAATACCCCCCTTCGCGTGCACGCGGACAGTACCGCCGTGTTTCCTGTAGATGGCAGTTAAAACACGCAATGTTCGGTCAAATGCTTCACTGATCCCTACTCCAAACGTTCAAATTAAAGAAAGACTACGGATTGTCCTGTAGGTGGCAGTATAAACTCAGAAACGTAATGAATTGCTTGTAAAGGAGACTGGCATGTCCGTTGCAAATCTCTTTTGATAAACGCGTCGATGGCGTCTTTGTTCCAGTTTTTTCTTCTTTTTTCTTTTATTTTCTGCTTGGATGCAAACCTAGCTGGCCTATGTATTGGCTATTATTCTACTTACACCGAAATATTTATAATATTCCAATAAAATTATGAACTATAATAATAATAATAAAAAAAATATTGCATGAATCAGAATCAGAATTAGCTGTATTGCCAAGTGTGCTTGAATCAAGCCTTGAGCAAACACAAGGATTTTGTCTTGGTACTGAAGCTTCCAGTGCACATATACAGAAATACAACAAGAAACATAGTAATACAATAAAATATTAAAGTATAAAGACATGATAGGTTTAGTCATAATGAACATTTACAGATTATGAACATATTTACAGTAATTTCTTGTAGTAATTTCTTCTCTCTAAATACACAAATGGTTCATAAAATGGGTCTGATACACCTACAGCAGCAATACTGTGTGTGAAATGCTAAATTTCACTCTATTAGCATGGCCAGATTTAGTTATAAGGGGGGTATTATTTGGGCAGGCCCGTTTTTACCCACTTGCCTGGATTATACCCCCCTATTTCTTCTCTCTAAATACACAAATGATTTCTAAAATGGGTCTGATACACCTACACCAGCAATACTGTGTGTAAAATGCTACATTTCTCTCAATTAGCATGGGCAGATTTAGTTATAAGGGGGGTATTATTTGGGCAGGCCCGTTTTTTACCCACCTGCCTGGATTATACCCCCCTATTTCTTCTCTCTAAATACACAAATGATTCATAAAATGGGTCTGATAAACCTACACCAGCAATACTGTGTGTAAAATGCTACATTTCACTCTATTAGCATGGGCAGATTTAGTTATAAAGGGGGGTATTATTTAGGCAGGCCCGTTTTTACCCACCTGCCTGGATTATACCCCCTATTTCTTCTCTCTAAATACACAAATGGTTCATAAAATGGGTCTGATAAACCTAGACCAGCAATACTGTGTGTAAAATGCTACATTTCTCTCAATTAGCATGGGCAGATTTAGTTATAAGGGGGGTATTATTTAGGCAGGTCCGTTTTTACCCACCTGCCTGGATTATACCCCCCTATTTCTTCTCTCTAAATACACAAATGGTTCATAAAATGGGTCTGATAAACCTACACCAGCAGCAATACTGTGTGTAAAATGCTACATTTCTCTCAATTAGCATGGCCAGATTTAGTTGTAAGGGGGGTATTATTTGGGCAGGCCCGTTTTTTACCCACCTGCCTGGATTATACCCCCTATTTTTTCTCTCTAAATACACAAATGGTTCATAAAATGGGTCTGATACACCTACACCAGCAGCAATAATGTGTGTAAAATGCTACATTTCTCTCTATTAGCATGGGCAGATTTAGTTATAAGGGGGGTATTATTTGAGCAGGTCCGTTTTTACCCACTTGCCTGGATTATACCCCCCTATTTCTTCTCTCTAAATACACAAATGGTTCATAAAATGGGTCTGATAAACCTAGACCAGCAATACTGTGTGTAAAATGCTACATTTCTCTCAATTAGCATGGGCAGATTTAGTTATAAGGGGGGTATTATTTAGGCAGGCCCGTTTTTACCCACCTGCCTGGATTATACCCCCCTATTTCTTCTCTCTAAATACACAAATGGTTCATAAAATGGGTCTGATACACCTACACCAGTAGCAATAATGTGTGTAAAATGCTACATTTCTCTCTATTAGCATGGGCAGATTTAGTTATAAGGGGGGTATTATTTGAGCAGGTCCGTTTTTACCCACTTGCCTGGATTATACCCCCCTATTTCTTCTCTCTAAATACACAAATGGTTCATAAAATGGGTCTGATAAACCTAGACCAGCAATACTGTGTGTAAAATGCTACATTTCTCTCAATTAGCATGGGCAGATTTAGTTATAAGGGGGTATTATTTAGGCAGGCCGTTTTACCACCTGCCTGGATTATACCCCTATTTTTCTCTCTAAATACACAATGTTCATAAATGGGTCTATAAACTAGACCAGCAATATGTGTGTAAATGCTACATTTCTCTATTAGCATGGGCAGATTTAGTTATAAGGGGGTATTATTGGGCAGGTCCGTTTTTACCCACCTGCCTGGATTATACCCCCCTATTTCTTCTCTCTAATACACAAATGGTTCATAAATGGGTCTGATACACCTACACAGCAGCAATATGTGTGTAATGTACATTTCTCTCTATTAGCATGGCGATTTGTTATAAGGGGGTATTATTTGAGCAGGTCGTTTTTACCACTTGCTGGATTATACCCTATTTCTCTTTAATACACAATGGTTCTAAATGGTTGATACACCTAACCAGCAATACTGGTGTCAATGCTACATTTTTCTATTGCATGGGCAGATTAGTTATAAGGGGGGTATATTTAGGCAGGCCGTTTTTACCATGCTGGATTTACCCTATTTCTTTCCTAATACACAATGGTCATAAAATGGGTCTGAACCCTACACAGCAATACTGTGTGTAAAATGTACATTTTCTCATTAGCATGGGCAGATTTAGTTATAAGGGGGGGGTTTATTGGGCAGGCCGTTTTTACCACGCCTGATTACCCCCTATTTCTTCTCTCTAAATACCAAATGATTTTAAATGGTTGATAACCTACACCAGCAATACTGTGTGTAAATGCTACATTTACTCTATTAGCATGGGCAGATTTAGTTTAATAGGGGGGTATTATTTGGGCAGGCCGTTTTTTTACCCCCTGCCTGGATTATACCCCCTATTTTCTCTCTCTAATACACAAATGGTTCATAAAATGGGTCTGATCACTACAACCAGCAGCAATAATGTGTGTAAAATGCTACATTCTTTCTTATTAGCATGGGTCAGATTTAGTTATTAGGGGTTATTATTAGAGGTCCGTTTTTACCCTACTTGTCATGGATTATACACCCCATTATTTCTTCTCTCTAAATACACAAATGGTTCCTAAAATGGGTCTGATACACCTACACCAGCAATACTGTGTGTCAAATGCTACATTTCTCTCTATTAGCATGGGAGATTTAGTTATAAGGGGTATGGTATTTTAGGCAGCCGTTTTTACCCACATTGCCTGGATTATTACCCCCTATTTTTCTTCTCTAATACACAATGGTTTTTAAAATGGTCTGAAACACCTCACACAGCATACTGTGTGAAAATGCACATTTCTCTCAATTAGCATGGGCAATTTAGTTATAAGGGGGGGGTATTATTTGGGCAGGCCCGTTTTTACCACCTGCCTGGATTATACCCCCCTATTTCTTCTCTCTAAATACACAAATGATTTCTAAATGGTCTGATACACCTAAAACAGCAATACTGTGTGTAAATGGCTACATTTCTCTCAATTAGCATGGGCAGATTTAGTTATAAGGGGGGGGGGGTGGGTATTATTATTTGGGCAGGCCGTTTTTACCACCTGCCTGGATTATACCCCCTATTTCTTCTCTCTAAATCCACAAATGGTTCCTAAAATGGGTCTGAAAACCTAGAACCAGCAATATACTTGTGTAAATGCTACATTTCTCTCAATTAGCATGGGCAGATTTAGTTATAAGGGGGGTATTATTTGGGCAGGTCCGTTTTTACCCACCTGCCTGGATTATACCCCCCTATTTCTTCTCTCTAAATACACAAATGGTTCATAAAATGGGTCTGATACACCTACACCAGCAGCAATACTGTGTGTAAAATGCTACATTTCTCTCAATTAGCATGGCCAGATTTAGTTGTAAGGGGGTATTATTTGAGCAGGTCCGTTTTTACCCACCTGCCTGGATTATACCCCCCTATTTCTTCTCTCTAAATACACAAATGGTTCCTAAAATGGGTCTGATAAACCTACAGCAGCAATACTGTGTGTAAAATGCTACATTTCTCTCTATTAACATGGGCAGATTTAGTTATAAGGGGGGTATTATTTAGGCAGGCCCGTTTTTACCCACTTGCCTGGATTATACCCCCTATTTCTTCTCTCTAAATACACAAATGATTTCTAAAATGGGTCTGATAAACCTACACCAGCAATACTGTTCAATGCAACATTTTATTCTATGAAAGTTTAGTTTGATTTATACAGACAGCTCTGCTACTATAGTATAAACTTTTTCCATTAATCACAGAAAAGGAACACTTTTAAATATCCACAAATACAATAATGTTTATGTACAGTACTATCCATTGTTTGAATAATGAAAAATAAAAAAAAAAATAAAAAACTGAAAGAACAAGGGTATACAAACGTGTTTGTCTGTTTAACTTTTACAGGCATAACACAGAAAGTGAACTTTTGATGTCCCTCGGACACATGATTGGTGGTACCATCGACTGCAGCAGTCACACGCTATCTGAAATTTAGAAAAAACTCAATAACTTTCTGCAAGTCACTATACAGACACAGTTACAACTGATGGAATTGTGATAAATGAAAGTTAATAATATTAAAAAAACATCAACTAGTTAACAGCAACTTCTTGTCACATGTCTGTCCTGTCTTGTTAGCACATGGGTGTTTTGTTATGTTGTACCATGTGCTGTTGTGATTGTTTGATCCCTCCCCCTTGTTACCTGATTAGTGTTTGAGTTGTTCCACCTGTCCCCTCTTGATTTTTTCCCTTTTTAAGTCTCCTCTTGTTTGCTGTCTTTGTCGGATCTTTGTCTTTTGTCACCTCGGTTTCCCTGTGATGGTCGTCATGTTCTTAGTCAGTATTGGTTCTCTTAGTTCAGTGTTGTTTTATGTTTCATTTATTGTGTTTTCCCCCTTGTGGGTGTTTGCTTTGTGTTTTGTTTTATTTTGTTAATAAATCATCCCTTCACTGCACTTGAGTCCTCCTCTCCACTTTTGTAAATTGTATCGTGACAGAAAGATCCGACCACTTGAGGACTCAGCAGCATGGAGGACGAGGAGTTTGACTGGGCGAATCTGGATGACAATTATATGGATGAAGATTACTTGGATTGCCCGGATTACACCATCGCCACATTTGGGTCAACCCAATTTTCGTCCACCTATGGTGACAGAAGGACTCCGCCTAACCCTGGGTACAGCGGGGGGTTTTCGAGATTCTCTTCCCCAGCCACGGAGCAGGAGAGGAGAGATTTTCGGGGGACTCGCCTGAGCATTTTTCGAGGGACCCGGGGAGGTTGTAAGGGAGGACGAGAGGGTCGAGGAGTGGTTCAACACCACGCTCCATCCGGGGGCCCCTTTGATCCTGGGCCATTGAGGGACAGCTCAGAACCTACTTCTCGCCGTCACGGACGGAGGAGGAGGAAATGCCCGTCTGCCCAGCGAGAGACTGATCACATTCCATCTGTTCAATCTGGGACAGAGCCAGAGATCCCCTTTGGCGTGGCCGCCAAGGTTTTGACGGATTATCTGGAGCGTCTGGCTTGGATCTTGGAAAGGCCAGTCTCTGCTGTTCCGGTTCCAGAGCCAATGCCTGTTCCAGAGCCAACGCCCGTTCCAGAGGCGGAGCCCACGCCCGTTCCAGAGGCGGAGCCCACGCCCGTTCCAGAGGCGGAGCCCACGCCCGTTCCAGAGGCGGAGCCCACGGCGCCCGTTCCAGAGGCGGAGCCCACGCCCGTTCCAGAGGCGGAGCCCACGCCCGTTCCAGAGGCGGAGCCCACGCCCGTTCCAGAGGCGGAGCCCACGCCCGTTCCAGAGGCGGAGCCCACGCCCGTTCCAGAGGCGGAGCCCACGCCCGTTCCAGAGGCGGAGCCCACGCCCGTTCCAGAGGCGGAGCCCACGCCCGTTCCAGAGGCGGAGCCCACGCCCGTTCCAGAGGCGGAGCCCACGCCCGTTCCAGAGGCGGAGCCCACGCCCGTTCCAGAGGCGGAGCCCACGCCCGTTCCAGAGGCGGAGCCCACGCCCGTTCCAGAGGCGGAGCCCACGCCCGTTCCAGAGGCGGAGCCCACGCCCGTTCCAGAGGCGGAGCCCACGCCCGTTCCAGAGGCGGAGCCCACGCCCGTTCCAGAGGCGGAGCCCACGCCCGTTCCAGAGGCGGAGCCCACGCCCGTTCCAGAGGCGGAGCCCACGCCCGTTCCAGAGGCGGAGCCCACGCCCGTTCCAGAGGCGGAGCCCACGCCCGTTCCAGAGGCGGAGCCCACGCCCGTTCCAGAGGCGGAGCCCACGCCCGTTCCAGAGGCGGAGCCCACGCCCGTTCCAGAGGCGGAGCCCACGCCCGTTCCGGACCCTGTGTTTGTGTCTGTGTTTTGTCTGTCCTTGTGTCTGCTTCTGTTCTGATGTCTGTTCCTGAGCCAGTGTCGGTTCCTGGGCCGGAGGCGGAGCCAGTGCTTGTTCCGCCGCCCGCCGCCCGAGGGGTCTTCACCGCCCTGGCCGCCCGAGGGTCTTCACCGCCCTGGCCGCCCGAGGGGTCTTCACCGCCCTGGCCGCCCGAGGGGTCTTCACCGCCCTGGCCGCCCGAGGGGTCTTCACCGCCCTGGCCGCCCGAGGGGTCTTCACCGCCCTGGCCGCCCGAGGGGTCTTCACCGCCCTGGCCGCCCGAGGGGTCTTCACCGCCCTGGCCGCCCGAGGGGTCTTCACCGCCCTGGCCGCCCGAGGGGTCTTCACCGCCCTGGCCGCCCGAGGGGTCTTCACCGCCCTGGCCGCCCGATGGACTCTGTGTTTTTCCCTCACCACCCAGGCCGCCCGATGGACTCTGTGTTTTTCCCTCACCACCCAGGCCGCCCGATGGACTCTGTGTTTTTCCCTCACTGCCCAATGAACTCTGTGTTTCTCCCTCACCTCCCTATGGACTTTCCGTTTCGCCCCGGTCGCCTGATGTCTCTGTCCCTCCCGTCCCGCCCGGGTCTGTCCCTCCCGTCCCGCCCTGGTTTGTCCCGTCCTGCCCCGCCCTAGCCTGATGGAGCGTCTGGTAGCCGCTCTGTAGGGAGGGGGTTATGTCACATGTCTGTCCTGTCTTGTTAGCACATGGGTGTTTTGTTATGTTGTGCCATGTGCTGTTGTGATTGTTTGATCCCTCCCCCTTGTTACCTGATTAGTGTTTGAGTTGTTCCACCTGTCCCCTCTTGATTTGTTCCCTTTTTAAGTCTCCTCTTGTTTGCTATCTTTGTCTTTTGTCACCACGGTTTCCCTGTGATGGTCGTCATGTTCTTAGTCAGTATTGGTTCTCTTAGTTCAGTGTTTTATGTTTCATTTATTGTGTTTTCCCCCTTGTGGGTGTTTGCTTTTGTGTTTTGTTAATAAATCATCCCTTCACTGCACTTGAGTCCTCCTCTCCACTTTTGTAAATTGTATCGTGACACTTCTTACCCAGTATCACCACTCTCCTCCCCACAGACATGGCACAAATTGCTCAGGTCGTCTAAAATAACCAATTCAAGTAAGATGTAGTGAGAAGACTTTTTAATGTAGAAGTACATTAAGTCAATCCTTGTACACTATGAATTGCAAAATGTATCATATTTAAATCCAATTAGCAGGAGAAGTTCTACTAAACTAATCTAAGTAGACTGTAAAGACAACAAATAATAATTTAACTATTCATTTTGATGCTTTTCTAAAATACTTTGCAAATAGTTTGTAAAAAAGTCTCTTATGCTTATCAAGCCTGCATCTATTTAATCAAAATAAATTACAAATACATTAATATTGTGAAATATTATTACAATTTAAAATAATGGTTTTCAATTTTAATATACTACATTTTATTTTTGTGATGCAAAGCTGAATTTTTATCAGGCATTACAACAGTCTTCAGTGAAACGTGACAACACTTTAGTTAATCCACTGCACATCTCAGATCACTTAATTACTTTTAACCTCAAACTGACTCCTGACACAACACACACTCCTCCGCAGGTCACCTTTAGGCGTAACCTACGCTCACTCTCTCCCTCTTCCTATACTCTATAGTTTCTTCCTCACTTCCTCCACCTGCTCAGTTTTCAGCACTGGACACTAACAGTGCTACTGACACTCTTTCCTCCACTGCGCCACCCCTCTGCCCCCTGGCTTTACGATGTTTTCTGTGAACATCGCTCTAGACTCAGGGCCGCAGAGAGGAAGTGGCGCTAATCAAAAAATTATACTGACCTTATTTTATATCAATCTCTCCTCTCTTCCTTTTCTGTAAATGTCTCCACTGCTAAAACAACATTTTACTCTTAACAGCTGATGAGTCTGCAACATTCTTCATAAACAAAACAACCATTGGTGGCCAATTCTCCTCACAACAAACTGAAAAACACATCATAACTAAGGTGTACACTCTCTCTCTTCCCTTTCTCCATAGCCTGACTTTGTCATATTCAGATTGAAGTCAGAATGTGAGTCTGATACTGCTCCATTGGACTGTGATTATAGGGGTGTGTTTCAACTGAACCAGGAAAGAAAATGCCTCTGAATTCAGTGGATAGACCTAGAACCAATCAGAGCAACAGAGTAAATGACATATGTTCTTCAGTCATCTTTCTGACCGACAAATGCTTTAATCGCGGTTCTCTGTTCCTCTTTTAAAATTAATGCGCTTTTGATATCTTCTATAAAGATATGATCATCTGTCCATCATTCCGATGGCGGAATCTACACATGATGTTTCATAAACAAAGTTCAGGAGGAGCACGTTCAAATAATCAATCCAATCAACTTGTCATCAAACAACAATACCATATCTAACGTTACCCTATCAGCATGAGAGGAAGCATATTCACTCTGTCAACTCACCTAACACTTCTTGACAGTATTTCAGCATCCCTCGACCACCCCGACTCTTCACTCTTGGCTTGTTCTTTCACAGCCAGGAATATGGGGGGAGTAGCTTATTCTGGGTTCAGGCCGAATACCGAGCCCGGAGCCCTCTCCTCGGACAGCACATTATATACGCATTTATTCTATCTGACTTATTTGTAAGTGTGAACTCGTAAAATCTCAATTCTCCAGCAGCAGTCATCTTTGTTTTAAACGAATTCAACCCAAGCACTCTTTGGTGACGTGGATGATTATGTAACTGTTGATCATTTTGTCCATAATTGGCTCGACCATCTCTGGCTCGAGCATAATTAATTCTCAACGGATCAAGTCCAGACCGAACTTTCCGAACAAAAAATGTTGTGGGCGGGGTTCGTTCTGGGATCCAGGCTACTTTCTCCACTCTCGGAGGCCCAAATTTCCTAAATTATCCTTTCCAATCATCCTACTACCAGTCAGCTTGATCCTATACCCCCCTGTAAAAATACAGACCAATATCACTTCTTCCATTCATTGCAAAGTCACTTGAAAAAGTTGTCTGAGTTTGCTCTTGGTTGCTGAAACACTGAGAATGGCAAGAGAAGCTTCCAAATCATCTGTACTCATTATGCTGGATTGGTCTGCTGCTTTTGACACAGTTAACTACCAGATAATCCTGTCAACCCCTTGTGAAGATGGGCATCTTAGGAACTGCACTCCAGTTGCTCAAATCTTGCCCACTCACGAAGATCCTGCAGGGTGTCATGGAGGGTCGAGGTCTCTAAGTCACAACTTCTTGCTACCGGAGTTCCTCAGGGATCAGTGCTTGGAGTTAAGTCAAGTCATCTTCATTTATATAGCGCTTTTAACAATGTAAATTGTTTCAAAGCAGCTTTACAGAGATAAAAATATCATTTAAGGTAACAGATTGTTTTGGCTTTATAGCGGTTCTTGAATAATGTTATTTTTCAGCTTAAGTTAGTTTTGATTAATTCACTTCCGTCGAAATGATCATTTGTTATTAAACAAGGGGCCGCTAAGACGACACCATTCTCTCTAAACAGACTTTAAACACGAACCTGTGATAAATGCTGATGGCGCTCACATGCGCACCAAGAATCGACTCCATAGCTATGTGCGTTCGAATATATGTACGCAGGTTTGTAATTCCCTACAAACCATGCCTAAACAAACTACTTGTCTTGCTTATAAACTTTGATACAGAATATTATTTTATTTTATCACTTCAGGGTAGGTACGCGAACCGAATTCCCACAACGCTTTATCTGTAGAGTGGTAAAGGGATCCTCCATAGGGAGAGGCTAGTTGGCACTTCAGCACTGCGTTGTCATCGGGTCCAGGCGAAGGTCCTTTGTCAGGTCTGGATCATGTCTTCACTAGGATCTGTAATTCAGAAACATGCATTTTCCTATCACTGCCATCATCTAGCTACTGAAGTGCCTCAGGGCTCAGTGCTGGGTCCACTTCTCTTCTCTATCTACATGTCATCACTAGGATCTGTCATTCAGAAAGATGGTTTTTCCTATCACTACTTTGCTGATGACACACATCTCTACCTCTCATTCCATCCTAATGATCCGACAGTAGCTGCTTACATCTCAGCCTGACAGACAGACATTTCTTGCTGGATGAAGGACCATCACCTACAACTAAACCTTGCTAAGACAGAGCTGCTTGTGGTCTCATCATCCCAACTCTTCAGTACAACTTCTCCATTCAGCTAGGTTCATCAACCCTAACTCCTCCCAGGACAGCCAGGAATCTTGGAGTTGTGATTAATGATCAGTTAAGCTTCACAGACCATATTACTACAATGGCCCAGCCCTGCAGATTTGCTTTATGCAACATCAGGAAGATCAGACCATTCCTATCAGAGCAGGCCACACAACTCCTTACTCCAAGCTCTTGTTCTCTCCAGACTGGACTATTGTAATTTTCTCTTAGTAGGCCTTCAGACATGTTATATCAAGCCTTTGCAACTGATCAAGCATGCAAATGATGCTAAATGATTAAATGTAAATGTAAATTAACATTTTCTCTGTATATTTCATCCAACAAATGCTGGCTTGGTGAGCATAGGAGACTTCTTTTAATACGTTCTTTTAAAATAGTATTGTAAAATTATAGTTTTGGAGAAGAGTCACAGCTATTGCTTTCCTCAATTCTTCCACTCCTTCTGGTGTGTTAAGAAAAACAATTGGCTCCTCGCTAAGTACATATTCAGCAAACTAAAAAGTAAAAATAACACACACAAAAAAAGAAATTTTGTAAAGTAAAATAAAACAAGAATTTGACATTAGCAGACCATGTACACTCTAATTAGCAACTTAATTGTGTTTCCTGGGATCATACTTTAGGCCATTGACAGTTTAGGACAATGCCATTAATTATCTATTAAATTTCACTTACTTTCAAAGCAAAGACACCGCAGGATGTGCCATCTTGTTGTTTTGGGTGAGGCAGCGTATCGCAGGACCACCTTAAAAAATTGCATCCCTTTTGTCGAATAAAAGCCCTTAACAAATGAAAATTTTGTCAATTTTGTGATACTGGAACAACTCATTTTACTATAGAAATACTGTAGAGTTATGCACATCATAAGCACTTTTTTTTTGATGAACAACTTGAAAAACCTTGTCATATTCTGGCATCGTTTCTGTTTTGCTGAACTTTCTCCCAGGGGATCAAGGAACAAAAGCCCTCCTTTGAGATGGCAGCATAACCTTTAAAGATTTTAAACAGTGTTGGCCAGAATTCCCCAAATATGTCAGTACACCCTAACTGTCATAACGGCTCCAAATTCATTATAAATATTCATATATTTCCCCTACACAAGTAAAGTGATTTTTTTTCATTTGTTTACCACAAGTGTCCAGTGGTGGTGGTCATTCACAATGCCAATGAGGTACTTGTACAATGTGGGATCAACCTAAAATTCAAAAAAGAGGACTGAAATATGTTCTAAATTTGATGTTTCATATTTGGTACATAAATAAACCTGAGCAAACCAACCTTTAATTTTGATTTGTTTCCATTCCAAATGTTGGTCATTTCAAATGAGTCAATTTGGAACGCTTGCTCTTTTGATTGTGTATTGAAACGCCTCACAAGAAGATGCATTATATATGTATAATCCAGGCAGGTGTAAAAATGGACCTGCCCAAATAATACCCCCCTTATAACTAAATCTGCCCATGCTAATAGAGTGAAATGTTGCATTTTACACACAGTATTGCTGGTGTAGGTTTATCAGACCCATTTTATGAACCATTTGTGTATTTAGAGAGAAGAAATAGGGGGGTATAATCCAGGCAAGTGGGTAAAAACGGGCCTGCCTAAATAATACCCCCCTTATAACTAAATCTGCCCAAGAGTGAAATGTAGCATTTTACACACAGTATTGCTGGTCTAGGTTTATCAGACCCATTTTAGAAATCATTTGTGTATTTAGAGAGAAGAAATAGGGGGGTATAATCCAGGCAGGTGGGTAAAAACGGACCTGCCCAAATAATACCCCCCTTTATAACTAAATCTGCCCATGCTAATTTAGAGAAATGTAGCATTTGACACACAGTATTGCTGGTCTAGGTTTATCAGACCCATTTTTTATGAACCATTTGTGTATTTAGAGAGAAGAAATAGGGGGGTATAATCCAGGCAGGTGGGTAAAAACGGACCTGCCCAAATAATACCCCCCTTATAACTAAATCTGCCCATGCTAATAGAGAGAAATGTAGCATTTTACACACAGTATTGCTGGTGTAGGTGTATCAGACCCATTTTATGAACCATTTGTGTATTTAGAGAGAAGATATAGGGGGTATAATCCAGGCAGGTGGGTAAAAACGGGCCTGCCCAAATAATACCCCCCTTATAACTAAATCTGCCCATGCTAATAGAGTGAAATGTAGCATTTGACACACAGTATTGCTGGTGTAGGTGTATCAGACCCATTTTAGAAATCATTTGTGTATTTAGAGAGAAGATATAGGGGGGTATAATCCAGGCAGGTGGGTAAAAACGGGCCTGCCCAAATAATACCCCCCTTATAACTAAATCTGCCCATGCTAATAGAGTGAAATGTTGCATTTTACACACAGTATTGCTGGTGTAGGTGTATCAGACCCATTTTATGAACCATTTGTGTATTTAGAGAGAAGAAATAGGGGGTATAATCCAGGCAGGTGGGTAAAAACGGACCTGCCCAAATAATACCCCCCTTATAACTAAATCTGCCCATGCTAATAGAGTGAAATGTTGCATTTTACACACAGTATTGCTGGTGTAGGTGTATCAGACCCATTTTATGAACCATTTGTGTATTTAGAGAGAAGAAATAGGGGGGTATAATCCAGGCAGGAGGGTAAAAACGGGCCTGCCCAAATAATACCCCCCTTATAACTAAATCTGCCCATGCTAATAGAGAGAAATGTAGCATTTTACACACAGTATTGCTGCTGGTGTAGGTTTATCAGACCCATTTTAGAAACCATTTGTGTATTTAGAGAGAAGAAATAGGGGGGTATAATCCAGGCAGGTGGGTAAAAACGGGCCTGCCCAAATAATACCCCCCTTATAACTAAATCTGCCCATGCTAATAGAGTGAAATGTAGCATTTGACACACAGTATTGCTGGTGTAGGTGTATCAGACCCATTTTAGAAATCATTTGTGTATTTAGAGAGAAGAAATAGGGGGGTATAATCCAGGCAGGTGGGTAAAAACGGGCCTGCCTAAATAATACCCCCCTTATAACTAAAACTGCCCATGCTAATTGAGTGAAATGTAGTATTTTACACACAGTATTGCTGCTGTAGGTGTATCAGACCCATTTTAGGAACTATTTGTGTATTTAGAGAGAAGAAATTACTACAAGAAATTACTGTAAATATGTTCATAATCTGTAAATGTTCATTATGACTAAACCTATCATGTCTTTATACTTTAATATTTTATTGTATTACTATGTTTCTTGTTGTATTTCTGTATATGTGCACTGGAAGCTTCAGTACCAAGACAAAATCCTTGTGTGTGCTCAAGGCTTGATTCAAGCACACTTGGCAATACAGCTAATTCTGATTCTGATTCATGCAATATTTTTTTTATTATTATTATTATAGTTCATAATTTTATTGGAATATTATAAATATATCGGTGTAAGTAGAATAATAGCCAATACATAGGCCAGCTAGGTTTGCATCCAAGCAGAAAATAAAAGAAAAAAGAAGAAAAACTGGAACAAAGACGCCATCGACGCGTTTATCAAAAGAGATTTGCAACGGACATGCCAGTCTCCTTTACAAGCAATTCATTACGTTTCTGAGTTTATACTGCCACCTACAGGACAATCCGTAGTCTTTCTTTAATTTGAACGTTTGGAGTAGGGATCAGTGAAGCATTTGACCGAACATTGCGTGTTTTAACTGCCATCTACAGGAAACACGGCGGTACTGTCCGCGTGCACGCGAAGGGGGGTATTCTTCAGCCGGGGGGTCGGAATTAGGCACAACACCGGTACAGTCTTACCACTTAGGCCTGTTACACAGCATTTCACCACATAAATAATTATGGGGATAAGAGATATTGATTTGAGATTAAACTGTTTTAAAATCGTACCTGTTGTTGTCTTATAATCCAACAGTGTACAAAAGAGAGCGCTATAGTCACAACACTGGATGACATCAATTAAATAACTGTAGACAAAATATTGATTTGACTGAGTTTTAATATTTTATTAGCTCACCAAAAGCAAAACTTCCGCGAAGAAAACACGTTCCTGACAAGCAAATAGCGCTGCTGACTTCAGTAACCCTTAACCAGTTAGCTGGTTGTGTAAGTAACTTACCGTTATAACATCCGTAGCCTACTACGTGTTTATTTCTTAAGATGTTAATTATTATTAGCATTCGGAGAAATTCAGACAGAGGAACTGTAATGATTTAATATAAAGATCAAAAGTCAACCGCAAATCAGATTTGGCAACATAGCTGCTAGTGAGTGGTTAGCCTAGCTATGATAGGCCTAGATATTTTGGTAACAGTGCAATAATGTTAGTTAGGCTTAGGCATAATGTAGCCTACTAACCATGACCAATACATATTTTGCTGTATTTGTATCTTTGTTAATGTTAGTTAATAAAAATGTTCATTGTTTGTTCATGTCAGTTCAGTGCATTAACTAATGTTAACAAGGTTTTAATAATGTATTAGTATATGTTGAAATTAACATTAACAAAGATGAATAAATGCTGTGCAGTTCATAGTCCATGCTAACTAATGTTAACTAATGATCCATATTGTAAAGTGTTATCAATATTTTATACACATAGCCTAGTTTAGTTTGAAATACAAACGAAATACAAAATACAAACAAGTACAATAGATACTTTCCATGGCAAACAGTGTTTTTTTATTGGATAAAAGTCACAAGACATGCTCAAAATATACAAATGTGTAGGCCTATCAAACAAAAAAATTATTTTGTTGTGTTTAACAAATTATTAATCTCAACAGTTCACAGTCCTTTAATAAATTAAAATAAAGCAGTTAGCCCTTTCCATCAAGAATTAGATTGCCTGCTGTCCATGCCCAATCCTGTTCCTGGAGTTTTAGGCCTGCAAAGTTCAGCTTCGACTGATCAAACACAACTAAAGCTATAAGATCTTCAGGAGGATAAGACAGGTGTGTTGGAAATAGATCTGAACTCTGCAGGTATAGGATCTCCAGGAGGATTTGGCACCCCTGCCTAGCCTATATTCTTATTTTATAAACGACTCATTACTGACACCAAGTGGCATCTCTAAAACAATTATTAAATCTAAGTATAAAAACCAAGTCTCATAAAAAAAGAAAAGAAAGACAATTAGTCTAAATCTCTTTTGCGATCACACGATAAGTCTTACACGAAGACTCCGTCAATCCATCACATTTGCTGATGTAGGCCTACTAATGAGACTCCGTTTATCAGCGACCGTTACAGACATTACCGGTAATTGAAACACAATTCCCGCCAACTGCGTGGTAAAAAGCCCGCGTGAGCTGCGCCTCTGTTTTAGCACGCTCCAGGTGAAGGGGGTGCGGAGCTGCGCGCGAAATGTTTGGCTCTCTCTGTGGATATCATGGTGGATATTAACGGATGGAAGGTGAGTGGCATTTCTACCAGCCTCAGCCGTCGGTTCCCTAAACCTCAGGACTTGGGTTAAAGCTGTCTTCAGTCCTGCAACCGTTTTACTGTAGGGGAACAGCCGTGTGAGGATTTCCATCTATGTTTGCTAGGATTGTCCTACGGGGTTAAATTAGATTAGGAAAATTAGTAAATAAGAACAAAACAACATATAAAACAGTCAAAACGGAACTATTGTTAAATAACCGTTAAAAAACTTCACAAAATGTAGGCTATAGACTGATTAGGCTCCAACCTTCCACGCCACGGCTATATTCTTGTCTGAATAAGCAACCACACTTTTTATTTAGTTGACGGTTTTATTCAGATTAGATTAAACTGTATATTACTAAGGAGATTAATTAAAGAGTTGTTCAATTTGTGAGAGACATTATGCATTTTGGGTTCACTTGACAATGACATTAACGAACCTGTCAGTAGGCTAGCTGCTATACGTTTGTAAAGCAGACACTTGTTTCAAAATGATCAAATTTGACTGTATGGCCCATTTTATGGGGAAATTGAACTTGCTTGAGCAAAAGTAAAATATATAGGGTATCAAATTAGTAGGCTATTTATGTAAATATTTAAAACAGTACATGTAAACAAATATTTCAATTGGCCTATAAAAGATTTAGTTGGCTATAACTTTGTTTTTTTAGTAGTCTGACCTTAAATAATTAACTTTATTAAAAAAAAGTAAAATTTGATCATTGCACAATTTTAATGCTCATTTGTGCTTAATAGGTTAAGCAAGAAAAGATTTCATATTTTGCACAGTAATAATACAGTAACAGGGTTTCCATTCGGTGTTCCAGAAGCTAATCATGTTAAAGTGCAAGAGATGCATGTATGCCATTCGTTAATGATACTGAAAATATACTTCATATTTATGGACACACGACGATTATAGCTAGATAGCAATTGAATTTAGCCATTTACCCAGTATTCAATTATTATAAACAATTTACCCAGTTAAATTCCTTAGTTGAATCGCCACATAAGACAATTAAATACTCTCATTTTGTCAAACTACTGTTACAGTAACTTACCTTTTCGTATAGGAACCTTGTTGAGTTATGACCTCAAGTGTGACACTAGGCCAATTTGTAGCCAATAGAATTGTGTTTTAGAAATGCTAAATCTCCCTTGCTACTAAAGCAGAAATATCTTCTTGCTAAAATGTATAAAACACTCCTGATTCTGTTGCTCCACATCCATCAACATCAGTGACTGCTCTGTCTCAAGACTAAGGTCGTTGCATCTAAACTAAAGGATTTAATTGCGTAAGGGATCACGTACATCTGCAGTCTATTTGCATCACTGGCATGTCCTGGCATTTGGAGGTGTGCTTAACTTCAATCAACCAAATAAATTAATTAAATTATTTAATGGCTAATTCATAATCCCATACTAAAAAGCTGATGCTCCATAGGCATTTCACAGGTTTTATATGGTTATACGTTAGGTTTATGATTAAAAACAACATCACAACAAATTACTGACATCATTACAGCAATGTGGACATTTATGTGCTGGAGCAGAATGCAGAAAGTCCTATATTTGGCCAGACAACACTTTGGCCTTGTCTATACTCTGTAAATCTCAGCAAGGATGATAGCAATTAGATGTGATTACCTTTATGACGTCAATGGATTGTGTTTCATCCTACTACTGCAGAGTCACTGCTGTAAATACGAAGCTCTGATACAGTAAATCAGAAATAAATACTGCATATATTTCACAGAAAACAAGTGGTGTTTTTTGAGATTAATGCCATTTTTTATTTCTTTCACAGAAACCCTTGCATCTCACATGGCATTTACCCAGGGGCTTTACCATTTCTCTACTACCAATCTGCTGGTGTTCAGTACTATGGGAAGAAGAACATTCAGGTGCACGTAGTACAGTAAATAGACTAAACAGTACCTCCCTTAGGAAATAAGAAACATGAAAATGTACAAATTGTCATATTGGGCAAATGTGAGACAGGCAAAGGCAAGGAATTTCTCAGCGTTTGAAGAACCTACAGTAAATAGAAACATAACCTAAATAGAAGCTTTCAGTTTCTATATATGAAATAGAATGGTTGGTAACTGGCTTTTGTGAAGGTTGGGTTATTTACACTGAAGTATAGAGAACTATTATTATTGTCTAACCGTAAACAGATAAAATTCTATTTAGTTAGTTAAAAATGTACTTGCATTAACTGATTAACTTTATTTTCAGATAAACTTCCATTTCTCTCATTGCTCTAACTGAAGATTGTTCGACACAATCAAAAAGAAATGAAGAATGTAAAGGTGCGTAAAATATACATATTTTAAAGCAGTCTCTCTAAACACTTATTAAAAATCTCCATTTTGTCCACACTCATTTTTTAGCAACTTCACCATAACCATACAGTCATGTGCCACCCTTCAAAACCTATCATGCTTGATAATGCCAATACAATTGACACCACCAACACCACAAAAGTGATCTGGATGCGGTTTCTGTGCATTCAGTGTTTCAGTGCTCACTTTGGTTAAGTACTTTCCATTTTCACAGATGCAGAAACGCATCAGCATGGACCATTTAACACAAAATCCTTCAATTACATTCTGCTTCCATTCATTCTTTCCTCAACTTACCACCAAGAAGGAAATATACATTTCCTTGTACTTCTAACCTTCATACTGAGAGCTAAGAACCTTTCATCAAACCAGTATACCTCTGTTAATATAACATTTTTCAAAGAACGCTAATTTCTTAAGAAAGACAAAACTCTTAGGAAAAGAGCAAAACTACATTTACAGAATTACAGAAACTTCCCCCATTCTTTCTTCTCACTAATTCCTTGGGGAATGCTATCGGCCAGCACAAGCATGGCCTTCCAGCCAGAGTTTAGACCTCTATGGTGTTCATATTGAATGGATTACTATCTCTGACAGGCCGTTAGGGTTGAGTTGAAAGCCCTAAGTGCTGCCTTGAGCGCAGACCGTGCTGCTGGTGGATATAGGCAGGGTGAAATGACTCTCAGTGCTAATGCAGCAGTCTGTAGACTCGACCACCTCTCCCTCTTTTTCACAGATGACAGTCATTGGCCCACTGAGAATGCGGCAGCGGCTGTTGTACCGACTGCTGGCTGCGGAAGGTGGTGTGCTTGAACGCCCATATTTTAGGGTTGTTAGTCCGGTGGTAAGGCGGGGCAAGGCTCCCTCCATACGTGCCCACTCTTCAGGTGCTCTCCTGCTGCTTGTCGGAGAGATGCACAGTTCGTCAGCTTGTGCACACTCCGAATTAGCCCTCTGGAAACGGGGGTCTGTGCATTTGAGAATCTCAGTGGCCGACATGCGGAAGCTGGACTCTGAGCGGCTGCCCTTCTTAAGTAGCAGAGCTTTAAAACTGTCATTGCTTGTGGTTGAGCGCCGCAGGCTGCGCTGAATGGAGCTGGTCTGACGTGGTATAGAAGGTAGGCTGGGGCAGGAGCCGGTTGGAGTGACAGGTGGTGAAGGGGGGAGGCTACGGCAGCGTTCCTCTTCAGAGTCGCCACGGCCCAGAACCTTCCTCTTTGACCTGGGGATTAAAAAGACAGTAGGACAGGTTCTCAGGTAAGCCTTTGACATGGTTACTGCATGTCTTCTTGTTGATGTTGTTGATACCACAAGTGGGTAATTTCCATGTGTAGCATTTTTGATCTATAAATCAGTGAACATGAGACTGTCATTTGTTGTAGGGCTGTAGGTTCTTCTGTCTACTGAGATAAAAATGTTAGGTTAAATAATTCAGAAGTGATTCAACATATTAATGAATATCTAAATATGTATACAAATGTGTAGCATTGTATTTTCAGGCCTGAAGGTCATCAGATAACATTAAATGCCAAGGATGCCGTTAGGTATTGGTAGAGGTGAAGTCTGTAAATTTTTCGATGTTATAATACTTTTTCCTACATTAATTTAATATCTTTCAAAAACGAAGTAAGCCATACGTAGGTGGACAAATGTGGGTTTGAACGGGTTTGCTCATTAAATGGCGTGAGTTTGGGAGCAGGACCATTGGTTTTCAAACGAATGGCCGATAGAGTAAATCTTTTTTTTTATTCAGTTGATAGAAAAATTTCACATTTCTACACAACTATAAAGATTAGAAATTCCACATTTCAACTAAAAAGTTAAAATACTACTACCCTCTTATTACTTTTAATATCTTGTGGGAGTTGTGATAAATGTTTTTTTATATTCTGCTATATCCTTAGAAAATTACACATTTGCATTTAAATAATTCCACATCTACCTTCATGTATTCTTAAAAGTTAGCCCATCACGTTCCCTTAAGGCTGTTTAATAGGAGCACTTGAATGTAAGATCTTTCTAGGCATTAAACTTTGATTCGCACAAATTAATGATGACAAATCCTCTTAGAATAACACTGCATCATGTGCTTTTTAGTTCTGTCCTGAAAATCTATGACATAGTCATACCAGAATAATCTTCACAGCTCTGTGTTTTCACAGTGTGATTCAGGTTGTTTCATATACACAGTCCATTAAACTTATACAAAACCACAATACAAACACCATGAAACAGAGCTTGGGGATTAGAGAGGGCAAAAAAGAGGATAATTAATTATTTTAAAGGAGCTACTGGATTATGGGTGTAATCTGACCCTATCAAACTACAGGTACACAACACCAGCCAACGACGTTACTTGCCAGTTTACTCCACACCTGTTATTGGATGTTCATGTTCTGTCTACGTAGACTGCTCCAGACGACACATTTAGACAAATGATTCAACAGAAATGCATGAGCACATGACACAACTCCAACACTATTAAAATTGAATGATTAAAAGATCACAGCTTGTCATAAAAGTCAGTATAATACATGTTGTATAGACCATCAAAGATACCAAGATAAAACATTATAAATTAATGTTTCAATAAAAATAAATACTGAAAGGACTTCTACAGAAATGTGTTTTACCACCCAACATTTTTTAATTAAAAATGTGTTTGCAATACATTTAAAATTATATGATATCATTTATATATTATTATATGAATAATTTCTGTAATTTTGTCAATACTTCTGATGAGAGAATAAATAGATTAACAGGCTCATTTACCTGTTATCAGGGTTTAGCTCCAGTCAGAACTTAATTAAATTCTTGAATTTTAATTAATGTACTGTAGCAAACTCAAAAGCCTCAAATTAAATTTGGATTTAAAGTATGTAATCTAATGAATTGAGTTGACTATAATATATTTTTTAATAATATATTTTAATTTTTCAGTATGAATAAAAACATTTTATCACATACACGCTATATGAAGTATTTTTATTTTGTGATGCTCTAATGCATAAAATAAAATCAGTTGAATGGCGAATTTGTAAAATCAGTTGGATGGCTGAATTTGTAAAATATGAAAAAAATTATGTAATTCTGTTTATATTTACATTAAAAAAATCAGTTTTGTCATCCTCTCCTGCCATTATAATAAAAATTTTAATTAAACATCCTGTGTGGTTTGACCAATTCAATTCACATTTGAAAAGGGACCCAGTTCTGAAATTCTATTTATCAGACAAAACAAAGTACTTTCTGATGATTTGGTCACAAATTCTTATGAAATTATCCTGGACAACACAATAAGGGGAGGTTGAATATTCTGACCTTTTATGAATAAACTGTCACATGTTTTTAGAGGTCAATACAAATGTAAATTAATAATACTTTCTATGCAGATGAATAAAACCCTGAATTATGTTGAATAGTGCAAGAGAAATGAACAGTCTGACTGATGAACTTATTATTATTACCTTTTTGAGCACAGCCTTCAACAGTTTGTATGCTAGTGTTTAATGTGCTTATACAAATAAAAAAAATGTTTTTACTTGCATGCATTATGTATGCTTTACTAGCTAAATAAAAAAAACCATCACATTACCTATGGATGGCAGCAAAGAGGTCCTCTGTTGTACGAGGACGAACAGGCATCACCATCTCCTCCACAGCCTCTCTTATAGTGTTAATGCCAGATGTGCTTTCAGAGCTCGAGTCAAATGCGGCACCTACAGCCCACACAAACAAACACTCAGCTTACCTCTCAAAGTGGGAAGAAACAATGAAGACTGAGCCTACACTGAGTGAAAAATCAGAAAGGCATAAAACCCATGATGCATCCGACATTTTCTGCTCTTTAAATTATTCAAACTCTTTTGGTAGTCCTGCTGTTGTGCAATAACTGCACTTTGGTGAGCACTAAAGAGGCTTGAGAATATTACAGTCTAAACCCGCTAACCATCACACACTCAAGGGCTCTCATTCAACTTCCTTAGCTGATTCAAGGGTAACTAGCATTTTAGCAGATAACGCATAAACAATTAGAGAGTTGTAGTCATTCCTGTAACACATGAAAAAGGAACTGTGCCTTCACTCGCAATGGGTTAGAAATATTGAATGTGTTGATATATCAAACAATTTACTTTTTATTTTAGATCCATAACCTAATAAAAATAATATTGTCTAGTCATGCAACACAAATTGCAGTTACACATGGCTCTGCTTATGGATGTAAAGTTGAATAGTAAATTCTAATGCATGATCTTTTGGCACAATCCTTTGTTTGGCACACTAGAGTGATCCTCAATACACAGAAACTTAAATTCTTAATTTTAGGCAAGTAATAAAAGAAGCCCTTACCATTTTCGTCATGTTCGTCCTCTTTAAAGCTTATGGATCCTGAGCTGCTGCTTGAACCATCCTCAGATGTGCTTTTATCATCACAGAGTCCAAAGTCTTTATCACTCAGGCTGAGGTCATGCTCATGAACAATGAGATCAGAGAGTTGTAGGTCTTGGAGACTGTTTGATGACAGCTCACTACTGAGAGACAGTCTGCTTTTGATCACAGGGGTTGAAGAGTCCGAGTCACTCTCTTCCTCTACCTCAAGGTCTAAAGGAACTGCCTGCAAATTTACTGTCTTTGTTGGAGATGTATCATTCACTTGCCATGACTCAAGTGTCTCTTGTGCTTCATGAAGCTGTTGAAGCTTGAATACATTAGAGACAGGTAGGTGCATAACGGGTGGTATAATAAGGGAAAGATTGGGCTTCTTAGGTGAGATTGGAGGCTTCTGTTGCAGCTGAGAACTTTGAGGAGAAGCTGAGGAGCTTGTACACTGCAGAAGCTTGTTGGTAGATAAAACTGCACATGTCTTAGAAAGGTACTCTGGAACATTCTGCCCAGTATTGCTGATATGTTCATCTGGGCCAGGGGGTATAGAGCCAGTTAATGCCTCAGGGAAATCTTGTATAAATTTGTAAACTGAATATTCATGTTCAGAAATTTCAATGGCATTTTCTGACTGACCAACACAGCTGGCAGTCATTGTTTGCTCTGTAGTCTCACTTTCTAGGGACTTTCCTGAGTTTGTTTCAGAATGGTTATGTGCTTGGTCATCAAAACGGACTGCTGTAAAGATATTTTCTATTTGCTTGGGCTTGACAGGTCGTAGCTGCACCATCTGAAGAGCTTGGGCAGTGATTATTGGTTTCTGTATCTTCTCTCGCCCTCCAGTGTGATTGTTCAGTCTTTTTTCAATTTCTACAGCCTTCGTAGGTCTAAGACAACTCTCTGTCTTCAAAATGGCTGAAGTTTTAAGATTCATCTCAAGTAATGGTGGAGGAGGTGGAGGAGGAGGAAGAGAAGATAAAGTGCTCAATGATGGTTTGGAAGAAAAAAGTGGAGGAGGTGAAGGACTATTTGTACCTTCATTGCTTGACAGAGATTCAAAAACCTTTGGCGGGGGAGGGGGGAAATCAAGAAAGTCACATTCTTCGGGTGTTGTGGATGAATCTGAAAGTGAATTATGTCTCTCTTCCAAGGCAGAGGACATGTCAGATAGGGAAGGAAGAGGTGGGGCTGGGTCAATCATAGGTTCTGTTGGAGAGCAAGAAGCAGGGCTGGATGACCCATATGATTCTGAAGTCATGTCAGGTGGAGGTGGCGGGATGTTCCTGATAGAATCTGATTGTTAGAGGACAGGGATGTAGAGGAGGATGACACAGAAGACCGCAGGGATGATTTTCTTTCAGGCACTTTTGGTTTTGGCCTCCCTGCCGGAGACTTTGCTCTTATTAGAGAAGTAACGGGAGTGCCTGCAGTCGGAGTGTTGGACTGACTTGAATAACCACTTGATGGTGACGTCAGGCGATGAACCTTGTCAGGTGAGGAAGTCAATTTTGACTGAATCCCACTACCGTTGAAGTGGGACGATGGGAATCCAGTGTTGTTAGATACATTGCCAATGACCCCTTGATTCTCTTCAGCACTGGCAGATTTTGTGATTTGGGGCGAGAGACCCTGGTCGGGCCGTGGACCAGGGTAATCCATGTAGAAGTCCCATGACTCTGCATAGTCTGAGCGCTGACTGCTGCTGTCGCTGTGTGTGGGTGTGACAGGACATACAGCAGCTGGTGCGGACATCCCACTGCTTGCTGCACTTATGGTGCTCTGTGTTCTGGGTCGGAGCACCCAAGGGTCTTCAAATCTACCACAGGGTGTCTGTTCGGAGCAAGATGAACTATGAGTTTTTAGATTAAGCTCCAAGGACTGCTGGAGACTGGAGATAAACTGCTCACTAAGCACCGAACCACCGTGGTGAGGCTTCCTCTGGGGCTTGCGCCTTAAGGAGTCGGTCCTTGCAGGAGGGAGTGGAGGCTTCTTTGCTTTCCGCAGGGAAATGCTACGTGTCAGTGAGCGGTTGCTATGCAGACTTGCATGGTCACCTTCACTGTGGTGGCCCTTGCACTCATATAAACTGTGCCTTGCATCCCCCGCTTTATTGATGCAGCCATGACTATGTGACTTCAAACCAGAGTCCAGGCGCATGGAGGTGTAGTAACCTTCATTGTCAACAGAGAACAATGAGCTTGTGTCCGTCTTGCTGGGAGAATGTTCCTCACTGTTGTATGTATGGCTAACAGGTGAGGAACAACTTGAGGTGACGTTGTCCTTTGGAGAAACTTCATATGTCCACTGGTCATTGGTTAGTGTGCTGCAGCTTTGATTGCTGCTCTCTGAGAAGTTTGAATCCCTGCGGACACAGTTAGGACTGCTGCAGTTTCTACTATCAAGTGTGCTGCACTGGGACTCAGTCTCAGTATGGATCCCTGTACAGAGTGAGGCTGTGGATTCATAACAGGAGGAGACAGCTGACAACGAGGCATCAGGTACAGAGTTCTGTAGAGCACCACTGAGAATGAACGAGCTTGGGCTATTATTTTGATCAGAGCGTTGGTAATTTTGATTTTCAGCAAGCTTGGAGCTGTTTAAAGTATTGCTTCTGGAGTCAGACAGCATTTGCAGTGATGATGAAGAGCCATGCTGCATGTCAAACTGGTTGGACGAAGAGCTTATAGAGCCAGAATTCATTCTGTAGGGGGAGCTGTTGTACTTTGGTTCACAGTGTTGATGCGAGACGCGAGAACCTTGTCGTGGCAAACTGCGAAAGCTCTGATCACTGTCATTAAGTTGAGTGTAGCCAATACCATTACAGTCACTTATGGTGGAAATACTGCTTGAGGAGGAGACGCTGGCCATTTGGGCGGCAATTCCATGGCCTCTCTGTGCTCTGATTCTGCGTACTGAGGGAGGAACAACCTTCAACTCTTCTGTTTGGCAACTTGAGTCTCGGGTGTCTGAGCGTCTCAGGGTGGAGTTTACACTTCCCACTCGACTGAGGGTGGAGTACTGATCTGCTATACACATCGAATGAATTCTGGGGTCAGCTTGTTCTTTATTTGCTGTAAGAAAATAGTAATGGGAATTATAGATGTATGGCGAATGTTTGTTTGTTTGATTTTCTTTCTTAATTATTACAACTAAACATTTATACATATAAAAAATGATTAAAAAACAGTAAAGAAATATACTATATATTTTAGTATTTAAATAATAATAATAATTCATATAAATCTATAGAATTTTAAGCTCCAACATTTACTTTAACCTAATGTATTCAGCAATTTTATTTTAGTGTTGTGTTAACATGGCAGTCATCTTGGACTGTACTGACACCTAGTGACATAAATACAGTATTTTCAATTTTCAATTACCAATGTCAAGTTCTTTACTAACAGTCAGCCTTAGTCAGAATAATGCATTTCCACCACCAAAAATTTAAAACAGTAGCCTTTCACACATACAGTCTTTAATGGTAAATCACTGGTAAATCAACTTTTCAGAAATACCAGTATTTAATACCAGTAAATTGCCAGTGCTGGCAATTTTCCTGTATGAGAAGTTTTGCTTTACATTATCAGTAAATTACCAGTATGCTTGTACAAGGGCAGGATGTGTTCTCATAAGAAGTTTGCTTTGGGCCAACCATAAAGCTCTGTAGGAGCTGTTTACAGTATTCCATTGTTTTAACTGTTTTTCTATGTAAATATGCACTAGACGGACGTCTGACCGTTAATTGCGCCACATTTCACGCTCGAAACACTGCCTTTTTCCCATTCATCAGCACTGCAGCTCTACAGTTACATTTTTTTTACTATAGTCTAGTAACTGCTGTACTACACTAACTATTATTCATCTCATGTTTTTAAGAGCAAACCTGCATTCTGTGTGATCATCCCTTTGCGCCTGTCACAAAAAAAATTATGTTGTGACAGATAGTGAATCTAAAGCGCTTTTCAAGAAAACAGCGTAGCGTTTATAGGTAATTTCCAGTGATTCACAATCACATCACAGTGTTTAATAGTATTCAGTTACTGAAATATGAATGGGATCTTATCGGTAAAAACACCATTGCTTGTGTGCACAGTACAGTTGTGTTTTTACCAGAGGAGTCATTCTGGTAATTTTACGGTAATTTACCAGGTTTAATGAGTGACGGGCTAACAGGTCATGTCGGCCCCTATGAGGTTAAACACTCAATGTAAAATAAAACAACTCTTATTAGGCTGATATGACTGGACTAATTTTAGGAAATTGTTTTAACCATTATTTAAAAAGTACTATTCATTCCTTCATGCGTAAAACTTTTAATGTGGGAAAAATTACTGAGTTGCACCTTTGATTTGTCTGAGAAGGGTGCGACGTATATGAATGCAACCATGAATAGGAACCATACCTAATTCAGTCTGGATAATGTCAGGAACTCCTGTTATTGTCTTCCTTCTTTGCACCCTCTTGGGTCTTCGTATTATGGTATCAGTGTTTGCTAAGGAGCGACGGAAACTGGCCTGGCGGTCAAAGTTCTCACCTAAAGGTGTAAGAACATAGAAAACCAGTGTTCATTAATGGTATGCCTCATGTAGAGTTCACAGCACTATATTGTAGTTAGAGATGCATGATATATTGCCAAAAAAAATGCAAGATATACAGTATATACAAATAGTTTTTTTTTAAATCAGTATTTGTCTATTTTGGGTATATATTGGTCAATATTATGTACTTATTTAATTGTGCATGCTCATTTTTCATATTTTTTCTAATTTATGTTACGGCGTTGCCATATGGCAACAATTAATTTCCACTCATTTCCTTATTATTCAGAAAAAAAATACAATTTAATTAAAAGGGTAGGCCTTTAGGTAGCCAATGATGTGCTGTTTTTAAGTCAAATGACATTTGAATGTCCCTCCAAAACTCTTTCCCACTGTCACTCTCACACAGGAAGACACCTGTTAAAGTGCTGCAAAAATTGACCTCATTTCTAAAACATCTCTTCTCAAGGGGCATTTTTTTGCAGCATATAACATAGTTTTACTGTAAAATTGAGAAAATCTATGTTTCCATATGGCAACGCTGTACCACAGTGGAATTGCAGTAATGTATAATAGATAGTAGCATCAACAATATGATTGCAGTTATTTATTTATTTGAAGTGTTTATTGTAGTATATTTGTATTTATATATAAATAACAAATTGATTTCATCTTTTCAGAAAATGAATACAGAAATATTTTACGGAAAGGGCAATAGGAAGAGTGCAGAGTTAGCTCTTCCATGTGATGAGAGTGAGGTTGAGTTAGCCAAATGATTGGGAATGATAGGGTTTAAATGATATGGACCAAAAAAAAGATTTTTGGTATGCATGAGTTCCGAGTATATAAATCTATTAATTCCCCCCCAAAAAGATTTAAGCTATTTCATGTAATAAAAACTTATTTGAAAAATATTTCATGGTTAGAACATAATGCGTACCATAGAATGGTTAAGATTACCATTGCTGTCATCTAATGCTAATCTTTAAAACACAAATAATTTAATAACACTGATCACAAATCAATATATATTTTGCTTACTGTAAATTATATTGTTGTGATGCCTAAATTCACTTGCATTTATTATGAGTTTTTGTTTTTATTGTTTTATTTTAAATTCTATTAGACAAAATTATGTAGTATAGAATATGGCCACTTAATGGCGTGAAAATAATTTTTGGCTAAGTGAAATTGGTCCGAGTTTTAGTATTGGAGTATCCCTAATTGCCGCAGAGAAGAACTGAAATAATTAGAGGAACCCTCTCTCATAAAATCTTAAATCTGTCATAAATTATTTTCGTAAAATAAGTATTTCCTAAAATATATATATGTGATTATCAATAGAGCTGTTAAAGTCACTGCTCAAAAAACTTCAAGTGCTATTTCATAATTTAACAATGGAGGTACCTGTAATGTTGATGGGAATGACATCAGTGGTCACCGACTGAGACTCCAGTCTCATTTTCTCCTCAGGAGTAGGCAAAGGTAGACAGTTGGTCCAGCTTCTCTGGATGTCCATGTCAGAGCCGTAATCCAGCAAAGGGGTCTGAGGCGGCATTGAGTACACGAGTTTCTCCTCTTCATTAGGTGAATCTGAAGCCTGAACACAACAAAAACAGACTGATTTAGTGAGATCAGATTCTGTGAATGATAGCCTAGCCAATGCCCAGTGATGGGTATTGTCTGATACTTGGTCATTTCTACTGTTAATTCAATTAAGTGCTTTCCAAAAAGAGCAGAGTAAAAAAGACTCTTGGAGTGCATTTCCCTCCGGGAACATTGAGTGACTGAAATATTTCTCTGAGCAATAAGCCCAAGGGAGCCCTGAATGGAGGAGAGCTGCTCTCTAAATTATTCATGCTAATTTGAGATCAGTGTTACAGTCAGAGTATTCAACCATAATGTGTCTAGATACTTTTTTTTGTTGTTGCCAAAAACACATATTAGACATTCTTTTGTTCTGCTTTACCTAAACAGTTCTTATGAATCTGCAAGATTGCTCGAGGGAAATACACAATCTAATTATGTATTAATTATGTCTATTTTGTGTAATTACCATACTCATTGTCTCTAAGTTGCTGAGGGGGAAAAACGCTCACGGCGGGTGACTAGCACTAGTAGGTTGTGTATGAAGACACTATGAGGACTTGTTAGGATCTGAAGCCAACCTTCACACAGCACAGTGCTACCACTGACTACAACTGCAGTGAGATACCTTTTCTGTCCAAGATCTCAAATGACAGCAGAGAGAGAGGCAAGACTGTGATAGGCAGTCTAGGACTTTAAACCGCTTGATGAGAAGAAAGAAAATGTGAAAATAAAGGAACAAAAGTGAAGTGAGACCATACATTTCTTTAGTATTAAAGAATATGGAACAAATACTTTCTAGTTTGATCATTGATTGTAGTGGACACTGGTCTACACTGCTAGCATGCTCATAGCCACTAGGGGGCAGTGCAAAACAAGACACCCAAATCATGTTAAGTATTTAGGAGAAAACCAGGCCTTTGTCTGTTTCGTGAGCATACTTAGCTCACATTATACAATATAACAACAACAACAATTTTTTTTCTAAATTAACAAGAGCTCTTTTTTATATTCATGTCAACTCAGATTTGAAAATGAAGCCTGAATATCAGCTAATTAAAAGCCAACAGGATTTTGGTAATAATCTGGTGAAATCGATTATAAACTGCATTACATTCTGCATATAACATTGCAAAAATAGTTGTTTTTTCTCTAGTAACAGCATACATGTGAATGCAAAGGTAAAGGACAGTTTTCCAAATTTGTGTTAAGGCCGGGCTTTACCTTTTTTTTCTTCTCTGTCTTCTCCTCATCCAGGTGCACACTTTCACAAAGGCTGGTTGCAGAGAAGGCAGGGCTTTGGGAGTAGCACTGGGAGCTGCGGAAGCCATCTTTCCTGAGCTTGTCACACTCTGGAGAGGCAAGCATATCCAATCATGAACAATTTGTTGTGGTAATGAGTATGCAAAGCTCATTTAACGCAGATCACAGGCCTATAGCGAGCATTTACACATCAATTCATACTACATGGTTGTGCACAGGTTGCTTAAACAAAACAAAAAAATGAATCAAAGTGGCTATAAAATCAAAACTTTATTTCCTTAAAACAAAATCACCCAGTAAGGACAGGAACTAAATGAAGCAATAAAAAGGAAATGTAAAAAGTATTTCTTCAAAAAAAAAACAACTGCAGTACTTATGTTCTCCATTTGGAAGGAAGAAACAGCTGGTTACACATCAACAGAATTTTAATAAATAATTATTCTTTTTTTTAGAGCAAATGAGAATGATTAAAGTACTTTTAGCCAGCATAGAATGCATCCCGATACGCACACTGCAATGAAGACATTTTTAGTTTCACAAAGGCTGATGAGTCTTCTATCACACTCAGCATATTACTGAACCACTGCAGAGCCACAGTGTCCTTTTGCCCTCGGTGCAGAGAGAGGGCAGTTACAGACTGATAAGTGGACTTATGTTCATTCATAGATAGATAGATAGATAGATAGATAGATAGATATCAACAAGACCTCACACCAAATAAAAGAGTAGTGTCAGTTTTTACTGCAGGAGAACAGTGTTTAACCTGAATATGTCAGATCTGACTGTTGGGTTATGAATGGCCTGAGAGCAGGGGGTCTTCACCTCCACCTAATGCCACTGACATATCCATTTATTTCAGCTGATCACCTCCTCTGGCACCTTCATAATGAGTGCCTGCTGAGAAACACTAATAACCATTCTCTCTCTCTCTCTCTCCTCTCTCTCTCTCTCTCTCTCTCTCTCTCTCTCTCTCTCTCTCTCTCTCTCTCTCTCTCTCTCTCTCTCTCTCTCTCTCTCTCTCTCTCTCTCTCTCTCTCTCTCTCTCTCTCTCTCTCTCTCTCTCTCTCTATGTCAGTCTTACACATACAGTTACATGAATTTTTAAAGCACAGTGAATCATCACCAAACCCAGGAATAAGCTCTCTCATGCTGCATATTGTCAGAAGCACATTATTATATAGTATACAAGTGTGTTGGTTTGTTTTAAGAGGCTTATAATATTACTTCAATCAGTTAAACTCCCTTGGAGTCAACAACTATAATTATCTGTGCATTTTGAGCTGCGAGCAGAGGCTAGTGGAGGTTAATATGTTAGTAGCTCAAAGAGCGAGAGACAGAGCACGTGTGAGGGATGTCGTCTTAATCCTATAACTAAGAGGACTTGACTTGTGCTCTCACCTCAATTCTTTCAAATTACCTCTCATTTCTCATCTTACTCCAGGCAACATGCACAAAAACTCTGTTCATTGCCCATTGCAACATTTTAGTACGTTTCTATAAGCAGCCTCGTCTACCACATAAGAAGGCGTTAAATTAGTAGATCAATCAGACAATTCTGTTGTTCCTATTTAACCCATATGACTAAATTTCTTCTGTTCTATGGAAAATAGCACCATAGACAATTAGCAAAACATCTAATTTTGTGCTGATCTTCATTAGAAGGAAAAAGGTTATACAGGTGAAAGAATCTTAATTGTCACATTGTGATTCAGAGGGTGAGAGGAAAATAATTCAAAATATGTGATGTGGGTGGTCAAATTAGAATATATATATGTATAATTCACAACTATAACAAATAGAAGGACAACAGCCATGACCCTGCCAAAACTCATTGGGAAAAGGGGGACAACAGACATTTGGTGTGCCACCTGCTGCCCCCGCTGGGGCCAAGACAGCTCACAAACACACACCGGTACATTAGCATTCCAGAACACCTCAGAGAACTTGTTTTTTTTTGCAACAACAAGGTCAAATGAAGGAAATTAAGAAGAGTCATGAAAGTAAAATGTATCTGGTTTCCAGATACAAAAGGAAGTAATGTTGTTCTCTGGTATAGGATAATATACCAAAGTGTATGCAGAAGGTCAAAGGATGAAGACATATGCCATTAGGCTCTACAGGAGCTGGTTCAGGAAAAACTCTGTGGGGAGTTTATTGATCCAAAGTAACATAAACCAAAAACAAGACAAAGATATAAAACCAGGAAGTTTCAGAAACAACATGAAACATAATTCACAATCCATTCTACGATCCAATCAATTCCCAAAGGAAGAAATCAAATCCTTCCCTACATTTTTCTCAGTCCAGAAGTTGTTTCACTTGGATAATTTGATAATTTTGTAATAATTTATAAAAAATAATTTTAACTTTCTGCACAGTGGTAATGTTATCTTCATTATATGCAATGGTCTGTAACAGGTATTCTGCTGGAGGGCATTCTGCATTTGCTGATTATATGTAGCAATTATGAATCTTCTATGGGATTTCTATTTACATAACTAATCAGGTGTTGTAATGTTTAGAATATTTTAAATGTGTTTTTACATTTGAAAAAAAGAAAAGTACTGCGGTTTTGTCCCTGACCTCTGAGGACTGTTTTCAGGTTGACTTTGGCCTGGCGGTGAAGGTCTTCGACACAGGCTGGTCTGGACCCTGGCAGAAAGACATTCTCCTGTTGGTGCCAGGGGGCTGTGTAGTGCACCGACCACTTGCTCTCCTCATCGAGACTGGACACCGCTAGAAGGAAAAGAAACAAGGACACATTCAAATTTGAAATGTTTGAAGGAAGAAGGTCAGTTGTTTGTGTAAAATATCTCCAATAACCCTATTTAGGATTATAAGACTGGAAGATGTGAACATATTTACAGTGTTTTTCTCCTAAATAACTGATGGCAGGCAATAGATTCAAGCAGACTATGCATTTGTTGCTCTATCCTCTATATATTTACATTTACATTTATTCATTTAGCTGACGCTTTTATCCAAAGCGACTTACAATTGCTATATTTCAGAGGTCGCACGCCTCTGGAGCAATTAGGGGTTATGTGTCTTGCTCAGGGACACATTGGTGTCTCACAGTGGATTCGAACCCGGGTCTCTCACACCAAGGGCACGTGTCTTATCCACTGCACCATCACCACCCCATATATATTCTGGAAAGACCAGCTTTGACCAGAATAAACTTCCATGATGGTCCAGGTTGGTTTATGCTGGTTAGTGCTGGTTTACCATGACCAGCAAGGACTTTGTGGTGAAGCTACAGTAGTTGACCAAGATGCCCATTTGGGGACACAACATATGTGACCAGGAATGCATGTCTCTCTCTTCCACAACATAATCCAAAAAAACAAAAAAAATTAGAACTATTTAGGGTGCATATAGTTAATGTTATTTTTCATTTGTTTATTAACATATTTTGTCATTTAACACTCACTTACAGTTAATCTTTAAAAAAAAATGCTACATTTTTATGAATAAATCTCAATATAAAAATCCATCTTCCTACTTTCAATTATAATCATACCTAAGTGCACTTTTTAATATTTTGTGTTTTACTTTTATTTATATATTTTACACAAAAAAATAGTACAGAATTTTACTATTGGTCGTACCAATAAAATAATGGTGTTAGCCAGATAAAAATTTGAAAATTAGTAAAAATAGTTTTAACTAATCAACTCAGATGTCAGCAGAATGAGATACAATTCAGACAGAAAGAAAAACAGCCATTGGGCACATGAGAAAGATTTGGGAGCTGAAGTCATGTGAGGAATCTTAGGCTCCCTCAGAGAGAAACACATGAAAAACTGCACGAGGGGCCGGGCCAATCAAACACTTCTGCACCACTGCGTTTAAAGACACTAGAGACATACTTGTCTCTGGCTGGTGCCTTGACAACCCAGATTAAACGATCAATTGTCCCAAGATCCTCTGGGTAAGATTAACCAGGTCAGCCGTATCAATGCATTTCTTTCCATACAAAAAAATATGCCAGTGATTATAGATTATTCACAATCAGTTTCCTCTAGTGCAAGAGGTCATGCGAGAGTACTAGGTCATGAGCTCAAAATACAGATTTCAATAGTCCAACAAAAAGTCAATGGCTCTGTTGGAAAATACCCTAAGGCTAATTCAAATGTGTAAATACAGTAAGTACAGTATTAGTGTAATCTAAACTGAACTGTACAGTTTTTTACAGTAATATAATTCAAGTCAAGTCACTTTTATTTATATAGTGCTTTATACAATACAGATTGTTTCAAAGCAGCTTTACAGTGAAAACAGGAAAATCCATTTGGGCTGTAAAGCAACAGAAAATAGTGTCATTGTTCAGCTGAAGTCATAAAATGGACACTACAATCCTGTACAATTTAATGGAAATAAATCTCTCTAAATTGAATTATAATAATTTGGATCATTTGGTTAACACTAAAGGCAGAATATATATTGAACAAAACAGGGCATCGGAGCTTTACATCACCAATAAAAATCATTCAAAGTTGCAGAACAAGGTCACTATAAGAGACTGATGCCCCACTATAAAAAGAAACTCGCAAGCAAATGTAGCACAGCGCTCTGAATCAGATGCATGCAAGCACAGCAGCAGTGATGAATAACCCCACACCCAAAACTACTTCAGTCTACTTGACCTTGAGCTGCACGAGTGATAAGACAAACCCAAAACATGATTTGAGGAGCTTACCCTTCTTTTTGAAGTACTTAATGACAGATTTAAGAGTAGTCCCGATGAACACCATTGTGACGGACGATCGATCCCCTGAGAGATACGTGCATAAGGATGTACCGGTATTAGTCCACCATTGGAGTAAGTGAGTGTGAAGAGGAAGAGAAAGGAGGGAAAAACGGCACTACCCATACGACACTCTCTCTTTACTCATTTTACGCTGACTGGCACAGCATGCAACACTCCCCCTCCTCTTCTATCTCTCTCTTTCTCTATCACTCTCTCACACACACACATTTGCCCACCCTAGAGGATATTCAGTTGTTTGAGCAATCATTCTCTCTCTCTCTCTTCGTCCGGCTATCAATTGTGAGTCTCCCCTCCCCTCCTTGTTTCTCTAGCTATAGTGTATGTCTCTCTGTCGCATTGCATAGGTTTAAGGCTCTCTCACCTTGCCTTGCTGTGGAGGAATAACCAACTTGGATCCATGCCATACACTATGGATCACTGACTAATGTGTTTCTCTACACCGCTGCAGCGCCTGCCACTCCTCCTTTTGCTCTGTCCTTTTTTTTCCTTTTGAGCTGGGGGGCCCAGGACGAGTTTGAAAAGTATCCTAGCGCATTCAGCAGAGATTAAGGTGGTGGTTACCCACCCAGCTCCTTCTTAGGGGCTCACTGCTGCAGTATTTCATTAGTGTCGAAGCAAGTGTAATTTCTTTCTCTCTCTCGGTATCCTTTTTTTGAATGGCTACTCAGCATTTTCACACGTGAGGTTGGTCAGAACTACATATAGATTCAGTACGCATGACTCACAGCTGTGGGTTTTCGATATCACTTTATGTCTATGACATTGCCATGAATCTTTGGGGCAGAGAAGACATAGGCTGCGTCCGAAATTCCATACTCTCTTGAGTAGGTACTTTTTCTGAATAAGTAATTACTTCACGAACGCTAAAAAAGTATGTTCATATAGTATGAATGTAATCCACTACATTCGCAATGGTGTCATTATCATGTGACCTTCCAGCGTCAGTTGCGTCGCTTCACCTCCATTCATAAATCCTCTCCTGTGGCCTCATGGGATGGTATTGTCCATCGTATGCACACGTCCAAATCTCGTTGAAAGAATTAGGTCATCCGGGTACTTTTTTTCTACTCTTTTTTGAGTACTGTGAATTTGGACATACTTATTTTTTCACATACTGTTTTTCGCCCACTCTGTAAAACATTTTTTTATGATTTGTTATCAAAAAGTTTTATCTTTTTTCAAATCAACTTAGATAATTAATGTGGTTCAGATAACATATTTTGAGTGTCTATTTATTAAGCCAATCTCCTTCATTGTATTAACAAATTTTTTTTATTTCAATGAACTTAAAATTTTAAGGCAACCAGGCAACTTACTTTTTGAAGTTAAACCGACAGGCATTTTTTTACAGTGTGCTATATATACAGTAGTGGGGAAGTATGCGATTTCTGATGGATGCACTTCAAGTTTGGTTTCTTGTGCAAAGGAGATTTTGACCTCATATTTCCCAATCCTGGTGTGCCAATCAGTGATGCTGTAAATTAGAGCCCTCTGTTCACCATAGCACACTAAGATGACACACAGATGGCCATGATGCATTGACACTGATCCAACTTACCCATCATTATATAGAGCATGACGACCACTCAGTAGCACAGCAAATGTCTGTCCCGGTTTTTATGCACTTTATAGATAAGAATTGAGTACCAAAATCTGAAGAATTCTGTAACAGTTTGTAAGAGTGATTTTACAGCAGTGGTAAACATTTAATTGCCCACTTAGCATGGTAGTTATCACTAATGTCAAATTAAATTCTTCTGAAAGCCTTGTCAATAGATAATAAACCATTTTTAATTCCGGGCGAATTGTAGAGTAAATATTGTGCGAAACGTATTTTGTACTTTTCATCTGCAGCATTATAATGCTATAATGCAAATTTAATGATTATCTCGACAATTAACAGTTCCATGAATGATTCTTTTTGAAGATAAATAAATTAAACACTGCAATTCCATTGCCAACTATTGAGATGATTTTAATAATTAATACATTTAAAACAATTCTTGCAAACGGCGTGTGTAAAGTCGCAATGAAACAGAAGTAGTGATGGGTATTTTTTCTGTATTATGAAATACACCTGACGTAAACAGATCATCGGTTGTTAACTGCATGAAGGCAGAACAGCTGAATGTGAGCTCGCATGGATTGAAAGAAAGGGGGGGGGGTTCAGTTTCTCTGAAAGATCAAGACATTTTGATAAAAAAAAATGAAAAAAATGATGCACCAATGAATTGTTCTCAATAAGACATAACTTGCATTTAGAAATGAATTTTCATTTCATTTTGATTTTAACAGATATTTTAATAAGCTTTCACAGTATTTTAGTGGCAGCAGGTCTTAGGTCTTAACTGCATATTAAACAGTACATAATAATAACAAAAAATGTGTAAAATATTTTATTAAAAAATAGGTATGCATGTTTACTTCACAAAAAAGAAAAAAAAGATCTGGCCATCAGTTAAGACTTATTAATTCAGGAATCAGACTATTCTGGTAATTTTGAATGTAACACACTGTAGATACAGTAGTCGAGTTGCGGTACCATTGAATAGTAGTACAGGAAACACTGTCAGAGTATTTTCATCAAATGTGCCTAGAGCAAATGTGCCTGAGAGAAGCGATAACTGATCATTTGGTTCTTATATTTAAAGAAAAGAAAGAAAAAATTCTCGGTTCCCTGCACTAGTAGTAGCTTAGCTTGTCTTTTTCATAGTTAATGTTGTGTATTCCGTTGGCTCACCCTGGCTCAGCTAAAGGGCACACTCATAATGAGATTGGGGAACAGCCCCCTAAAATGCTAAAAACCTGTATGCCTGACTGATCCTATTGTGTTTAATGGTTTCCAGCACTACCAGTCCTGAAACACACAAACTTATATACACCGACATACACTATATAGTACTTCTCCTTCCCATGCCCCAGTCAAGACATTAACTAAAGAAGACAAACCTCTCCATGTAAACCAACTGGAGGGCCAAAAGAAATGCCCATTAAACACTAGCCTGAAAAGATCAACAACAGCTAAACTAATACACCCCTATAAAATGCAATATTGTTTTTCACTCACCACATACCCAAAGAACATATGGAAAATTGCATACAGAAAACAACTCTTAATGACCTGCAGCGATACACAAATATAGTCCAGTTGGGATTGTAATGCTGCATTAGAGCTGATACAATAGAAATGAATAGGACCATGATGAGACAGAATGGGGATTCTAAACAAAACTCCAGCAGTGTGTGTGTGGACTCCCTCAAAGACATCTCAGCTATTGTGTGTCGCTGTGTGAAAATGCCAGACAGACGGAAAAACGTAATATGCTACAAAAGACAGGAAGGAAACACAAAAGCACTTGAAATTTAATGAGGAATGGGTTTGTAGACATGCAGGTTTTTCCCTTATGTATAATGTATATAAGTACAAAATCTAGTTCAAATGTGCAAGGGCGTTATGCACCTGTAACACTGTGAAAGTTATATTTTTTTCCAATATATCTGTTGTCTACGTCGAAATATAAATATACATATTGGTGCATCCCTGTTTAAAATCCATTTGCCGCATGATGCTTTTGCAGATCAGCAGTGCAAGATCCTCTCTATTTACAATAACTATTAAATCTTGTATCAGAATCTTCCCTGATTAAACAGCCTTAACAAATGCAAATAAATATTCGCCGCAATCACTCTCATATTCATGTATTCATAAGAGAGATAATAGTTGTTGAAAAGTTTAGTCTGTTCTATCACCTTTAATCAAAGCAGCCATCACACCGACTACGTTCCCTTAGTGAACAAAAACATGGCTGATTAGAACGAATCCAGAAACGAGTCCCCTAGCAACAGTAGAGGAAAGAGATACTTGAGTGATTAAGCGAGTCACGTGAGTGCCCACACCTGCACAACAGCCCTTATCATTCGTCCTGCACGCTACAGTCCACACAATGGACTCACTCAGTCCAGTGTCTGCAGTCACCAGGTTAACAGCCTCAGCCCACATTTCACAAGCATGCAGGACAATTAGACAGAATTAAACAGAGTATGTGAGCATTGATCACAATGTAAAAATGTTGCTTATAAAAATGCTGATGCTTCATGAAACTGGTATTAACATGTTTTATGAATCAGCAATCACTGCATGATGTCATAGTGTCATGTTACAAGGAACAGATGGTCATATAATAGGAAAAAATGAGAAGAAAGAAAGAAAATATACCATAATTATCACTGTTGATGAGCAACTGGCGTTTTTCATCTAGTGGGCAAAAAAAGAGAAATCATAGACTTGCACTAAGCCGTATTTGTAGGGAGATTTGAAGAAAGACTGTAGAAAAAGAGATAGCTGAGAGACATTACAAAAGAGAAAATAAACAAAAAACTAAGTAAGAAAAGTGTTTGTAGCGTATAGGGACAAAAATAGCATACAAACTTGTAGACGGGCCCTTGTAACTTAAGCAAGTAATAAACCACTTATAGCTGAACACCCTAGCAACTATCTAGCAATGCTCTTGCAATCACCCAATGCACCCTAGTAACTGCGTAGCAACGATCTGAAAACCACTGAGAACACCTTAGCAGCTGCATAGAAACAGCCCTGGCAAGCACCTAGTATTGTGCTAATGGAGTTTATTTTACAGGTTAACTGTTTTTTTCCTTTGGAAGGCCGTTACATTTTAAATGTAGTTTTGCTTCTAAACTACAAAATAGCTGATATATATTTGCATGCATGGCCAAACATTGCTACATTGCTTTATAAACATCAAGCAGTAAGGCTAATGGACTACATTACTTGATGGAAGAACTGATTATAGTGATTATTATCGTTAATCAATTCCATTTATCATTATGTTCTTGCCAACATTTTGAAAACAATAAGCTTGAGGCAATGTAACACAGCCTCTCTTAACTTACTGCTTCATTTATGGGTGACTATTTATGATCATCTAAATTAGGGCTGTATTCAACCAAAGAAAATCTTGGTCGACTGAAGTCCTGAAATCTTCGACTAAAAATCGACTAAAAATGACGTTAGAAAAAAAAAACGTTAAATTAATTAGCTGTGCACTGTGCGCAGTACTTGTTGTCCGCCTAAATGAATTATAAATAAACATAAAAAACTATTAGGCTATTTGCAGTATATTAAATCGTTTTTTACCTAATTATTTTGCACTGAAATGAGTCTGACACACGAGTCTGTCGGCTCTGACAGCGCTGCATCACCTGCACCTGCGCAATATCATAGCCTATGATTTCCGAAAATAGTAGGCTACTATGTTGTCAACTAGTGATATCACCACAAGAACTGTTTTGGAATATGCAACATAATTTAGACAATTATTTTTGTCATATGTTATAATAATAAGTTATAACTGTCAGACACTATCATTTCAGCCGCTCTGCATGTCCTCGCACCGAGCTAGGCTGTACATGAGCTCAGCTTCGCGGCTGAGACACGAATAGACTATTAACTTAAAGCTTTACTCTTAATAAACACAAAAGGCACGTCCACTTTAATAAAAAAATAATATTTATTAAACAAACCAGATCAAGAGCAGAAACGAAATAAAGTGCATAACTGAAAAATAGGGCATCTTAGGCTCAAAACTAACACACCGAAGTCGGCACAGCGCAATTGCGCATAAAGGCTCCAAATAAAAAAATAAAAAGTTAGGTTATCACACTAAAACATTGAAATATGCACATTCTGATATGTTCATAGCCTACTCAAAACAGAAAGGGCAAGCTAACGCAGACAAGTGAGCTTACCACTTTTAGATGATATGTCATGTTTGTCGTCGAGCTGTGGAAAACTGTTGCTTGCAAACTATGCATTCGACCATTTCCCGTTATCAATTTTAACAAAATGCTACCACACTGAGGACTGACAATTAAACGCTCTCAAAATTAAATAAAAAGTAGCTATTCAACATCAAAGCTTCTATACTTTTCGTTCTCTCTTGGTTTGGGCTAATCCAAAAAAGGTGAAAACAAGGGGGTGTTCTGAAGACAGACTGTTACCTGTGAAACAAGGGTACTCTGAACCGCAGCGCGGCAAAACTAATGAAATGAGCGCGTCTCAGCGCGGCAAAACTGATGAAATGAACGCGGCAAAAAATCGACCAATCAGAATTTTGGTCGAACCAGAACGTATCGACCAACTAATCGACTAATCGACTGGGACAATACAGCCCTAATCTAAATACACAATAATATTATCGACTAACATTCATGATAATTACAAAGTACACATGACAACAAAATCAAAACAATAAAAAGATTGTATAAAACATAGTAAACAAAATAAATATATATGCAAGAGAATCCAAGTCTGCAAGTCTTTCTCTGGTTATTACACACATAAAAGCCTATGTGCCCGACTCTTCCATGACCTGGTTTTGGTTGCTTGGGTAGCTGTGTGTGAATTTGGTGATACAATCCATCAAGGGCTTACAAGAGCATCTTGTCTCTATTCTAAATCAACAAGACCAACACACAATTTCCTGAGTGGGGCATATGAAGAGGAACTGCTGCCCTTTACAAGGGCACTTGATGTGTAAATGCTTCTATGGTAAGCAATACATGAACTGACTTGCAATTTAAGCTTAAAAAAATGCCTGTGCTGATTAAAGACAATGTAAAGATATGTCATCTACTGAACTAAGCAAAGATGGCTTCTGTGATCATTTGATAGCAAGACGGTCAGCGTAACCTCACTGCAGAGCCACAGGTTCACCTCTAGCTGTGATCAGCACACTGGCTCAGAATGTAAAGAAACTCTTAGCTCAGCACAAAGCAAACCAGCCCCAATAAAGCTACACACACACACACACACACACACACACACACACACACACACACACACACACACACACACACACACACACACACACACACACACACACACACACACACACACACACACACACACACATGCTCATAAAACACCATCACCTGCATTCAAGCAAGACGGACCAATCATTCTTTCACAATACAAAAACAATAGTAAGGATGCACTTTATACTGCATCTGATCGGATTTTATTTTTAACTTCATTTTTACATTGTCCAGGGAAAATGTGAGTGGTGCTTACATGTGAAAAACTTTATAAAAAACAACATGATTTTAGTGTTCCCTTTATCGAAAAAGGGAACTTCGAGATGCGTCGAACGACACGGTGGGAACGCCTCTTGCGTGATTGCGTCTGAAGCATCTATGCCAACTAGTCCAATGGAATGAGAGAATGAGCGTCACGGGCGGGTGACGTCATGAACCAGGAAAGGACAAGAGCACTTCCGCTGCTCGCCGGCATTTAGCTTCTGTTGCCTCAGCAAGCGATCTGTGTCAAAACTGTCTCTGTCTATTTATTGTTGTCTGTTGCAATATTGTATGGAAACGTTATGGCGAAACAAATTACAAACAGTGTGTTTCTCCCTGCCCGCGTTTATTTAAACGGGTGGGGACACACACGAGTTTTGTTTAATTTGTTTGGGGTAGAGCATACTTCTCAGCCCTTGAAAGAAAAAAAGGTGGGGGCTGAGTTCCAACTCTGTGAAATAGTATGCTCTGCTCTCGCCTGTCACTCTGTATGATAGTGACAGGCTTGCGATTCCCAGGACCCGCGTTTGCCGAGGCAGCGTGGGGAATGCATTCCTGGGGATCGCAGATGGATCTTTTGGAGGGGTTTGAAACGGGTCCGTGGGCCTTTTTTCCTTCCTTACCCGGAAGATCCAGCTCTATCTCCCCGGTGTCGGAAGCACGCTCTGCGGTTTCTCCGCTCGGGGAGAGAGAGCCCTTTTTCCTTCATATTCTCCTCCGAGGAGGTTAAATGTTTTAGAATATTGAAAGTGAAAGCAAGCACACACACTGTTGAATTAGATTCGCCATCTATTTCCCCAGTATATGATGAACTGGTGGAGGTTTTGTCCCGTGCTGTTAATAAATTAAATATTTAATGGCCAGCTGAGATTAGGGACGCTCCTAAAAACTTATCGAGCGTTTCCTACATCTATCACATTATCTCCACCACGAGGCTTCCCTTTTCCCTGATTTACACACTAAAAGAATATTTAAATTGTGGGATAAACCGTATTTTATTACTACTTTCAGCCCTCGTGTTAAAGATTTATTCAAGGGTTGAAAGATTACGGTTATGATATAATGCCCCAGGCTGAAAAAAAAAAATATATAGAAAAATGCTGTTTTCACCTGGTCCAGCATCGTCATTTAAAGCCTCTGCTTTGCTCAATAAACCTATCACTAAAGAATCTCGCGTTTGCCGAGGCAGCGCGTAGGTTCAATGTTGTAATCAGAATCTAGCTCGGATCTCGCGTTTGCCGAGGCACCGCTTAGATTTCGAGTGTACTTTGCAAAATAAGATTCTGTGGCTGGGATCTCGCGTTTGCCGAGGCAGCGCGTAGGTTTAATTATAGCTACTTTGGTTTTATGGGTAAAGCTTATACGGCAGCAGGTCAGCTGGAGAATGTTTATAGAAAACTATAGTATAATGCTCCAGGCTTATCAGGCCGATCTGCTGGGGTTCTGGATATAGTGAAATTTGAGCCTTCGCGTCTCTTCGGCGACGCATTCCATGCGTTCGTTGTTAGGTGATGCATTATATATATATATATATATATATAAAAAATATATATAATAAGGTTTCTCCCTCGCTGTGTCCATCCCCCTGGGGCTGCTGGGCGTGAGCAGCTCCAGCCGTCTAGTTCATCATATTATGTGCACAGAAAGTGAGGACAGCCCCGACCGAAGTGGAGTGGTGTACACCTCATTACACGGTGCCCGTTCCATTTCGGGGTCCTCACGAGACCCTCCTGCCAACCCTGCCACCTCCGGTGCTTCAGGGCGCAGCGGTCTCCAGCGAGTCGCTGATGCTATGCTGCGGCACAGCATTGGTTTCGCGCCCTCTGAGGGGGGCTTTTGAGTAGTCAGGTCAGGTAGTTCCTGCCATTATGTTTCAGGCTCCAGATTTGGCTCTCTCAGTAACACCAGAGGCCAGCCTCGAGAGGCTGGTTCCCTTAGTAAATTTTTTGGCAGCGTGGAAGCTTCTGCCGAATATTTCTCATTGGGTCCTGCAGATTGTAGAGAGAGGATACAGAATCCAGTTTGGCTCTCGTCCTCCTCATTACAGCGGGGTGCTGCCCACAGTGGTGCATCCCGAGCAGGCTCTGGTAATGGAACAAGAAGTAAAGGCCCTGTTAGCAAAAGAAGCTATAGAACAGGTGTACTCACCCGTCAGAGAGTCGGGTTTTTACAGCCATTATTTTATTGTTCCAAAAAAGGATGGAGGGTTGCGTTCCTTTTTTAGATCTTCGCCTGTTAATTCGGTCAGTTCGGAAACTAAAGTTCAAGATAGCTGACCCTCAAACAGATCGTGACCCAAATCAGATCCGAGGACTGGTTTGTCACGATAGATCTAAAGGATGCATACTTCCATATCTCCATCCTCCCTCAGCACAGGAAGTTCCTATGGTTTTCTTTCAGGGGCAAAGAATACCAATATCGGGTTCTTCCTTTCGGCCTAGCTTTGTCACCCGTTCGCATTCTGAATTATATCGACGACTGGCTGATTCTAGCGGAATCAGAGCAGTTGGCGGTTCGGCACCGAGGTGTCGTTCTCGCTCATATGCAGATGTTGGGGTTGAGGCTCAATACCAAGAAGAGTGTGTTTTCTCCAGTATTGAGAACCACTTTCCTTGGTGTGGTACGGGATTTAGTATCCTAACAGCTACAGAAGAGCTGAGGCTAGGCCAGTCACGCACTGTAAAACAGTTCAGGAGACTGTCGGGTCTTGTTGCAGCAGCGTCCAACGGAATTCCTTTTGGCATGCTGTACATGAGACCTTTACAGCGCTGGCTCAGGACCAGAGGGTTCTCCCCGAGGGGAAACCCACTTTGCATATCAAGGTCACGCGGCGATGCTTTCGTGCCTTAGTTATATGTAGTAAACACTGGTTCTTAACCCAAAACCAGTCACGCATTGTAAACAGTTCGAGAGACTGTTGGGTCTACTGGCAGCAGTGTCCAACGGAATTCCTTTTGGCATGCTGTATATGAGACCTTTACAGTGCTGGCTCAGGACCAGAGGGTTCTCCCCGAGGGGAAACCCACTTGCATATCAAGGTCACGCGGCGATGCTTTCGTGCCTTAGTTATATGTAGTAAACACTGGTTCTTAACCCAGGGTCCGGTGTTGGGAGCTCTTTGCCATCGAGTTGTGATCTCGACAGATGCTTCCCTCACCGGCTGGGGAGCGGTAATGGAAGGCCGCTCGGTTCAGGGTCTGTGGAAAAGCCATCATCTTTCGTGGCACATAAATTGCCTGGAGATGATGGCCGTCTTCAATGCGTTGAGACATTTCCTTCCGGACCTAAGAGGCCATCATGTGCTCGTTCGAACAGACAACACATCAGTGGTCTCTTATCTGAACCGCCAGGGGGGTCTGCGCTCGCGTCCGCTTTGCAAACTGGCGCACCAGATCCTCCTGTGGTTTCTGGGGAAGGTACTCTCCCTGAGGGCAGTGTATATTCCTGGGGACCAGAATATAGGAGCAGACATCCTGTCGAGGCAGGAGCTGAGGCCAGGGGATTGGAGACTCCACCCCGAGGCGGTGGAGAAAATCTGGGAGGCATATGGTCAGGCAGAGGTGGATCTGTTCGCGTCTCAGAACACGACGCACTGTCCTCTCTGGTATTCTCTGACGCACCCAGCCCCCCTGGGGCTGGACGCCATGGTGCAGACGTGGCCGAGGCTACGTCTGTACGCCTTTCCCCCTGTTGCTCTGCTCCCAGGAGTTCTGGAGCGGGTCCGTCGGTATGGAATAAGCCTACTGCTAGTAGCACCACGCTGGCCAAGTCGGATCTGGTTTGCGGACCTGATCCTTCTGCTAGACGGGCCTCCATTGGAGATCCCTTTGAGGAGGGACCTTCTGTCTCAGGCCGGGGGCACAATATTTCACCCTCGACCAGACATGTGGAATCTTTGGGTTTGGCCTCTGAGGGGGCCCAACTTATAGATAGTGGTCTTTCAGCTGAGGCTGTTGAGACCATCCTAAGCTCCAGAGCTCCAGCTACGAGGAAACTTTATGCGCTTAAATGGAGAGTTTCTCCTTATGGTGTCACCGACACCAGTGGGATCCAGTTAACTGTTCTGTCAACACAGTACTCGAGTTCCTGCAGGAGCGCTTTGTGTCAGGTCTTTGTCCTTCCACACTAAAAGTTTACGTGGCAGCCATTGCGGCTTACCATACTATGGTGGGAGGTATATCTTTGGGTCGAGACCCCCTGATTACACGTTTCCTTCGTGGCACTTTGAGGCTGAGGCCTGCAATCCGCACTAAGGTGCCAGCTTGGGATTTGACTATAGTTCTAGAAGGCCTGTCTAGGGCCCCATTCGAGCCCTTAGATTCGGTCTCAGAAAAGTTCCTGACTTTCAAGACTATCTTTCTGCTAGCTATTTCGTCCCTAAAGAGAGTTGGCGACCTTCAGGCTCTTTCGGTCTCCCCCACCTGCCTTGAATTTGCACCGGGGGTGGTCAAGGCGTTCCTATACCCAAAACAGGGATACGTCCCTAAGGTTCCAACCTTGACTCCGAGGCCTATTGTGCTGCAGGCTTTCTGTCCTCCTCCATTTGCGGACCAGGAAAGACTGCACCTGTTGTGTCCAGTGCGAGCATTGGACACATATGTACATCGGACATCCTCAATCAGAAAGTCCGACCAATTACTGATTTGCTTTGGATCACCTAAGAAAGGTCTTCCTGCTTCAAAACAGACAGTCAGTAAGTGGATAGTCGAGGCTATTTCACTGGCATACGAGTACTCGGGCCAGCCTTGTCCTTTGGTGGTCCGAGCCCACTCGACCAGGAGTATGGCGGCTTCTAAGCCATATTGCAGGGGGTATCTCTTCAAGATGTTTGTGATGCGGCGGGCTGGTCCTCTCCGCTCACATTCGTGAGATTTTACAGTTTGGACCTGAATACCCCAGGTTCTCAGGTGCTGAGTGCTTAGATCAACAGACTGACACTCAGGTACTTGTAATTATGGCGGGTTGGGTATTCTCGTTCCCACCGTGTCGTTCGACGCATCTCGAAGTTCCCTTTTTCGATAAAGGGAACGTCTCAGGTTACTATTGTAACCATAGTTCCCTGAGAAACAGGGAACGAGACGATGCGTCCCCCTGCCATACTTCCTGCGTCCCTGCTATCGGCTTGCTTCGGCAACTGTCGAAGCTAAATGCCGGCGAGCAGCGGAAGTGCTCTTGTCCTTTCCTGGTTCATGACGTCACCCGCCCGTGACGCTCATTCTCTCATTCCATTGGACTAGTTGGCATAGATGCTTCAGACGCAATCACGCAAGAGGCGTTCCCACCGTGTCGTTCGACGCATCGTCTCGTTCCCTGTTTCTCAGGGAACTATGGTTACAATAGTAACCTGAGACGTTCTCATGTGATGTTGGGTATTCTGGGTGATTTTTTTATGATGTTACTTTATGATTTCTTTTGTCATATGAACCCCCTAATCAGTGTAAAGGAAATGCATGGAGGAAAAAGAGAGATTTTAATCTTTATATTAATACATCATTTTGAGTAATTCCATCACTCAAAAAGGTGATTAAAGCATGTTGAGCAAAATGTGACTACTGCTAATATATATAGTCAAATCAGCACTAATATATTACATTATATATTACTATAAACATATTATTGACAACGTGGATATATACAAACATTAATAGAATATACATGTGTTTAGACTGACAATGATCTTTCTTTCTAAATTATTTTGGTGGACAATACAGTATTTCTAGAGAACAGAGAAGAAGAACAGACATTCAGATTTCTAAGTGAGGAGCATTAAAATCTTACAAAAGTCAGACCCAGACACTGGTCTGATAAATAATACAGCAGTTAGCCACTCAGCTCACTCTGTCTGCTCAGACATATGTGGCATATTGATCTGTAACATGACTGCCCCAGCATCGGCTACAAAGTGTGCCAATATCTGTGTCAGAAAACTGGGCCAGCTCCAGCACAATGAGAAATATGATCCCCTATAGCACATCAGCAGAGACTACTGAGCTCATTTTGGGATTTGGGATGGTATTTTTACTACCTGGCATTAAGAAACCATTCTCTGCCATACTCATCTCATTGAGTACTAATTTATTACATAAATCTGTCCATCAGAGTTTTGTGGTGGCCATTTTTTATGAGCCATATTGGCACGTCAAAATCATAATTTGTGGACACTGCATGTGCAGACATGAGAGACAACTTGGACTTAATCCCAAACATCCCAGACTTATCAACATTTTGATCTTAGATTTTGCATTTGCATTAATTTTATAGAAATTATACATTCCTGATAAATTCCTCAGTGACACACTTCTCAATTAGGCTTCAAACTAACTATTTGGCTTGACTAATCATCACTGGTTTGTATAGACCGAGCAGCCAATCAGAGACTGGAATAAGCTACAGCCAATCAGAGTGACTGTTCACATTTATATCTTTATGATGTAATAAAAATCAAGCAAAACCAAACACACAGATTTATGGGGTCTTCCCAAAGACGTAATGGTTTATATCCCCTTACTCTAACCCTATGCAATCATCATAGGGTCATGTGATACTGAAGACTGGAATAATGACTGATGAAAATTCTTCTGAAAAGTTTTTTTTTTTTATCTTACTGACCACCAACTTTTGGACGGTAGTGTAAATTTATTAATTTGTTTCATTGTTTTTAGCTTGAAGGCATAAGTGTCTATTCACTTTCATTGTATGGAAGACAGCAATCTGCAGAAATTCTCTATTTGTGTTCCACAGTAAAAAAATAAAATAATACTCATCATACATGTTCATCACAACATGAGGGTGAGGGTGAAATCATTTTCATTTTTGGTGATGTAAAAGAATGGTGCCATCTTCTGGTACAACATAGTATTTCAGCCTTTAATGGACTAACAATGGAGAATAGAGGAGGGAAGGGAGGGGGCTCTTGGGAACACGATGATGACAAAAACATAACACTAGGAAGTAAAGTTCACTGTACTGTTGTATTGACATTCATGAAGAAAGAGGTGTGCGTGATTGTGTGTGCGAGTCATGTACGTGCTTCCCTGAGCAGCTGTGTGTAGCACAAAGCCTATTTGAAAGTAATTACCTTAATTAGACCGCATTAGAAGTGTTTACCACACCGTATGGACTGTAGGCCACCTCGCTAAATAAGTGTGTGCCAGACTAGTACGCGCCTGAAGAGAAGCTGAATCCAACAAAGCATTTTAAAAAAAATGGATGCCTCAATACAAGGACAAGTTTTTTACTTAATATATTTAGTGTTATACCTGATCATGGTCTCCAGCATGATTTGAGAATTATTCAAAGAGCATCAAGAACTGAATTTTGATTGGAGTGGACTGTAGGTCACATATGGTTTTCCAGAGACATCTGTCTCCACATCTGATGTAAGGAGCAGCTTGCCTGGTGGATTGGATGATATTTTAACACAGTCCGAAGAAATCAGCTATGTTGTCTGCCAAGAACCTGAGGCTTAGTCCACATTACACACTCTCAATGTAAGGCCCAAACCAAAACTTTGCTCTAAACAAGTCTCTGGATTAATATTACATGCAATATGTACACATATTTACTTCTGGATAAGTCTTTAATGTAAATGGGTTTAATCTGAGCGAATTGGCCCAGTGATAAAATTAGCTTCTGGGAAATCCGACAACATGTTACGGCTGTAGAAGTACAGTGTGTATTTAGTTTGTAATTACAGCAAGAGGTATTTCTGTACAGGGTAAATGCAGATTGCAAATGTATCAAAGAATCACACATTTTAAGTAAATTGTTCATCTGTAGATTCTGTCATCGTTTACTCGCTCATGTCAAAAATTTAAAATATATTTTAAATGCAATTACCATGAATGATGACAGGAGCTTTTAATCTTCAAAAGAACACAAAAGCATCATAAAAGTGGTATGACTTGTGAACTATGTTCCAAGTTAAACGAAAACTTTGTGTGAAAAACAGAAAGAACAATTAGGTTTATTAATCACTGTAAAACTTAATGAGATGCCTGATTTAGTGTTGTAAACTAAAACTATTGAAATGGCTTTTTGTACATTAAAATGCTGAAATAACATTTAAATATTTATGAAAAACTAGAATTGTTGGCATGGCAGCTAATAAATTAAGTTAAAGCTGAGGCACTAAAATTACTATACTGTAACTAAACAACAACAACAACAACAACAAAACTAATAAAACGTACAAAAACACATATCAAAATGACTAAAAATTAATGAATATTGAAATTTCTATCGAAAAAAAAAAGTGAATTCAAAATAATTAATACTATTAATGGTATATAAATAACACTAAAATTTCACTGGCCTGATTCATGAAAAAAATATTTTTCTGGTGCTTTTGACATGGCAGTCATATGGAAAACAAGTGTCAGTATATTACTTACATATTTCCTTAGGTATTTCTCGGAAGAAAAAGTCATACACGTTTGTAATGACATGAGGGTGAGTAAATGATGACCAATTTGCAGTTTAGGGGGAAATATCCCTTTAAACTCAAGACAGCTAAAAGACAACTTAAATTGAAAACCCTCTCTTTGAACGTTCCTCTGTTCTCTTCAGCAGATTATCTACAAATCTAGATCAGTAACACTTGCTGCTATTGTGTATCCCAGCACTAGTCTCTCTTGTCATGACCTGCCTCATACCAGACTTCAGACACCAACCTTCAAACTGGCCAACACATTAAACTATACTTTAATCACTGCGCTTCAAACTATTCACCACCAAAAACCTGTCTAAACCCATAAGAGTTTCAAGGATTTAGCTCTTATGTTTTAACACCTGTTACTACCACCAGCCATTCTTTGTTATGACAACAGAAATTATAAAGTGGAGAATTAATCATTGAGCACCAGCTTTGGCATTTAAGCTGCAAAACAAAAGCTCCTCTGATGAACAAAAGCAAACTAGATTTGAAGTGCTACCTCTCAAGTCATTGCGCTGGCGGGCTGAAGGTGTAGTTGGGCTGGCCCTGCAGTGTGGCGCTCTTTCGAGATGGTGGTCCTGCCCAGGGTTTAGGCGCCCATAGGGCGTCCTGCTGCTGGTGAATTTTGGAGGTGAGGAGTCTGCGGCGAAGGCTGCCCTCCATCTTGGGCTGGAGGTTTAGTTTGCGAGTATATAGAGGAAGAAGTTCATCTTCGTCCTCATAGTAGGTCCTATTCCAGCATTTCCCAGCTGGTTCGGTGGAGAGACAGTCCACGTATGCAATCATCCTGTGCTTGAAAAAAGTATCTCAACTTAAGTCCAGTTTGGGACGTTCAACCACAAGTTCCCACATCCATCCGTTTCAGATAACTAGGTGTCCGTAGAAACCTCTACAAATATTAAGTCTGCAAAAGTCACTAATCATGCCAGAGTTGGAAAATATCTGTAAGAGTAAATCTGAGTTCTCCATAAACATAAGGTTCAAAGGTTCGTAACAAGAATCGAAGAAAACACATCTAGTATTTTGTTGTCCTCTCACTAACTACCTAAAGCATTAGACTGAGGGAATACTTCACTACTCAAGTTAGCTTGCCTTGTCTAATCTGGTAACCAGGATTATCCCTTCACATCAAGTGCTGTTGAAGGCAGGCTTTGCACGATTATGGTCACCTGGGAGAAGGTGGTACAACTCAAAACATTCACTTTAAAGTCCCCATGAAATTAAAATGGAAGTTTTTTGGCTTTTAGTATGAATATTTTAGCCTTAATAATGTTATCTGCAAACTAAGGTGCTCTAAAACAATGACAAAATTCACATTTATAAGATATAAGCATTCAAAACATGCAGTCTTTCATTTCCGCCAATATAGATAATTGATTTTGATGACATCACTTAACAATTCTCATCAAATTTTCTGTCCAATCAAAAGCTCTCTGAAACCTAAAGTGTCCCGCACCCTACATTATAAATAGACGTTGATATAATGGCTAAAATCAGTCACTTGTTCACACATTTACTATTTTCTACATGGTGAATGGCATATAGTGCACTATACAGAGGAAATATGTAAATATGCTTTCCATTGAGGTGAATGAAGTCTGGTTTTGTGTTAGTATCACGCGAACCACAGTGGAGTGCACAGTCTGCCGGTCAGAAGACACGATAGCACCATATCGCGCATCATATGCACGAGTCTCGCATACCAGAAAATGTATCCATTTGATTTCTGCACAGAATGCTATATTTTAAAGCGATATCGAGTAGATTAGGAGGAGAAACGGTTAGAAATTAGTAGGAATTGCTCTTGAGAACTCTTCTACGTGGTTAGATCTTGAACAATCTTTATCTAACCTTCCCCTTGTGGATTTGTTGTTTCTCAAAAAAATATAAAGTTGTATTTGAGAATTGTAATAACCCTCTAACTGTAAATTCACTTATAGAGCTGTTTGACGTTACGAGGGAAGAACTAAGCTAACCTTGCTCTCACCCCAATTATGAACAATCCGGACTTTCCTCCAGGTAGATCTAAAGGGAGGTTTAAATTTTGGGCGAACCAAGGTATTATTCGAATTATAGACCTGTTTGATGAGGAAAGGTTGATGTCTTTTGAGAAGTTAAGTCAGCGGTTTCAATTATTAAAGCAGGACTTTTTTCGTTTTTAACAGATCAGAAATTATATTTTGAAAGATACCTCATTGTGTCATAACAGAAGTCTTTCTCTTATAGAAAAAGTGCTATTTCAGACACCTGGGGAGAAGTCAGTGAGTCAGTTAAACAAAATTCTTAAGGCGTCTTCTGAAGGAAATGTAATTCTAAATTCTAGACTGACTTGGGTGAGGGAACTTTGTGTCAAAGAATGAATGGAGTAATTTTGGAAATATGCTAAGTCTATTTCGGTATGTAATCGTGCCAAGGCTATACAATTCAAAATTGTACATAGGATGCGTATTTCACCAAACCGTAGACATGCATTCAACAATTCCCTCTCACCTCTATGTCTTAAGTGTAAGACACAAATTGGTACACTCACTCACTGTCTTTGGTCTTGAATCAGCTACAAATATACTGGGCCTAAGATAGTTTCTGAAATGAGCAATATCTTTAATAAAGGAGTTGGCATGGGATCCTTTATTTTTGATCCTGGATCTGCCTGATAAAGCTTTGATTTTTTCAAAAGAAAAAAGGTTGTATAATCTTCTTACTTTTGCTGCTAGGAAAAACATATTACTAAGGTGGATAAGTGACACGACTCCTACTATATGGGTTGGCACAAGATTTTAATGGAACTTATTCCGCTGGAATATTTATCTTGTGTAGTTAATGGTCAGCCAGACCAGTTTTATAATGTCTGGAAACCCTGTATAAATAATCTTGGGTTGAGTTGTCAACTATTCTGCAGAAAGGTTTTACCACTCAAATGCCTTTGAGTGAGTACTTTTTGTGTCTGAAATTGTATTGTACCTTTATTTATTTTTTACTCTTAAAGTGGCCTATGTTAAATGTGATTGGTACCACATTGTTTTTTTTTTTTTTTTTTTTATGGTTGAAATCTGTGAAATTTTTTTTTTTTAAAGTTGAAAATGTTCAATAAATATATATATATATATATATATATATATAATATATATATATATATATATATATATATATATATATATATATATATATAAAAGAAATTAGTAGAAACTGCGGCTTACTGGCTCACAGCTCTGGCCGAGATGTGATATAAACGGAACGCTATTGGCTGTTTTTTTTAGAAGGGGAGGAGCTGTTCGATATGTCCGACCATGTCTCCCGTTTTCAGTGGAAATTACATCAACAAATTGAATAATGTGTGTTTCAAGGCACTTGAAATGTAGAAATGCCATGGTTGAGCAGATGAGGAGGGTTGTAAACACTACATTTCCCATTGACTTCAACTGTAACTACAAAGCACATATGCAGTCTATGTTTTATGCATTTGCTTGATAATTATACTAACCTGTTTGCGGTTTAGAATAAAATTTTACTTTTTATTTTTAATTAAAAATTAAGTCTTGTAATTTTTAAATTTAGTCGAGGGTTAAGGGGGGTTGGCATAAAAAACTATTAAAATAATTCTTTATTTGATTTAAAATAATATTTTAAAAATAGTTTCTTAAAATAACCTCATTAACAGTAAAAAATAAGTGAAATTTTGTGTTAAAAGCCACTGTGGCTAAATGACTTTGTCATTTAATTTATAGGTTAACATTGATAACATTGGTATGGCTTTTCAGAGATGGTGAGAACTGAGGGATTTGAAATGCGTAAAAGCGATGTGGAGATGGCGTTTTTATTACTCAACAGGGGAGTAAGGTATTTTATTGACCAGATAAATTGCCCTCTCTAATAGAGTTCATAGTAAAGCATCATCTATTGTGAAGGATAATATTCATCTGCAGTCATGCACAACCAAAACAATGTTGTTCTGCAAAAATGCATGCAGTTTTGTTTTTTTAACAGCTAGAGGGACATTGTTTTTACTCGTGTTAGATAAGTTACATAGTGTACCTTTAAATTAATAAGGGGTTGTATTTCAAAACAACTTTAATCTGCAGCATATACATGAAAGCATATACATGTAAGAAATCAAAGTTTTAGATTAATAAATAAATAGCTAAACATTATTAAAATTGCTAATAAATGATCAGCACCAGTCTTTCCTATCTTCTTAAAACCACCTGGAGTCACTTGCACCACTGTTTAGAGTAGAAAACATGAGAATTAGAGAGTGAAATACAGTATGACCAACAGATAGTCAGACAGAAAGGGCATTGTACTTGGTTATCTCTAGCAAATGCAACTGTCTAAGTCCAGATAATTTGTTGAGCCCCAGGACGGTGAAAAATCTGGGGCTGGAAAATGATCCGTCACCCAAATAGATCAACAAAACACTCCTATATTGTATTTCAGCACTTTGAATGGACAAGCTGTATATAATATAATCATGCATATTATCGTGATGAGATCTGATTAAACTCCATCCGTGTTCTAGGCTAATCCAAACCCTTGAGCTCAATTCTTTGGATGACTGCCAAAGGCGAGAACTGGACCAGATGAGAATTCCAGCAACCAGAATCTGTCATGCCAAGAGCTTAAACCTACATACAACCACCACGCTGGGCCAAAGAGAGCTTTTCACAGAAACACTACCACATACTACACATAAATGTAGGCTTATCGTTTAACATGCCTGGCAGCAAATGTCGGATGAATGTCCGTCCTGGGCTCTATGTTAACCTAAATGAGTAACACGCACATTTCAATGAAGTTTACTCTGTGATGGGGAGACTTTGAGGAGTATCTTTCCCAGAAACATTGTTTGTCACAAGAAGTAAAGTATGTGTTTGTGTGGTCATTGCTCACTGGTCTGCAAAGCATCTGGATCCACTTAATTTAATGAACAGTTATGCAGTTAAACATTTGTGAAGATGCAGTGCAAATTTGTTAAACTTAGAGATACTAGAGTTTCAGAAATCGAGCACTTTTTGTGACAGAAGAAATATGAAACGGCAGGTTTATAAATTTTTGTGTAAGAGCGAGAGAATGAAGCAACTGAACAAATTTAGCAACACTGTAAAAAGTGATCAGTTGACTTAAAGAGTAACTAAACCCTAAAACAACTTTTTTTTAGTTTTGATCTGTAAGACTGGGGCTTTATTAATGCTGTTCATTGATTCAAGTAAATTTTTTGACATTAACGTGTTTTAATTCTACAATATGGTGTAAAAACGTCTGAGTCCTCCTCAGGTTGAACGGTGAACTGCAGTTGAATTTTCGTATTGGATGTTGTGGTACTGCGCGACGTAAGCAAGCACCAGACACCATGCCTTGCCTACAGAGAGACGCAGGTCTCAGGGTGCACAACGCGCCATTGTCATGTAAATGAACGGCCAAAAAACGCATAAAAAGTTTTCAATTTCTAGTTGAAAACGATGTGTAAACGGCCCTTGAGATTAGTTCCTCCAAGGAATCACACAAACCAGTGGCTCTGAATAGAGATTGTGCGCCCCCACTAGCTACAAGTCGGCACTGCCAGAACCCCTGCTAGTTTGGGTGCAAAAATAACAAGGTTGGGGGGTTTCAACAATGGTTGCTATGGAGCCCCTGTAATTCGGCCAAAGGCACCTGCTGGAGCAGACAGTATGCACAACTCAGTGTGCACGGCTCCATTGTAGTGTCCATAATTTCGGTCCTTTATCATGACTCAGTGGACGTGACTTTAATCAGACAGAGCTGTTGTGTGGGAAGTTGCCCATCATTTAATTTCCTGTATACTACAAGTGAATAAAAGCATATGCACAGCACCTGCGTACATTACCGCACTTTGAGATGATGATACTAAAGTTCTGACACGACCACAGAAATCGCAACAATTGGTCATCGTCTGGGACAGCCCTGGGACATCTCAAAATGATTTTTTTTTTAAACTATAGCAAATTCATGAAACAACATTATTGGGTTTTAGTTTTTCATGTTTTATTTATTTAGAAGAAAAAAAGTAAAAATTCAATATCGACCATGACATGAAATTATTGGCTTATCTCATTGGCCAGAATTTAAAGATTGGTACATCCCTAATCTCAAATCGGGGTTTATGTCAGCTTATATGCTTATGTCATTAAAACCAAAAGGAGAACGCACACATGTATGCACATATTCCAGATGCCATTTGTTTATTTATATAGGCAGCTATACATCCATGTGCAAAAATTCCTTCTATAGTTATTGGAATACCAACCTAGAGCTGTTAATGGCATTCTCTCAATTCCAGTATTCAGACCACCAGTGTTCCCAGCTAGACTGCAACATGCATTTACAGTACATTATTGTTAGTAAATTTGAGGATTGTGAAATATTTGATGTGAACATTCAATGTCGTAACTACTGGCCTACACAGTAGTGCACAGCATTGTCCCAACCAATAAATAATTTGATTTCAAAAGACATCTGTGGAGTGCAGATGCTGTGTATCACACACTCCTACAAAGAGGAGGAACCCATTTTCAGCTTTAAGGGGTGCTTTTGGACTACATTTCCAAATACTCCCATCTGTCAATCTCTTAATGTTTTGAATGTCCCTCATTCTTTCCACAGAATCTTAAAGAATGCCAAAACATCCTCAGACTTTGATTCAACATTAAAATCATTAACTCCCTCGAACGGTTCCATCTTAGAATCGTCCGCTATGGGTTTATGAAATGAAGAATGGCCTTTCTTTGCTTATCTCCACCCTCAAAATATGTGCAGGCCAAACACGATGTTACAGGGATCAGACTCAGAATTCCACTAATGTGAAAGGGAGGGTCGGCTCCGCACACGCCTAGTTACTGAAACCCTCATGAGGGGCTGACATATGTGGAATGGCCATCATTCTTCAGGCTCAAAGCCAACCCTGGCTAATGTTCACGATTCATAACTGTCACAGGAACTGTGAATGCCTTGTGTGAAACGGGAAAAAGTGTATAATGAGACATTCATGCTCGCATGAGACTCAAATCCAGGTGTTTTAACAATTAAGCCTGGATAATGACTTAGACATTTGGAAAAATCATCATCCTGACAGCTGAGATGCTCATAAGACTTTTGCATCTTCAATCCAAAGCAAGCAAGAACAACGTAAAATCCTCCTACTTGAACAGATAGGATGGGATGATTGGTCCTTTGGGTTGGATCGCAAAAAGAGCGAGACAATAATTGGATTACATCCAATCAGCTGCTTTGGCTCTTCTGGAAAAAAGTAAAATGAAGAGAGAGGGAGGCGGGTACATTTATCTAGGTCAAGGAAGCTTCATTTATTTAAAAAAATCTTACACAGAAGAGCGCTTTCAGGCTCTTAAAGTAAATTACACTCCACAAAATACCCATCCCTGCCTCCCACGAGTCGTCTCCACTTTTCATTCAGTTACAGAAGGACTTTGATTTTATTCAAGACCTGAGGAGCAGCTGACTAACAGAATGCTCTTTTAGCTGTTCATTAGGGAGCTGCGAAACTGTTTCTCCATCATATGACACTTTTAGAGAAGCCTGTGGGTTGTGGGTCACCGCATGCATTTGCACCCAGCGATTACACCTCTGACAACAGTAGTCAGTCCATAAAGCAGCTTTACTTTACGAGAGCAGGCGTACTTGAATGCAAGTGTGCAGTGTGTTGGTATACAATTAGCTCAAAAAGGAAAATCCACAAGGGTTTTTATGGAAAGAGAAGGAGTGCTGCTGGTGTTATATGAATGCACTTGTTTTGGAGCTTGACTTTAAAGCAGAAGCCTGTCTCAACCTGCAAAAAAAAACTGAATGCATCCAAGTTCATGGTGCTGCTGCAAACGACAGATTTTTGTAAACAACTCTGAACAATGATGTATGCTTTAGGCCAGTTTAGTGGATATTATCAATTACATATCTATTTCAATCCATCTGTTGAAGAAAATACTGAAAGAAAACACATACCGGTAATTAAATCAAATAAACCAACATAAATGATTGAAAGTCAATTAATAAAGTTTAGTAGGGAGACTGAGGCTAGTTGTGACTTGTCACACCTTTTTACTCATGTCCAGAATTAAAAAAAGAAAGTTATTTAACACACACTGAGTTTTGTGACAACATGCCCCAATAGCAGTATAGGGGTTGTAACAAACCTGCCATTAGTATTGACTTTTCAGCTAAATTTAAACCATAAGACAATTATGAAAAACAAAATTCAGTAGAACAGCAAAAATAGTATGTGATCTGTGTGATATGTGAGAGCATGAAATAATGCCTTCACTTTAAACAGTTTTGGGATAGAATTTAATTTAAGTGGGTTAATTAAAAATAATAAAGTAGTTTGAAACCAAGATAACAAATCACTGTTAAAAAATGAAATCAAATAAAAAAATTGTATAACTGAATGTTTGACTTACAGATGGTGAGCTACAACACTTGAGACAACATGCCTTCTCAGCATAGCTTAAGAATTGTTAAATGAATGTCCAATTTTTGGCTATTTTCATTTGATCCTGCAATCAAAATACTACCAAAGGTCAGAAAAAGTACTTGAAAAAATGTCACTTTGAAAATCACTGGCACTAATCAACTATGACATAAAGCCAAAATACCAATGTGACCATTCAAAACATGACCTTCAGGTCACTGGTGAATGAAAGAGGAGACCACTGGCAAAGAAAATCAGGTCACCATGCTGGGCAGATTATTTATGCTTGATATGAAGAATACACTGGATAACAAAAAGTCACAAAACAACAGACAAGTAAAAAGAAAGAGGGTGAACAAGAACACAAGCCACCTGATCATCCATCCAAAACAAACACACATCACAAAACAAAAAGCCACTAAATTCAAAAGTCTGTCATCATTTACTCATGTTGTCCCAAACCTTTACAACTTTCTTTCTTCAGATTAATGGGAAAGATGAATTTTTGAAGAATGTCATTGCCACTATTAAATGTAGAGGATAACTGGGGCTATCAAGCTCCAAACTGATAAAAAGCATAATAAAAATAACTTTTATGATGCTTTTAAAGCTTAAAAATTTTACTCATTCATTATAACTACACGGAAAAGAGAGACCAGCACATTTCTTAAACATTTCCGTGTTCCGCTGATCAAAGTCATACGGGTTAGGAACAACGAGGGTGAGCAAATGATGACTAATTTCCATTTATAACTGAGCAATTCCTTTCAACCATTTAAAGATCAAATGAGGATCACTAAATACCAGCACAGCGCCAAAACCTCAAAGTATGAAAAAACTGCAACACTTGCAGCTCAAACTTGCATTTCTAAAGAAAAATATGCCATACAATCACTGCTCAGTAGAGCTCACATGAAAGACAGATCAGATAAAAGTTTCCTCCTTCTTATAAACAACCTTTCTCATCACCTCAAAACTCTGGCATTGTCACTGTAACTTTTCTGACAGATTCCCACTCTTTCCCCCGGCATTCCCTCTCTCTCTCTTTTGTCTTCCATCAGGGAACTGTTACTCTCTAAAACTGCAATAACTTGTGCCTCCTAGCAGTTCTTTGTCTTTCTTTCCTCCAGTTTTGAAGGTCTGCCACTTACCTCTCAGACAGAACATGGTCTCTTGCCTCTCCCACTGTGTGTTGGTATTTTCTGGGATGTGTGTCAAGAGTTTTGGAGCGCACTGTCCTCACACAGCCCCCCGTCCCACCAGAGCACAAACACTCACACAAGTTTATAGACACTATCTGTAACCCCCTCCCTCGGTTTCACCCACGTATACAGACACACACGGTGGCAACCAGCCAGCTCATGCGCCCTGGGAAAGTGTTATCCAATCCCAACATACTCCTGCCGTTCCACAGGACTGACACTATTCCAGGACAAAGGACAGAGAGGTGGAGAGATTGCGGGAGAGAGAGACTGACTCAGTCAGGGAGACCCCCTCCTTCTCTCTCTCTCTCTCTCTCTCTCTCTCTCTCTCTCTCTCTCTCCTCTCTCTCTCTCCTCTCTCTCTCTCTCTCTCTCTCTCCATCCTCAGCTGCAGCGCTGCAGAGCATTGATTGTTTTTAACTTAGCTGTCAGCAGTTCTGCAGACACTGGCTTTTGACACACACAAAGTTAAATATAGCTAAATCCCCTCGACTCGATTGTTTGCTACAGAAATAAAAGGTCATTGTCCTATGCTGTCATCTGCCGCTAATGCTTAGACTAATAGCTAAAACACACAAAACATGCTTTGTGTGATGCATTTTGACTGCAGTTAGTGATTCTGATTATAGCATCTGAGTGCAAATACCTGAAAGCAGATTCATATCTACAGATGTAGCTTCCTCAAGCAACATTTATCAAATCAAACCGAATTCAAGCACAATAACTTAGAATTGCATTGCAGTGAAGTTAACTGTTATCCCAATGCTATTTCGGTTTTACTTTAACTAAAAAGCTGGTGTTGACTGTGGACTGAGATTAAATCAGAAGGATTGACTAATTCAATCAAACTGTTAATCTTGGACTCCTTCAAGGAAATCCCTCACTATCACAAGGTAAAGACAATCACATTGCTGGGAACGTTTAGTTTTGCATCCTGCTGGAGTTCTCTTGTATTTTAAAGGCTATGTTACGGAAACAAACAAACACAATGAAAGATGAGTGTCCTCAACTTACCTCTGCGATGAAGAGGTGCGTAAACCCACTCATCATATTCATCATCAGCATCCAACTGCTCTCTGCGGCAGGGGAAGAAGTGTCCACGCTGCTCGGACAGAGAAGAAAGACCCAGGGCACCAAGGGTTCGAGGTACAGGCTGACTTTTGCCCTCTGCCCACTCCCCCATGCACCTCAGAAAGCTCCTCTCTCCCCACATCTCCCAGAATCAGCGCCAACAAAAAGCCTGACTTGAGCCGAAGTGTCAGGCACGTCTCCAAATGCCCCACATTTCCTTACGAAACGCAAACAGCAGCTTAGATCAGTCTAACATGGAGGGATTTATAATAAACATGCTTGCAAAAACCAAGGGCGGGTCCTTCTGGAATATCCATGCTTCAAAATATGATGTTGAAATTGTCCTCATACGCTCCACTACAAGCAGTGCTGGTCTTCAACATGCCTTTGAGCTCTAAAAATACATTCTTCTTTCTTTGTCTAAATGAGTTTGACTCCAAACAAGTAAAGTGCAGTCTCAGGAAGTCCGAAGAGAAACTTTGGACATAAAGTGAGGAACTTCCTCTGCTCCCCAGCTGTGACACGTCGGTGCGTTGGCGTGAGCAAGTTTGTGTGTGTGTGTGTGTGTGTGCATACTCGTGCCAGCACGGCTGCTTCTGCTCCAGCAGGATTTTTGCTTGCTCTTTCTTCAGGTGGAGCAAAATAAACTGGTTATCTGTTATGCTTCTCAATGAACAAGGCGATTTGAAATAATATTAAACGAAAAGCTCCTGGCTAAACCATACGATTCTCACACTCCTTCTGTCTAATCTTCAAAAGGCAACACTTTTGCTGTGGTCCACACACACCCTATAAATAGATAAAGCAGATTAATTGCTTTAGAGTGTCTTACAGGGGACAGAGGAAAAGCTCTTAGACCTGACACATAGTGTGTCTGTTATTATAATGAATTATGCATGATTTTTTAACATAATTATAAGCATAATTATGATGAGTATAGAGTGACAGTACTCTGAAAAAATACAGCACAGAACAGGCTAAAAAGCAAAGAAGACATTTAATGTTACTTGTTTAGTGACCGATTAGCTGCACTGGTATGCATCACTTTCCGATAAGTAGATTTTTTTGGGAATACATCAATCTCTCTCTTTGTTCTTTGAGTCTTTTGAGGCATAAAGAAATTTTTAGGAGGCCCAAAACTACAGAGAAAATAAATATTTATGTGATCCATAAATCAGCTAATGCCATAATAAAACATGCATTTCAGAGATCCAAGCGGCGACAAAAATGGTCGCTAATGTGACAAAATCAAATGCAGCAATAATTAAAGATCTAGTAGAGATTACACAATGTAAGATCATATACATTTTCGTCAGGTCTCTTGAACCAGTTTTTGTTTATAAATCAGTCAAAAAGATTTGTGATTTTTAATGTAACAGTCATAAATTTGCTCATGAATTAGCAGTTTAAGTCATTACTGACTAAAATTTTGTTTTTAAAAAAATCGGGGGGGGGGGGGGGAGCTTATTTTTTCAAAAATATGTTTTTGGCAATATGCATATGATGTGCAACTGTTGAATTAATTGTAAAATAATCTTTACTTTACTGTATGAGGGTTTGAACTATAATCAACACAATATTTGTTTTTGGCGGGTTTTCTGGGGGGCGGGCAGAAAACAGAGTGAAATTTATATTGCACAAATAATATATTTTTTAACATATTTGAATCAACTAGTTCAATTAGTGAAATTCACCTTAATTAATCATTTTTCTTTGCTGATGGAAAGTTTCTCTGGCTATATGTTCCTATTGACCCATATCTGCGCCACCAAAGAGAATGAATCTTCTCCAGAGATGAATCTTTGATATGGTGAGACATGTGAGCCAGTTGGCATAATCAGCTCGCCCATAGTCAAATGTTTCTCAAAAGCCTTGACATCAAGAGCAATCCAAATGTTCCAGACTGCTTTACATGGCATTAATCTGGAATACATGCTCATGCTGACCCTAAAACACTCTGTGATGGCGCCAAAACAGTTCCAAAGTCTTAAATGCCACTCAATTGTACTGCACAATTCAGCAGTAATGCATATGATGGCTTCAAAATTGCTTAGATTAATTCACATGAATACATTAATTGTATTTACATCTATTAAGTGATACTGGTTATGTCCTCTTGGTATGCTGAGATGGATAATTAATGTCTAGTTTCTGTTTGCTGCGGAAGGAATTTACGATAACGTCAGAAAAAAAACCTGAAACAATAATATAGCTAGCTAATTAACTATTAGAATATTTTCTGTTTATGATAGAACATAAAAGTACACCATGTCTAGCTCCTAATCATCTACCTTACATCAGGACTATATGCAGACTAGCAGACATCAAATTTCAGCCACAAGAGGGTGCTATGGACCCAAACATACTGTTGAATTTAATATTTGCTTAAAAAATACTTCATTTTTGCCAATAAATTTGTTAATGTCACTCAAGCACCAACTCAAAACATCATTACGTCCCTAACAGGCAGCTTTTCCTCATAATCAGGGATGATATTCAAGCCTTTAAAAACATTAGATAAGGCATGACAAAATAAAGAGAGGGAAAGAAACGATCAAGCCAGAGCTGTAACAGATACCTGATACAGAAGCTTATTCGACACGCTTAGCTACCTTCCTGTTTACACAAGATTTTCACTCTTGCTCAGTGTTTTTGTACCATTTTGCCCCATATTTCCTTCTGCAACAAAACACATCAGCATCCTTGACTTTAATTTTCACTCTTTTTAAGTATGCAAATTTAGATATACTGTATTTTTCAATAACAACATTAATTTTAAATAAGAATAAAATTAATTTTAGTTTTGGCAAGAAGGTTTCCATATAAACATAAAATCAAATCAAGTTAGTTTGGATTTCTATTTCAGTGCATAAAGAAGCATTGGATAAAATGTAATAAAGCTTATGGTTTTCAGTAACTATTGGAATCTCTACAATGAGTGTGTGCTCAGACTGCAAAGTTTAAATGAAATGGAAATGCAATCTCTTCCAGACAGACCACAACTGCGGTTTTACTTATGAGCTGGTCGACTCCACCCAAATAAACCAGTGAATTCAAATCTCTCCTTCCACACATACACATTCCAAAAAATTAATGTTGGCTGTATTTTGAAAGGCACTTTCCTCACTAAAGCAGGACTAAACAACCCCGGGATCAGATGTTTTCAATTAGGATTAAATTGGGAAAAGGCAGCAGCAACAGCAGTGGAGTCGCATATTTCAACCATAAAGTCCAGTCATATGGCCTTGGCAAACTAATAAGCCATTAAAACCACATTAAGGGGACTTGTTGAACCATTACTAATGACCTCAACTGTCAGTTTCATGAGATCAGTCTGCACATTCACTCGTCTGACCGGGTGGGAGATGTCCCCACCACTTTTTGCCATGGTCGATATTGTCCCCACCACTTTTGAAACATCTCGCAGCACGGATATACCAATACAAATAAAACATCTCCAGTTAACTAGCAGAGCATTTGTTTAGTTCGTTTGTTAAATAAGAGGTGATCTTGCGCTGAAATGTGTTGTTTTTTAAATCAAGTGATGATCAAAGTGCTTGTTGCCGCTGAAATCAGTGGCGCGGAAGTGTTGTCTTGTGGCTCGCGCACACGCTGCACTGTCTTCACTCGAATGCGCGCTTCAATCCGTTGGGGAGACTCTCTATTCGCTCCGGTGAAATCACAAAACAAAATGCACACAAACGTGTCCCTGCTTGATATACAACTACTGATAAACATAATCGGTTTTAATGAGGGGGGAAAAAAACTAGGCCTATAGCCTACGAGACGAGTGCGGATTAGAACCCAGAACATCTGATACGCTTGGCCAAAAGCTGTAGCCTGACTACGTCAGACTTCCTACTTCCGCTAATTTCATTTTGCTCCTGTAGTCAGTCTGAGATAGCAGCCTATCTTTCTGTTTTCCACCGGCCTGAAAACAGCCGGGCCAATCACTGAACAGAAGGCAGGCTGAAAGCCGTGGCGTAGTCGCTAAGCGCCGAGTTTAAGAGTTAGGTCAGAGAAATCGAAAACGACCGCGGATAGGGAGACGCGGATGCAATTCGCTCTGTTGTGGAGAATATTCCTGGCATTAGCAAACTGAAGCCCGAACAAGAAGAGTGTGTATTAAACATTTTGAATGGAGGTGATGTTGTGGCCCTACTCCCTTTGGGAAAAGTTTAATTTATCAACTATTGCCGATCGTCAGCGAGAAACTGGGGAGCCTTTTGACAGGTCAGTGTCTCCTTTCTTTTCCAGTTCTTAAATACCGTAAAACTTCAAATAATAGCCCAGGCTTTTATTTGCCCAAATCGTCTAACTCCACCGGCTTGTATTTGAGACAGGCTCTATATGAGACAAGCTTTTATAGTGTTGAGATGTTGTTCATTGAGATGTTGTTCCTAGAGTTCTCTAATCTCTAAAAATCTCCAAATGCTCCACGTGAAACTGCGGTCTTCCGATCTTTTACTATCTTGTCGATTGATTTTGATTAATATTTGCGAGGGAGAGAGCAAGATAGCGCTCGTGTTGTTTGAAGACCTGAGAGTGCGCGCGCGGCTCTCTCTCTCTCTCTCTCTCTCTCTCTCTCTCTCTCTCTGCTAGTTTGCGCCCTGTCAAGAGCAGCAGTCATTCTATTACATCACTCACCGATCAAAAAAGTCGTTCACAGCCATGTTCACTCCGGTATTTCGCTAGCATCATCAAGTGTTTACAGTGGAAGTTCGATCATAGATTTGAGTTCGATGCATGATGTCTGTGGTTCGATGCAGCTGTGTCAGCGCATAACATACGTCATGAATAAACTTATCTGATTGGCTTACGGTTAACCAATGATTTTAAACTTTAGAAATCGCCCCCTAGCGAGAGAGAAAACACTTCTCTATTATGCTATGCCAGACTCTGTCTACGAAGCAAAGTGAAGTAGCAGAGTCTGGTATTACCAGGCTACAAAAGCTGTGCCACTAGACCATTACAGAAGGCTACATACAGAGTAGCCTATTGTCACGGTAGACATATTCTCTGGTCTCTTCTAGTCTTGTGTTTATGTTGTTGTATGAGTGCACGTGCGTGTGGGCGTGAATGATTGGCATTCCGGATCCGCTCCAGCTGATCATCATCACCTCACCAGCTGCACGCAATCTCATCACTCTATATATACTTACCGCTGTTTCCTCATCTTTGTCAGATCGTTGTCTTGATGTCTACGGTGTTGGTGTTCCTGTGTTCTGTTCCGCCTGATGTTCCTGTTCGTCGTTGTCGCCATCATCGTTGTCGCGTGGATTGGGATTACCGTAATTCCTCAAATAAAGACCGGGGCCTTTATTTACCTGAACTGCAGATGGTGGCCGGCTTTTATTTGAAGCAGGCTTTTATTAGAGGCAGGCCTTTATTTCTAATTCGCGATCCCCGCCCGCCCGTCAGCCAAGTTTCCATGGTGACGCGTCATGCTTGGCACGTGTTCACCACAGTCAAAATAGCGCTGTATGACAGATGTAGCGCTTTTATTTCTAAAAATTAACAAACTTGCTTACCATGTCATCAACTATCTTCTATTCTGACTCTCAATTCAGTGTAAGTGAGTTTGTTTTGTCGTTTAAAACCCTTTATAATTGATCCTGATCTGTGTAACGTGAGATGGGCATCGCAGTTCAGAGAGTCCTGTCGGATTTATTACGTTACACTTACACAGCGCGTGAATTCTTCAGTTTCTCCCGAAATGCATGAAAGTAAGTGGCCGGTGAACTGGGAGAAGAATAGAGTAAACTTTATACTTACACTGTGTATCTGATATGAATAAAACACGTCGCCAAATATATTTGAATGGATTATTGCTGCTTCCATAGACAGCATTGTGTATTTTACAAACTATAAATGTATTGTTTTGCTATAAATCTTATCTATTTAAATGTCTGAAACCTAAAATAAACGTGGTTAAAAACACTGAATAGTAGTTGTGATATATGACAAGCGCTGAGCGCGTCCGTCTTTGAGTGTACACTAATTTTTCCCCGGCCTTAATTTGAGACCGGCCTTTATTTGTCCGCGTTGACCACGCACCCGGCCACTATCAGAGGCCCGGCGTTTATTTGAATACCGGTTTTTATTTGAGGAATTACGGTATTCGTTGTCATCACATCTTCACTGCACTTCACGGATACTGACCATCGAAGTCCCTGCGTCACTCCACCATCGGCTGCACTGTGTGTTCGTTCGGTGTCATCTTGATTATATTCATTAAAAGAGTACATGTAACTTGCATTTGCTTCCTGTCATTCATCCTGCAGACATGACAGAACGATCTGACCAGCAAATGGAAGCAGCAAGTGCGCCCCAGGCATCCCTGGAAGACTTCATTCATCATAGTATCCGCAGAATGGATGCTCAAGAGAAGGAGATCGGCGACACGGGTCGCGCAGTGCAAGCCCTAGTGACGCAGGTGTCCGAGCTCACCCAGCAGATCCAACGCCTACGAGTTCCCACTGCGCCGCCCACACCGGCCGTTCCCCCCACACCACCGGTGAACGCATCGCAGCCGGAGCCACGCCTCCCAGTTCCGGAGGCTGATGGGGGAGACCCCTCCCACTGCAGAGCTTTCATCACCCGCTGCTCGATGCACATTGCACTACAGCCTCTCACTTTTAGCTCTGAAGAAGCGAAGGTAGCATTCACATTGACTTTACTGACCGGGAAGGCGGCATTATGGGGAACGGCGGTGTGGGAGAACCAACACCCATGCTGCACCTCGTTCCAGACCCTCACCGCCGAGATGAGAAATGTGTAGTAAACTTGAGGCTACTATCGGGTGGGATCTCCGCCAGGAAGTCCTCATCAGCTGTTACATCTACCTCCACGCTCCTCCCGGTAAGACTAAGATGGTCAGTCCACCAGCACGACTGTCAGGCACTATTGGATTCCGGGGCTGAAGGTAATTTTATGGACCACAAGTTTGCTCAAAGATTTCAGATTCCCCTCAAACCACTCAGTCACAGGATTTCAGTTCACGCACTTAACGGACAGGAGTTACCCACCATTTCCCTTTCCACGGAGAACGTCACCCTCATCACTTATGGCAATCACTCTGAGACAATTTCATTTTACATTCTGGACTCACCCCTGGCACCTGTCGTTCTTGGACATAAGTCTTGTGTCTGCTTGTTCGTCTGTTCCTGTTTCTGTGTTCCAGGAGGAAGCAGGGGATTTGTCTAACGTGCCCGCGGAGTATCTAGACCTGAAGGAGGTGTTCAGTAAGTCTCGTGCTGCTTCTCTACCTCCGCATCGTCCCTATGACTGTGCTATAGATTTACTGCCAGGTAGGTCTCCGCCTAAAGGCAAATTCGCTCTCGATTCCGGAGAGAGAGGCTATGGAGAAATATATTTCTGATTCTCTAGCAACCAAGTTCATTCGCCCTTCCTCTTCTCCAGCGGGGGCGGGGTTCTTTTTTGTGGGGAAGAAGGACGGTTCTCTGCGACCTTGTATTGATTACCGAGGGTTGAATAACATCACGGTAAAGAATACTTATCCTTTGCCGCTGATGTCTTCAGCTTTCGAGAGGTTGCAGGGAGCGTGCGTCTTCACAAAATTGGATTTGCGTAACGCTTATCATTTGGTTCGCATTAGAGAGGGGGATGAGTGGAAAACAGCCTTTAACACCCCCAGGGGGCACTTTGAATACTTGGTCATGCCTTTCAGGCTGTCCAACTCCCCGGCTGTATTCCAGGCACTGGTCAATGACGTATTGCGAGATATGATCGATCAGTTCATATATGTCTACCTGGATGACATATTGATTTTTTCTTCTTCTCTTCAGGAACATGTGCAACACGTTCGACGAGTGCTTCAGAGGTTGCTAGAGAATGGGCTTTTTGTCAAGGCGGAGAAATGCGATTTTCATGCACAGTCTGTCCCTTTCTTAGGTTACATTGTGTCGTCTGAGGGAGTGCGAATGGACCCTGAGAAAATTAAGGCAGTGGTGGAGTGGCCAAGTCCAGATTCCCGCAAGGCCCTGCAGAGGTTTTCTGGGGTTTGCCAACTTCTACCGGCGTTTTATTCGCAACTTTAGCCAACTAGTCGCACCTCTGACAGCCTTGACCTCCCCCAGAACTACGTTCAGGTGGTCGGACACAGCTGAGGCTGTGTTCGTCAAACTGAAAGGCCGCTTTGTTTCAGCCTCCATCCTTGTCGCCCCTGATTCCTCACGTCAGTTCGTGGTGGAGGTCGACGAGTCGGAGGAGGGAGTAGGTGCAGTGCTGTCCCAACGCTCTCTTGCAGACGACAAAATGCACCCTTGCGCGTTCTTTTCTCATCGACTGTCACCCACCGAACGTAATTAAGACCTTGGTAACAGAGAGTTGTTGGCAGTTAAGTTAGCGTTGGAGGAATGGCGCCACTGGTTAGAAGGGTCGGGGTACCTTTTATCGTCTGGACCGATCATAAGAATCTCGAATACATTAGGACCGCTAAAAGATTGAACTCCAGGCAGGCTCGGTGGGCTCTGTTTTTCGGTCATTTTGATTTTTCCCTGTCATATCGTCCGGGTTACAAGAACATCAAACCCGACGCCCTATCTCGTATATTTAATTTTTCCGAGCGCCCGTCCACTCCCGAGTGTATTTTGCCCGAAACTCTATTCGTTTCGACACTCACATGGGAGATCGAGTCGAGGGTTGTTAAGGCCTTGGATGGGGTAACGCCTCCGCCCGGTTGCCCACCGAATCGATTATTTGTGCCGGAGGGATTAGGGTCGGACGTCATTCAGTGGGGTCATGGCTCCAACGTGGCTTGCCATCCAGGGGTTAATCGAACTAGGTTTTTAGTCAAGCAACGATTCTGGTGGCCACTTATGGCTCGTGACATTCACAATTTTGTTTTGGCTTGCTCGGTTTGTGCCACTGGTAAAACTTCCAATCGACCTCCAGACGGGTTACTTCAGCCACTGCTGGTGCCTTCGAGACCCTGGTCCCATATCGCTCTAGATTTTATCACCGCCCTCCCACCCTCTCAGGGGAACACAGTAGTTTTGACTGTGGTGGACCGGTTCTCGAAGGCAGCCCACTTTGTTCCCTTACCCAAATTACCTTCAGCTAAGGAGACAGCGGCGGCAGTCGTAGATCACGTCTTTCGGTTACATGGCCTCCCGACAGACGTGGTTTCCGACAGAGGACCCCAGTTCGTGTCCAAATTTTGGCAAGAGTTTTGCAGATTACCTGGGGTGACGGTGAGTTTGTCCTCTGGGTTTCATCCCCAGAGCAATGGTCAAACCGAGAGAGCCAACCAGGATTTGGAGAGAGTGTTGCGATGTTTGGTCTCCAAGAATCCTTCCTCTTGGAGCCAACAACTGTCTATGGTAGAGTACGCGCACAACACGTTACCAGTGTCGGCTACGGGCCTATCTCCGTTTGAGTGTAGCGTAGGTTACCAGCCACCTATTTTTCCCAGTCTGGAATCCGAGGTTGCGGTCCCCTCCGCCCACGCCTTTGTCCAGAGATGTCACCGCACTTGGACTAGAGCCCGAGAGACTCTACTCCAGGTGGGGGCGCGCACCAAGGCCAAGGCCGATCGCCACCGGTCAAGGACTCCCGTATACGTCGTTGGTCAAAAAGTGTGGCTTTCTACTAAGAACATTCCTCTTCGCACCGTTTCTAATAAACTTGCACCCAAATTTATCGGCCCGTTCGCTGTCACCAAGATTCTTAGTCCGGTGGCAGTCCGCCTCAAATTACCTCCCGCGTACAGGAGGGTTCATTCCGTGTTCCATGTATCCAAGATTAAACCCGTGTTTCATTCACATATTAATCCGCCAGTCCCGGTTCCTACCCCACCGCGGCTCGTAGATGGGGAGACCACATATTCGGTTAATCGGATTCTGGACTCTAGGCGGAGGGGACGTGGATTTCAGTACTTGGTGGACTGGGAAGGTTACGGTCCGGAGGAGAGAAGTTGGGTGCCTGCTAGAGACATCCTGGATCACTCCCTTATCGATGATTACAATCGACAGGTAAGGGGGTCTGGGAACGCCAGGAGGCGTTCTTAGAGGGAGGGGTACTGTCACGGTAGACATATTCTCTGGTCTCTTCTAGTCTTGTGTTTATGTTGTTGTATGAGTGCACGTGCGTGTGGGCGTGAATGATTGGCATTCCGGATCCGCTCCAGCTGATCATCATCACCTTACCAGCTGCACGCAATCTCATCACTCTATATATACTTACCGCTGTTTCCTCATCTTTGTCAGATCGTTGTCTTGATGTCTACGGTGTTGGTGTTCCTGTGTTCTGTTCCGCCTGGTGTTCCTGTTCGTCGTTGTCGCCGTCATTGTTGTCGCGTGGATTGGGATTATTCGTTGTCATCACATCTTCACTGCACTTCACGGATACTGACCATCGAAGTCCCTGCGTTACTCCACCATCGGCTGCACTGTGTGTTCGTTCGGTGTCATCTTGATTATATTCATTAAAAGAGTAACTTGCATTTGCTTCCTGTCATTCATCCCGCAGACATGACACCTATAAGCTACATATAAAATTCGAAAATTCTCTCCACTAATAACATATAAGATATAATTATACGACCAATTAAACCCCAAATTAAACCCAATCTACTATTTAAATCGATTGCTGGACATCGTAATGTTATTGTTATTACGTCACACGCATCTGTCAAAGCACAACAGGGCAAGACGTGTGTAACGTTAACTTACTGCAGCAGCTCTCTCTGTGTCCTCTGCTATTTTCCATATGCGTTTTGTCCATATAAATGTGTTATTCAGTATTTATTCAGTATTAACTACGTGCAGACGCGACTAATCGATAATAAAAAAAGTTGTCAATTATTTTCATTGTCTTAATTTTCAAGTCTTTAAATAATTAATTAGATGCTCTGAGTTGATTTGCATCTCAAAACGGCTTGAATCTTCAATAAATGATAAACAAAGACCATCAATACCAATGAGTATTAAACAAGTTGATTCATGCACTTGACGTCATCTTGAAGAGTTCTTTTCACTTTGCCTTGTAGACAAGTGGCTTTTCAATTAGGCCAACCAAAGTCTACAATAGGCTGAATGTACTTAATTTCAAGTTCAATAGGAAAATTGTTTACAGATTTTCTTCATCTACTGGCAGCAGCCAGTGGTTATAAGATTCCTTTCATTCTATAGTCTCAGCCAGAGAGATGTCACAGAGAGGAAATATTCACAAAACCAGAGGAAATCCTGAAGTCTGTCACTGTTGTATCTCACTCATCCTCTCTCTTATATCTGTGATCATATCTGTGTTATTCCAGTATCACAGCTGTCACCACAAACCTTACATATGGTCACCATTTGTATCAGCAAGCTTGACCACAGCATAGTATATCATAGTGAAATTTTACAGTAATATTTTAAAGAAATAGAGAAATAAAGTTGTGAGATATGAAATCGTAGCTAATTAACATGAGGTGGACAGTACAAGTATACAGTTAGGCCATACAAAATGGAGATTCTCAACCAAGTCAAAAGCCATGAAATACATTTTCCGACAAAATTTGGGGAGGATCCCTTCAAAAATCCTGTTGTATACTGGCCTTCGGATTTTTACAGCTTCTTGTGAATAATGAAGCTTATCTGTATAAACAAGGAAAAAGAATGTTCAGAAAAACATCTCTGTTATATTTGCTACTGTGTGAGGCACATTTGATAAGACCACCTTGTAGCAAAGTTGGAGAGTCTATGCCTGTGTGTGTTTATGCTATGGGAGTATTGTCGGAAAACAATAACTCAAGCTCGGTTAAACTGCACCGAGGCAGGGGGGTGATTCTTCGGTTTCAGACTTCCAGGTGTGAATCTGCTGGACGACTGAGGGATTTAGGAATGTGCTGGATTTTTCCGCTAAGGAGGAAAATCATATTTATCTTTCAGCCCGAATAAGCATCCCACACTGACCTACTTCTCCACATCCCCATGAGATCTTTTAATTAGTCTGAAGTGAAGGGCAAACTGAAGGGGAATCTACACAAAAGACACCCACGTGCTGAAGAAGAACAATTCACAGATACCTTTACTTGGAAAACAATAACTTGAATTCAGACTAAGCTGAAGCCTACAGTTTAGGAATTCCCAAAACAAAATGAGCAATTTAGAAATTAAACAATGAAAAAAGCTCTGGGAAAAGAAACCAGCCTAATATTGCTGGTCTCCCTGGTTTTAGAGGGATTTTTTTTTTGTCATAACCAACTTGACATCCAGCTTTTACATCTTACAATGTTATCTTGAGCTAGTCATGCAAAACGGCCTCGGAAGAAAGTTGGACTGAAGCCATGACAAGGCAAATGATCTGGAACAGGAGAGACTGAGAGACTTCTGCATTGAAAATGGCGACTAAAGGCCAAAACAACTAGAATTAAACTAAATGAAAGCATCAGGCCCTGACCTCTGTGATTCACGTTGGCATGGACCCGTAAGAGTACTTTACTCCAACTCTGCCATGACTAAATAAACTCAATAACAAAAGCTCTTCAATCACAGAGACTGCTCTCAATGCCAAGCTGGATGTAAGTTCAGGGCCGCTTCGTCCAAGCACAAGACCCTTATTGTTGAGGCAGAGGCAGGCCAGTCAGTTTAATGATGCTGAATGCACAGTAAAGTTTCAGCTAAAAAAGGAATGTCTGCTGGATCATTAGATTCTGACATGGTAATACACCTTTACATCAGAGGCATGGAAGTGCAATCAAATTTGATCCACATTATTACACTACTACTCTGCCATCTCTTACATTATTACTCCTCATTCCCATAGTTCTTTGGCCTATGTAAGAAGTACTGTACCTGCATGCCATTCTCCTTCCATTACTGTAATTATATCAGACCTCCTACTTTAGTTCCATCAAATTAGATTCTTTGAGAAAATTGACGAGTTAAAATCTCACCAGACTTGATCTACTCACTAGAGCCTTTCCAGCAAGCATGCTTTTAGTCCAGCTCATAAATAGCCTACTGTTACAAAAAATCCAACTTCTTTCAAAATGTGAAAAAATGTGAAACAGTGGCATAGAAACCATACCCTTTCACATGTAAATCTTATAAAGAAATGTCTAAATTCTTTGCAGGTGTAAAACACAACAGTTCACAAATTAGAGATAGCCTTTTACAAATTAATGAACATTTTTATATATTTATAACTAAGGGTTTATCTGAACAAGCCAATCAGTAATCCCATGATCAGACGTAAACCTGATGCTGTTATTTGTATAAACCGCCTATATATTTGAAGAAGACCCGAAGGAGTGTGTGGCCTGCTAAACTATGCTTGTTCTTTTTTGGAGCGAATACTACAGTACATGAAATATATCTAGAACAAAATTAAACATGATCAATCGTATCCTAAATTAACTGTATTGAACCGTATTCAAATGTGGCCTCCAAATGCGTCCTTCGTTTCCTGTGAATTGAAAGACACAACAGATGGATCCTTCGTGGCCTTGTCTAGTCCAGAATTCATTGACCGCCAGTGATGACAGGATTTTTTTTCCTATATTGACTACCAGCTATATACAGCGTGCTGCTAACCTCGAAAATCCAGCTGTTTTCTAACAATAACTTAGCTCTCCTTATTAGCTAGGCTCCTTGCATGCTGGCTAATAACTTTTTTTAAAGGGTACCTATTATGGCATTTAAAATGTTCCAAAATAATGTTCTGGGAGTCCCCAACAACAGTTTTACATGCATGCAATGACAAAAAACACTTTTGTTGTCTTATAATATGCATTTATTTTTACCTGATTTGCTCACCGACTCCCTAATGATTCGTTTGACGACTCATTTGTCCAAACCCCTCCTTTGCGTGACGCTAATCGGCGGTGATTGGTCAGATGACGCAGTCAGTTATATTTTGCGTTAGCCCAAAGCTTAAACATATTGATAAAGCACTGCAGTACTACAATACGCTTCACATAATTTCACATATTTCAAAAAACAAAAAAAATGACATTGGAGACCTAGAAGCTGCTGAGCGTAACTCTCACTCTCTCTCACACACACGCACACACACACACACACACACACACACACACACACACACACACACACACACACACACACACACACACACACACACACACACACACATAAAAGCAACAATTATTAATAGTACTTACAGGTTGTGATTCGGAGGAGGAAGCTGATCCAAATAAACTTGGTATTGAACCTTCCTATATCAGCCGACTCGCGAATCCACACTTGAAAGCATTTGTGTTTGTGAAGCGATCGTCATTAAAATAACGCGAACACAGCTCAAGGTGGCTATACTTGTGTGGTATAGTTGTAAATATAAACTCTAGCCACTGAGTCTTCACATGCTTGTCCCTGGGCAGTGAAAAAAAAAGTTTGCTTTTGATTCGCACTTCAGAACAGAGTCTCGTCGACATGTTGTTGTCAGGTTTCTCTGTCTGCTCGGCGCGCGCACTGAGTGGGCGTGTCGAATTCAAATAACTTGTACAAGTGACGTACGAAAGTTAGAGAAAATGCATCGTTTGTCTATCGATTCATATCAGCGACTCAGAGTCGACTCTTACTTTTGAGAGACAATAACTTTGTATACGGTGAACTTTCATATTTAAGACTTTGCAGGATGTTTTTGTTCACTTAGATCTATGTTACACACTACATGAAAGGTAATTTTCAAAATTCCATGATAGGTACCCTTTAAAGCTGGGTCTCCAACATTGGCAGCGCTGTGTTGGACAGATTTGTGCAGCGGTGTTCCATGAGGGAGAGAGAGCGCGAGAGGTATGGGTGAGAGAGAGAGAGAGGGACGAGCGAGAGGTAGTGCTGTCACGGTTGCTGAAGAAGAGAGTCCAAAAAGGCGTGAAGCAGGTAATACAGTCTTTTAATGGAAACAAGGCAAAGCCGCAACGGCCGTATAACAAAGGAAAGTTCACAAAAATATTCTTGGTAGCAGAGAGATGCTCAAGCGACCGGTCCGGAAGGCTTTGTGAGAGATAAGCGCAGGATAGCTGGTGAGGCGTCGAACCCTCTGCAACACTCCACGGCACAGCACTGGACACAGCACAAGCAAGGTAACGTATTGTACAAACTAATAATCAGCACCGGACAGGACAAGACAGGACAGGACTAATCATCTGTAGATGAAACACAAGCGTTTAGCAACATACGTGACGGGTAACAATAATCCGACAGAGAAGAGGTGAAAGAGGCAGCTAGAAATAGAGAGACTAATGACAAGAGATTGAGAGCAGGTGAGGAGATGAGAGAACAAGGAGCAGGTGAAAGAGATGAGTGAGTAACAACGTGTGTGTGTGTTTGTGTGTGTGTGTGTGTGTGTGTGTGTGTGTGTGTGTGTGTGTGTGTGTGTGTGTGTGTGTGTGTGTGTGTGTAAGTGTGTGTGTATGAGAGCAACCAGCAGATGGAGAGAGAGAGAGAGAAAGAACCAGGATCATGACAAGTGCTGCGCGAATGCACGACTACGGCACTCTGCAATCAAATATGATTTTAAATAGGCTTAGTAAAAATTTTTTTTTTTAAATTTAAAATCAATGTGTGACGGTCAGCGTTGATATTGTGGCGGGCCGCCACAAATAAATGAGCGTATGGGAAACCCTGGTTTAATATAACTTAAAAAAGTCCAGTACAAAAGTTACTGCCACTCATCAATGGCAGCTGTCACAGTTGCTAGGTGACAAGAACAATCCACAGTAGGTAGGATCGTCCTAACCAGTGGCGGCGTCAGGGGGGAGCTACAGTAGGTGGTGCTGTAGCTCCCCCTATAATAGCCATAGCACCCGCCCAGCACCCCCAAGAAATGTCTGTGATTTTTTTATTTATATTTTAATGTCATGTTTGAATAGTCTTTTTCATGTTGTTAAATATATATTTAGTCTAAAAAAACATGAGGCCCAAACAGGCGATCTTCTTTGGCCAATGGACGCGGCGCCCGGTGAACGTTTGCAGACATCCCAAGTCTCACGTATATAGATAGCGGCTCCCTGATCCTGATGGCCGCAAATTAGTTAAAATCTCCCGGAATCTAAGCTCCAAACGTGTAGCGCGCGCAAGACAGAGAGAGCGAGAGACCTTGCGTGTGTGTGTGTGTGTAAATGTGCGTGTGTGCGCATGAAGCGCAAGACAGAGAGAGCGAAAGACCTTGCTTGTGTGGGTGTGTGTGTGTAAATGTGCGTTTGTGCGCATGAAGCGCATGTAATAACCCCCCCCCCCCCCCCCCCCCCCCCCCCCCCCCCCGTCAACAAAACCGAACAATCGACCCAAAATTCAAAGCACCGTCTATTAAGTGTTAAACATCCCCATAGCACCTGCAACAGAAAATCTCTGGCGCCGCCACTGGTCCTAACAATGCTCATTCCAACCTTTCTGGCCTTCGAAGGATGCAGCCTCTGAAGTCAGAGTCCTTCGAAGGATGCAGCCTCTGAAGTCAGAGTCCTTCGAAGGATGCAGCCTCTGAAGTCAGAGTCCTTCGAAGGATGCAGCCTCTGAAGTCAGAGTCCTTTGAAGGATGCAGCCTCTGAAGTCAGAGTCCGAAGGATGCAGCCTCTGAAGTCAGAGTCCTTCGAAGGATGCAGCCTCTGAAGTCAGAGTCCGAAGGATGCAGCCACTGAAGTCAGAGTCCTTTGAAGGATGCAGCATCTGAAGTCAGAGTCCTTCGAAGGATGCAGCCTCTGAAGTCAGAGTCCGAAGGATGCAGCATCTGAAGTCAGAGTCCTTCGAAGGATGCAGCCTCTGAAGTCAGAGTCCGAAGGATGCAGCCTCTGAAGTCAGAGTCCTTCGAAGGATGCAGCCACTGAAGTCAGAGTCCTTCGAAGGATGCAGCCTCTGAAATCAGAGTCCGAAGGATGCAGCCACTGAAGTCAGAGTCCTTCGAAGGATGCAGCCTCTGAAATCAGAGTCCGAAGGATGCAGCCACTGAAGTCAGAGTCCTTCGAAGGATGCAGCCTCTGAAATCAGAGTCCGAAGGATGCAGCCACTGAAGTCAGAGTCCTTCGAAGGATGCAGCCACTGAAGTCAGAGTCCTTCGAAGGATGCAGCCTCTGAATTGGGACACAGCTCATGGTGTCTTAGCATGTTTTCATTTGTTGTCATAGCAACTCGTTGTTTAATTAATTTGATACACCTGCTCAAGATATAAAGAAATGAGGACATTTAATTCTACTGAACTACCCGTAAGTGCTTAACTACAACTCACGCAGGTCAGTTTATTTGACAAATTAATATTGTGAGGTAACGCAGCGCTGTTAGACTTGGTCTAGCGTTACACTATCATACTAAACAGCATTTGAGTGTGTTGAAAGTTGTAATGTTATTCTATGTGTTAGTTTGTTGGCTATATGATACAAGCAATAAGCTAAATCAACATTAGAATAACGAGCGACGTCTCTGTCAAGTCGAAGTTTGCCGCGAAGCTCTCGGCATCTCAGAAACGCCACGCCAATATTGATCCTCGTTTTAGTTCTTCTTTTGTCCCAATGTCTGCTTGCCATGATCCATAATGTTTGAACGAAACAACAACAGTGTGCTAATAAACATTACGCAGTTGTCCACATCTGTCGCCATGGCAGTACAAGAGGAAACCAGGGATAACGCGGATATTACGTCATTGACAGGCGACAAGGGACGGGCACTAAAATTGTGAATTTCTCTGAATTTACAAATTCTTGGAAACATTTAGGATAATGTAAGTACATAATTAAAAGAAATATATACATAACACTGTGCAAGTGGTTTTTGGATATTTTGATACAGAATTCTTACATATTGTACTTTTAAATTAAAACGGAAAAGTAGTAAATGGTGTGCAAATACGAAGCTCTCTGCTTCCATTTACACACAATATCATTTCCCAACAAAAACTTGCAGAAAGGAAAGGAAACAGTAAGTCCAGAGGGTCCATAAAAATCTTTCAGGAAATAAAAACAAGCCCACAAGTTCCACCAAGATGGACTTCACAGTAGTTCCAGTGACTCATCTATTGTCTGGATGGGAGAGATATGTGATACAACTGTCTAAACAACATGATGTCACAACAGTCAAGAGTGCAAAACTTTCCCATATGAGAGAAACAGAAGAGTGATCACAAGTTGTATTTTAGTCAACTGAAAAAAAAAACATATTCAACAAGATACATTGTGAAAGTACATGTAAACTTAAAAAAAAAACTTTCGTCATCTGCATGCTAATAGTCTATATGAACTCTGCACTTTTCAAGTAGATATCTACAATGCACCAAAAATATTAGTCACAAGATGTGACTCTTGCATCATTGTTATAATAGAGACTTGCTATTTTAACTCGATTGCGTTCATTAAAGACTTGAACTTCTAACTAGTAAGTTCATTTGAAGTTTTTCGATGTAAATAAATTAAAGGTATTCAAAGAAAATGCTCCTGATCCAATTATGATTCATTTGTTGGACAACTATCCAGTATTTTGGTCAAGCCATTTTGAAATATTAAGGATTCAACCTTTTGCAGGCCAGATTTCATATATCAGATTGCAACAGTCCGTATCTCCTTCAATATGGACTTCTGAGGATTCTCAACTGATACCAGATTTTCATGGATTTGAATAGAATCATTAACCGAGGTTTCCAGCTTTCAACTCTTAGGAACTCGTAGCTCTCTGAGTATTCAATTCAATTCAAGTAAGTATTCAATTATTTCCCATTTGAGCAGAAAATAAAATAAAAAACACAACAGGTCAATGTCTATTCCTTTTGTAGAACGACAGGAGGGAAAAGGAAAAGCAATTTGGAAAGAATATACAGCACACATAATGAGGGAAATATCATAAATAGACTAAGAAAGAGGGTGTGCATTCATCTGGCTGTGCTAAAAACACTGTCAGTGAGAGACTTCATAAGGGCTGGACCAACATCTGGTTTCGACAAGCTTTCCCCCTGCAGACGAACTCTGAGGAATGGGTTGGAGAGGAGCTTTCTGAGGGAAGGAGGGAGGAGTGGGTATATAACAGCTGGATTGCATATTGTGACACAATGACACAATATGTGTATGGTTTATACATTTCAGACCCAGCAGTAAATATACTATGCTTTGTAGTTGCTATTGTCAGAACAAACAAACTATAAGGGATTTCTGATGATCCCAGAAAATGTTTGTGCAAAATGTTTAATTCTGTGTTGCATTATAACCTAATGCATGTATTTATTCTTTAATCAAAATGAAATAAATTGTTCTGCTTTGTTTGACATCACCACCATAGACATTGAGTGAGTGAGAATGTCCCATTCAGAATAATGGTCATCCAATATTGTTTTTTCCCCTCATAAAGTCCCTGTGAACCGGAAGTTGCAACTGACATTACTTCAGTGTTGTGATGTATTTCCAAGTGAAACGGAATATTGAATGGAAGGCAGGGTTTTAAGGATATTCAACCCAAGCTGTCAAACTGACATCAGTAGAGAAGAAACACCATTCCAGAACATATTTTTATTTTATTTTATTTTGATTAAAGATTACCACAACAAACTTGCACTGATTAATTGTTCACCACAACACTAGTAATGTGTGAAAATATTAAATAGGGTAAATTTTTATTTCAAGATGACATTTGGTCACCCTCAAGTCTTATTTTGTTGCATCCTTGCCTCTAACTATACTTTTCAGTCAATTCCATTGCATAAGATCAATATCAACATTAAGATCAACAATTTGTACCTGTAGGCTACTGTATGTTTTAAATTATTAAAAAATGGACTGGAAAATCAGTAGTGAGATCAATCTGATTTTTATATTTCTGTTGAAGATTAGTCATATGTTATTTGTCATTTGTCTGATCATTTTAGTTTTTTTTTTCTTTTCTATTGTAGACTAGATTCTCAGCATGCAGCAGACAAAGACATTACTCTCTTTTTCTTTTTTAGTACCTTTTAATATATCGTCCAGGGCTGGACGTCTGGAGCACACATGTATCCACTTATGCGCTGTTTCCTGCACTCCACTCACCTTACTCTGGGCTTAGTTCTCGAGGCAGGGCCAGTGAAAACACCCATTGTTTTCTTTGGAGGTGAAAGCATTGCAGGGAATTGCTGAACAGAAGTGCAACATATTGACCATGGAGATACACAGAAATATGTGGACGTAGAGAAGGCAATGAGAAAAAGGAGATAAGTAGACTCATTACTGCCAACTTGGTCAAATCCTTAGGATTCAAGATTTGTATTACATTGGTGACACTGATATTGTAATGAATGACTTATCATCATTCATCATTCAATGACAACATATGCTTATCATTAACAAGACTTACACTATATGGAGGAGAAATAATCTATTTATGACCAAAACCACAACCGCCTTCACATGCTCACACAATGGTGAATACAGGTACCAGAAGACCTCAATGATCGATGTCCCAAGTTATAGCCTGTCCAAAAAAAAACGATTTATTTGTTCTAATTGGAGAAGCAATTCACAATCAGAGCGTGAAAAGCAGCAGCAGGCAACCACAGGTGCCATAAGATAAAAGTGCAACACTACAAGCCTGAATTCCACATCCAGTCAAAGCCAAGCATCTAGAAAGGAATTTGGAATTAATTGTCTGGAATCATGCACTGCCGTTATGGCAAGCCATTTCTACATTTATTCTTTAAAATGAACTAGCATATTTTATCTTAATAGTACTTGTTTTTATTAATATTCATAGTGGTATTCATGTCACACTAGTAATTAATCTAGTAGCAACAACTACATTCAATTAGTTTATTATTTCGTCTCAATAGTCAACAGTTTTGCCATTGAATTACTGGTATTGCAATTTGTGATTTGTATATTAAATATGAATTCATTTTTCTTAGATTAAAGTGCACTCATATTGTGTAATACCCCTTTTAGTAGATTTTCTTTATAGTAATTGTTTCTAGTGAGGCTATACCTTAGGCTATCTATTCAACATAAATGAATAGATTGTAGTAACAAATTTGAATAATTAAGCCTCGTTATCTAATGAATAGTTAATAGTATAGTATGAATAATGTATTAAGTATCGTATGAATAATATTCACTTTTAGATCGCTTACTAGTCGGTTAAAAATAAGTTTTATAACATAAATATAAATACTAGTTAGTTTTTAAGCAACATGCTTGGAAGTTGGCACATTGTGGTTGAATACATGAAGGGCATGAACTCACGGATTGTGGTCCTCTTATGGCTGAGATTTCGTACAGTGTCCTGCAGTGAATCCAGTCTGTGCTGCAGCGCTGAAGCTTTATTGATCACCAGCTCTGCTTCAGTCTGGATCTCCACAAACATGCTGCTCGCGTGCCGTGACAGGTCGGACAGCTGACGGAGGATGTTGATCAAAGTTTGACAGTTCACAGCATCCAGGGAAATAAATACATCCTTATTAACTTCCAGTCGTCCTCTGTTTATTCTGCCCAGGCTCCGGGGCTCCACTATTCTCTTATGAAACGGCATTTTTCATGGGAAAGATCCAGTTGTTTGTTATATTAGAATTATTTCACTTGTCTAGAATTGTAAATTGTTCTTGTCCAGTCAGGTGTTGTAACCTGTTCTGCAAACATCCTGACATCCCGCCTCATGATTCAAAGGATCCTGCCCTTATTCTTCTGGAAGAGCGCTTTCTCAAACTTTCTTCTGGGGAATCGTTTCTCAGGGCAAACTCAAAAACATGGAATCTGGAGCATCAGGGGGATCTGGAGCATAAGGGGGATCTGTAATGTGGATCTCACGCCAGCTCCAGAGGAACGTTTATACAATAATAGCAGCCCAACTTGAATTAATTGATTGTGGATTGCGTTTTAACAATAACATTTATGATTAATTAATTTTTATAAAATGAATATTTTATATAAATTTATTTTACTAATGAAATGAAGATCGAGAAGGTGATTTCCTGACATTAAACAAGCAGTTTTGACCTGAGAAATTTACCAAGAGACTGAGAAAAACTATCTAAAGTAGTTCATAAGTTTATTTATTTAGCAGGAAAAATAAGTGGAAAGGGAAAACAGCAATGTAATGCTGGTAAAGTGCGCCCTCGTGTGGCATTTTATTGAACATGTCATATTCCTTTTTTTTCTTTCTTTCTTTCTTTCTTTCTTCTTTCTTTTCTTTTTTCTTTCTTTCTTTCTTTCTTTCTTTCAAAATAGACTCATTGCCACAAGACAAGTTCTAAATGTACTTCTCTCCTACTGATCTATATAATGTCATTCTATATAAATCAGCGTTCTCTCCTCTGTCTGAACCATTGAGAATAACACACTTACCTCCACTTTGACTATAGACTAGACACTTTTGGTTTTCCAGAAGCAATCTCTGGCAAAGTTATGGTTTTTGTGAAATGTAAGTCTTTATGTTGCTATTTATGTTACTATTTTCTGTAGGTTTAGTTTAATTAAAGCAATAGCCTAAGTCATTCTAGAATTTTATTTTCTAAAAATTAATTTGTGCTGGTGAAAAGGAGCAGGATGAGGAGATCATAATTATGATTATGATCTATTTGGGACATGATTGATATAATATAAAATATGTTGATGTAAAATATATTTATTTGTATTCTAGAATAGTATTTGTATGTGATTTTTTTTCTATTTCTGATATTCCTCATAAGACCAATATTATCTTCAATAATAACTTAGTAAGAAATGACAAATTATGTGGATATGCTTAATTTGTATGGAAATAGTATAAATGCAGATTATTAAACCTTAAAAAAGGGCAATGTAATGGATATTAAATAAAGGATTTATGTTTTTGTCTGATTGATAGACACCAGTTAATACATTTGTTAACCTCGTCATAAAATTATGAATAATTCATACGATAACTAATTCAAATAATTTGATTTTTTCCAAATAATAAATCCTGATAAAAAAATGTAGTTGAATGAACTAGTTGAGCAAACATATTTTTTTAAAGTTGGGGGAAAGTTTGGGTCAACCAAAAATAATTCAAGTAACACTTTGAAGAGGGAAATTGAGAGAACATTTTTTTTTAAAAATCTGAAAAATATGTGGAACTAGTTACTTAATAATAATTAGCTGAACCTACAGTACTTGACATTTTTACAGTGTAGGATAGCCTATATTTTCATGAGCCTTGTCTTGCATGTGGCAATGAGTCTATTAAGAAAGAAAGAAAGAAAGAAAGAAAGAAAAGAAAGAAAGAAAGAAAGAAAAGAAAGAAAGAAAGAAAGAAAGAAAGAAAGAAAGAAAGAAAGAAAGAAGAAGAAGAGAATGGGCCTCACTGTGATGTGTTTAGCTAGTGAGGGAGCAGCAGTGTCATTGAAACACACTCAGCCCCTCCCTCTTAAAGGCTCTTCTGCGGTCAGCGCTTGCGCGCATCCCGTCGTCAGCCATGTTGTTTGTATGACAGCGTACAGCAACAGGTTGTCAAAGATTCTCAATAAAACACTACATACAATCTTTAAAGAAACACCGAAAGCCGATTGTCGTCACCTTAATACAGAGGACAATGGAAAAGGATATGTTTTCCTCCCAGGAGATTTCGCAAAGTCAGTAATGCTGTTGTGTAATGTGAGTAGCCTAACGTTAACGTTACCTCCTGTAATACTGTTTAAATGTCTGCTCGCTTTAATGTTATGTGCTTTAATCATACTTTATAACTGGCTTAAGTGTAGTTACAATATACATATTATATATTATTTATGTTACATATTATTTCTGGTGGTTATCATTTGGTTTTGCAGTAACTTAATTTAGTTGTGTGTGATGAGTTGAGAAAGTGTCCAGTTTCACACTCTTTATAGTCCTTCAGAGCTTCATATTACAATTATTAAGAGCTCAGTGTGATTCATATGTCTCATGCATGTTAAAGAACCGATTCAAAGTCCTTTCAAACATACATTCTTCTCACAAACCTGCCGGACTCGTCTGTCTGCATTTCACGCAGAAATGAATCACAATTGCAGTGTCATGACTCATGTCTAGTGGAGCTCAACAACAAAAAAGAGCGAGATGTATTTACTTTTATTTTGGTTATTACAATTCTACAATGATTCGTATGACAATTACTGGAACATGATCTAGATGATGGCTGTTTCAAAACGCAACGCGTATGGACAGCATTTTTGGGCATCATAGTCCGTGTCTTGTCTGATATTCATGAGGCAGGTCAGTGTTTCAGATCTATTGGTTTGTCATTATTTTTGTACTATAGTTTAGATTGGTCATATTGATCAGTTTGCACCTGGCCTCTCTCTTTATAAGCTGCTGTTATCCTGTGCTGATAACATTATAATATTAACATAACATTGTAAATGTTGAGCTTTTGAATTAAGGCTCTTTTAGGTTACTATTTATATAGTTGTTTTCTTTAATTCCCTTAGTTTTTAAGTAAATGTCCTTACAAACCTCGGTCAGTGAAAGGAAATGATTAATCAAGCCATAATGACTTGATGTTTGTCCTCTATTTTCAGGTTAATGATCAGAGACTTATTTTCTGCGGTTAACCAGGGGCATTATGCTTATCTACCAAATTACCAATTAATATTTTACATTAGAAATAGATTGGGTTACAAAGTTGTTCAAGATCACACTAATTTTTCATGTTTATCTTCATTGCTAGGACTTATCTGCCCTTCATCACAAATGCTCAAAACAGCTCATGTTGTCTAAGCAGACTAATGAACCGATCCATTTTGGGTGTGTTACTGTGTTAGAGCCTGCTGGGAAAATATCTCCAATATTTGGTCATTTAGAAAAATAGACATTTGGGGATGTTGGGCATCATTGTAGTGTTGCACGATATAGCCTACCTAAGAGCTTACCTAAGAGCTCAAACATACTCATTGCACTCTGTTACTAAGCATTTAAAGTCCTTGTTGGTTGTTTAAAATATATGATGGATGCACTTATGCTTTGATTGGACTCTTTAATTAATAACACCCTGTCAATTGTGTTACAACTTCCCGATGTTATGGAAATCGGCATGTTTGAGACTGTCGCTGAATGCAGTTGTGTGTCCTGAAAATGCACAGGCTTGTATTAAGTGGTGCTGCCGTACAAGCCATTAGCATCTGCTCTACAATTTTGTTTTGTGTGACGCATTACCAGGGATTAGGGGTGAACATAATCTGTGTTCATCCCTACGACATTACTTTGATAATGTCGACACCTTGTTCCAGCACTTGTTGATTAAGTTCCATTTTAAAGATCATTACAGTATTATTAAATTAGTTAAATTTGGCTATGAAAAAGCTCTGTGGAAAACAGTGATGTCATTTTCCAGCTCAGTTTAGTTATCATCAGATAGTGTCAGTGCTCTCAGATCAATAATACTGTTGAAAGTGTACCCAACTGAGCAAGCCAGAAGAGACAGTGCCCCAAATAACCCAAATTCTCCATGACCGAATGGAGGAAAAGATACCAGGGAGAAACCAGGCTCAGTCTGGGGACCAGTTATACTCTAGCCAAACGAAGCAACATTGTGTGGTTTAATTACAGGCTGGTTCAGAAGTCAGATTGTGGATTAGTATTTTAAAAATATTTCATTTCCTTCTGCTTGAAGATCGTATCATGCTGATATGGAGATGAAGCTGGCCATCAAGATGTGCAGTGGACTTGTCTGGTTCTAATGGTCTTTGCTGAGGATCTGTGCCAATGGCTCTTGTGTCGACGAGGTCTTAACAGGGATTGCCTAGTTGACATGGTCTCTGCTGACATTCAGTGCTGCGTTGTGGTCGTGTCTAGGTGCAAGTCTGATCTGGATAAGGCCCGGATTCGGCTGATTATGGTAACCTCGGGATAAGGATGAGACAGACAGACTAATGTTAGCATAGATCCAACTCTTACTATATAACACATTGGATGGTTCTGGTTGACCTATTTTATTCAGCCTATATGATAGTGTGTTATGTCTATGCTAGTTTAAAGAGATGGTATTTAATATTTGACAAAAATCTATACAAACTGACAGAGTGTGTCTGGCTCCTGAACAATGCTAGGAAAAATGCTCCAGAGTTTCGGTGGATAGTGGTCTACCACCAACTGTCGATTTTGATATTTGAGGTATTATCAACTCGCCAGTATTTTGAGACCGCAATAAACGTGAATGACTAAAATCCATTAAAATCTTGCTCAAGTTCTTCTGAGGACCTAAACCGTTTAGAGCTTCGTAAGTAATTATCAAGATATTAAAATGTATGCAATGTTTAATAGGGAGCCAATGCAGTGTTGACGGAACCGGGATAATATGGTCATACTTCCTGGTTCTAGCAAGTACACTATGCAGGCTAGCTGCTGCATTTTGGACCAGCTGGAGGTTTGTTTATTGAGCGTGCAAGGCAACCACCCAGTAGAGCATTACAATAATCTAGCCTTGAGGTCCTGAACGCATCAGCTAACTTTTCTGCATCTGACATTGAGAGCATATGTCGTATGCTATCAAATAACACTGTTTTTATTTGTGTCTTTGTTTTATTGTATTTGTCCTATTTGTTACTTGCATCTTTGTTCTTATTATTAATAACGAAGATAAAATAAAAGAACAAAAATAGCGATATCATGATATATTGTTAACATGAAATAATATTTTATTAATATTTCCCACCCCTAGTTCATACCTTCAAATATTAATTTAAATAAGTGTGATATATTTTGTGACGAGTGTACTTTTTCACCATCTGAGTTTGACGGGGCAATAGTTTATAAAGTTGTATGAAATATAAACATTTAAATGGTGGCTGTCATAAAAACTTGCCAGATTTATTCAAACAGGCATTAAATATTGAAGAAAATTAAACGTTATAAACCTCGTTTTACTGACGTCTTTCCACGGTTGAAAAACCTATTGAGCTATTCCATGTAACATGATACGGATTTCGATAAGTTGTACTCTATCTTTTAACACACACACTTTCAGATGCTCATTCATGTTTATTTCACACTGTAACTGGTATTATTAAGGCAGAAGAGAAGATCTTCGTACTAAAACAGAAATAAAATAAAATGAAAGCTAAATAGAAATATAAAAAACAAAACCTCATAACAAAATTACTAAACAAACGAAAATTAAATACAAAACTGAAAATATAAATAAAAGCTATTTTCTTTTTTATATATATAAATAGGCCTTCTATAATAGTATATAAATAATACTAAAATAACACTGTTTTTTTTTTTAATCATACTTGTAGTACAACCAGGGAAATTAAAAGGCAGGTAAAAACGTCAAGTACTTGTTGTTGAGCCCTGATGTATCTTGAAGAAGGTCCAATGATGTTTTAGTAGGGTGGTTTATGTACAGTGTGTATGTTCCTTGACAGCTGTGTGTGTGTTTGTTCAGGCTTCACTGACGTCACCTGCATGAGCTTCTGCGCATAAAGCCATCAGACAACTTCTCTCAGAATGTAGAACTCTGGGTACTTGAAATCTTAGTATCAAAATATCAATGTAATTTCGGCTAGTTAAATGGGTTACATTTTAATCCCCAGAAATGAATAATAAAATTGCATTAACAACCCTCTGCGGACACATCAAAGCTTGAGTTTGGCTCCATTGCCTAGTACTTTTATTTTATTTTACTCACCAGGCTTTTTACGTGGAATGCAAGAACAATGCTAATGAAAAAAAATCTTAATATAATATAGAATATAAATTTCAAACATTATTAAAGAAAGGTAAATAGTCTGTAATAAAACAAATAACCAAACTACAAGCAATAGCACAAATAAACACAATTGAACCAAGATAAGAATGAAATAAACAGTGCTTTTCTGGTAGCTCTAACTTTAGAAGCAGATTAGGTATGAAATTGAATAAAGAAATCTAATGTAGAATAACACTGCATGGTCTTCACTAGAGGTCGACAAATAATAGGTTTCACCGATATTTAGGTTTGACTGTACATGCCGATAACCGATTATTCAACAAATGTTTTTTAAAATGGATACTGGATTAAAAACAAACACAACACTCAAAGTAAAACAGTGCTGAACTGAAATGTGCTAAATTACTGGGGTGGGGTTTAATAAGTTTTACTTCTTCCCACTCCATTTCAAGCATAAGTTATTATTATTGTGTATCTTTTCTGTTGTCACACTATTTTGCTTGAAACAAATAAACAAATAAATAAATTAAATTAAATGTATATATATATATATATATATATAAATATGAATATATTAAAATGAGAAGTTAAACAGAACAAACTCTATACAGAAAATAAATTTAACATTAAAATATTACATGTTTCGTTAGCTATAACCTATACGTACATTTCATAGGTAAGACTTTGCAAGTCCCATTTGTTAACAAGGATGTATTTTTTCCCCATGGTATCAAATAGTATCAAATATCGATACCATACTAGGTAAAGTTCAGAGGCAAAAAATAAGTTTAGCACAGATATAATTTCATTGACTGCTAACTAATTGTACGATTTCACTCGCCTGTGACTAATTCCATTTTTCTTTTAGTTGCCTAGTGTGAAATTTGGTTGCATATGTGAGTGATTTACTGGCATTGTAGAAGGTTGATTTAAAAAAGCTTTAAAGCTTCACAGCATAAAAATATTTATTTTGAAGTCAATCAATTCAGTACCCAACCACCCCCAACATCTCTGGTAATTTTGGCAGGGATGTTTTTATTTTCATGATCAAAGCTCTACGCTCTCTTTTACAATCAATGCTTTCATTTTCAGAGAACTGAGAATTCCTCTGCAAGCACAAAAGTGAAAGGTCTGACACACAAGACAGGGTTTGTTGGTCTTAATGTGGCTTAATGTCCACTCTGACCACAAGACTGTGGGCCCAGAGCATTTGTACAACATTGTGATCCCTTGACATCCTGTTTCATTTTTGCTTACCTCCCACTTCCTTCGTTCCTTTGTGGTTGTTAATTCACACACAGGGTGGAGGCAGGAGGTAGGACATGACCTCACAGTCTATCTTTGCATCTCTCACATCACGCACGCCATTAATATAAAGTGGGTGAACGTAGAATGACAAAATGACATTGTGCTTTGACGGTGATTCAATACTTCCGAAGAGTTCACACAATACCAATTACTGAAACCAAATTTTGACAAGGAAAGTGAAATGTTTTGTTCCCATTAAAGAGCTGGATATTGGATATTTGTTATAAATCAGGTTATGCAAAATGTCCCCAGTTGAAAACCACATGCAAAGTCTCACTGAAATAGTATTGGTCTCTTGACGCACTCAGAAACGCAGTGTTTTTTGCCTCGGTGAGCATAAGAGAATAATTTAAAAAAAAATGTACTATAGACCAGCTATATATATACCATATACCAGAGATTTGCATCATGAAAAAATCACTCAATCTGTCCAAAAAGAAACCACTGCGATTACTGCCAGTGTGTCATATAGGGAGAGAGTGAGAGAAAAGCGAGTTTCAAATAAAATAACTCGCTTGTCATTTGATATGACACAAATGACAAGCATGTCCCATCCGAGCAGTCTTCTGGAAGCTTGTCCTGTCTGACCACATTCTCTTCCTCTATAGACCTGCTCTCACAGCCCTACCACGTTACTGCCACGCATCATTTCCTGTCTGCAACTTTCTCATTGTTATTAGTGCTTATATACTGATTCTGCTATCATGATTGGTTTTCAAAATCTCACAGCTCTGATATACATCTGTGTTAAAAGATTGTCATGATTAGTGATGATAGGTAATTCTATATGTTAGCCAGGCTGATGTTTGGACATTTTGGATTGGCCTATAACCGGCCGCCTAATAGGGGTGTTTAAAACTACAATGTTCATAAAGTGGGTGTTCTGAGTGACTATAGTTGACTAGTCTGTGGTAGGGCAGTCTTGTGTAATTAGGCTGCATCATCATGTCTACCTGCCCCAGTCAGATGTGTTTCTCAGGGATATGGGACAGCCCTTTAGTATTCTAACAAATAAACTAGTTTTGTGTGGCCCTTTTTCTTTATAATGTAAGAGAAAAAACTTATTGTACAGGGTTTTGTAATTTATATTAGCTTGGATATTAGCTTATATTTAAAACAAATGAATATTTATACATTGCTGTTCAGAAGTTGAGTCGGTAAGATATTTAAAATGTGTGAAACAAGTCACTTATGCAGAGCAAAGCTGCATTTTATTTGATCGAAAATACAGTAAATTTTTTAATATTGTTAAAATATTATTTAAATTTTTTTTTAAAATGTAATTTATTCCTGTGATGGCAAAGTTGAATTTTCAGCTTAAAGGGACTATATGCAACTTTTTCCACAAAATAAACGTAACAATAGCCTTTTTATTTTTACCATTTATGACTCAAACATCTTCTGTTGAGCATACTGACACCTTGTCCGCTCACAGTGGGTGCACCTATAAGCCTGTATCCTATTTTTCCTATTTTCTGTCGGGTCGGATTTTTCCCGCGCTGTCTGCGAATGTGACGTCAAGCGCGTTCATGTTAAACGTTTCAGATCACTCTGCCACCACCGCTAGTCAGCCAGTAGCCTACACTCTCAAACCTATCTCAAACAATATATGTTTTTGACTGCTCTTACCTCTGTAAACATAATGTTGACCTCCTTGCAGGCAGCAGATGACTTGTGAAGTGTGCACGCACGTACGAGCGCTGCGAGCAGTGTTGCCAGGTCCGTATGCCTGCACGGTTTCCGCGGGTTCTTTGTGTAGCCCACGGGTTGACACGATTGTTTTACTCACTGGAACATGATTGTTATCGGGGAAACACCCGGGAACACTATTTGACTATTTTTGGCCGTGATTGGGTTAGTTTTGATGAGCAATTATTGGGCTGGTTTTGTTGTGCAGACCTGGCAACCCTGACTGCGAGAGCGAGCAGAAAGGAAGAGCAGTTCTGTTTTTTGGCCACAGTCAGTCGCGAGTTTAAATTTCAGTAAAAGCATATAGGCCCTTTAATTGCTCCACTGTTTAGTGTCACATGATACTTCTGAAATTATTCTAATATGCTGATTAAGTGCTGCTTAATGTGCGCAATTCTTATTTTTTTCAGGATCTTTGATTGATAAGTAAAAAAACAACAAAAACATGCATTTATTTGAAATAGAATTCGCTTGTATCATTATGAATGTCTTTACTTTCATCCTTGATCAATTTAATATGTCCTTGCTGAAAAAGTGTCTTTCAAATAAAAAATCGTACTCACCCCAAACTTTTCAACGAAAAAGTGAGTGTGTGTGTGCATGCGCGCGCAGAGATAATGTCAGTTATCACTACTGACATTTACTAGAAGAACCAGATTTATTTAGTAAATTTGCATGGGTTGAGGTTTACAGGGATAAACCTAGAGGACATTTCATTATAGGACTATGGCTTAGGTGTTTTGATTTGGTTTTGAGCATCTTCATACTTTAACCTTCTTAAACTCTAGTTTCTGAGCGGAATTATTATTACTTCCCAAAATATGACTCTCATTACTCATCCAGCATGAACTGGATAGTCATCAGGAGGAGGATAGTGATGCAGTCAGTCATAAATGGTGTAATAAAAGTGTCATTGTTTATTAAGATACTGCACATAGAGCATTATTCTGTTGAAAGCATTGTTATGGGGAGTTTGGAGCTCTCATCCCCTCCCTCTCACGCTTCCTCTCTCCTTCACACATCCTCTTCTCTCTCTCTTTCAGTCTAAGAGTGCAGGATGGAGATAGTGACAGCCCTGCACTCCCCTGCCTGCATTATTAATGGGTGGACATTTCTTCTTTCTCTCTGTGTGTGTGTGTGTGTGTGTGTGTGTGTGTGTGTGTGTGTGTGTGTGTGTGTGTGTGGTGCAGATGACTGAGCTAGCCAGCTGAGACGAGGAGATCAGGACCGCTCTCCTCATATCCCTGCCACCTGCAGCCATGAATGGTAAGAGCTCTGCTTTATATTTCTGTGTGTGTGTTTACCCACGTGTCTGAACCAACAGGATTTGTGTGTGCGCGAGTGTACAGAGAATGGCACTAGAACATGAGTCTTTCCTATGTATCATGTATCTCGTTCATATTTGCAGTGTGTGCATTGGTATAGCAGGAGTTACACTGCAGCATGATCACATAATCCGTTCTGCGGCCCATCTGTGAAACTGTCACGTCATTGCTTATTGATTTAGTTAGTTTTTTTTTTTTAAATATACATTTTTTATCTTTTTTTCTCAGTGCATTTAGACATACATTTGAGTAGCAGGATTCACCCTGTAAATCTTTCAAGGGATGTGGTTTATTAAAGTTTCGTTTACGAGTCATTCTTTTACACGTCTGCCTGTTCCATTTGAGAACGGTTGTTTTAAAGTACATTTCTCTATGATTATGGTCTTATCTATTATGAAATGGTCTATCAGATTTTCTTTTTCGCTATCTCAAGATAAAATCATTTATTTGTTAGAATATTTCGGTCCAAATTGGCTGCTGTTCTTCCTGTTATCTTTAGCAATCAAGAGTCAACAATGACTTGTTGGTAGAAAAATTCAATGTTTCTTTCAATGTTATGTGATGGAGTAATGTATGTATGACTAATCAAAATGTGAATGTAAAGTGACAGTAAAAGTAATTTAAAGCTGCAGTCCGTAGTTTTTCCTGTTTGTCGCCATCTTTGTTCGAAATCTGCAATTACAGTTATTTGCAGAATTTTCATCTTTACGTGGGTTGTGCCTCGGCACGGCACTGACTGCGCGGATGAATCCAATGTTTTGAGGAGAATGTGCGGCTGTCAGTCACCGTGCCGGTGTGGATACTGGGCTGGCATTCGGAATCACAGATTCTACTTTTTGGAAGTATGACCTCTTAAGAATTTTCACCGGAAAATGTCACCTGAACAAGTAGCATCCACTTTTGTTCTGACCAACTAATGGAAAAAAAAACATTGCAGTAAATTGCGCTGATTAAATCTAACGATCGCTTGTCACTTCAAACCTAGCAAATTATACTTTGTTCTCAAATTGTTAATGTTAACAACCTCAGCATTGCGTGACTACATTTAATGCCCTTCAGATATTTATCCTTGTTTTCACATGGGACCGGTTGCAGTCTCTTTTTTTCTGTAGCCACTCCGAAGTCTTTTGCATTTTACAACGGGTGAATCTCCAGTTGTCACTGATGATTGTTGTTTGAACCTTTCTGGATATGCCACCAAATTGATAAGTTTAATTATATCAAGTGCTGTGAGAAAAGGCTATAAATCTCTACCTCCAAAATCCTCACACGCAACATAGCCTACTAGCCGAGACACTTCTTTATGTGCACAGATGAGATGTAATGACGCAAAGACATGCTCTAATTTCCCGCGAAAATCCACCAGTACCACTGGAATTAAAAACATTATTACAAGCTTACCGTTTTAAATCGAGCTAAGGCAAGCAGAACACTGGCTGGTTATGTACTTGCTAAAAAAAATATTTTTAATATAATTTTTAACCCAAAAAGGTTACGGAATGCAGCTTTAAAATGACAGCTCACTGTTGTTTTTATAATAAATGATTGTGGTTGGTGAAGGATTATTTTGTAAAGCATAGAAAGTTTAAATCGTATACTTTTTTTATTTTTATTTTTTTACAAAATTGTTTAAATATGTGACTGCTTATACTGAAATGTGCAAATACAAATACTACTTTTAGAAAAAAAAGAGGAAAAAATCACATGGAATGACTTTAACGCTGCAATTTCAAAAAATATCAGAGTGATTTACATCCACTTTAAAAGTTCAGTTTCAGTCTGACTAAAATAATTTGTCATTTTAAAAAGTTATTTAAACCTTTTCGTCTGACTCAAATTGTGAGGGCTTGGTGTTGTGTGCTTGCTGTGAAAGACAGAAGTGATGTGCCACGTATTTATCATTCAAACAACCTGACTCTGCAAAAGCTGTACTGTGCATGTAAATGTATTTGCTGATACTAGAGTACTGAATCTGTCAGCAGCATCACAGTGATGATGCCTGCTTTATTAGTAGTTTAATTCTCTCTCTCCCTCTCGCTCTCACATATACCTCATTCTTTTTGTGTCTTCCTTTCTTTTAAGGTGGTCGGAGTATTTGGGCTATAGCCCCAGACGAGAGGGACAAACATGATCAGAAGTTTGACACCCTCTCGCCAGTGCAGGGCTTCGTTACAGGTATGTGCTTGGGAACCTTTGCTTGTGTTAAAATGCTAAACTTTTTGATATAAAGGCTACATTTTATTTACAAGCATAAATGTTACTTGCATATGAGTTTATTTTCCAAAACTGTTACTATTATGCATTTTTGTGTATAGGGGAGAAGGCACGAAACTTCTTCATTCAATCTGGGCTTCCTCAGTCTGTGCTAGCTGAGATCTGGTGAGAAATCCTGACCACGCACAATATGTTTAAAAGTAAATGTAAAAAACCGCATTTTTAATGAAAAAAATCTTGCTCTGATCGCTTGCCTGTTTTTTTGTGTGTGGCAGGACCCTGGCTGATATGAATAAAGATGGTAGGATGGATCGGCTGGAGTTTTCTATAGCCATGAAGCTGATCAAGATGAAACTGCAGGGACAGAATCTTCCTACAGCTCTGCCTATCATCATGAAGCAGCCACCTGTGCCAGCTCCAACCATGCCAGCAACACCTCTCGGTGCGCTGCCAAACTACACTATTACCAGCAGAGCAATGATCTGAGAGGGCATTGGGATTATAACACACTTGCACTGTAACATAAATTAAAATCTGCATTATTACGCAGTTATAATTACAGATTATTCATGTTAAAGGCACAATATGGAACTTTTCGGCTTTCAAAATACCAAAAATAACTGTATCTATGTTATATATTTCTTTTAGTTGTGTACTAACATTATCCCAAAAGTTCCCACCAACTTTCAAATCCGGAGAAATTTATATTTTAATTTGAAGACACGGGCCGTGTCTTTATTTCCGTTTCGTCGCCCGTCTATGACGTCATATAACCTTTGACTCTAGTTTCTCTAACTTCGTACGGATCCCGGCGAAAAACCGCCAAACGCAAATGTAAACACCGGACGCACGTCACTAAAATAAAAGAAGACGATAAAGAATCAATAGTTGGATATCAATAATGGACCATGATTATGCTTTGCCTGCACGTTCTGCTGCTGGAGGCAGATCCGTGAAGCGGAAACGCACGGGTGACAGAAATGACTCGAGAAAGGTTTGGGACAGGAGAAGAGACATTACTCGCATTAACATTGGAGTTGCATTTCCACGAGCTTCGTGACAAACTGGAACTACAGAGAGATGCCGATCTCGCTTGCATTCTAATAAACAAGTAAGCACCCATTCAGCTAACTATATCTATCCGTAACTTATATGTTGTGAAACGATGATGGCATGTGTAAAACGCAGACGGACTAGCTCTCATGTACAGTATAATGTAAATTCACATTTGTTGTAGATATAGCTGCAGAAAGTAGCTTCATATGCAGTTCACCATCTTTTTCAATATCATAGTATAAACGTAATTATAATTATTAACGAAAGGCTAGATGGAATATTGATTCAATAGCCCTGATAATTCATATATCTCTCCGTTCGAAGAGACGTGATTTTAAAAACACTAAGTTAGAATGATTGAGGAATGTGGGGAGCGACAGAGCGCGCGTGTTCATTACAATGGCATTACATAAAGTTAATAGCCGTAACTAAACGTAACAAGTATAGAGATATAATATAAATAACAACACATTACCTCGTCAGTGAACATGTTATCTGCTGGAGATGCTAGATGGCTGGGGAATGACAGATCGCGCGTGTCCCAATGAACATCGTATAGCTGGTTCGCGCGCGCACTCCCTCTCTCTCTCTCTCGACAACGACAACAACTCCCATGAGCACACGCTCTTTCACGACGTCATCAGAATACGTCTTTTGCTATTATTTTGATTGAGTGACCCCTGGTGGCCAAAAGTTACATACTGTACGTTTAATCTAATTGTTATCTTTACTCAGTACCACAAAACAGACAGGCCAATTTTTTTTCTTCTATTACCATGACTCGGCAACCTGGAGGTCATTTATGTAGAGGTCATTCAAGTCTTAAAGGCACAATAACAAAAGCCTGTTTAATGCCAAGTTTTGACTGTTTTTGATGCAAAAAGACTCTGATTAACATTTTTAGAAGATTTTAGATTTAAGCAATGCTCCAAAAGTGTAGAAAGATATTTCCCCATTTGCGTGGAAAACTTCATTCCTCATGAAAGTCCTTTTTATGACAGCAGGTGCACAGCTTGATGGCCACAAGATTCAGTTGAGTTGTAATGTGGAACAGATGGCTATAACCACAACCTTCAACGTGTACTAGAGAAACGTGTCTACAACTTGTGAGATTCTCCTGAATTCAGTGCTTTTAAAAACAAGATTTTGCTAGAGTTAAACTAGTGAGGTCTTGCTATAAGAATGAATGGTTTGAAAACTTCTCAAGCACTTTGTTAAAGAAATGTATCACATTTTGTTGTATTATGTCTGTTTAACATTATCCTTTGTGCCTTTTCAGGAATGGGAACTATGCCAAATGTACCCATGATGCCGAACGTGCCCATTCTGACCCCTATAACAATGACCACTATGAGCCCTATGCCAGGCATGACTTCCATGATGGGCACAGGTCTGTCGATGCCAGGGATTCCCACCATCAGCACTCCAGCCCTGCCTAACGGACCTATTGCCATTCTACATCCAACCCCCATCTCACTCACCTCAAGTAAGAAACGCTGTAACATTTTAAAGTGTTTTTGATCAAATAAATGCTGTTTTGGAGAGCATAAGAGACTCTTACAAAAACATAAAAAAATGTACAGACCCCAAACTTTAGTAGTGTATATTAGGGGTGTGCATTGGCACTGCCCTCACAATTCGATTCGATTACGATTCACCAGGTAACGATTCGATTCAATTCGATTCTACGATGCATTGCGATGCATCAAAATTCTACTGCACACAAGGCACATTTTTCATCAGTCATGAGGCAATACAAGCATATTGAACAACAGATTTTATTGGCTGCTATTATAACTCCTGTATCTTTGACATCAATGTCATTAAATTAAATAAAATTGATTGGTACAGGGTATTGAATATGGCATTTTCAAACGCGGTCATCTCCCTCCACCTCAGCCATCTTTATTGTTGTTATTATGCCCCCGAAAGTAATTGAAACTTCAAAACTTTATTGTCCAAGGCCAGAAAATAAACAGTGAAATAATCGATTATGGCACTTTGCCGCATCGATGCTGAATTGTGCATTTCCCGCATTGCGATGCATTGCCGAATCGATTATTGTTGACACCACTAGTGTATATACTGTATCCATATATGTTGTGTCATTGTCAATGCTGTAAAGCCAAGAACCTCTGTGAGTGTTCAGTGTGCTAAAGGTGAAATTACACTGATCTCTTTCTTTGCTCTTACTGAAGTCAGCATTTATTCTGCTTCAGTGTTCCTGTGTCATGACTTGCTCAGCTTGTAGCTGAGCTATATGTAGATTTACCAAAAAGCTCTTAATGCATAAACGGTCTCAAAATGATAACTTTGTGGAATTTTGGATTTTGGTCACAGAATATTGCAGTATTTTGACTTGCATTATATATCCCTTTATTAATGGCTTGTACACTCTGTTCTGGAAGATTTTAAAGAGTGCCACAGGCTACAGTTTTCTTACAGATGTGTTTGTTTGTTTTTTTCCGTAGCTCTCCCGCTGTCAAGTTCATTTTCCTCTTCTCCACTGGGCTTCTCCGCCACTCCAATGAACAAGGCCCCATCTTTGCTGGACCTGGGCTCGAGCAGGTCAGGAACTTCTACACATTGACTTAAGTCTATTTATAATCCATTTAATGTGTATATAAAACTCTCTGCACACAAAGTGACTTGTGTACTTATGTCTACAGCTCAAACTCTTCCCCCTCCTTATCGTTGGCCAGCAACTCTCCTAAGGGCGGCCCTTCTGATTGGGCCGTCCCACAGGCATCACGGCTCAAATACAGGCAGCAGTTTAACAGCCTGGACAAGCAAATGATCGGTTATCTAACAGGTACTTCATTATAAATGATTTTCAAAGAATCATTGAATCAATAATGGGTGAAAAAAAATGGTCATTTGTCTTACCGGTGTGCAAAGAATTGCCTAAGGGATAGTTCAGCTAGTACTAAATGACTGTAGATTCTCTTAATGATGCCTGGCTACAAAACATTTGAAATGCCACTGTGATTACTGTAATAATCTGATGAATTTACCTGATGTAGAGACTTCAGCTGAAGTCTACGGTAGTAGTGCTGTAAGATGACAATCCACACCCATGTGGCTCATATGCATAGCACATGAGAGTATCACTTGCATACCTAATAACAAAGACACATCTACTAGAGAATTTCAGGAATGAGGAAGTGGGTAAAGCATGACTTTGTGGGGTCGTTTTACGCAAGTTTATGGCATCAAGTTTAATCCCTCTGCCTACATCTCAGGGGCAAGCTGTTTTGTTACACGTCATTTATGAAGAGAGCTCATTTTTTCAATGTGAGTGAACAGTTTCTAGATGTGGTAACATGTTGACGTTTAAGTGTTGTAACATTAAGAATATGCATCAGCTAGACAGACCAGTTATGTTAGTACAGCAACAGTTTCAACTAGCTGGTTGTAAAAAAAACAACTATAAAAAAAGACTGTTTCTAAATCAGCGAATAGAAAAGGATGAGAACGGTATGTCTATGAATATGGTATATTAAGATATTCTTTCTTTAATCTTTTTTCTGCAGGTCCTCAAGTTAGAACTGCAATGGCTACAACATTGCTTACTCAGACTCAGCTAGCTGCCATCTGGTAGGTGTTTTTTTGCCCTATGTTCAAGGGTTGTTGCGTGCAATATAAGCATGTGACATGCACATTTTTTGATAGGCCTAATATTATGAAAGGTGGGTTTAAAAGTCCACTTTTGAAAAAGCTTTTATTGTTTTCTAATGTATAGTTTTTTTTTACAGATGATATTGTCGTTATCATTGTTTTTTGTTGAAAAATTAATTTAAAAGTTAGCAAATTTCAGATTGTCTAAATATTTAGTACATGCCCTTTTGATTTAATGGCGTGTGTGTGTGTGTGTTTGTCAGGAATCTGGCTGATGTGGATAAGGATGGCAAACTGAAGGCTGATGAGTTTATTACTTGCCATGCATCTGGTAGACATGGCAAAAATGGGACAGGCGCTGCCTATGGCACTTCCTTCAGACTTGGTGCCCCCATCACTGAGGTACCGCTGAAAAGATTGTAATCTTCTATTAGCTGAAAACTTTTTTATATACAAAACGTTGGTCATGAATTGCTTAAGCTGTTTTAACAATGTTCTTTCACCATGCATATGAACCTTTAGGGGGAAGCTAGGTGACTCTCTGAATGGAACCACTCCCTCGATTTACGCAACTCTGGCTGAGGACCTCTATGAATCTGAGCCTCCACAGAAATCTAGGAACAATTGTACGGCTTTACACCATACCCATTATTACATAATACAAATATCTATGACTCGCTTCTTTTACAAAAAATCCTCTCGCTTTTACACAGCATATTTCAAAACAGGTGTCTTCTAATTCGGCACACCATTGTTTGTTTAATTTTTGAAGGATATGCAATCAGTTAGTTTAAATTTCCTAAATATTGAATTATGCTCATTACTGGGTGGGATTTACATCCTACTTCCTTTAAGCATGTAGTAGCCCTTCCTTCCTCCCTGCATATTATTTAGACGCTTAACCCACAATAAAATGTAAAAATATATTTATTAATTACCAAAAAAAAGAGGCATAAGTTTTGTTTATAAACAGTATATAAATGCCATATATCTGGAAAATTGTTGCTTGAACATTCCAGTTTACTTTAATAATTTAAATGTGTGTTCTGTGTATGTATCTAGTGACTTTTGAAGATAAGTTTAAGAAAAATTTGGAGATGGGAAATGCTGAGCTGGAGAAGCGCCGACTGGCCCTGCTGGAGCAGCAGCGCAGGGAGGAGGAGAGAGGGCACAGAAGGCCAGAGAGGAGCAAGAGAGGAGAGAGAGGGAGGCACGAGAGCTGGAGATGAAGAGGAAGAGGGAGGAGGAGCTCAGACTGGAGCGACAGAGAGAGCTGGAGAGACAGAGGGAGGAGGAGAGACTCAGAGAGCTGGAGAGGAAGGAGGTGAGGGGGTGACCTTGTGAAAATGTGTCAGGTTCAGACCTAATGTACATTTCTCAAAATATTTTTCAGTAAGTTTTTACTGAACACTACTTTGATTGTCCTCACAGGCAGCCAAGAAGGAGCTGGAGCGTCAACGACAGATTGAGTGGGAGAAGAGGAGAAAGCAGGAGCTCCAAAACCAGAAGAGCGAAGAGCAGGAGGAGATCATCAAGCTCCGAGCCAAGAAAAGGAGTCTGGAGATGGAGCTGGAGGCTGTGGTGAGGCTTTAGGGATGAGATTTCAGCTACACTTTAAATTTAACAACCCAATAATGAAAAATGGACAGAATGCTTGATAAATAGATTCCCATCCCTTTTTCTTTTGTTCTTTTAGGGCAACAAGCAAAAACAAATCTCTGACAAGCTCCGAGATGCTCAAGGCAAAACGAGAATCCATAAAAACGAGCTGGAAATGATCAACCAGAAAAGAGACTCCTGCATCACTGAAATCAACACTCTGCAGAAACAGTTAGAGGTCTGACTGCTACATCCATACCAGCGCACACACTCTTCATATATATGTAGGCTGCCTCAGAAAAGCATAGCGGTAATCATTAGGCTACAACTTACTTTTTTTCTCCACCCCCAGGAATTTAAGAGAAAGTTGGGACAGTCAACCACAGAACAACTTATACTAAGTGACAGACTCCGCAGCCTGAGTCTCAACAACCTCCCTAGTAAGATAAGATACATTGGCCAATCATATGTTTGTTCTGAGTTTTTTTCCCCCAATCATTGCTATTTAAAAATAAATAAATTCTGATACAAGCATCTGGAATTGTGTAAGATAAAAATGACCTGCAGTGAGCATGAATGATGTTCAAAAAACATTGTCCCCAGTAATTATAAGAGCATCAACAATTTGTTTAAAATGTTTCTGCTGTTTTTTCCTCCATGTTGCAGCTGCAACAGTAAAGATTTTACAGAGGAATATGGAAGAGAAGGATCTTGCCTGCCGAGAGCTTAAAGAACAGCTTAATACTTTGGAAAAAGAGACTGCAGTAAAATTAGCAGACATGGATCAGTATAAGAAAGAAATCCAGGTAATCTATTAATATCACTCAGCCATGATTAACACATTCATGTGAACCAATCAGAACAGAACAAAACTGATTAAACCACAGGAGATTTTAACTTGACAAAATATATAATTCCCCAGCTTTAGCATTTCTATAGTTAGTGCTAACAGCATATAGACTGCTACTGATGACACTAATGCGAATAACCCCTATGCTTTTGTCCCTGTGTCTTTATCACTAGCTGTAGAGCTTTTCTTGTCTGTCTGTCTACTTGTCTGTCTCTCCCTGGCTTTCGCTGCAGTTTGAGGAAATGGATGACTGCATGCTTAAAGGCCTGCTCTCTTTACTGAGTTGCCTCAGCAATCTCTTCTTCCTTCTGAAGGTTGCACATCTCTTTTTCCCTCCTCCTGCTCATTCTTACTGTAGCAGCTTCACCTTTAGATCATTACTAATGGTTCTTTACTGCACAAATGATTAGGCATGTATTACAATCCACATAAATTTCCATTTGTAATGTTTTACTTCCATATTGCGACTCATTTCTTAGTGAAACATAAATAATGTATGTTGGGTTTTTATATCAGAATCAAACTGAATAGAAAATGTTAAATGATTAACAATGTTTCGTGTCAATGTGATCTTGGTTATATTGGAAGTCATTTCAGAAGTAGAGAAATATTTTGATGAATTGTGTACATTAGGACTAGTAATATTTATTAAAAAGTGTCAGTTTGTTATTTTAGTATCATTGAGATACTACTATATAGATTTTGTTAATATTTTTCTCTTTTCCATTTTTTTTCTTTCTGTTTTTTGTTGTAGTAATTTAGTTTTTGTCTTTTTTATATAGTTTTTATTCATTTTATTTCAGTTTTACTTTTTTTAGTACATTACACATTAAACTGAATGAGAAATATTTCCTTGACAACTTGCTGAAATAAGTTTCTCTCTTTTATATTTATTTTATTTTAGCTAACTTTTTTAGTAACAGAAATGTTTTTTTATTATTTTTGTTTTAGTTGTAAGTAACTATAATAACCCTGTTTTGGAGTAAATTCTGGCTTTAAAATCAGTGTGAATGCATGTCAAATCCCCCTTGAATCTTTCTATTGTGACGTACTTTTGATTGAAACAGGATATTTAAAAATTTAATTGGAAATTGTAATTGGAAAAAAATTTATTGGAACATGAAAATTAGGAATTGTATACCAGAATTGAGCCAGACATGTATGCAAGTGCCTAAATAACTATTTGGCTATTGGTTAAAGGATAATTCCGGTATTTAGCACTTTGAGTCTATTTTCTAGTTCGTTTTGGATGAACTAGAGTGGTGGACAGAGAAATTTTGACGATGGGTCCTGTCTCGACTTTTTGACTATTTTAGAAACGCCTCTGACCACTTCAGGGTGGCTGTTTACGAGCATACTGAAACCTGTCCTTAAAACAACCCTTAACGTTCGTTTTCAAAACTGTGAAACTCACCGAGTGGTTAGTGGTGTTCGTTTATATTCCAAAACAAGTAGCGTAGCGAAATACAGTTTCTGTCGTGTTTTATTTGCCATTTTGTAAAATCGCATAATTTCTGTTGGAGGACTCATTGCAATAACTTCTGCAATAAACCCGTGCAATAAAACACATACACATGTTTGTGTATGCTCGTAGACAGCCACTCTAAAGCTGGTCGCACACCGAACGCGCAGCTCAGCGCCACACCACGCCACGTCTAGGACAACTCTCACCTGAAAATCTGATAACATCAGCAATTTTCTGATTTCTTTAAATAAATATAAAACTAAATGTATATTCCAGCACAGGGCTAAGTCCGTATATACATTACTACTATTTGAGACACATAAATGTAAATTTAATATATAACCATGTAAATGGCGCCGTGTGGCGCTGCAGGATTTTGAACACGGTCCAGAGCCGTTGCTGGGCGCCGCGGACAGACGCCGAAAGGCGCCGCCGGTGTGTGTACTCTCATAGAGAATAATGTGTTCGAATTTAAAAGACCTGGCGCTGCGTGGCGCGGCGCCGAGCTGCGCGTCCGGTGTGCGACCCCCTTAAAGCGTTCAGAGGCGATTCTAAAATAGTCAAAAAGTCGAGACAGGACCCATCGTCAATTTCTGTGTTCTAGTTCATCCAAAACAAACTGGAAAATAGACTCAAAGTGCTAAATACTGGAATTATCCTTTAATATTATTTTACGGTCTAAATGATGTCAGCAAAAAGGGAATGTAATTTCAGACGAAAACCATCTTGTTTTATTATAGATTATAAATATAAAAATATGCTGATGTGTACCAATAAATTAAACCTGGTACCAGTGTTCAGTTTGGTAAATGTTTATTTCATTTGAACTTTAAGGGATTTTTGGCTCTCTGTTACACGAATTGTGTCTGAATTGAGTTCATTGTGTCATAATCGTGTGGTTTGTGTATCAGGATCTCCGAGAGAGCCAGAGGATACAAGAGTCTGCTTTGGAAAAACTTCGCAACATTAAGGAAGAAAAAATTCGAGAGCTAAAGAAACGCAAGCAGGAGCAACTGGAAAAGAAGAGGAGAGAAGACGAAGAGCAGAAGTAAGAAATTCCCATTGTACACTTACACTTACAGAGCCTTTTAAAAGCATTCAGGATTTCACAGGCAAAATTTCTTTCCTGATGCAGACGCATCAAACTTGAGAAGGATCGGCAGTGGCAGGAGAAACTGCGGCTTGATGAGGAGGAGAAACAGAGGAAAATACAGGAGGAGAGAGATGCCAAACTTCGTGAGGAGGAGGAGAGGGAGAGACAAGCTCGTTTACAGGCTGCTAAAGAACAAGCGGAACGAGAGCGCAAGGCCCGGGAGGAGGAGGAAGAAAGGAGACAGAGATTTGAGGAGAAAAGGAGGCAGGAGGAAGAGGAGGACCGCAGGCGGCGAGATGAAGAAAGGAGGAAACTGGAGGAGGAGAGGAGAAAACTGGAGGAAGAAAGAAAAAAACTGGAGGAGGAGAGAAGACTGCAGGAAGAGTTGAGATTGGAGGAGGAGGAGAGGAAGCGCGAGGAGCGGAAAAGGGCAGAGGAGGAGCGGAAGATGAAAGAGGAGGAGAGACGAGAAGAGGAAAGAAGAAGGGAACGTGAGGAGGAGGAGAGGAGGCGACATCGTGCACAGGAGGCTGCTAAAAGAGATGCAGAGGAAAGGAAGAGACTAGAAGAAGAGAGAAGGAGAAAGGAAGAAGACCGGAAAAGGCAGGAAGAGGAGGACAGGAGGCGTCGGGAGGAGGAGCAAAAGAAACAGGATGAGGAGAGGAAGAGGAAACAGCAGGAGGAAGAGGCCGCAGCTGTGAGGCTGAGAGACGAAGAACAGAACAAGAAGACCACTCTCAAATCAGACATTGTTGCTGCTCTTCTGCGTGGCCTGGAGGAGAGGAAGGGTAAGAAAAAAAAAGTGTACCATGAGTTTTAAAATCAACTAGCGTGGCTAGTCGAGTCATCTCTGATGTGATTGGAATGAATGTCCTCGTGGTTTCAGGCAGCAAACATCCTCTTGGCACACAGCACAGAAGATCAGCAGCATTGACGACATGTAAAGCCCTCTACCCCTTCACTGCCAGAAACGATGATGAGCTCTCCTTTGAAAGCGATGACCTAATTGAGGTAGGTTTGACAGGTGAAATGTAGAGAGGTTTATTTGTATGTGTGCTTTGGTTAAAGGGTGTGGTAAAGTGCTAGTAGAAGAGGTGTGTCTTCAGAATGATGTATGGTCTCAGCAGTTCGGGTGGAGGTTGCTTTGAAACTGCTTGATGTTCACAGCATAAAAGTTAGTTTGTTCAGCAGGATTTTGTGTTTGTTTAGGTGGATGAGAGCTTAGAGCGAGAGCAGGGCTGGCTGTACGGCTGTCGGCAAGGAAAGATGGGCTGGTTCCCTGAGAGCTATGTGGAGAAGCAGGCCAAATCTGAGGCTCCAGTCGTGGCCAAACAGGCCCTAAAGCCACAGGTCTTAATTTCCGTCAGGTGCGGTCTCCAATCTGAATACCTCACATTGGTCAAATGCTTAATTTCTACAAACTTTTCACAATGTACACTCACAGACAAAGTGCATGTGCCTACAGAACCATCACAGACAACATTCACAGCTACAAACTGCATGTCTTTCATATGAAAAAGGCAAAATTCTTTTGTAGTACAAGACCTGTTCACGCCAAGTCTGAAAGTATCAAATATTACCAAACAATTTTTCACAAAGCCATATTTTTGCTATTTTGATTTAAAAAAAATGGAAGCCAAAAAAAATAAAACTAATTAAAAATCTATCAGTATAAATAAGGATTTTGTGTGAAATATTTCATAGAGATGCAGTGTTTAATTTCAAAGTCTTGTTGAGCATGACAGTAGAACATGTGGAATTTTCTAAAACGCCTTCTTCACCAGTAAACTGAGTGATGGACAGAGTGGATCACGGCTGAACTCCGCTTTCACCCCAACCCATGCCACAGGCTCTGCCTCTTCCAACCATGGTCAGGTATGCAGGATTCCTTGTGAATTACCACATAGTGTTTATGTAAGGTACAACTTCCTTGTAGTGGAATGCAATGACATTTGCTGTGTGTTTTCAGGTGGTGGGGAATGTGCAAGCTCAGGCTCTGTGCTCTTGGACTGCAAAGACGGACAACCATCTCAACTTCTCCAAAAATGATGTGATCACAGTTCTGGAGCAGCAGGAGAACTGGTGGCTGGGAGAACTCAGTGGGGTTAAGGGGTGGTTCCCCAAAAGCTATGTTACAGTGCTGAGCGGCAGTGACACGCAAGCAGAGTAAATACACACACCATTCTAAAGTGGTTGTGATGTTGCTACTTTTTTTTGACATAATAGATGGGTGTGTAGCTGTGAGTGTTACGTGTACTTTGTCTGTGGAAAGTGTTAAGTGAATGTTGTTTTCAAACTTTGCATACTAAAACTCTAGAAGTGCCAGGTTTCCTGCAAAGACACTAATTCAGATGTTTTTCGCTTTCACGGTTTGACACTGAAAAACTATTTTATCATGTTGTTTGGTTCTTGATATTTTTTTTTTCTTTTTCCTCCATAGTTCTACTGATGCATCTGATTCAACAGATGGGTCCAACTATGAAGGTAAGAATCCCCCCCCCCCCCCCAAAAAAAAAGAATAGCATTAATGTGTGAGTGTGTGAGTTTTGTGTCTGTTATGCCTCTGAATATGGACATATTTATATATATGGATATTAGCATTGTCCTTCAGTTCTGAGTTTCTGTGAACCATGTTTGTATGTTGATCCTGTCATCAGAATACGTGGCGCTGTACACTTACGAGAGCCCCGAGCCAGGAGACCTGACCTTCACTGAGGGAGACACCGTCCTGGTATCAGAGAGAGAAGGGGAGTGGTGGAGAGGCAGCATCGGAGACAGATCAGGAGTCTTCCCCTCCAATTACGTCAAGCCAAAGGAGACTGATGTAATTTAATCTTTATATTCAGGGATACTGGCATTTATACATGTTGTTTGTTGGGATAGAACTGTTATTTTATTTTCTCATTAGACTTCAAGTCTCTCTGGTAAACCTGGAATGCAGGTGAAGAAACCAGGTGAGTAACAGTGTAATGTTTTATGACAGCATTAAAATCATAGTAATTCATTTATAGTGATCTAAACCTATAGCATGCTATTTTGTTTGTAGAAGTAGCCCAGGTGACCACTGCACACACTGCTGCAGGAGCAGAGCAGTTAAATCTTTCTCCAGGCCAGCTCATCCTCATCCTCACCAAGAACCCCTCCGGCTGGTGGCTCGGGGAACTGCAGGTGAGTGAGCTGTTTATGCACAAAAATTTCCCACACTTTTGTAGAAATCCACTTACGTTAATCAAGGTACAAATTCGCAGTTTAATAATTTTACAGACATCGAATGTATTTCCATGATATGTCCCAAACTGGATAATTTTAATTTTTGTCTATGTATTTTGCAAACAAAATAATAAAAAATGAATTTGATAGACATACAGCTTAAAATTGTCTCTTTGTCTCTTCAGGCCAGGGGGAAGAAGCGTCAGAAGGGCTGGTTCCCTGCCTCGCATGTCAAGCTCCTGGCTCAAACAGCGGCAAATCTACACCTGCATCTGCTGCTAGTGAGAAACAGCACAAATATCCAGGTTGATTTATTTCTCTGTGTATCTCTCCTTATAGCTCTCTCTGTCCTTCCTCTCTCTAGTCGGCCAAGTCATCGCCATATACGACTACACCGCAGCGAACGAAGACGAGCTAAGCTTCTCCAAGTGTCAAATTATCAATGTGCTGGACAAAAGCGATCCTGACTGGTGGAAAGGAGAACTCAATGGGGTCACAGGCTTGATTCCTACCAACTATGTGAAATTGACCACCTCAGATTCTGACCCCAGTCAGCAGTGTAAGTAGAGACCCATAAACAGACTTAACTTTGGTTGTTTTTGAATTATTGTGCAAGCTTTTGATTGCATTTACGTTTCTTTTGAAAGTTAACTTGGGTTCAGATTATTAAAATATATAAATATTGTTGCAGTTTATGCTGCTTGTATTGTATTTATGTGTATTACGGTTTTATTTAATTTTTATTATAATGACATTTTAACCACTTTATAATTTAGTGTAATTATCAATACCTGGTGTTATTATTTTATAGTGCCTTTTTGGTACATTTTATTTTTGGGGGTTATAGTAGAAAGTATTTTTTCCAGTCATTTACGGGTGAGCATGTAGTATCTAATGTTAGACTTTTCTTTTCCCTTATTCCAAAATTAGCTACATTCATTTGTCACACATTCTTTTCCCCTTCCACTTTTTTCTTCTCATTTGTGTCCTTCTCTGTAGGGTGGTAACACCTTTTTCTCCCTTCGCCCATGAGAGACCCACTATCCCCCTCTCACAGTGGAGGTGGTCCTGCTGAAACCACCATTTACTCACCCAATCACCCTCCTTTATCTCTCCTTACCCATCTCATTTGTTTTAAACTAAAACATGGCTTCTCATTCAATTGACTGGTAGTCTGGACCGATCCTAACCTATTAGTAGAGGGATAGTGAGTCTTTCTGTGGTGTTCATTAGTTGAATTCTCTTAATTTTTTATTTGCTTTTAAAGTTTCTTATGTGTGGCAGCTTAATTTATTAGATGGGACTTCACAGTAAAACTGTTGCACCTCAGTCATTTTAAGGGATGCTACATTTTTAAGAGATCTTACAAAGTGTGGAACAGCCTCTGTATGTCATCGCAATTACACTTATGTTACACTTTGCATACATTTTCTGGTTATTATACAGCTTTTAACTTAGTATTATTGATCTTTGCATACATTTTCTGGTTATTATACAGCTTTTAACTTAGTATTATTGATCTCTGGCTATTGAAGGCACTTTGACATTTTAAAGAACAAAGACCTGTCACTTTAAGGAAGTTTCACTTGGAATCTTTAGATGGTTTCCACTCTTTTGCTTAAATTTTATTTGTATTTAGTTTGTTGGAAATCAATGTAAAAACTAAGACAACTTGTATTACTGTCTGTGGTGTATTCAGTGGTATAGTTTATAGTCATGCTGCTGCTGCTATTTTAAGCACAATGCTTTCACCTTAGGTATTATTGTTACATATTTACTGCGTTTTATGCCTTGTTTGTGCATGAATCGCTTCTGTATAAACAGATTTGTTAATATTATACAGGAAGCTATGCAAGTAGTTGTGAAACTGTGGACGAATGTTTGCCTTAATATCATTTATTGGATGTTGTTAATAATTATTCAAATATCTCAAATACTTTGGGTCTTGTACTTATTTGATTTGAAGAAATCTAGACATTAAAGTCTTTTGAAAAAAATAAACGTCGTCCCTTTTAATTTTTGTAATATAAGAGTTCAGTGCCAATGTAAAAACAAAACATACTTCCAGATACACATTTAAAAAACAAAACAAAAAATACATAGCCCATTAAATATTCCCACTTGTATCATTTATAGTAAAATATAGACATGTATTGATCTTATTTTTTGATTATTATTATTAATAGGTAATTAAAAGAAATATAAAAATAAATAAAAAATCAAGTTAATGTCACCATGAAATGCAATTTATGGAATGCTCATCATTAGTATTATGATTATTATTTAATTAATGTGCCCTCCATAATCTTTTATCAAAATAACTTCCTCTTGCAATATCTCTTCTCTTCTCCTCTATGATGATGCGAGGGCAGTACAACCTCTCACTCACATGAGATCACAGCAATAGCAAACCACAACCATTCAATGATCCAATCGATGTCTTTCTTGTTCAAGAAGCCATTTCACTCAGATATACGTCACAATAGGGAAGAAATGACTAACGCAACTTCCATTTTATGTAGACTTAAATAAATGATCAACAAATTAAAAGTTTTAAGTAAACATAAAAGAAACTGGCTATTTTATCTCATATGAAACCTCCTCCATGAATTTCTGGGGACTTGCTGACAGAATTAATCTAGCTAATCTTCACTGCCATCTAGTTATGGTTATCCTGCTGTTGTATTATGGGTGTAAACAATGAATAATCCTTAATGCTTGCAATATTCATCACAGTAAATAAGCAGGTTTACTAAGAACAGCTCAAGAAAATGAGCGATCATTCAGGGGGTAAACTGCTGTTTTTGCGGCTATGGGATGTGAGTGATGAAGACACCATGGATGGTAAAACGGACAGACCACCAGCAGGTAAGGATTCACTCGGGAGCAGTTTGGAGTGTCATTAATACACTGCGACTGACATTCTTCTTCTTGGTTTTGTGTGTGTTTGGAGTAAGACTGTTGAAGGATCTCATGGAACCTCCAATTTGTGTGTGTTTTGTTGTGTTTATGGGCTTCAAGTGTCTGGGTGAGTTCACCTGTACCTTTTTTTTGTAGGGTGTGCTGACCAGACCACTTGGGATTCAACGAGCCCGCAGGAGAGGAAACGGCAAGGTTACATCCATGAGCTCATTGAAACAGAGGAGAAATACATAGAAGACCTACAGCTGGTCCTAGAGGTACACAATCACAATCGTCTATTTTACATTCACATTTTATCCAAAGCAACTTTGAAATGTAAAAAAAGCAATTTACCAAAAAGGCACCGACAGTTTTAGTTTGTGCCGCAATATCAAAAAGTAAACCAAAATGATGCAAAGCTTTATTTAACAAATAGATTTAAATAAAAATGTATTATGTTTTGATAATTTATTTAGTATATTTAAGGAAAATCTATACTTGTTTATTTGATTTAATTAATATTGATAATTTTAATAATTTTCTGCAGCTCATGGTCTTTCATTATGATTTAGGATTTTTTGAAAGTAAAAAAAAAAAAAGTAGTGTAAGAATAATTAATAATAGTGTTATAAAATTTTATTATACAAGAATTAGGTTTATTAAATAATTATTTAAAATTATAAAATGATAATTACTTTCTTGTTCTTACTTCCTTGTCTCTTTAAAGGTCTTCTACAAGCCCATGTCTGAATCAGGCCGTCTCACTGAGGCTGAAATGAACATGATATTTGTCAACTGGAGGGAGCTTATCCAGTGCAGCTCCAAGATGCATAAGTATGTGAGGTTAACTTGAATATATTTTTTCTTTTTCCAATGTGCAGCGTATCATGCATGATGTGTGTATTGGCAGGGCCCTGAAGACAAGGAAAAATTCAGAAGGAGACAAAATGCCTGTTCACATGATCGGGGACATCCTGGCCTCTGAGCTGTCACACATGCAGGCCTACATCCGCTTCTGCAGCTGCCAGCTGAATGGTGCCGCGCTGCTGCAACTAAGAACCGACCAGGAGCCAGACTTCAAAACTTTCCTTAAGGTTGCCACACATACTTCACTTGCAACGGCTAAAAAGACAAATGTTAAAATACACATTAAATATGCTTAATTTAAAAACGTAATTTAGATTTCCCAGAGGTTATTATTCAAATTTAATGAAATATCAATTTGAGTTTATGGTTAAAAAATGTACCTAGTAAATCTCACCATTTATTTATTTATTTTCTTCAGAAAATTGCAACAGACTACCGTTGTAAAGGAATGCCTTTGTCCAGCTTTTTACTCAAACCTATGCAACGAATCACTCGCTACCCTCTCCATATAAAAAATGTGAGTACTGTGAAAATAACGTTTTATTTGTCTACATCTCTCATCTTAGATGTTGATAGTCAAACCAAATGATTAGTGTGTTTTTTTTAACCAATACATGTGTGTTTCTGTGTCCAGATGTTGGAAAGTACTCCAGAGACTCATGTGGACTATATTCAGCTGCTAGAGGCTTTGGAGAAGGCAGAGCTGCTGTGCTCTCAGGTGAACGAGGGCGTCAGGGAGAAGGAGAACTCCGACAGGCTGGAGTGGATCCAATCCCACGTGCAGTGTGAAGGCATCATAGAGGTCAGAAAGCACGCCGTTTAGTCATGTGACATTTGAAATGGTTTCTATACCATCTTTTTCTCTGATACAAGAAGTCGCTGATGATTAAAACATTGGCTGACATCTGAATATACACTACCGTTTAAAAGTTTGGGGTCGGTAAGATTTTTTGGTAACACTTTACTTGAAGGGGTGTGCATAAGACTGACATGACACCTTCATAACCATGACATGTCATTCATATGAAGTAGGGTTTATGCATGTTTATGACAACTGTCATTAAGTGTCTTTCGCTCAATAATGACATTTTTAATGCAAATATGACATTGTTTAAGATGTCTTGACATCTTGACATAAACCATAACATTATAACCTGTCAGTGTCTTTGTCAACTTGACATTAAATTAAGTTAAACTGTCATGTGGTTGGTTTTGACATTGGCTGTCATGAGGCCATTATAACTGTGTCATGAATATTTGTCGTGACTCAACTACAGTGGTACAAATTTAATTTGTCATTAAAAAGTTATAATGGCTTCATGACAGCCAATGTCAAAACCAACCACCTGACAGTTTAATGTAATGTTAACCAATAAAGCTAAGTGGTTTCTTAATGTTGATAATTAATCTGCTATGTCATGTTTATGACAGGTTATGTTGTCTTAGTAATGTCAAGTTGTCATGACAAAGACCCTGACAGGTTATGATGTATTGGTTTATGTCAAGGTGTCATAATAAAGACATCTCCAACAATGTCATATTTGCATTAAAAATGTCATAATTGAGCGAATGACACTTAATGTCAGTTGTCATAAACATGCATAAAACTTCCTTCATATTCGTAACATGCGTCATGTCATGATTATGAAGGTGTCATTTTAGTCTTATGCATTAAATAATTTCTTTGAAAAAATAATAATAATAATCTTACTGACCCCAGACCTTTGAATGGTAGAGTAAAATATTCTGAGGGCTGAAAGACTTTGGCTTAGATTTTCATATATAATGCTTTGAAAGTAGAAGTAGATTTCTCACTTTTGTGTTTTTTGTCACTTGTCTAGAATCTGACCTTCAACTCTCTAACCAACTGCCTGGGTCCTCGTAAATTGCTGCACAGCGGGAAGGTGTTTAAGACCAAGAGCAATAAGGAGTTATACGCCTTTCTGTTCAACGACTTTCTGCTGTTTACTCAAGCTGTCAGGCAGTTCACCTCCTCAGGAACGGACAAGCTCTTCAGCCCCAAATCCAACACCCAGTACAAGATGTATAAGACGGTAGGGTTCCACTCCTCCCTATAGAGTAGTATTCTTTTTACTGTCACACTCTGCAACCCACTCAAAGCGGACTTGTGACCCACTCTTGGGTTGCAACCCACCATTTGAGAAACACTGGTTTAATGTGTATGTTTGTGTTCCCAGCCTGTGTTCCTCAACGAAGTTCTGGTGAAGCTTCCGTCAGATCCGTCCAGTGACGAGCCCGTCTTCCACATTTCCCACATAGATCGCGTGTACACACTGAAGACCGAGAACATTAACGAGAGGTCAGTTTCAGCGATCACTCTTTTTATCAGCCTTATCAGCAAGCCACTATTTACTGCATACATGGGATGTTTTATGAACCTTTCATGGAATGTTGTTATCGGCACACTGTATGAGAGGAGGGGAGGGGGGGGGGGGGGGGGGTCACTACTGTGTTTACACTGCAAGAGTAACTGACAGAATTTTAATGCAAATTATTGGATCTGCTTCTTGGAAACTATACATGCATTTATAGTTTTCATTATGCCACAAAATGTTTAACATCTGCCTAATATCCTGCTAGGACTGCATGGGTTCAGAAGATCAAAACCGCATCAGAAGGATTCCTTGAGACGGAGAAGAAAAAACGGGAAAAGGCCTATCAGTGTAAAAACAATTTTTAGGAACATTAAATATGACTACTCGCTTACTACTTACTGAACATTTATAATGTTACAAAAGATTTCTATTTTATGCTGTTCTTTTGACCTTCCTATTCATCCTGTAAATAAGGTTTCATGCTTTTAAAATTCAGCCTTGCTTTCACAAGAATAAATTACTAAATTACATTTTAAGATATAATCAAATAGGAATGTTCTTTTAAATTATATTATTTTTTCACAAAATTACTGTTTTTTTTTAATGGTTTTTGATTAAATGAATGCAGCTTTGGTGAGCATGAGACTTCTTTCAAAAACACTAAAGAAACCTCACTGACCTCAAATGTTTGAACGGTAGTGTATGTCATGGTCTTTAAAATGTAAACAATAATTACAACAGGTTGCCCAAGTTCATGTTTTTATACTTTTTTACAGCTCGATCAATGAAGGCAAGTGGAATTGGCCGCCTGCTTGTCACCATCTTGGAGGCAACGGAGCTAAAATCCTCCAAACCAAATGGTGATTTCATAAAAAAAAAAAAATATGCATTCATGTTTCATAGTATATTAATAATTTTTGTATTTTGTATTTTTGTATGTTGTTGTTTTTTTAGGAAAGAGTAATTCGTATTGTGAAGTGACCATGGGTTCTCAAGGCTTCACTTCCCGAACCATCAATGACACTTCCAACCCCAAGTGGAACTTCAATTGTCAGTTTCACATTAAAGATGTGTATCAAGATGTCCTTTGCATTACGATATATGAGAGGGAGCAATTTTTACCAGATGGTCAGTATAAGACTGTTTCTTAATTAGATTATATCATTTAATTAGTCTTAAACCGATCTCTCTTAATATTTTAACATGTATAATTACACTTTCCCTAAACTGTCATTGTTCCTTTTCTCTTTCTCCCTCTATAGATTTCTTAGGTCGCACTGAGGTTCCTGTAGCCACTATTAAGAAAGAGCTTGAGAATAAAGGTCCGTCCACCAGGAGGCTTCTGCTTCACGAAGTTTCCACTGGAGAGGTTTGGGTTCGGCTTGACCTGCAGCTGTTTGACCACAAAGCCCCCAAATGACGAGAGAAAATAACCCTTCAAAACGGCATTTCAAGCACAGTGTCTCACCACTAACTCGAGATTTTCAAGACTGACCATTGCCTTAAGATGTTTCCTACTTCTGTGGAACATACTAATGAATATGTGATGATGGGGAAGACAAGTTAGCCTTCACAACTTTGCCAAGTTTCACTTTTTATTAAGTGACATAGGAATGAAAAGGAAAATATTGGGATTTTTTTATTTTATTTTGTTTGTTTTATTTCCTAAATAATAATTTACCACTGGATGTAGAGATGTCTCAGGACCTATATTTTGCTTCAAATATACTATCTTTTATTGCTGCATTGAAAGCTATATTTGTTATAATCGTATTTTTCCTAGATCTAAAGTTAATGAGAGCTTTTTTTTTTTAAACTTGAATTTTCTCATCAGGAACACTTAACCAGGTGGTGTTGTTTTAATTACTTACCAGCCAATTCTTCCATTTAACTTCACTGTTTTAGAATTAATTTGCACCAGAAAATTGATCCTCTTTAATATCGTATAACAGCTCATTTGTCTGTGTGACAAGAAAGGAACTTATTTTGCAGAGCTTACTAGTTTTTAAATTTGCGAAGGTACAAATGAGGTGATTAACAAGGGATGATTGGTTAAAGTTCTAATAACTGTTGATTTTTGTGTGCTTGACTGAGTTTTATTTGTTAATTTATGCGTCTTGGACTATCTGCACATTTTACGCTGCCCAGTATATCTGGATTGCCATAAAGCATTCAGATAATATCTTAATATTGTATATTTTTGCTGAGTTGAAGTAGTATGAATGTTCACTCAAGAGACTGAGTCACTGAGTTTGTCTTTTAGGTTATTTGTTTTAGTTTTAAATATACATGTAATAAAGTTTGCTGAATATTCTGTGAATGTTTTTTCCCCCACTCCGTTTTTCCTTTCTTTCTCCTTGTAGGTTTTGTTCTTCGTTGTAGCCAAGTATTCTTTTTGGAGAGGAAAAGCTGTAGTATTGTACGAAAGGCCTCTAAGCACAAATATGCAAAAGTTATCAGGTTTCAGATGCAAATAAAAATAATTTAAAATGTTGTAAAGAATACTGGGTGATTGTGTTCAAAACAGGTGAAGTATTGTATTTACTTTAAGAGCATTTAGTTTATTTTTTACTTTATAAAATACATACGCCCACTTATGAATATTAATTAGGGATCGCGAATGTTTCTTGGTAACCTTGGAGCTTCTGTTCATAATTATTAGTCAGTAACGGTTGTTAAGGGCGACCCGGACCCTGACCGCTGAGTTTTCGACATTTATCTAACAAACATTTTGAGTACTGTTGAATTAATTTCGATATGAACCCATTTCCAAAGTTATTAGAAGAGGGTCTCATTAACACGAAACATGTAGAGGGTGCAGTGATACTTGTGGCTAAAACCGGCGACGTAACGGCTGCGTCCAAACTTACAGTAAGTTTACTGCAAGCCTGGGCATTCCTTACAGATAAACATGTTTAACATTTTTATTTTTATCAATATTTGTTCAGGACAAATTGGCCATTTAGTTGAATCAGTTTAATGTCTTCAAACAGGTCTGTCCAGAACAAACACAGATGTTGATAGACTCGTTCAAAAACTTGGATGTAACTAGGCAGAGAGGACTCAACTTCAGGAACAAGTTCTACACTTGCGTGCGTGCTGACAAACACTCGATATATACAAAATGTGTAAGTAACACAGTGTACTCTATATGTTTAATTAAACTTGCTCAAAATATACAAATCTTAAATGAACAAATTTTTGTTTGTTGCTGTCTCCGGACAGTAACAAATCTGGTTTCACATTTTTTTACTTTACAGCCCTCAAAAAACATAAAAGTAACTTTAATTAAAAAATTAAAAAGAGGTATGTATAATTAATTTTAATGTTTTTAATATCTTAAATGTAGGGTAGGCAAAAAAAAATAATTATAAATACTTTTTGTTTTAATTACTTTTTTAGTTATAGCAAATTTTTTTTTTTAAATAAAAAAGTCCTGATTGCAATCAATAATAGAAGTGGTCTAAATATTAAAACATCTTCTGTGGAAGTCTCAGGACCAAAACATTTTCATCCAGTCATTGCATTCGGTCTAAATACTATGTCCTGTCAACCTATATTTCCACACATCTGCCCATACCTCTGCTCATGCAGACATCACGTCATCAGCGCCGACCGTACGTGCCACAAACAGCAGCCGCCTTTTACAGTTCTTACTTACTATTAGGCTAAATGGTGTTTTCATTTCAAACGTGCTATGTCCACATAAGCGTTTTCCAAAAGTTTCTCATCCACACAAAAATGTCAGAAAATGCTCAATTCACCTTACTGCGCATGCGTAAAACCTCATTAAAGCTCACTGAGATGATGCAGACTGAACAAGACAATCAAATTCTCATGTTATTCTTCTGGCAGGATCATTTTATTTAGCAAAATATCTCACCATTCATTGATGCGTCCAGGTCGCAAAAACACGCAACTGCTCTCATGTTTTTCTGCACAGCAATTGTGAATAAATGGGTGGAATCTGATGCTTTCAAAGCTAGCTTGCTATTGCTAGCTTCTCCGAAATTACCTACCCTACCTTTAATAAATCCAGAGGGGAAAAACATGCATGTTATTGAGCCATAAGTGCTGCAGATGAATTGTATATAACCACATCATCACTTTTTCATTCACTGATTTTTCTTTATTGTCTTTGTTTAGGAAGGACATGGCCTGATATTGGTGAGAACTGCACTGTATGTGATTGTTGCCACGTACTCACAGAGCATGTATCCAAGTATCTGTGTGGAAGCAGTTGAGAAACTAGGTAAGCTAAAATTCCAACCAAAAGTTCAAGTAACTTTTCTGCTTTGGTTGAATGTTTTTGATCATAGTTTCTGCATGTTTTTTAGCCGAGTATCTGAGTGAAAAGGAAAAATGACGCTCATCGTATCAGATCTGAAGAAGCTGTTCAGTGTGCTTGTAGTAGTACTGACGAGAAACTATAAACTGTACTCAATCCGTTAGCTACAGGAACACCAAGGTAGGTTTTAGTACTGCTTAGACAAACAAGGAAGCTTTTTTTTTAATTCATGTAGTGGGATTTTAATTTACATATTGAGATTTGGCATCTTAAAATATACACACAACAGTAGTTTTACATCTCAACACTGAACATAATGACACACAAACTGAACTGCCACAACTGAGGCAACAAGATCTTTCACAGAAAGAATATAAAACTCCATAGCAAGAAAAAAAACAATATTAAATGAATGTTATGGCTGTTACCATTCATATGAGCAGGAAACATGGGATGGGCACCATAGTCTTATATTATTCAGCTTTTTTTTGTTTAGAATAAGAAATTTTGAATTTAAATATTGTAAGACAGGCAGAGAGAGCAGAAAATCTACAATTTTTGACCTGATCATTCACAGTGTTGAAGTTTGTAGCAGTCATCTGTCATTATAATAAGTCTGTATCGCATTGCATTTTCATGTTGCACACGTCTATATCATATAATCTTCTTTGCAGAACAATAACACATGATTTACGTTAAAATACAGTTCTTTTAATCCAGTCCCTAAAGCCCCTTCATCATTCATGCATCACATCAGTGCTTATTTAATGTGCTCCTTGATAACCTTGGTAAACCACCGATTATCCATTCACTTATGTTAAAAATAAAAATTGGCGCAACAACTAGCGGGAGCTTGTTGTCCTTTTTCATATTACACAAAACCCTTATTTTTTCACTAGAGACATATAATATATTATATTTTACAGTGCTTTCATCTCACACAATCCATTTCATCCTTTAATAAGACAGAAACAATACATACCATTGGGTAGAGGTGTTGGTGTTGGTAGAATATAAAGATGATTACAAAAAATAAAGTAAAATTAACATAATAAGATAATAGGATGCACCATGAATCTGGATATTTCGTATTCTTAATTGTTGAAATGAGCTAAAAAAAAATCACTTGACTAAACTTTTTTTTCTCAGGTGTAATTATATTTTATGAATATGATTAATATGATATTAATAGGGAGGTATTAATACAGGTAGGAAATACTTCATGACCTGAGAGTTTTTTGCATTGATGTTTGCTTTTGTGTAGTTTTGTTTTTCTTTCACATGCAAATGGGTATGATGTATGACAAAATACATTTTTGCATGATTCATTTCTGCTGGTCAGAGATATGTACTTTAAATAAAATTCACACAAATAATAAGGAATGAAAATGTATTATATAATAATAAACATTTGGCAAAATGTAAGGTGTGTGTGGTAAGAAATTCCAAGATGACACAATTAAGTAATAACCACTTGCATTTGTTGTTTTGTTCTTAAGGTCATAAATTAATTTAGATGTCAAAGAAAATGCAAAAACCAACATAGTTGATTTTTTTTTTTTTGAAAGGTCACTTTAAGTTTCAAAAGAATCCCTTATGAAAATTCTGTAACACCTGAGATATACAGTACTAGCTGGCTTTATACCTACATCTGAGTTTATTTATTATTGTTTTTTCTTTTTATGAAACTTTAAAATTTCTCTCAGTATGTTATATGACATGCTCAAAAGCATTTTATACTATGTACTAAAATAATTGTATTCCCTCATACATCTTTATAACCTTGGACAAAGCCAATGGAAAACTTGGTTATGAATAATGCGTTTGGCACTTTAAAATATCTGTACCATCATCAATAAACAAACTCCCTAATATGAGCTGCATGATATGCTACCAGATTCAGCCTATTTTTAGATAAAAAAAAACATTAAAACACACAGAAATGTTAAATGTTTGTTAAAAGAGTAAAATAATAATAAAGGAACAGGCAGAGGGCGGCATGCGGTCTGCAAAGTGCTAAGTTGCTTGTGCGTAGAGTAATACCTATGGCAGTGCAGCGTTAGAGCTGAGTTTGTAGGTGATGTTCGCTTTATGTCCTTTTAGCTGCTCTCAGAATGTTGATCTTGCTTGTCTACCTCTGGTAACTGCTCTCTCCAAAAGGTGAACTGGCTAAAGGTGTCTGAACAGGGAAAGTCGGTGGTGTTCCCTCTGATCAGAAGAGGAAAGACATGATCTACGACCTCACATAGACGGCCATAACTGTAAAACATGCAAGAATATTAGGACTGTCAAACTCCCAACTATTAGACTCTACAGATTATCTACTGGCCAAGAGAATCATCAATAACAGAAATTACAAAAACACACAAATCTAAAACATCCAGATGCATTTCAATAAGAATTTGGAACTGAATATGAGCTTAATCATCCCATTGTTTTATTTTTCGATGGTGGAAATTACAAAAACACTTAAGTAAGTCTGAATGAATTTAAATTATTTAAATTTGGAAGAGAAATTAGCTCAAAGGGTTAGTACATCCTAAAATGACTCACTCTCATGTCCAAACCCGTAAGACTTTCATTCATCTTCGAAACACAAATGAAGATTTCAAATGAAATCAAGAGATTTTTGTCCCTCCATTGACAGTCCACGCATCTACCACTTTGACGCTTTAAAAAGTAAATTAAAAGATCGTAAAAGTAATTCATATTAACCATGCGGTTTAGTCCAAATTTTCTGAAGGGTCACGATCTCTTTAAATGATGAACAGATTGAATTTAGGCTTTTATTCACTTATAATAGTTAATCAGCGCACATAAACAGAAGCAGAAGCTCAACTGTACATGCTTGACGCGCGAGAACAAACCTCTTGCAGAAGCTCAAACGTGCTGCGTAACACAAGAATGAACCTCATTGTTTCTTCCAGAACCTCAAACTTGCTGGGTAACAAGAGGGGGAAACAAGATGGCGGCACGCACAGATGCGGCGGTGGTCTCTCTGAAATGAAGCTGTATTTTGTTGTTGTTTTTTATTTTACTCTGGAAGTTTAATCTGGGTATTTCAGAGTTGATTCGTTTCACCCGGAAATCATTGATTTATATTGGTACGACACAACAACAGTCAGGAATTCCAGTGGAGATCACTAGATCACCGGGTCTCTGTGGATTATCATACCCAGCAGCGGACGTCGAAGGCGGCGAAGAGAGCGTAAACAAAACACGAGATGCAGGGCTGTTGTGCTAGAGCGGCTAAAAAGGAACCCTCACAGACCACCGCTCCCAGTCTCTTCGTCTCTAACGTAAGGTCTTTAAACAACAAAATGGATGAGTTGAGACTTTATCATCACAGTCGACCATTCAAAGAAGTTGCGTGATGATCATTACTGAGACCTGGTTACACCCGGGAGTCTCCGACGCAACTATCGAGCTAGCGGGCCACTCTGTACACCACAGCGACAGGACCGAGGACTCTAGTAAGAGCCGGGGTGTGGATTGTGTGTCTATACGAACAACAACTGGTGCACAAACACTGCCATTATTGACAGACATTGCTCTCCAGACCTGGAGTTGTTGGCAGTTAAATGCAGGGACTTTTATCTGCCACTGGAGATATCTGTTGTTGTTGTTACAGCTGTGTATATTCCACCAGAAGCTAACGCTTAACAGCTAGAAACAAGTAACAGAACTCTTATTCTGATGGGGTGTTTATTGTGGCTGGTGATTTTAATCATGTAAACTTGAAGACTGTCCTTCCAAGGTTTGAACAACATGTTCAACCAGAGGGTAGAACACACTGGACTGTGTCTATTTTAACATCCCCAAAGCTTTCCGAGCGTCAGCGCTTCCTAATCTTGGACAGTCTGATCACCTATCACTTTTTTTAACTCCAGTATACTGCCCCATCATTAAGAGACAGCAAACTGTTATCAAAACGGTTATAATCTGGCCGGAGGAAGCATCCTCACAGCTGCAGGACTGCTTTCAAAGCACTGACTGGAGTCTGTTTTCAACTCAGGACCTAGACAAATATACATCTACTGTGCTTTTTTATATCAGATGCTGCGTGGAAAGTGTAACCATCAACAAACGCATCTGTGTCTACCCAAACAGGAAGCCATGGATGACTAAGGAGGGTCCAACTTCTTCTGAAAGACTGTGATGCAGCTTTTAGATCTGGTAATAAAGAACTGTACAGTGCTTCTAGACACAACCTCGAGAGGGATAAAATCGGCCAAAGCTGCATACAAGGAGAAGATCGAGGAGCACTTTACTTTTAGGGACACGACACACATGTGACAGGGTGTGCATCATATAACCAACTTCAGGGGCAGTAGAGAACTACTGACAGCATGCAGCACAATGTTGGCTGAGGTATTAAATTGCTTCTTTGCCCGATTTGAGAGAGGACCGGACAATGCAGCTTCACCACAGCTGGACTCTGCTGACAGCACGCTTACCCTCCAAAGCGTGAGGACACGCGAGTTTTAAAAACTGTGAATGCCAAGAAGGCTGCTGGACCGGATGGGATCCCAGGCAGGGTCCTCCGGGATTGTGCCCATCAGCTTGCAGAGGTTTTCACAGACATTTTTAATCTTTCACTTGCACATACTGTCGTACCAGACTGCCTAAAAACTGCTACCATCATCCCAGTGCCAAATCAGTCCCTCACAATGACTATAGACCAATAGCACTTACCCCTATCATATCCAAGTGCTTCGAAAGACTCATTCTGGGACACATTAAATCTGCACTTCCTCTCACTTTAGACCCCAGTCAATAGGGTTGCCAACTTCAGAAAAGAAAAATACAGGACACTCGTGGTTCTTTACAGGAAAATAAGTCACATAAGAAAATAAAAAAATCACATTACACACAAACCATAGTTCAAAATAATAGCATTTATCTGAAATAGAAAGATTTTGTAAAATTATACACTACATTTGAAAGAAATTAAAGAAAGTAATAGCCTACTTTTATTCAGCAAGGACGAATTAAAATAATCAAAAGTGACAGTAAAGACATTTATAATGTTACAAAAGCTTTTTTATTTCAGATAAATCGAACCGGGAGAGACAAGACAGCAGAAGATTCTGTTCACAAATCAAACAATTCTCAATTTAGAGTTTGTTATTTGTATGGTCTGATGTGCATGAGGGTGGGTTGTGACTGGATGATGACTGGTGTCGTGATCATTCACAAGTGTCGTGTTGCTGTCAGTCAGTGGTTAGATCAGCGTAGCAGTCAATAAAAAGGGAAGTCACGTACGGGACAAATATAAATTAGGCCCAATATACTTGACATCCCGGCTAATACTGAACAGTTGGCAACCCTACCCATCAATATACATACAGGTCAAATAGATCTGCAGAGGATGCAATAAATACTGCTCTCTATACTGCACTGAAACACCTGGAGCAGAAGGATACATATGTAAGGATGCTCTTTGTAGATTATAGTTCTGCTTTTAATACCATCGTCCTTAGCAGACTATTCACAAAGATGCTGGATCTGGGCCTCAGCAACCAACTGTGTTTGTGGATCATGAAGAGAACGCTCACAGACTGTGAGACTGGACATGCATATTTCCTCAACCCAGACCTGGAGCACCGCAAGGATGTGTGCTGAGCCCCCTCCTTTACTCCCTCTACACACATGACTGTACACCAGTTCACCCCACTAACACATTAATACAATTTGCCGAAGATACAACAGTGGTGGTTGCGAGTGAGGCTGCCTACACTGTAAAAAATATTTTTGCAATTTAGTTATTTCAACTTATTTTTTTGTGTAGAGATAACTAGATTTTCCAGACAACAAGAAATTTTAAGTTTTTCTTGTCCTCAACTTATCGAAATAAGTTAGTTAAACTAAAAAAAACCATGCAAAAAGATAACTCAAAATAATGAGTTAAGTTTTTTACAGTGTACAGAGATGAGGTATGTAGATTGGTTGAGTGGTGTGCAAGAAGACAAGACAATGTAAAATTGTGTTGTATACCATGCAATGACAATAAAGGTAAAACTAAAACTAAACTAACACATGAGAATGAACTTCATTGGTTCTTTAGGAAGCTCAAACTTGCTGTGTAACACACGAGAATGATCCTCATTTGTTCTCGCATGTCAAGCAAGCTTGCTTGAACTTCTGTTTACCACAACTGTTATGTGCGTTGATGAATGTTTATATATGAATAAAATCCTAAATTAAATCCGTTCATCATATAAAGCCATCATGTCTCTTTTGGACTAAACCACTCAATTCAGATGGATTAGTTTTATGATCTCTTATTAATAAACTTTTTGATGCGGTAGTTGCATCGACTGTCAATGGAGGGACAGAAATATCTCAGATTTCATTCAAATATCTTAATTTGTGTTTCGAACATAAATAAAAGTCTTACGAGTTTGGAACAATATGGTGAGTAAATAATTACATAATTTTCATTTTTAGGTGAACTAACCCTTTAATTGTCATAAAAATGTCCCAATGCAAAATAAATAAATAAATAAAATCATCCCAAAACAGGGTTAACTTTAATGCAAAATTGGTAATTTGTCTTTAAAAATGAGAAAATAAATGTTTTCATTAGATCACTTACGATGATATGTTGGTCTTTGCATGTTCTTGGATGAGCTCTCCCTTAGGATTCACAGTGAATATTCTGTTCAAAGGCACTCCTACCTCTTTATATGAATAGACATCCTATAGAGAAGAACACTCCTTAGGGATTTGCATACTGTATAGCAAATTAAGGTAATGTTAGCAAACATTGCTACTTGTACTTACTGTTGCCCTGTTTCCAAAAGCAGCATAGAAGGGTTCTGTGTTTGGATAGAACAGATTTTTTATATCGGTCAAACATTCGATTTTAAACTTTTCTGGCTTCTTCTCAATGACCTCCCTGAGATTGAAAGAAAAGACATCAGTTACTATGTGGCATTATCATTATTTTTTAAAGCCTATACATGTTTTGTGTGTGTACCAACCGGTGAAATGCAGAGAACAGACTACTAGGGCTAAGCAGCACAGGTCCCATGGGTAACATAGTGCCTCTTTCATTAACCCAGTGCAGGTAACCCCGGGTCATGTCAGCCATGCCAATAGCCCGAGCTGAACAGTACATAAATTTGTAGCCGTTCCTGTTTGACAATGAGTTTTAGATATATTAGACAAGATCTTTTTGCTCACATTTGATTGATACTCTGTATGTGGTATGCGACTCACTGGCTGACTCTGTGGTAGAGCCGTGCAATACCCTGATGGGTCCAGTCTTTACCCAGAGTTGGTAATATGTGTCCCAGGGTATCAGACCTAAAATAGACTTTGCAATTTAGACTGCATGCTTCATTTTTTGCATCCGTCGAGCCCATTATATTGCCCCAGGAAGTTCACTTGAGGTGTCTCACCTTGTGATGGTGCCATCAATATCTGAAATCACTATCTTATCATCCCAGTTCCACAGATAAATGGTACCCTCACAGCGGCAGGTGCCCTGGTACTGGGTAGTCACACTGAAGACCACATCATTGGGGCCATCTTTTAAGTGCAGACTGGCCTGAGAAAAGAAGAACATGCTTGTAGCATGAGTTTTCATAACATACTGGAGTCTCTGATTGACTTTACTGGCTTCATTGAAAATGGAGATTCTCACGAGCTGTTCTGGGGACAAACGAAGAGTCTTCCTGTAGCAGTGGCCTCCAGAGCTGTGGATAACTTCAGGCTGATTGCTCGCAGTATTCTGTTTAGCACTTCCACCGTCATCTTCACTTGATGATGATTCATCCTTTAATCTAGTAAAAAATACCACCAGCCAGTCCACAGTTAAAACTATATACAGTACTACAGGTATACAGTTATACTATAAAATGCATTAATGATTGAATTTTGATTGATATGATATATATCTGTAAAACTGTAATTCTCTTTCAGTCTGTTTAGTTCTAAAGGCCTGAGACTCGGTGTAAAATGTTAAACTAATCATAACTTTTTCGATGCCAGACCTTGATTAAAGGCCTGTTCATACCAATAATAATATTGAAGAGCAGAGAAATCCACTGCACATCATCTGCCGTTTTTTTTTCATTGGTCTGAACATTTCAGTTGGTGTGAACAGATCATAACATTATACAACTGTACTTCAGCTACAAGTGCTCATGAAGTGCAACATATGACCCTTTAATGGATTAGCAAGAACAATGTTCCGGTTTTCTAAATTTACCTGCTCACAGTTCCTGTTCTTATAGACTCCTCTCCACCTTCAATCTGGTCTGATGCTGATTCCTGTTGCAGAAAGATTCACAGGTTTGCATGCTTTTATTACATAATATTTGCAAACCTGCGAGAAGTCAAAATGTCTTTGGATAAATCTGGTAACACTTTACCTTTAATTCAATTCCCAATTATATATGCAATATTGCAAACGTACCGATTTGGAGCTGTCGTTTCTGCCCCGCCATGAGAACCACCAGCGTCCTCCTTTCTTGGGCATCTTCTCCTTCATGATGTTCTCTACTGTGGCCTGGAGCAAACGCACAGAGCCCCTGATACTCAAACTCAAAAACTAAATGACAGGATGACTGTGACTGAACACATGCAGCTAATAAATAAACACAAATTCACAAAGACGTACAGGACTAGAGCCGAACACGCTAGGAAAACAGTATGTGAAGAAACCAAGAGCAGAGTAGACGTAACTCAGACAGGAATACTTAGCGCAATGGTGCACAATGGGATGGTATGAGGGGAGATCAATTAAAATGAAGAAGAAAAACAAGGGGGAGGGAAGAGACAAAATTTAAATGCCCTGGAGTGCTATGAGAGCTGGCGTGCAGTATACACAAGGACTTTAAAAAGCCATGAAACACTCGCCGAGAGGAGACAAACAATACAGAAACAAAACAGTACCACTGTGATGTATTTCATTTTTTACCTATTTAAGGAATCCAATAATTGGGTCAGTACTGAGTTAGTGCAAACTTTTCAATAAAAAAACGCTAAAACTGTCCAAAAAATGATAAATATTAAAAAGTGAGACAGTAGTCTTACTATTATTTATTACTATTTGTATATGCAGGGCAAAGATGTTTCCAAGTGAACATTTAATTTGTTGTAATGAACCTACATGTACATTAATCCAATAAATAAAGAATTCTTTAAACTATTAGGTAAATTGTAAATCAGTGTAATTGGTTTTAAATATTTTTAATGTAATTATTACATTTATTCAGAATTATTATAAATGATACACTATATATAAATTATATATATATTATATGTGTCTTTTCATTTAAATATTTTATATTGTATATAATAAAATGTATTTTATTATCTTTAATTAAAACAAAATTGTGCTTTTTAAGAAGTTCCTAATGGCTCCCCTATTATGGTAACTGTCTTTGTTAACAGATGCAATTTTATGTCTGGTTGAAAACTTTTTATGAACTTTTGCACTGGCTGCCAGTCTGATATCAGATTGACTACAATATTCTGTTATTTGTCAATAAAGCTCTCAACAATTTAGCTCCTAAATGTTTTTCCGATCTGATTGTACTTACAATCCTTCCAGATCACTCGGATCCCAAAATAGTCATCTTTTGTTATCAGAACTGCTTCTACGTCAGCCGAATTTAAATCCATGTTAAAAACACACTTTTGCTTTTAATTCTTTGTCATTTGTATGTGTGTGTTGCTTTTATTATATTTTTTCAACTTTATGAAGAGCACTTTGGCCAACTAAGGTTTATTTTAAACATACTTAGTAAATTAAACTAAATTGAATTGGACTGAATTGACTGATACCAAGTATGTTTTACTGATAGAACTAAAGTTAAGTGTATACATAAAGTGTATATACATCACCAATAAACCAATGTTTGAGTTCGGTATTAACAAGCTTAAATGATAAGCTTTATTTAAATTACTGTGAGGTCACATTGTCAGTGTTGGTTGAATAACTAAGGCCTTTCTGTACATATTTTGTGCTGTTTATGCTGTCCTTACCTTTGGCAAGGGTTTCTGAAAAACCTGCACGGCCAGTACGATAGGAGCGGCTGTGGTCCAGTTATAATACCTTTGAGGAGAACAAAACGTGAAATAATTCATGGATGTATTAAATTTACTTATTAAATGTAAAATATTTTAGTAAATTACATCATGCTACAGCATATGTTTTTTATGCCACAAATGACATACTTAGTTCCAATCTTTACAACCAGGTTGGGATCATCAATGATAGATGGATTATCTGCAAACTCCTGATAAGATATTGCTCGTTCCTCAAATTCCTCTGTAAATGAAAGATTGTGACTTTAATTGCTTAATTACTTCCCCATGTAAATAAAATCTAGAAGAAATAGGATATTAATACAGAGTCTACGGAATTACAGAACAGCAACTGAAAATACATTATTTTACACTACTTTTGAAAAGTTTGGGGTCAGAAAGGTTTTAATTAATACTTTTATTCAGCAAGGATGCATTCAATTGATCAAAGGTGACAGTATAGACATTTGACATCAAATTAAATTTCAAAATATATTAAATATAAAACAATTTAAATGAATGTTTTTACTGCATTTTTGATCAAATAAATGAATCATTGGTGAGCTTAAGGGACTTCTTTCAAAAATGTAAAAAGAATCTTACTGACCCCAAACTTTTGAATGGTACTGTACTGTTCATCACAACTCCACCTTTTACCTCTAGTAATCTCTCTGTTTTCTGACAGTCCTCCACATAGAGAGATGGCAATATGAGGCAAGTCTCCTAACTGGTCAGAAAAGCTGTCAACCCCACTGTCTATTCCACTGCTGCCCACTGACTGAGGGGACTGATTTGCACTTCTCAGATCTGCCCCGCCCCTCACAGATGTTGTTCCATCACTGAACAACAAAAATAAATTTGATTAAAAAAGATACTTACACTACACTTGGATCATAAATGAACAAGTGAATAGCTATAAGGCTCAATCTGTACACTGTTGATATTTGATAACTGTTTGTTTAAACATAATTACCTCTTTGGAAAGTACAGGGCAGCCACCTCAGGCTCCAACTCTGTGATGTCATCCAGGTATATTCCATCTGATCCCAAGTGCCGGCTCCTTTTGTCTAGGAATTTATGTATTGTGACATTATATTATCTGTTTTAAATAGCCAAAAAGTGTTTTTCTTTGTACCATTGAGACATTTATTTTCAGAGCTCATATTTAATGTCATATGACAGATAACATTTATTATATATTATATAATAACATATATTATACATGCACGCATACCTTTTCTCTTGGATGGAGAGTCCATCTTGCTAATGGCATGAGCCCCAGGACTATGACACCCCTCCTCTAGGTCTGTGATAAGATGGGCGGCCGCACTGATGGCCTCCACATCTGCAGCAGGGGCAGATGTTGCCTCTCCAGCCCTGAGATCAGGCACATACACATCAGTGCCCTGAGACTCCACCGTTCCATCCCCAGTGATGGCTCTGAAGTGCGTGCTTTCAGATGGTGGGATTGATCTTGAGGTCACCACCATGGGCTCTGACAGGGGCTGCAGGAATGAAGGCTGTGTAAAAAGAAAGATGTACAGTTAACTGATCCAGATTTATTAATTTGTTGTGGTCATGTGGCATGGCTGATGATTACTGTACCTTGGCAGCATGAGGTAGCTCTCCCCATGTCCACAGCATCTCAGGGTTGTCCAGTTTCCCTTTACTCCTCTGACTGTCCAGCAACTCTGAATCACTCTTGGGTGTAGATGGCAGGGAGCTATTTGGACTGATTTAGGGAGGAATGAGAGATTGAGACATTTAGCAATATTTTGATTAATTGTAGGTGTGCAACTGTGTATTAATACAGCTTTTGTGAAATAAACTAGTAACAATGCCTTTTCATTCCTCTGCAAAATTGAATCTCATGCTTGACAAACATAATAGCAAAAATCTTAAAATTGGGCAATACACTACAGAAATATTAGACTTTTTAAAGCTTAAGTGAAACCTTATGGCTTTGTTGCAAGTTTATTTACATTACATGGTGAATGCAGCAGTTACCTGTGTGTGGACTGGAACATGGCTGTTTGTTGAGGGCAGGAAATGGATAATCCTGCATTGGTGGGAATGGGTAAAGAGCATGCTTTCCCCAACCCTGTACTGTGGGTCAGAAAACAAAGCTTTAGATTAAAATGTCCATTATTTTTAATCTCATATATATATGAAAAAAAAGACATATATATATAAGCACAATATTCTAGAATGAATACAGCTAAATGTATTAGCATGTTTGTGCATTATGATAATCTATCAGTTTAATCATCGTACTGCAGCTGGGGAACAGTTTGCTGATGATTATAGACATACATATTAATAGAGCCTTCAGTTCAGTCTCAGATACACTCAGCAATACAGCATATGCTGGGGTTTTCTTTAATGTGGTGAGAAACAATTCCATTGGACTGAATTTTATGTGTAATAAAATATTTTATAGATATACACGTTTTTGGATTTCACAGTTTTTTTTATTTGTCTGCTATCTATTGTCTTTTCGCTGAATTGCTGGGACTCCAGTGTTCTTATAGATTATTTTATTCAATTGATTGCAAAAATACAAGTTTGGATTTATTTTAATGTCACTATTAGAGTAATATACAGCTATAAGATAATATATGTATTCAGTTAAGCAGACACAGTGGACATGTTAGGCAATGATTACAGCTTGTGATCATAATGATTATTACAATATAAGGATAATATTTTGAAATGCATGCAATATTTGTCTGTTCTTCTTTCTAAAATACCTTAATTCATTTTTCCTAAAGAGATCAAGAATGGATTACAGACTGACTGACAGGGGTCTCCAGTTGAAAGGCTCTTTTGATGTTGTATACTAGATGTGGTACATTGTTTTTCTCTTTTGCAATGTATTAAATACATTTACTGCAACTTTGCAACATTATATCAATTTTGACTTTGTTTTCATAATTGCGATGTGACCAGAACTTGGCTCCTCTTTGAAAAACACTGGTAAGCATACCTTTGAACACCAATCCACTTCCCTTCAGACTGTGTGTATGTGCTGCCGGTTCCTTTTGCCTGCTCAGCAAACAGCTCATGTGACATGGCTCTGAAAACACATACAGTATAGGCAAACATATACAGTAAGTAAGTATATATACCCGCAAAATGAAAGAGTACGACAGCATATACATTTTAGATATTCTATGCACATAGACATACCCATGGATAATCTGAAGTGATTGTATTAAACAGGCTCAGTCTTCCAGGAAGACAGAGAGCATTGTGGGTTTCTAAAGAGCTAGTGTCTGGACTCAAACTGCTGCTGTACTGAGTAATACATTCCCAGCTGACTCTTTTGGCCTTGTGAACAACGTTTTCCCAGTGGCCTTTATAGTCACTTTTTAAATTTATTTCTGGTACCTGGGAAACAGATTCTTGGTAATGCAAGGCATGTAGTGTAGTGGAACTTTCTTATTCAGATTGCACAGATAAAATACATAATTTGTCATCCACTGGGAATGAAAGAAGGGAAAAGGATGTTTATATTGTTAAACTGATTTATATTGCAAATAATTTCTTTTCTTGGATATGTGTGGGTAATGCTAGATGGCCCAGCATTACAAAGGACTCCCCTCGAGCTGGAGCCAGAACTGGCAGGGTTTCATGGATTTCGTAGAAAAACATTGGAGGGGCTGTTTGAGCTGCTTGTTTACTTCAGCAATAGTACTGGCGTCCTATTTTTCTCCACTTTGCCCCTCTCTCTCTCTCTCTCTCTCTCTCTCTCTCTCTCTCTCTCTCTCTCTCTCTCTCTCTCTCTCTCTCTCTCTCTCCATTGCAGAGCCTATTTGAAGAGTGAACAACAGACACAGCCCACATCCCAAGACCACTGCAACTGGAATCATTCCAAGCATACTTGCAGAAAACAGATTATGCCACTGTAATCACATGGTTTGCAGTGATTTCAGATAGGTTAAGAGAAGGAGGAACTCTCATTACAGAACCATCTGTTTTGTCTTTAATTTTGAATGTGTGTGTCTATGCTCTATACGGGAAAATATATTAAGCTCCACAGCTCCTGCCAAGCAGAACTCCAAGAAAAGTGGGATTTAGATTCAATGTGAGATCTTGGCAAGAGCACTATCCCATTTACCCACATATAATGAAAGTGAATGGTGACCAGAGGCTTTCAAGCTCCAAAAACACCACAATGCCATCCATCACCGCTATAAAGACTCATAAACATCAGTGAATGAGTTTTGAGTGAACTCATTGAGCTTTAAGTGGATTCACATACATCACTCACTTCACATATATTCAAAATAGCATATTGAAAAGTGCCACAACAGACAAAAGGTTTGACATCAGTGATACCAAATGTCATTGACTTTTACATATATCTAAAACTATTGCAATATGATGAATTTGAAAATACAAATAAGTCTAAATAAATGAAACATGAAACATTATTTACGTAATAATAATACGTAATAATATAAATATTGTTTGTTCTGACCTGCTGCCTGAAGCCTCTGCGTCATCATCAGAACTCATGTCGATGGTAAACATGTCCTCATCTTCTGAAAAGTCTTCGTTGCCCTCTCGCTTCATGCTGTCTACTTTACATTTTCTCCTTCTCTTCCTCCTCTTCTTCATTATTAAACTGTCACCAGGGGCCTGCATGGGGCCCAGGGTTTGAATGGAGGTTCCGTTTCCAGACTCAGAAAGACGGGACAAGCCTTTTCCCATTTGGGCCTGCATTAGGGCAGAGCCTTCTGAAATTATGGGTGATGTAGCCAAGTGTGATGGGACCATCTCCTGTAGACAGAGTAATAGATAGTATGAAATGTGGACATGCTTTTGGGGGGGTTTGCATTTTGACGATTTTTTTTCCCTCCTTTTGGAGGACAGCATATTGACTTGTTTTAGCAAATATTCAAAGATGTTTTATTGGTTTTAAATAATGGTAAATATACAGTTCCATTACCAATATTTAGACATTTTTATGGCCGGAAAAATGTCTTAACTCATCCCGCCACTGGCAGGTGTTGCAAAAATGTATTATTGGACCTTGATAAAGTGTGTTGTAGAACATACAGTGTTGTGCCTGAACGCGTTCAATGAACGATAGTTCATGAACTCGTTCATATTTTGGGTGAACGTGAACTGAACGTATTGAATTCCTGCCTGATGAACGTTACTGTGAACGCGTTCATTCTGGTGTCTGTGAACGCACGCTCTCTCAGTTTAACTTCGTTCAATAGGGTGCCAGATTTCTATAGAGCCTTCCAGGCGAAAACCCAGCTAAAACACACCGTAAACAGGCCTTAATATGTAGCGAAAAAAAACACCCAATCTGGCAACATCAGCCACCAGTGTCGCACGCACCGCCGCATGCGTCATCAAAACAAAAGGCAGCATGTAGTCGACAAAGAAGCGAGCGAGGAGGCGTCGTATGATCATTTAAACGAGTTTTATGACAAGGTCGGTGAGGATGGGAAAAATCTTACATTTATGTGCAAACTTTGCCAGTCGATAAAATAATTGCTGTCTATGTTTGTATAGGGAATGTGGAGATGACGTCACGCCGTGTTGCATTATGGGTCCGCCGCCATATTTACAGGATCGCGCCCAATACCGCTGTATTTAAATGCATGTGTTGGAGGCTGTGTTTGGATTTTCTGTCGAGATTTTAATAAACGTCGATATGGTTGTTCAGTTCAACTGCCATAGCAGGTCACACGATCGTTCAGGGAGGAAACTGAACAACGGAATCCAGTTTTTTTCATCCTTTTCTATTTATTCTTACCTGGAAAAAATAACAATGGTAGAAGCAGTCGAGGTAGTGACTTATAGATGCCGGATCAGCCAATTCTCATGAGGAAAAAACTTACGTTACTGTTTTCCATGCATACTACGTTTTGTTAAAAGTTGTACAAGCAAGAGTGTTGTGTATTGTAATATCATCGATGACTAACATTTCAGGAGGAAAGTTGATGTATGATGTTGAATTTGCGGTTAATGTTGCAGCTGATATTAACCATGACACAATGCTAATCAAATTTTTTTATTTTCAATTAACAATTTGCTTTGATGTTCTGTACATCTTTTTACATGCCTTTTAAAAAAAGTTTGTAGAATCATGAATCTTCAGCATATTGCTTAATAAAACATTAAGTGACTCTCTGTTTCGTATTGATGGCAACCACAAAGACCTTTAAGTACACATAATTAATGTGGCAATTATACATCAAATTAAAATAAACGACCAAAACTCCAATTTTATCAATGTGAGTCTTCAACAATTAGATGTTGACAATAAGGCCAGTTTAGTATTTAACAAGTTATCCACACAGCTTGTGGCATTAAAAAGTGAATGAATTTTTTCTTGACTTAAGTATGAAAATACTTAACATATTGCAAAATAGCAAGTAAAATTAACAACGAGAGCAGTTTTCAGGTAAAATAGCTTGACTTTTGTACAATAGTAATCAACTATTAGCATAGGCTTCGAAAACAAAAACTAAATCAGATGTATCAACGTTTTTATCGCGGATTAGTTTGTCAAATAGTTTTTTTTGACATGTGCATTTAGTTTATCCCCAGTCGAGGCACCTATCTCTTTTTCTTTAAACATCTCCATTTCTTCCGTCCTCTTCTTCATTTTACCTCGTATTAGGCCATAACACCCAGTTTAATGATCCGAAGGTAAAAGACGGATCGTGCCTGTATAGATGGCGGCACGTCCCTTATGCAACAGGGTGAGTACCCGCATTTATGGGCCATTGTAACAATAAAAATAATAAAAGAATGCTCGCAGATATGGAAAAAGAACTATGAACTATATTCATTTTTTTTAGTTTAAGATATGTAATGAACTAGTTCATTTTTTGAATTATGGAACTATGAACTGCAACTAGTTCATGAAAAATGAACTTATTGCCTAACACTGTGAGAACATATGAACACGAATGTAGACTGTAGCCTTAATATTTGGTTTGACCTTGTCTGCTTAAATCCCAGAAGCACAACACTGTGACCTTAATGCCATGTAACAGATCACTGCATGTTTCATTACAGATAAACACATGCACCAGTTCTGAACCAACTGTAAGTCTTCACAAAACATAAGTGCAAGAGCAACGAAGCACATAAATAACCTAATGTTGTTAACTCACTCAGTGACCAGAACCAGACAGCCTACACTCCCATTCAAGCAGACAGACCATTATCCTATGACTATGACTGTACTCATACAAAGGACCATCACAACAATTAATACAGAAAACCACTGTCCCTTTAACATTACTTTTCATTAGATGAGGTAGAGCTATAAAGTTAGCTATTTAAAGCTTTTTTGGGGTTAAAATGTATCCAAAATAATTTTTGAGCAAGTACATAACCAGCCAGTGTTCAAAACAATCTGCTTGCTTTAGCTTGATTTAAAACGGTAAGCTTGTAATAATGTTTTTAGTTCCAGTGGTACTGGTGGATTTCCGCGAGAAATTCGAGCATAAGTGCCATTACATCTCTAGAATATCATCTCCTTAAATACTACACTAAAGCATACACTAAAGCATCCAATGTATTAAATGTCCTTCTCTACAAATGTAACACGTATTTAAAACAGAATATCATATTTACATGAATTACTTTAGTCAAGAGTGTAGCAATTTCATATTCTTGTGCATGCAATCCAGTTATAGCTCTCTGTTTCCTACTGGCTAATCAACTGAAGCACAAACATATAACAGAAGGTTCAGGCAAATGGACAGTGATTCTAGTAATGAGGAAGTGGAAGACTAAGTCAAGAGGATGACCAACATTACGCGTGCAAAGCTTTTCTCAGAAGCTTTTTCTTTTTCTCAGAGGTCGGACAGTGTTTCAGGGCTTTTCTCCGGTGCGTTACTTTGCCCTTTAAATTGGCTGGCTTTTTCTTTTAACGTTGGGAAGCAGAAAGATGGGTCCTGATTTAGACAGGACAAGGTTGGCCTTGGCAGAGAGGGTCTGTTCTAGAGCAAAGTGTCCAAGCTCAGGTAACAGAATGCGTGCGGCGGGATTGTTTTGAGTAAACAAGTTCAGATTTCAAGCTATGGTACTCAGTAAGAGACTTGTTACATTTCTTAGTGCACAATGACCCTTGGCCACTATAAAAACAACGCTATACAGCATTTATTGTTTGGTACAGGACACCAGTACTCACCTCACCACTTTCTGTTTCTGTGACAAAGAATGCCTCTCCATTTTCACCCAGTTTCATGTGTAAACTGACCGGCTCCCCATTTATCTCAATGTCAACCTGAGAAAAAAAAGGGAACAGGGAATGCTGTCACTATAATAAAGACAATTTACAACCGTAAGCCATGTGCAACACAAAGCCAATGACAATGCTAATTTTATCTCATCTTCAAACAACTGCTGTTCCCTTAAGTCCCCTTATGTCCATGGCTTTGATATATTTCTCGATATGTGACACCAGACGTTCTGGACATTGGACAGGATTACCATGTCTTAAATGGATAGTTCACCCAAAAATTAACATTATTATGTCATTTACTCACCCTTATGTTTTTATATTTTATATATTTGTCCATCCATTTAAAGTTCACACAATCAAAACTTTTAGACATTAAAAAGTGCAAAAAGACATTGTAAAAGTAATGCATATGAATTAAACAGTTTAATTCAAGTATTCTAAAGAGACTGTGTCACTTTATATGATGAATGGATTTAATTTATGCTTATATTCACATATAAAAATGCATAAAATATGGTAAACAGAAGCTCAAACATGCTTGCTTGATGTGCAAGAACAAACCTCACTGGTTCTTGCAGAAGCTTGAATGTTCTTGAGTGAAGTGACAAATACTGGGACAAACACGCATAAAAACAATATTAAGACACTATTCCAAGACTTTTTAAAAGCACTTGGTGTTTGTTCTTTTTGGAGCTTTAAGACTTAAAATGTTAAAAAACCTCCATAAAGTTTTGAGGGATGAACATGAGGGTGAGTGCATAACAAAATAAAAAAAAATTTGGGCTGAAATATCCCTTTAACACATACAAGATGAATCAGAGAATTTGTAAGCTGCAAAAAAATGAATATCTCGTCCGCTGCCACCTAAAAGCATGTCTGCACTAGTGCTTACCACTTTCTCCCGTGAGCGCAGCACTCCCATCTTGCCGAAACGGACGTGAAAAGGCGAGCACTGCAGAGTGCCGTCGGGCTGACGTACCACAATGACATCAATACAGCCGGAGAGGGTGGCAGGGTTCAGGCCTCTATACAGCTCCTTCACCTGCACGAAAACCTGACCGGCCAGCTGACCCACGTAGTTCATGGTCTGACTCTGAAACAGAGAGATTTCAAGCTTTTAGACAGAAACATAAGGTGACTAAAGTAGACACAGTGCAAAGGGTATAACTGAAACCATTCAAATCAGCACCATCTTAAAATCTATTTATTTATAATCTATTAAAATGTACTTATTTGTTTAGTTTGTTTCAGCTTGTGGTACTCTCTGAGAAAATAAATATGTTCTTTTTTACTCTTTTACATGTAACAAACAAGTACTTGATCCTGTTATCATTAAGTCAAGCAATATACTGTATTTCTCTGTGCACTTCAGCACTAAAATTAATGGCTTTTTGTGTGAAAGTGCACAGTCAACTCTGTAAAGGCAACTGTTATGTTGATGAGCCCTCTCTGTGTTAAGAGAGTATGATAACATTTAACATCTCTACAATAAATAGATTGTGCAAAATTTTGCAGCTGCAGCAGGGTTACTGAAAAAGCCTGTAGAGCAAAAACTTGCTGTCTTGCTTAACTCAAGCCAAGATCTCTTTGGAAATGTAGGTGAAAGGTAAAATATCATTGAACCCCAACTAAAGACTGCAAGTGGTAGACACATGACATTGCTCAAAAAAGGATTACAAGTGGTGTTCCTTAAGCATTGCCAAGGGTTTAATAATGCCTAGTTCTGGCATGCTCTACCAACCCAGAGAACTACTGCCTCTCTCTAGACCACAACACATAATGTTTAGAGTAATTAGCTAACTGCAAGTTTCTGCAATAAAAAACGTGTGTGCCACTATTACAATATGCAGTCTAGGGCTTGTGTAGATCAGACAAGGCAAACAAGTTTCCACTGCATTAATGGGAAGATAAATCATTTTGTATGCAAGCTCTTCAGGGTTCTCACGCTTATTGACCAATTATTTTTATGACTTGCTCATGACCTTTCCAGAAGTTCATCATTACTGACAAAAGGATTTATTTAGAAATCATTTTGCACAGGTTTCAGGACGAATTTTCATTTGTATATCATCAGGTGCCAATTTTCTGAATTAACATATTTAGGACTGAACAAAATGACCTTCAAAAGACAAACTGAAGCTGCATGTGATCAAATATTTCAAGCCAGTGAAATATTTGAGGGAAATGCAAATCTAGAATGAATTTTCATTACAGACTTATTCAGGCCTGGAAATCATTTTTTTTTAATTCCCTGATCTTTCTAGGCTTTCCTTGACAGTAGGAACTCTGGCTAAAAACCTGACAACCGTATTTACCCAAATGATTTGCCCCCTAGATGTAACCCTGGGATTCAAGTAACCCTTCAAGTTAAGTCTTCATTGTTCATACACAACAAACCGATCCTTTACATATACACAGACACCACAGTCACATGGGACTGACATAGCTCAGATGGTTCTGCTGTTAGATACTGGTGCCAATAATAGCACAAGCATCCAAATTTACAGTGCAGAATCTATGAGGCTTATTTTAACACTAGAGCTATTGCATAATTGCTCATACCCACAAACACTTATCATCTCAACAGATCAAAACAGAATTTCCTCTTTCTCTCTCTATGGATATATAGATATATTGCAATCAATACTAAATCATGAATAATAGAGAAATAACATGATAACATGCAGGTACGTAGTTTTGTACATACAAATGTTATATTTTTGTTGTTAATCGAAGTTAAATCATATAGAATGTATAATCGTCTTAATAACTGGATGATTGCTATGGAAACCGAATGTCAGGGATCATTACAGTTAGATATCCAAAGAATGTAAACAATCATCTATTGTGCTATAAAGAGAGAAGCTCTTTCACTGTGTAAATATATTAACCCAAATGGATGCATTTATGTTAGATGATGATTATAAACAGGATGGAAATGAGAAGTCAGGCAAGGATGGAATTCTCTGAAATAATACGTGGGATGCGACAGACACGTTAGGATGTGACAGCCATTCAAATGCACTTAGTGGATCTTCGTACGCTGCTGAATCGGTTGATGTTCACTGCTCTTCGCTCATGTATTTTGTCTCTGCGTTTGACACACTGTTCTCTGACTGTCTGTGTTGGCGTTGTATTTAAAGCAGGGTGGAAACTGCTTTCAGTGAGTAGCAGTCCCTGCCTCTGCAACTGACATCACAGTTAACCCTTTGGGCCCGTCTACATTGTTAAATACGCGACGCGACAAACCGCAAGAAGCTTCCGTTAACAAGCGGTCTACCAATGTATCCAATAGTATGCGCGCGACGCGTCTTTCACGTTTGTGGATGGAGTCATGACGTCGTCGTCATCCAGTGAACCAATGAAACACTTTGTTTATGCAACGCAACGCGACTAGAACGCTCAAGCGTCAAAGGCGATATTTTGTCTATTTTCTGGTGAAGTAATGCTGACAATGCACCGCATTTAATCAGACATCCCAACCTGCAAGAAGTAATTTCAGGGAGGTATCTTGGTGACCCGATTGTTGACGGGGGGGGGGGGGGGGGGGGGGGGGGGGGGGGGGGGGTGTTGATGGTTGTGGGGGGGGGGGGGGGATTGGTAGACTATACTGCGCGCATACATAGCGAGCGCACAGGAGAGCGCGAGAGACACTCGCAAGGTGTGTTTCCCTTTCTGTCGTGCGTGTGCGCGCGCGCTCTATGTTTGTTATGCGCGCAGTATGTTCTGTCTCGCACGCGCGTTATAGATTCCGGAGATTTGAACTAATTTGCGGCATCAGGGAGACGCTATCAATATGCGGGAGACTCCCGGAACTTCGGGAGATTTGGGATGTCTGTTTAATGCACGCGTTTAATGGATTTAACACGCACACAATTCTGCTCACGTGGCAGCAGCAGCTGAACTGGCAATCAAAAGTTTACAGTAGCACTGTGTGTGTGTGTGTGTGTGTGTGTGTGTGTGTGTGTGTGTGTGTGTGTGTGTGTGTGTGTTTGTGTGTGTGTGTGTGCGTGTGTGTGTGTGTGTAATTGCAGAAGGATTAAGAAAACTGCACTTTTTAGTCATTATGGTGATTTAATTTTGTATTGATTTTAAATATCAGCGTTGTCTAGGGATTTTATTTGAAAAGTACACCATGGTACAGCGAGTGTAGGCTATTAGATGGTAATTATGTATGACTTTGACACTGAATGATTACCATAGGCTACCATTGTACTTACTTACATTGCTTGATGGTACACTAAGGTACTGCAAAGATTATAATGGCACTATGGTATGTCTAAAACACCATAGTATTACCATGATACTTTATCTAAAACCATGGTAGTTTAAAATCTTAAGAAAAGTGGGGAACACTTTAGAATACAGTTACAAATTAATAATAACTACACAGGAAAAAATGAGTAATGCATTATTAGCACTTTAGTAACTACTATTAACAAGAAACTTAATGATTAGCAAGTAATAATGCTTAGTCAAATGTGGTAGTTACCATGATCTTCACTTTAGAATGAATTATGCATTATTGACATTTAAATTTGAACCTGTAGCCTAGTTCTTAGTAGTAACTGAGCGCTATTACTTACTAATTTGTTAATCAGAGCAGAGGTCATTGTTAGTTAATTGTAGTTACTAGAATGTTAATAGTCCTGTGCTCATTTGTTCCTTTGTTATTCATTAATGACGGAACAGTATTCACTTCAGTAAAGGAAAATTGCAATATTTGCTCAACAAACTTGCCTTTATTTCTTTAAAAACAGTTATGTTTCTGCCAACTTCAAACCCTTCGCCAGACATCCCATGGTAAACCATGGTAGTACCAGACAGTGTATTATAGCTTTAGTATTGCAATGCATGCATAGACATTCATCTTTGATTATATCTACATTATGTCAAGAAATAATCTGGATGTTGCTTTAAATTCCATTTGCACATGCCACTGAAAGCATACATTCTTCTTGACATAGCAGTTATTGTAGTTTAGTGTTCTGTAGTAACCCTGGTGTCCTTTAAGAGGAATGTCAGAGTGTTTGTTTGAGTGGTTCAATGGATAATGCGTGTGCGTATTTCAGTTCACAAACAGCTGCCTTTCTTTGAAAAGAGAGAGTAAATAAGACACAGGTTGTGTCTGTGTGGGCAAGTGTCCGTGAAGCTGTTTAGGCGAGCAACCTAAAAGACGGTTTGCCTATACTAAAGAAAGGACTGCCCACCTCTCCGATTACACAGCATTCTCTCAGGACACTCTCTATTCCATCATGATCCGTTGATCTCTCCATTGGATAACCAGCACATGAATACATTCCAGAAACACTGGTGAGGTTTCCAAGAATAAGAGAATGTGATTTAGAGGGTCTGGGGTCTGAGTAGTCAAAGGAGACTTCTAATGCACTGTGTGATTACTGAGTGCAGAAAAATAGTACTGAAGGAAGTTGTTGACATGGCGGTCAAAATACTAATAAACACTGATATATTTATATGAAATATTTCATACTATATTTTGATTTGTTTTGCTGTATCTTGCCAGCCATACTGTAATAACACTTTGTCCATGAATAGATACAACATTCACTATATTTACAGTAGATTAAATACTATCTTATATAATCTAAAACCTATCCACATTATAGACACTCTTTGCATTTTGGTCTATAAGCTTAGCACGTGACTGATTGTAAAAAAACTTTTCCTAGAAAACTCATGAATGCGTTCACGTGGAGGAAGGGGGAGTCATCTGGGATGGGCCATCTCCACCAATCAGAGAGGGGGCCTGTGACACAAGGCATGTGTTGAGTAAACTGCTGAACTTACTATTATACGAGGTAAGAGTACGACTCTAAGACTCTTCTGTGAAGTGGGGCCTGTTTTTCTGCTTTAATCCATTGTATTTTGACGTCCTGGGGCAGCACAGTATGTACCATAGGCTGTAAAACAAGATCCTGCTCAGTTGGTTTGAGGGATTGGGTTGTAAACAAGTGGAGGAAGTGCTGCAGATTGTGTGAATGTGCAAGTTCATAGGTCAAAAACACTGTTGAATAATAAGGAATTAAAGGACTGTCACCTGATTAAAAATGTAATCAAATTAATTACATTGTATATTGATTAATTATTCAAATTAATTACATAGAATTTTTTTCTGAAAAAGGCCTCAAATTAAGTCAAGTCAAAAGACTGCTAAATCAGCGAAGACAGTATGCAGACTCTCAAAAACTCGAAAGTGCTAAATCAAACCTGAATTGCTCAGATACATTTTTTTTTATAAAAAAAATAATAATATTTTTTTTTGTTGCACATGTTTTTTAACAAATGTAATAATTGCTTAACCTTTTTGACTCCAAGCAAGGCTTCCCAACCCTAGTTTTTTTTTTTTTTTTTTAAATCGTATTTTAATCTATGGACACTCCTAGTTTCTGTAATAAAAAAAGTAACTGAAACTAACAATTATGCTTGCAATTAAAATAATAAGACGTTTTGGAGTCTCAATGAGCTATCGTTCTTCAGGAATTCCTCCAATTTAAGGATAAGGATTTTAAAAAAAAAATTTACTCACAATTTCTACCCGATAAAATATTTTTAGAGTTTGGCATAACAAAATAAAAATTATATTTATAAAAAAATGGCCACTGCATTTTAATATTTCGTTAGGTCCACAAATCATACCTCATAGGTTTTCCTGGATATATGAGAATGAGAATGTGGGCACCCTGATTCCTCAATAGGAAACAAACAGTTGGGGTAATTGGGGGGATGGAGATGCGGGTGAACCAGAGGACTTTTTGGTCTAACAGGAACAAGTTGAAGGGAACATGAGTGGTGATATCGTGTCTCTCCTAAAACCCTCACACCACACGGAGTGCAAAATTGGAAACCAAAGAACAGGCTTGGCTGGAAGTTCATGCTGATGTCTGTTTATAGTCAATCAAGCTAAAGACCTTGTTCTCAAACAAACAGCAAAACAGTTTCCCTCGCCTCAGCACAAGCAGGCTCTTGCTCTGCTGCAGTGGTATCGAGCTTTACATCAGTTATTTCAGTCTTGATGTAGCACTGGCCATATTTAACTTCAAATGCATGTCTTAAAAGGGGTTTGAATTACATGAATCATTATGAACCTGCATCTGTTTTTGCATCAACCTTGCATAATTGAGGTTACTCAATTCATTTATTTTTTTCAGAAAATTAAAAAATCTAGTTTGTATTTCATCACATTGCACTTCAGAACAAACACAATTAAGGGCTGTTAAAAATATGAATCATTTATGAATCATAACCATAATGACCACAGCAGTGAATATACAACAACTTGTACAGCTCCTGCTGAAGTTGAACACTTATGACTTATCCAGATATTGCCTGACCTTTAATTCAACACCTGATGTTCCTTTTTTAATTAAAGATAACATTGTACAGACATCCTATTAACACACACTTTGAAGAATGACATCCCTCAAATGTTATGCAAACCTGGTCTGTCTATTTGGAAATGCCCATGTAACCTGACACGATGACGCACCCAATGCTCTTTGGTTCTAGGTCACATAACAGACTCTAAGCAGACACACAAACGTGGTATCCCTGTCGATGACCGTCCCCCATTCGTGCCAAACGGACATTTGATTTGCAAACGGCAAAAAGACTAATTGATAACCATCATAATATAATAAATATTCAAATTATTTGTTCAATTCTAGTCCTATGCACAAGAACATATATCTCAAATACATGCATATTATATGCACTTTTGTTGTAAAATGTTGATGATTCATTCTTAAAATGAGAACCTTATTTGAAAATAAGAACAATCTCTGTATCAGAATGATCATTCAGGCCACAATCAACACAAAACTACTGAGAGTAAGCAATGAAGCTACACTAAAGAAAGCTACAGTTAAAGCTTTAAATACAATAAAGCAATTAAAGTACATCTTTATAATAATATCAAATCCAGAAAGACATTTTTCAGTGTTTTAATCCATCACACTGAATATTAAACTGACAAATCACTGTGTGTTACCCATGTCCAGCTCGTCTCATTTGGGCTGAATATCTCATCGTAGCCTTCCACTTGATCCTCTGCTATCATGATTCCATTATCCACTTGCTTATATGAAATAAGCCTTTATTACGAAGCTGAAACTAGTCCTTACGCAATGCTTGTGCTAACAACTGAGCAGTGAGCTATATACCGGGCTTGACCGTGTTTTCGTATACTAATTTTACCATGCGTGTTCTTGGAATGGTGTCCACAGGCGAAACTTGAGAGGTCTGGCATGAAGAGCCTCAAGCGGTCAGACCCTTCCCTGAGAGAGGGGATATCACTACAGCTTTATCACAATTAGTATAGAAACACCCAGATAGATGCACACATGATAGACCAACCATGTACTGTACACGTGCACAACCAACTCAATAAACTGATGCTAATGAGAACATTTTTTCACTCTATATATCATGTCACTTCCACAACATCTCAAATGTATTCTTTTTGATAATGGTTTGTTGTGGACATGACATTTCAACATATTTTAGACCTTTTAAAATTATTCTTTTCCCAGTGTGTGCATAAACTCTTCAATCTTTTTTCCATTTTACATCAATACGCCAATAGCAGTCTGAATCATTCATCATTTAATAAGTGAGTCACTGAATCATTTATTAAACCAATTCATTTGAAACACTGCTTCATTCAAGAACCGAACTCACTACTGCTTTTTGTTGCTCTGAGACAGTTTGCAATTATTTTAATTGGTGGAGCAAACATAGACACAGTAAGTATCTTAAGTATAGTTCTTATAGTTCTTATAGTATCTTATAGTTTATTGGAGTGTTGTAGACAATCAATTTCACACACCTAAGCACGCTGTTGGTAATTCATATTGTGTGTTCATGCTAGTGCTATATTGTTATTGTCTTAACTGACAATAACATTCTATTGGCATTCTATTGTCTTCACTGACACTGTTGCCACCTTGATAAACAAGTAGGCTACACTAACATTTGAATGAAAAACAATTATTTATTGAGGACAAAATTGTTGGTTGAGATGAAAATTAAACCACATCTGTGGGACAGTTGCAGTTTATGTGAAAGTTCATACAAACTATTTTCATACAAAGAAATAGTTTATTGGTTTAAGTTGATTTACTTTTTGTTTTGATCATCATGGTTTTTTTAAAAAAAAAAACGCAATGTTTTAATAATGGATTTTGTAAGATTTAAGTTTATATGAACAGTAATAATTAAAATAGTCTTGAAAGTCTTACAAAACATTCTAAAACCTATACATAAGAAGCATTTGAAAAGAGTAATATGATAATGTACGTTTTTTTTTTTGTGCTGTTTTTCACTTTTAATGCACTTCTAATAAAAGTGCTTGTAATTGAATATGTATAAGGTTGCAGTTTACCACAGCTGGATGAAATAATTGCTGAAGTTAAATTAAATTAACTTACAATTAGGCTACAACTCTGGGTCTGATTATCAAAACTTTATTTTTAAGTTGTACATGTTACAGTTCCAGGGACCCGCCAGATCATGTCACATGTCATTTCAGGAGGGGCCGGTTCTGCGGTTGCTGTGACTCTCTCTGTGATACTGACCCCTACCCCACGAGACATGGTCAGAATGTACACTTGCAACACGAGTCACCGTTTCCACATGCTTCAAAGAAGAAGTCATAAATTCACACCAAATGACAGCGACTGCACATGTCCTCTTAAAGTCAATTGTGTATCTAGAGATAAAGATTAAATTGTGTAACAGTTGTGTAATGACTGGAGATTAATGTGGTCAGCACAAATCCACACACACACAAGTTCATGCAAACGTACACTGATCTGATTACAGGTACACAATGTTCAATGTTAATTTAGGTTCAAACATTCCTGCAGAATTTGAGAACCTTTTTTTTTTTTTTTTTAATTCTATTTCCCAGTGAGTTCATATCCACAGAATACATTATAATTAATCTCTCAGATGACAAAGGAATATGTAAAGCCACATCCCATATACCTGAATACAAGTACAGTATGATAGGTATTTCAATTAAGCTCAGATATAAGATTACTCGGCAACCAGAGTGGGTGTTTATGGGTGACACCAATGTGGATTGGAATCTAATTTAAAGTATCATGCTTGAATTTAACTGCAAGCTACAGTCATGTTTGTGGGTGGTCGTAACCCCAGGATCCATATAAACATGACACACGCTGTGGTTGCTGTAAACATTTTGAGTGACACATTGATGTCTCTTATTAACTGAATGATGAATGGTACATGTTGTTAACTGTTACATAACATGCCCTGAGAACATGCCTCCAGGTAATTAATTCAGATACCACTGAGCAGATGCGTTGTCATGGAAACTGAATTTATCAGAGTATAACTAATAAACTTTTCATAGAGGTCCCTGCCGTGGACAGCTATTAAAAAAGCAATTTCTTGTGTATGCATTGGTTTTGATTGCACAGTTGCACATCAACCACTAGAGCGGGCACTAGTGCATCATCCTATACTGTAACCAAGTGAAAAGCCATTGTATGTGGATGGCCAGAAACGTCAGAAATGCCAAGTTGCTCCAGAATATCCATCCATTTATTCTATCTTAGGAGACTCTTGTAGGTAAAAATAAATAAAAATGTTGTAACATCTAAGGTGTCATATCTTGTTAAATTTTCCAAGTAGTGATTTTAGATTGGGAGGATTGGGTATTCATCTGTCCACAAAATTGGACATCATGCAGCTCTCTTTCATCTACAATTCATTTTGTGACTGTGTTACTTGATCTGTAGTAACCTTTTTGGTTGTAAATAAATGTATTAAATGTAAAATAAATTTTGCAGTTATGTCAAAAAAGTAATCGGATCACGTAATGCATGTACTTGTAATGTTACTTTGTTCGTAAAATCAAAAAAGTAATCTGATTACACAATGCGTTACTTTTAATGTGTTACTGTACTTGTAATGAATTGCTTTACTCTACATCAAAAATTGTATCTGATTGCATAATGCACATACTAGCAATGTGTCACTTTCCTCGTTACATCAAAAAGTAATCTGATTATGTAATGCATGTTACTTGTAATGCATTGCTTTACTTGTTACATCAAAAAGTAATCTGATTACATAATGCATGTTACTTGTAATGTTACTTTACTCGTAACATCAAAAAAGTAATCTGATTACATAATGCATGTTACTTGTAATGTTACTTTACTCGTAACATCAAAAAAGTAATCTGATTACGTAATGCATCTTACTTGTAATGTGCTACTTTACTCGTAAATGTGTAAAAAAAAAAAGTTCAGATCTTGTTTTTATTGCCCCACGAGCAATAAAAACAGAAAAAACCCAACCTATCTGAGGTTATCTTAATTCATGCATGAAAGGATTAATAAAATCAGTTTGTGGAGGCACGGAAAACTGATATTTGTGAACTGCAATGTCAATATTCCAAGTATATTTTGAAATGTCTTGGAATAACCAGTTTACTTACACTAGTATGCAGAGACCACGAGGTTTAGTGCCCTCTGTCGGGCATATGCAATACACAAGAACCATGGCAGCTCAATAAACAAATTAAACATTATTACATTATTATTATTTCTGAGCCAGTTTTTTTTTTTCAGCTTTATAAAATAATAAATTTGCTTTTTAGCATCTCTACCACAGCACACCTTTTAAACTTTTAAGATTGTTCTGCCCTCTAGTGTTCATACAGTGATATAGCGTCAAAATTATTTGGAACAGAAAAAACATGTTGAGCGGAGACAGTGCATTTGAAATGTATGACACAAGTACTTTAATGACATTACGCCCTCATCACAGAACTGGCCAAATACAGCTACAAAAATACTCTTTTCTACAAAATACTTCAATCTGTTATTTTAACACTTCATAACTGCATTAAGCTGACGTTAAAAGATCTGACTGATAGAAAAAACAAACAATTAAAACACCAAACAATAAAACAGAGAAAAAAAAAAACACAGAAAGGTCAGAGTAAATAAATACATTTTAAACAATGATAAAGTTGTAAAAGAAGATGTAAAAAACAGCGACACCATGATACTCTTTGAAGTTCCTTCCATATGCAATGTAATAATCTTTTACTGTATGATCTTAAAAGGAGAATAAACACCAACAGCACACAAGCAGGAAATGTACAGCACATCCAGTGCATTATATACAGTGCTAATATTATATACATACAGGGCAGTTGATAAGACCAAAGTGATTAAGTCTTCGGGCTTTGAGAGTCATATGTGTTTTCCTGTGAGGAAAAAGAGAGGCTGGTCCTCTTTGGCATTGGCAGTCTGAAACTCATCGCTGAGACGAAACCGCCATTCGTCCTCCAGTTCCAGGCGAACTACAGTCTGACGTAGAGAGCTCCGGTTAGGACAGATCACACACAGAGTCGCCCCTGAAACAGAAAAGAGTAAATGCTTATTAAACAGGACACCACTTGTCAGTGTTTTCTTTTGTGCTAAATCGACAGACAAATAGATACATATATTATTTATCTCCCTGGTCTTTACCTTTCAGGAACTGGAACTTTTTGAGGAATCCAGGAGACACAAAGGAATCACAGAAGTATAAGAGGAGGCCACTGAAGAGCAGTCCAGTAGTGCTGAAGTTAATGGAGTGAGGTCTGGAGCTGACAAAGCAAACGGTCACCTGGGAACGGACACAAATAAACCACCAAAAGGTCTATTTAGAATCATGTGGAATACAACATTCACACCATGATACTCTTTGAAGGTCCTTTAAGTTCTATGGTTGGTGTTACCATCTGTCACAACCAGTCTAGGGCGTCACGAATAAAAAAAATCTAATTACATTGTTTTCTGATATAAATTGCAATTGTAATAATAAAAAAATCTATCAAGTGGGCTGTGCTTATTTGTAGGGCTAATAATAATAATAATAATATTGTAAAAAATTAAGAAATATTACTATTTTATATATATTGTACTGTAAAACAAAATGAAGAAAAAATAATAACATAACATTTAAGAAGAAAACAAATATTTAAGAAAAGAATTGTATACGTTCATTTTAAAATACAAAAAAAGTTGTAATTTCTTAATTTTCAAACGTTAAACCACCATTTTATTTTGCCGGAAAATCTCAGAGAGCTCTTTTGTTGCAACAGCAGATTTATAAGTTCTTCTCATTACAAATGTAGGTTACTGTGAACTGAGCCGCTGGACAATGACAAGACAATGAAAACACCGGCTCATTAACACAGTGCCTCAATCTGAAACACGCAGTGCATATATTTATTTAAAGGGGTCATGACATGGATTTTTTGGCATGGATGTTCCTTGAGGTTCACTTATAATGTTAATGAAGTTTTCATTTACAGGCAAAGCATTATGAAATCATTTACTTACTGTACGGTTGCGATCCAGCTGCAGTCAGATCCAATACAGTTGTACAGGCTGTTTCATCTTTCAACAAAAGTTTGTGTCTGTGCATCGTTTACAAAACAAAATGCTCCGAACAAACATATAATCCTCCGACACAATCCGGGACGCCATTAAAATAAACCATCCATTTATTTCCGACAATGGGATCCTTCTGAAGTCTGTACAGAGACACAAACAAACTGGACGCGTCAAAGCGAACGTTCTTTAACTCCATTTGTCCTGTTGTCGACAGACTCAAGTCCTTGGAGTATGCTAGAAACTGAATGCGCATCTGTATACTGTATCCAGTGTAGACAGCGTCAGTGATTATAATGGGTTCTATTTGCTTTTGACGCGTCACATCCAGTGTAGGCAAATGTCAGCTGTTAAGCGACTGAATGCCAGTGGGCGGAGCCTATGGTGTGATGATGTATAATTATTCGTCAATATCTTGCTCTGGAGGCATATGCAAATGTATGAAGATGCGGCAATATCAAAACGAGACGTTTTTGGAGCTTGATTAAATAAATGCTTTGTTTATAATGAGGATATTTTTAAGCTATGAAACTTGCAGGATGTTTAAATGGTAAAAAGACCTCTTTATTTGTCAAAAGATCAAGGCAAATTTGATTTCTCATTAGATGTCATGACCGCTTTACATTTTTTGGTTTTATGCCAATGAATTGTGCAGCCCTACATCCGTCTACTATGGATTTTTTTTTTTAGTTAGTTAGTTAGTACCTCTGGGCCGAGGTTCAGGTAGCAGTCGACAGAGAGGACTGGATGGCTGTAGTTTTGGGCACTGAGGGGGAAGAGGCGATGGCTGGTGTGCTGGAGGTATTTCTCCAGCAGTAGCTGAGCTGGTGTGGCCAGGAACAGGTGCTTGCTATCTGGAGCACAGATGTACTGAGACGGCTGGATTGTGGTGGGGACATCTGTCATCTGTGGAGAATTCAGAAGAACATCAGAAGGAGTTGCATGAAATGTTTTTGTCATATATCTATACAGTAAAATGGTTTTGGACGCTGGCGAGAAAACTACCTTAGTCTTGATGATGAAGGTACCGTATCCACCAATGGCGATCTGCTTCTTCATCACACTGAAGTTGTTGAATCTGCAGATGAGGAGTCCTGCACTGTGGGCACGCAGGTTGAAGTCCACATCATCACATGTGAAACTATTGTGGAGAAAATGAGGGGAAAATGTGAATATTTGGTAAATAATGAAGGAAAAACCAACCAAATTAGTTGGACATTCTCAGAACTCACCGGTTCTGGTTGTACTGCACATTCTGTGTGAGGTCCACATTAAGTAGCAGAAAGTCGTGTAGGTGTTCACGCGAGAAGGGCTCTTTGTGCTGCCCGGCCACACCTCCACGACTGGACCACTTCCTCATCCCGCATAAGCCATATTGAGTAATATCTGGAGAAGACTCCATGTGCTGAAGAACCTGCTTCAAGGAAACATTTCTTTCTGTCCCTGTGGTACCGCTGAAAAACATACAAGCACACTACTTCAGACAAATTAGGGATGAATCCAATATTAAAATTCTGTTCCCATACTTTCTGACCCATTCATTTCCATCAATCTTTTTTGATGACGGGATACATTTATTTAACTTTTTTCCTTTTCTTTTAAATGTAGTTAATTAATTTTAATTATTATTCTCCTAAAAAGTCATTTGGAACAACAAAAAATTACTAAATTACTAAAAACACAATTTCAAAAAGACAAAAAAATATAATAATACTTATATATATATATATATATATATATATATATATATATATATATATATATATTATATATATATATAGTTAATAAAAATTATATAAAATATTGTGCTGATATAATTAAATTTGAGCTAAAAATGACATATAAAAACATTCAATAATATATGTAAGATTAATAAAGTGTAAATGAAAACAAAATTAAACACCTTTTTGGATCAACATCGACACTGTTCCACATGACACAGGAATCATCCGCGAGGATGATGAAGGGCCAGACGTCTGGTGGCCGATTTCCATGCTCCACTCTCCGGCTCCGCTCTAACTCCAGGTTATGATGGGAAAGCTCTTTAATCAGAAAATGAGCTGCTCCTGAGAATGTAGGAGAGAAGGCAACTTTATTAAAAACTCACTGACATCAACATCAACAGATTAATTACACAGGATGATAATTGACTGGTGGTTACCTATTCCAGCTCCATTAAAGACAGTGGGCAGGACAAGCATTATATGGTTGGGCCAGTATTTCTTGTAGACGGCCATCTCGTACTCTTTAATCACTAGAATGTGCAGGTGGGCGGCTCCTTCCATGGCATGATACAGATTAAACAGGCCGTGCTCATGGCGACCGGTGGTGGGTGTAAAAATTGGACTTTTGATAGCATCGGGATTCTGCAAACATCAAATCTAGCTTTAATTGTTGTTCTTTTAATTACTCAATTACATAGTCTGCAACTAGTCAAGCTTAGTTAACTAAAACATTTTAGAAGACATTTACTAGTTTGTATAACAAAACTATGGAGTGAAATTTCATTTTCATCATGCACTCATGGCAAAATTGGCCTCTACTAGTTGACTACTAGTCCGTACCCAATCAGAAGTAAGGGGAAGTCTCATGCTCTCCAACTGGCCTCCTGACTGGCTGAAGGCGAAGTGATGCTCTTTGGATTTGGGAATGATGAAGTAGAGCTGGATTTCATTTCCCAGTAGAAGATGAGAAAAGGTAAAGGCGTGCAGGGTGGACTCGTACAGCTACAAACAGAAAATCAACATCCCAAAAAATAGTCAGACCAAAATGCACACATTATAATACAGATTATACAGTAAGGGATAATGTAAAGTCAGCCGGTCCTTATTACCAAAATGAACCCTGACAGAATGATCCCAATCTCAATGCTTCCATTGACAAATCAAAATCAAGTGTTCAAGAGAGCTGTGCAATAAAGTGTATAGGACTCACCTGATATTGTGGATTGAAACCCATATACTGGTGACACTGCTCACAATGATGGTACGTGTTGTATGCTGCGTATTTAGAGAGTTTTATCCTTGCCGTTCGTCTGCGTAGATACACGTCCTCCTGCCTCCTGGAGTGTCCATCTAAAGCAGTAAAGACAAAACAAACCATTTTAATAATTCTAACCTACATACATGTCAGAATTACTACAGCAGGGCTCAACTAAACCATATATGATTGTCTTGATGGTCTCACCCTCTGAATTCAGAGTGAAGTCTGGCGAGTAGACAGCGCTAATGTCCTCATATTTAGGGTCATGGATTGTGTAGTCAAAAGGCATCCCTCGCACAGTGTCTGTGTTGGGCCACAACGCAACGGGCTGATGATATCTCAAATCAGTCTCGCACTCTGGGGAAAAAAAGATGAATTATTTCACTGATACCTATAGGACACCAATATTTAAAACTTCAGTGCTTAAGGATTTGAATAAAAGGAATTCAGTGTCACAAATTTATAAAAAAATCTACAGTATGAAACATACACGACCAGTATGGTCTGATTCTTGAACGAATGACTCTTATGAGTCAGTTCTTTTTAGTAATTCAAAAACATACAGCACGGCCAGTGTAGTTGGATTTACAAATGAATGATTCTTAGGAGTCTGTTCTTCTCACTGAATCAAGACCCAACAGCACAAACAGTAAAATCCAGTCGATTCCTGAATGAATAACTCTTATGAGCCAATTATTTTAGAGATTCCTTTTTATTTCCATCCCTAATACTTACTGCAGTTGATGTCCTCCTCATCGTAGATGTCCACCTCCATCAGTCTGATCAGCATTCGAGAGAGAATACCCAGGAACTGTAGATATGCCCCAGTCTTCCCAACCTGAACATGCACAACAATAGCCTTTTTATCCCACCAGTTTTATACTGGCGCTGTCACACAATGTTCCAGACCCTCATTTACCTGTGGTGGCCCACTTAGCAGCAGCTTTCGTGGGTGGAAGTTATCAGTGCGTCCTTCAGCTCGGTTACTGCTGTCCATGTGGTAGGGTTTAGGGACCGTCCACTGGCGATAATACAGCGACTGCTCGGTGCAGGTCATCATCTTACTGAGGAGGGGTCTAAAGCAGCTGGCCCACTCTACCGAAGAGTGAGGGAGGAAGGAAGTGGACTTGGGAAGGCCACTGGAATCCACAGTGGTGATGAGGTCGTAGACAGCCTTAGGGAGCAGCACTACAGGCGGGCGGCTGAGGTTGCACGCCCAGGAGCAGGTCTGCCGTAGAGGAGAGCCCCGCGAGGACGAGGAGCCGGACGAGGTGGATTTGGATTGCCGCCTCTGGTTGGGCTGCTTTTCTGGATCCAAAGGAGTCCAGTCAGACTTTGGGTGTTGGGAGCCAGCTGGGTAGGCCTGGTTACCCAGTCTAGGGAGATCGTTGTTTACTATAGACCACCAGAGAGAGGTAAGGTCAGTGTGAGAGAATCCCTCAAAATACATGCTGCAAGTATGTATTTTGCAACCTTTGAATTCAGCGGTTTTGGGAACCATTCTGAAAGCAAAACCGCAGATCACTTTCCCAAGTCCTAAATCAGACACATTTCCCATGCTTTATTAGAATAAACGCTAGGCATTCCTCTCGGGATATCAGTTTATTTGATCAGTTTAGCAGTTCAGAATTTTTTTTTATTGTTTTTTTACAGGATATTTTTGGAGTAAAACTTTAGCAATTTTTAGTAAAAACTTCATTATTATTATATCTTTATTGTCATTGCATGGTATACAACGAAATTTGACATCTCTCCTGGAAAACAACTGTATTCATCCATATTACCCACATATACCAACATACATAAAAACAATAATTTAAAAAAAAAAAAATAGCTTAAAATGTCTTAAGTGACTTGTGCATGTTATTTGAACAATATTGCATACACGTCCGTTCAAAATTATTGAAGCAGCTGTGGGAGGATAGAGGCACGAGAGAGGGAATTTAGTTAAATAATGGCTGTTGGGTAAACTGCCATGTTTTCTGGCTTTGCAATACTGACCATCCACCACAACCTCTTCCTCCTCGTTGTCAGTGCTGCTGAGTTTTTCAGGGTCACTCTCAGAAAGGTCGCTGGGTGCGTGGGGCCCATGCTGGGCGTCTTGTTTTGTCTTCAGTAGGTACGCGGCAAACCCCAGCTCCTGCTCAAGAGTGGTGCGCTGCAGAGACCAGAGGCTGATAACACGCAGGTCACAGTACTTCAGAGATCTGGGGACAAAGGAACAACATGGGTGAGAGAGGTAAGCCTAAGTACAAACCATGAGAGTAAAGTTATTGTTTTAAGATCTATTCCTTTCCTAAAACTCAAATTAATAAAATTCTCTCAAATTTGCCACTCAAATCCAATCACTAAAACTTGCAAGCATGTTTTACTCTACATTATAGCAATATTTATCTGGGGAAAAAAACATAATATATATTATTAATTATGTTATTATAATATAACAATAATGTAATAATATATTGTAATATATTATATAGAAATTTAAATGAATTTAAAATAAATTTGTCCAGGCTTGCATGGAGATGTGCATAGGTTAATAGTGATATTAAAATTTGGGCTGAAAGCCCTGTAACTCTGCTTGACATTATGCATATAATAAAACTCTATAGCCTGTGCTAGTAAAATAAATATATCAAATTGGGACAACACAACAATGAATTTATCGAAACGATTTTAAAAGTGGCCTCAAATTGCCACAGGTAATTATTTTTCTGAGGTCATGCTGACCTCTGTACAAATTCATTAAACCTTTATTTGGGCAAACAAAATAGATTAGAAAGCTTTAAAAAGTCCCATTTCATGATTCATTGAACAATTTGCAGAAACTACTCTGAAAGGATTGTAGTTTTTGTTATATGAAAAATACAATAAAAAAGAGCATATTTAACAGCTGGATACATGCCTGTAATTACCGGTACTAGAATTTTACAAAAAACTAAAATAAGCAAGTTAATATGAGTGTTTTACCTGGGTAAAGACTCTCCAAGTGGATCCATGCCGGTTAAGATGAGGATACAGGGTAAAGCCTCCAGCTCTAGATATGTCCGAGGAGCCCAGTCTGGGTCTAAGATCTTCAACCATACCTATTTAAAGAGCAAAAGGATCCATGATTTAGGGATATCAGGACAAATACACCAGGAATAAATTACACAATATTTTATTTCTATTAAAAAAAAACAAAGATTAAAAAGTAAATACCCTCAATTGTTCCAGGAAGTGATTTCCTACAGTGAGAGCAGAGCATGGATCCCCTAGGATGATCTCAAACTGCTTGTGGAGGCCGAGTCTGTTGCGGACATGACACAGGCGCTGGTGAGCGAAGGCAGCGAGAGCTGGTGAGGGGATCCGCAAGAGGAGCATGTGACCATGATGGCTGGGACACCGCTGGGATGTGTTGAGAAGGCACTGCACCATCTCCAGAGTCTCCACTGAGATGTGCTTCTGCAAAGCCTGTAAAGCCTGGCCGCCCGCTGTCGCCATCAGGGCCAGAGAGTAATGCTGGATCAGCACATGGGTGCGAATCACTGCACTGTGTAGTTTTGGGAACCTGAGGAGAAGTAAGGAGAGGAGTTCATATAAAAAATATCATACATGGTGAACGCAGAGGCAAACGTTTGGGGTCGGTAAGTTTTAGAAATCTCTTATGATATATATTTTTAGGAGATTACAATTTTGGCACATTTTCAGCAGCAATTACTCCAGTCTTCAGTGTCACATGATCCTTCAGAAATCATTCTAATATGCTGATTTGGTGCTTAAGAAACATTTTTTTTTTTTATCAATGTTTAAAACAGTTTAATAAACATTTTTATGGAAACCATGATACATTTTTCCTCAAGATTTTTTGTTGAATAGCAGTTCAAAAGTACAGAATTGAATTGAAATATAAATCTTTTGTAACATTATAAATGTTATTTTACTGTCACCTTTGATCAATTTAATGCGTCCTTGCTGAATAAAAGTATTTATTTAAATCTTACTGACCATATACTTTTAAACCATAGCGTATATGCAGCGCAGTATATAAACTACTCATTAATTAATAGCTGTAATGTTAAAAGTAACACTGAAAACAAACCTGTCCTCCAGAGCAGCAGCCATGCTCTCAAACGAACTGTCATATCGTAGAAGAGGAAGGCCACTCCCAGAGCGGGTCGTCTCCAGCAGCTCAGATACACCAAAGTACTTTGTTTTCTCCTGATAAAGATCCACATCCTAAGTGAGAAAGACAGGGAGACAAAATCAAAAAGTTCTATGGTCGTAATCAAACTCTAAGAGCGATTCCAGGAGCTTAACTTACTGGTTTTAATAGATAGTATGTGGTGTTCTTACTTTATTGAATCCAGAGGGCCAGTGGATCTCATTGTAAGGGCTGATGCGTGTGTACTGAGTCTGCAAGGTGAAGGGGAATGAAGTCACATGGAGCGTCAGGATGTTGGGAGCATCTCGAATCTGCCTGCAGTTCAACAGACCATCCACTAGTCCTAAGTTGGAGTCTCCTCCACTGCACTGCCCACTGTCATAAGAATAAAGATAGAAAGACTGTTCCACCAACAGCCAAGCAAAGAGAATACTAAGGTTCAAGGAGAATCATGTGAGGTCTTATACCTGCTGATGTCCCAGTGTGCATGATCATGCACCAGTATGAAGAGCGTGTAGGGGTTCATCTTGGATTTCTGAATGAGGCTGTTGATCTTTCCTACTGCACTCTGGTTCAGCTTTACCACGTACTGCTCCGCTTCCTTCAGTGAGAAACAGTCTTGGTTCAGCCCTAACTCCCGTAACACCCCTGGAAATACAACAGCAGGAAGTGAGATCTATCTGCAATATTAATATAATACCTCAATGGGATTTATCCAAGTCTGTGACAAAAAATGACTATTTAAAAAAGGAATAGACCTTTAATTTCCTGTTTTTAAAGGGAAATATGTCAAAACTAGAAATAAAATTGCTCTGTATCTGTGTATCTGAGTTTCTTCCAAGTGTGCTATTTGTACACTTCTTTTAAAGCTACACTGTGTGATTTTTATCCCCATCTAGCGGTGAAAAGGTATATGACCATCCAGTGAATATTAGTTTCTGTTCCTCTCAATTCCGATTTCGTTTTAACTCCTACGGTGGCCAATGTAGTCCAAGATTAACATGGCTTCCAGTTCGAGTGTTAGGCAGTTCGAGGGCTAACCCCATAGACAGTAAAAGAAATGGACACAGCGACCCCGTTGATTTCAACGGAGAGAGTTAAAGCCCAACATGGGCACTCACTTCCTGATAGCCAAGCGTACTGCGCATGCTCAAACTGAGCTTGACGACGTGAGCAACCTGACTGACAGTTGTACGTCTTCTAGTAGCGGTGCCAAGAGGAATCTGAATCATTCCCTTCCAAATCTTGCAGAGCCGGAGATCGTGAGTATTAGCTGTTCATGAGCTCGCAGCAGGAGCAACTTTATGACTCTCTATGGGCTTCTCCCTTGACTGTATGCCTCCACGTCCCCCCGATTACGCGCGAGCTTCTACTTCTGTCTTTACGGTAAATGTCTCTTCAGCGCGACAGAGAGTCGCGTGTTATGACGCAATCGTTAGCCTATTTTTACAAAAACGGCTTCTACCGGGCCATAACGTAAGATACAAAGTAATGGAGCCTTTTATACATTGTCGTGTTTCTTTAGAAATAAATAATGGACAAATGGAGTCTTTGGACGCCTCAGATGGAAAGTTATTCGCTGTCAAAGTGACGCCAAAATGAATGGGAGTCAATGGGATGCTAACAGCAGGTGATAGCCAGCTACAATGGCGGCCCCCGGAGGCAGCTTCAACTTCCGGCTGATGGATTACCCCCTTGGCTAACCCACGTGTGTTAAAACGCGAAAGGCGAAGCTTGAATTAACGAGGTATGTCCCTCTTTGGCTAATGTACTTTCAAGATGGAGGGGCAACATGGCGACCGGCATTAGAACCCCTTACCCGTATGTATTTTCAATGGCATATTATACACTCACGAGAATACTTAATTACTTGAACGAAGTAAATATACATTAATGAGCACATATATTTTTGAAAGAAGTAAGTGTTTTTAGCTAAGAATAAACTAAAAAAGTTACACAGTGTAGCTTTAAACAAAAAATAATAGAGTATACTTTTAATTTACATGGTATGTACTCGTCATCAGAGATATACTTAACAAAATTATACTTAAGTATACTTGGCTTATACTGGCAGTATACAGAAAAGTCTAAGTATATTTGGCCAAAATATTTTTTTTGTACTTTTACTCGAGATACTTCAGAAAAGTTCAGTCAAGTATTCTAAGTATACTTGGCTTTACCAAAAATAGTGCAAAAATAAACTATAAGCTATAAGTATAATGTTAACTTCACTTAAAGAACTTGCAGTATAAAAACTAGTAAACCAGTAGTTTGCTGTAAAGTATACTTAAATGTGTACTTTTGTAAATTAAAAAGTAGACTAGAAGTTTATAACTAGTAAACTAAGAGTAACTGTATCTAAAACTTAGATATAAATTGTGTACTCAAACTTAATACTGTTACACTTAAAAGTATACTTTTATAAACTAAAAAATGGGCCAATTTAGTCCCAAGAGGCACTGAAATAGTACACTTGTATGTAAACTATTAGTACACTACTAGATACTTACAGTAACACAAAGTATCATTGAAAATAATACTTAAGTTTACTTGATAAAATGACAGTGCAGTAAAAGGGTGCAGTAGAGACTCATGGATAATGAGTGGCGTTACTCTACCTGAGTTCCACAGGTGAAGGACGACTTGATGAAAGGTGACCTCCGAGGGTGGAACGCAGATTAAGAACTCAACCTTGTCGAAGGAACCGAGGTCAAGATTCTGTGTGCTGGAATCAGCGATGGCACAAACATGCGAGAGCAGCTTCCGTGCCACAGCAAGCTGAACGGGCCGTATCTCGTGCCACTCAACGGAGAATTCTATCGAAAAATCCAACTGAAGTGTTAACACATCTTACGCTGAAGGTATTTATTGCAATAAATGTATCCATGAATACTCTAAAGTCAGTCTCACCGGCACACTTGGGTTTAGGACCGTCCCCTGATGGTTCTATGCCAGAATACTGGGAGGTGTTCTCAGGACTGGCTTTCTCCAGCAAAGCCTCCACATCTCCATCTGATAAGTGGTAAAGAGGTGCATTAAACACTGAATGAGGAAACTGCAGAGGTGAGACCCATATATCAAACCAGAGGTCTAACCTGGACCCAAAGAACTGAAATAGGACCCCAGCTCTGCTGCCATCCCAGAAGACAGTTCATGGACGATCTCTCTCACACAATCACTGGGAGAGAGAAGACTCTCTGCTAGAGCACGAGTCTGATGCTTCCCTGTGTGAAAACATAGATATTATAAAATTATAATCCGCTTTCAATTCATTTTCATTTGACATCTACATGCTCATCACATATGGTTATTAAAATTCTGACCAACACAGCTAAAAAAATGTTTTCATGTTAAGAGCGAAAACCACTATTCTATAATATTTGTTAGTAGTAATATAAATAAATAAAATCAGTTTTTTTTTAAATGCTATAAGTGAGTTTAGGCATCAAAACATTAAAATGTACACTGTACAGTGTGAAAAAAACGAATTTAAATTAAACACAAATTTTGAAATGTGCAGTTTTTTTTTAGCAGTGATAAAGTTAAAGTAATACACTTTAGATATTAAATGTTTAATGTGATAATGTAATGCTTTCTAAAAAAATCATGAGATCAACCACAATTATTTTATTACGTTGATAGCTGTAGTTTTTAACTATAAGCCGTTGTTATTTTAGCATTATTTTAATATAGTATTTATTTAAATTTGCTAAATATGTCATTAAATTATTTTAGTTTTTTTAAAGAGTAACTTGAAGTACACGTTAAATTTTAGCAAAGGTAATCTAAATGTAAAAACAGGGGAAATAAACATGCACAAATAAATATCCAATATCAATACAGTTAAAATGTCTAATGGTTGATATGGTACTGATATATTTCTAGTGATATTCTTAAAGAAAATCTAGCATTATTATTTTGATATCTGTAACCTACATACCTGTCACCACCACACATGACTCTATTTCCTGGCTCCTGTTCATGCAGATGATCACCACATAATTGGTGTGGCTCAGTCTGCCATCCACCAGTCTGTGAAAGGTGTCCTCCAGCGCCTCGGACAGAGAGGGCGCTGTGTCCAGCACCAGAACTCCTTCCCCGCATGAGCTGGTGGCCAGTTTGGCCAGCCAGGGGAGCTGAGAGGGAGTGAGGGGCTGTGCGAGGCAGGGAAGAGGAGGTGGAAACTGCGCATGTGTCTGCTGATACTGCCGGATCTCCGTCAGGTGTGACTCACGCCAGGAACGCATGAAGATCTGCTCCAAGTCTTCCATCAGAGGAGCCTGGTCAGGTGCTGTTGTAACATGATAAACAGATACACTTACAAACTGATCTTCATACATACATATATTTTAGGAAGGGACTCATAATGGGGGGTTCCTGGAATCAAAGTTTACTATTGTACATAGACTGTGTGGAATGTGCATGTATACTGTTGTTCTCACCAAGCTGCACTAGATAGTAGACAGTCAGCAGGATCAGCATCTCAGTGGAGATGGGCTGAATGGGAGCAGTGCCGTACTGCTCGTAGACGCGTGGGAGGTTTTGGGAACTGCGATAGCATTTCTGCAGCAGGCCACTCACAAGCACGTCCCCGAGGTTCCCACACAAATGTGGCAGTGTCCCGTGCCCTACAGACAAAAGCACAAACAAGGTGTAACTGAACAGCTGGCCCAAGATAAAGTGGTGGGAACCGCTATCGGACACTGCTCACATCACATGGTAGACAAAACAGGCACCGACCAACAAAAACATTATTTTGTTTCTTCTGCAAGTATATAAATATTTTTAATATTGGAAATATGTCTTTTTGTATTTTGTATTTATAAATATTAGTAACAGAAACTGCCGTTATTGTAAATAGGGTCAGAAAAAGGTCTTTGATTTTTTGTCACCAGAATGGAAGAACAAAAACATTTAGAAATCGTACCTTTAAAAATGACAGGTCGTAGTCCACAAGTCTGGAGTAGGTGATCAGGCACTGTGACAGACTCCCCTGGGCCAAGGGGCAGAGAGGACCCCATAGATAGACACCCAGATGCCCCGCTGTCAGCTAAAGACAAACACATCCACACTTGATATAGTTGATGTATATGTATCAACACTCACTTGACTTATGTGGTCTGAGCGCACACACATCACACATCCTTAATAACCACCATCCCAAAACCAAGCCCAATATAATCTCTTATGTCAATGGTTCCCAATCTGCTTCAGAGTGCTGCTCCAAATGGCCAACCATTCCGGAACAAATTGATAATCACTTCCTTTTGTTCAATACATGATCTGTCAACTTGCAGATCACATTTTTTGTGATATAAAAGACATGAGTGTGGTCACACCATGAGAGGTATTGCAAATATGAAAAGCTTAGCAACTGCAGCAGTGTCTCAGTCTCCACTGGGCTAGAGTTAAATAACACGGTTACGAGGTGTGTATTACTGTAAAATTCAAACTAACTCCTGAAAACCCCCGGAAAAAATCGGCACACCAAGACTCCAAAAATGCCACAAAAAAAATAAAATAAATAATAATAATAGTGGACTCACACACAGTAACCAGTTAAAAAAAAAACAGTTTCTGTTTTTTATTTATTTATTATTATTTCCTTTGTCGAGCACCCAATTTGACCATTGTTTTTGACAGTGATGTGCGCGCTTTGGTCCTGTTTTTTGTTAAGTAACCTCTTACTTTTAAAAATATATATATAATACTGCTTTGAAAAAAGTTTTGACTCCTGTGCTCTCCTGATAAAATCAGTTGAAGATTTATAAAGCCTATAATAGCTATATTTATAAAGCCCTTTTTGGCAGAGCCTGTGCTGCAGTCAGGTCACATTTTCTTTCTCTAGCCTTAAAACGCCTAGCCATAAGGCCTCCTAATGCTTTAAATTATTATAATGTGAATGCAGAATGCAGCAGAAAAAACTGAATGAAACCCAAATACTACTACTGCCCACTGATCTTTTATTGATCTTACAGGGCACTATATATATTATTGTTATATATAAATATTCATCCCCCACACCCACCATGACACTGGGCCTAAAATCCTATATATGCACTCTTATTCAGAAAGACAGATTTGTTCACAACACAAGAAGCAGTAAATGAGGACAGTGAATTTTATGTCAGTAGAGATATAAGTGTGTCTACCTGATTTGGTGCCATTAGTCGTGTTGTTGGGAGCAGGTCTGGGGGTGACTTCTGTAGGAGCAGAGGATTCTGGGGACCATCCCTTGTGTCTCTTCTTGGGAGGCCCAGAATTTACCATGGAGCCTTAAAAAGCAGCACAACTGGTCAGTGGTCAATGTGACTAACAAAAAAGCAGAAGAGAACAAACTAGATATTTACATTTCAGCATGTTGCTATCTATCTATCTATCTATCTATCTATCTATCTATCTATCTATCTATCTATCTATCTATCTATCTATCATCACTGCTATATAATGTTGTAATTTCAAGGCTATTAAAACCTTTTTTAAACTTTCAGACAAGTATTTGCCAAGCTTCCATCAAAGTTTACCTTGACAAACTTTCCCTTTTTCTTGTTATTCTAAAAGCAATGGAATGTAAATTCACTTTAAAAGTGGGTTTTGGTATCATAGCAAGTAACTATTATGTTACACATTAACCAGACTGTAAACAAGCGCGGATATGCAAAGAGAAACAGAAAAAAAGGGTAGATGTGTTGAATCCTAATGAAAACCAAAGCATCAGGAAGGAAGTCTCACATTTTACAATGCAGACAGAGAGCAGGGAAGAGACTTTACAGCACCACTTTATGGAGGTGATAGTCAGAGAGTGCTGAAAGAAAAGAGAGGGATCTTTTACAGCCCCAAATGCTGAATAATGACAGACACCAACAACAAAAGAGGAGGAGGAAAAGACCTAGACAATACAGCTGCCTCTTTTTAAAGCATTTAAACATTTCAAAAGGGGGGCTTTCTTTCATTAGAGGTGTGAAGTCTAAAGAGAGGATTCGTTTAGGGTCCGCCCCTGTAAAATTGAGGTTTCCTTTTTCTCTGATCCAAGCTTGAAATATAAACTCTGAGTGATTAGTGATTCCTAGATGGCAGGATTACCTATTACTGTGGGCCTTCCAGGGCCACTGGCCACTATTCCAGGCTGTGGCGGTCCAGGAATATGACTGCCGTTGGTTATGGGAGGGGAGCCCTCAGATATATGGAGATGAGTGTTTAGATCTGTGTGATGGGGACAGGGTAAAATATTTATTTTTAAAGATGAAAAAGTAAATATATTCATTGGACATTATGAATCAAGCAATGAGACAGACAGTTTAATCATGTCTATGCCTACTCTTGCTATATTTCATACTTCTGTGCAATAAAATTGCTCAAATTTGCTATAATATTAATCTTAGAATAAATCAAAAAGCAAAACACACGAAAATAACTATAAAAGGGAGTGGAAATGGCAAATGAGCTAATAAGTGGTCCTCTGCAGCCATCTACTGGTTATAACGGTAATTACATGTCATTTTTATGTGTGTTTGTTTCCACCAATTTTCCACTAAAGGCGGGTGTGCGATATTTGCTGTTTTACGAGCTCGCAGAGAAATCGCGTGGAAATCGGTGATGCTCTCATGCGGCTCACTCACAGCGTGTGAGAGGAATTACAAGCCGAGCCGAGCACGTTAATAGCACCTCCTGATCTCCCGATAATTCGGGAATTAAATTCGGGGAGTCGGCCCGATTTTCACCAGTTTATAGGCTGTCCTGTATTGCCAAATCATACACAACCACGTCACAGGCTAGATGGATGGGGCTATACGTCAGTGGCAGCAACCATACAGCGTGCGTATACACACACACTCTCTTTCTCAAGTTATTTATGTTTAAAGGAATGTCTACTGTTCTCTGCTTTTCAACAAATCATTTGCACACACATTTCTGTAATTTTTCTATCTGAAGCTAAAGTTACCTGCTTCATTGAAAGCTCCTGTGTTTAGTGCGAAAGCTCACGTGATTGCCGCCGGCTCAGGATACAATTTGTGCAGGACAGTCGTGCCATGTACCAGCTGCTTTGACGCGATTATCAGGTTAACTGATTTGTAACGGGTGCAATATCTCACGACCTCCCGAGTGTCCGAACTCGCACCGTGTATGCCCGCTAAGCATGGCAGATTTTCTATGTTTATCTCCATGAATGAAAAGGATAAATGTTTATTTAACAGCACAAATGTAATTAAAAAATAATAGTGTCTAAAACAATACATGCGTTAAAAAATATATTTATATGTAGAAAATATTTACCCACATATTGCCAATCTAGACAATTATAGTAATATAAAGTTATTAAATATTTAAGTTATTAAATTATTTAAGTTATTTAAAGCAGCACCGGGTAACTTTTTAACCTTCATAATATATTTCCAAGTCTCTTGTGATGGTGCATCTACTTACAATAGGTTGAATGACACTTCTGCCATAGCCTGACGGGGTCTGTAGCGGCGAACAAAGAGAACTACAAAATTTGACTGCTTTACGGCATATACGTCACTTCCACCACCACCCCCACTTCCTTAAAATCGGACGTGCGAGCCAAATGTTATAGTCATGGCCGAAGCAGCACAGAAAAACAAGAAAGCAAAGGTTTTATTGGAGCAAAGCAAAAAGAGAAAGTGATCGCGTTAAAGGCAGAACAAGGATCAACATTGGGCCAGCGTTTTCTCGCTGGCGTGAGCTGAAGGAGGAGGAGGGGTGCCTGACCGATGCGGACTTGGCTGTCATGCTTACTAGTAAGTATATTGCTTGCATACTAGCTAGGGTGACCTGACCAGACGTCCCGTTTTTCCCGGGACAGTCCCGTATTTCAACTCTAATTTTAGTGTCCCGACTTATTAAATTGAATACGCGCAGGACAGAGAGAGAGCGAGAGACCTAGCGTGTGTGTGCTAGAGTACGCATTAATTACAAGCGCGCAAGACAGAGAGAAGGAGAGCGCGAGAGACCTTGCGTGTGTGTGCTAGAGTAGCCTACGCATTAATACACACCACGCGCATTATTGATATAATAATATAGCTTGATATTATAATATTGACGATATATGGTTATTATCTACCACTCAAACATTGCATTGAAGTATAGATTCAGTAAAACGGTAACCAATAGGCTAGACTAGCCTACTATATTGACGCTGGCTTGTAAACGTGAGCATCGCGATCATTTGTCGGTAGAAAAAAATAACAAAAACATGAAATTATATTCATATGACATGCTGAAATATATGCCACTGTACCTGGGATGAAGACATTTCACACGCGACGCAAGCTAGCAGAACATCTGCATGTGACCTCCTCCTAGGGTTGCCACCTTCAATACAAAAAAATAAGGGACGCCTGACGACGGGGGGGGTATGGGGTAAATATTTAAACCCCGTGAATGTATTATTTAAAAATACGTGTGTGTGTGTGTAAATCTCTGTGGATTAGAAATATATTTTCTAATAATATTTCTAAGAATATTTTCAACACATCTGAAAATGTCCATTTTCAAAACAAGCAAAGTGTTTGAAAATGTCCATTTTCAAAAAATTAGTCGCCTTGCTTAAGTAAATTGTAATTTCTTTGCTTTACCACATTGCAGTCATGCAGTCTTAATGTAATTTAGTAATCTCACCATAAATGCATTTAATTAAATAGCCTACTACTATTCTTGTCTACAGTCATCTTTTTTATTTAATTTAAATGCATTTATGATGGAATTACTTCATTTTCATGTCAATTGGTGTTCATTTTGACCACAAACTATGCGCTGTCACTTTAATTCAGCGTTTGAAGCACAGCAAAAATAGACTCGTTGCGGAAACGGGCATCAGGAGCTATCAACTCTCTGCTAAAAGACTCGCTCTCCTCTCTGATTGGCCCTGAACCTGTGATGGTATTAAACAAACCAATCAAACCAACAATGGCAGCGAGTATTACCCAATCAAGGGTAGAATAGGACGAGTCTTCACAGAATGCGGGTGGAATGATTCGCATGGGATGATGCGTTTAAGACAACACGGAAATACGGGACAAACCGCGTCCCGTATTGATTCAAAACGGGACGCGCTGTTTATTCCACAAATACGGGACGATTCCGTATTTTAAGGGACGGGTGGCAACCCTACCTCCTCCTACAGTGTTTACGGCTATCATGGTTGTCAACAAATGCATGTGCTACATTGGGTGACGGTTTACGACAGTAAGTAGAGGACAATACTGTTTCCCAACTGTAGGGGGGGACCCCGAGAGCAAAAGTAAAAATTTACCTGTTGTTACTTTAAAATGATTAGAAATTAATTAAATATTCAGGGATTGACTCAATGGGTAGTTTAAAAGCTACTGTTTTGATCATGTCTACTTATATATACAAATATATATATTTTACTTTTTTTTTAAATCATACCATCATTGGGGGCTGAACCCCCCTAATTTGAAATACTAGAATCGCCCCTGCGTCTATGCAAACTTTTTCTATCTGAACACCCAGTGTTTCCTACCTGTGTGGTTAATTGTGTTCAAGGCTGTGTGTGCTGAATTGGGAAGCAGGTCAGAGGGTCCATGTCCTGATTGTTCCTCTGGTCCAGCAGCTACATTACCGACTGCATGTCTCATTCGGCTGTCTGCACATAACATGAGAAAAAAAATTCTAGGTAAACCCTAGCAACCACATATGCAACTTTTGTGCCACTCACATTTTGTTTAGAAAATGTAAACATATAGTTTGCTATAACGTTCTGTTTATTATAAGCGTGTTGCAATTATGTCATCCGTCGCTTTAAAGGCAAAAGCTTTTTAAACTCGGACGAATTCTGATTTGCTGCCATTGGCTTTTTTTGTTCATCAGCTGGAAAATTCCAACAACTCTGTTCCTCTGTGTAGCTGTGGTGTGGACTTTTTCTATTTTCATAGAATTAGAATATAGCTATACAGTAGTTATCGTTATAGCTATTGTCCTGTGTGTGAACAGGCCATTACACTCATTTAGGCATTCTTTTTTTAAATAAATCTCTGAATATGCGCATACACTGCCAATGCTCTTTGGCCCAAAGTTGATGTGTCACCATGGTGACAGTGAGCTCAATTGGAAGTGCTGGCCATCTGGACTGTCAGACTGAGAAGGCAAGCACTGGTGAATGGGTCAGGGTGACCCAGGATGCTGAACAGGGTCAAGTTAACCCTCCTGCAAATCACTGGTTGTCAATGATCCATGCTGATGCTAAACGCTGCTAAAATAAGATGCCATTCAACAAGATTACCATAAAGTGTAGAATGATAACTTCATCGTCTAATCATTTTGGTTCAATCTTACCTATTCTTTTCCAGCAGATTGGTGGTCCCTTGACCAGAATTCCCTGTGCATTTCTGAGCAGGTGGTACTTTAAGTGCTTCTGCTTCTTAGGCTGTGTGGTGAGCTTCAGGTTGATGTGGTTGGCAAACTCAGTGAAGTAGCGGAAGCCCTTTTCTCCACAGCCCATGCAGTTCCCTGAGAAACCTATAACAGACAAGACATTCTGTGAATATCTGCTTTTTTGTGGATGTCTTTGAGTGCACAGATGTGGTCTACATTCCTTGAGGACCAAAATCAGTTATCTAAAATAGAGACATAGTATAGACAGTACCCAGCTGAGTGCCCAGTTTCCATAGCCACAAACCATCACTGGGGGCGAGGGTGCTGAGCTGAGTTGAGTGCCATGGAAACTCAAATTAAAGACCTAAAAATTAGTGCTGTAGCGACGCGTCGATGACGTCGACGCTTCGACGTCAAAATTACGTCGACGCCATATTTTTGCGTCGACGCTTCTTCATTTATTTATTTTTTGCACCGTTTCCGGCAGTACAGCTCGCCAACACACGTGGGAGAACGAAACATTGCAGAATGGAGGACGAAGACCACTAGAAGTGAATGTGCTCTCCATTAAATGAATCACACATAGTAAACAAATCCTTAACAAAAAAAAAAAACCTTTGCAATTTAGACGCGCAAACTGGGAGACCAGTGAGAGCAGATTCGGCATGCAGTCGTTCATCCGCAGACGCGGCGCCGCGCGCGCTGTTACAAAAAAAGCCGTGCACGCGATATGGGGTTTTGCCGGTCTTGCGCGCCCAACGCGTCATATTTGCCGCACGCTCGTGCGGACGCATCGAGTATAAACAAGGCTTTGCTCCGTGTCAGCGCGCTCTGATCGGTAACGGGGAACAGACTCTCCTGAATCATCCAGCAGTAGCAGAAGCACCACTAACTCCGCCTCCGTTTCCCTCGTAAGCTGATATTAGTATTTAAACATTCTCTATGATAAAAAATGTTTGTACAAAATATTTTAATAACACGGTTTTGGCGGTTATAGAGTTCTAATGACAGTGTTCAAATACATAACATTAGACTAACGTTAGCCAGCTACAGTATCATGATTCAGTACGCTAGTTCGTATTTATTTGAGATACATTATGTTTTTTTATTAATCGAGGAGCAGAAAAATAATCTTTATATTAATCGCCCAATTAGTCGTTAGATTAGTCGACTAATCGATAAAATAATCGCCCAACTAATCGTTTAGTTAATAATCGTTTACCCCAGCCCTACTAAAAATGTCTCTCTGTAAAATGAAAATGTGGTTCAGCCGACTCCTACGAGGTTGGGGTGCCCTGACCTAAGTCAGGGCTTTCCCATTTTCCACCTCTCCTTCAAACTCTGACAATTTTTTATAATGCAGGGTATTCAGATTCTGGTTCATCAGGTTCAGTGTGTCTTACCTAAAAGTGCATTACGTCCACATTCATCAGGGAGAAAGCGCAGGTCCACCGCACACACCAGAATGTGATCAGGCACACTGGGAGATTTCGCGCCGACGAGCAGAAATCCAGGAGGGACTTCCAAAGACTCAGTGGCCATGGATGACAGCCGAAGGTCTTTGCCCGCCTGACAGAACCCTGAAATGCAGAAGTCTGGTCACCATTGTATCAGGACACAGAGACTCTATGAATGTACGGAATCTCTGATCATCCATCAATAGTCTGAATGGCTGTAAATGCACTGACTTATGGCTTAAATAGTCACTAAAGATCTGCTCTGTTACATATGGCCTATATGATCTAACCATCTGTAGTACAGGATCCCTCTGGTGGAGGCTTCATCTGAAATGGGATTGGAGGGCTGTTTGAATCTGAGCCATCCTCTTCGTCCTCTTCCTCATCTATTCGACCTGTTGGGAAAAATATATATATTTTTAGATGCAATAAAATAACCAACTAACTAACTGATATTAAATAAACATGGTTTAAAATAAACATGGAAGAGCTTTAATCATTTGATGTTTTATCATTGCATGTCTGTTTAGGAGAAGTTTAATATACTAAAAACATCAAAGAGATGCATTCTAAAGAGTGTGATACCACAGAAGACCGAGTAGATGCTCACCTTCATGAGAAGAAGGCCTTTGTTCTGCCTCCAGGTACAGCTGAGAGAACACAGGTCTGGGCACCACTGTGTTGGAGCGCAGTGACGCCTCTATGGAGTTGTGCAGCACTTCCTCAAACCGTGTGCTCTGAAGGTGTCCTGTATACGAATTCCCCATGACCTTTAATAGAATGGAGAGAATTTGTTACACAAAAATTTAAATGGCTACTTCAGAAAAATTACAAACAAAAAATGTATGCCATCATTTTCTATAAAAGTGTTAATAAAGTTAAAAGTGTTAATAAAGCTAATAAAGCCGTCATAGTGACATTATTGCTGTAAAATGCATTCCTTGATTAAAAAAAGAAAGTAAAAAATTATATATATATATATTTTTAGAAAAAAAATCTGAAAATCATAAAAAAAACCCATTAATTTTTAAATTTGTATATATATATAATAAATACGGTATACACATTTAAAAATGACTTCTGATTTTTTTTCTGGAATCTATTATAAAAAGTCATACAAAAACAAAATTAAAGGGCACCTATTATGGAATTTTGAAAATTACCTTTCATGTAGTGTGTAACATAGATCTAAGTGAATGAAAACATCCTGCAAAGTTTTAAATATGAAAGTTCACCGTATACAAAGTTATTGTCTCTCAAAAGTAAGAGTCAACTCTGAGTCGCTGATATGAATCGATAGACAAACGATGGTTTTTCTCTATCTATATGACGTCACCTCGACAAGTTATTTGAATAAGATACGCCCACTCATTGCGCGCACCGCGCAGAGTAGACACCAGTAAAACTTGAAAACATCATGTTGACGAGACGCTGTGTTCTGAAGTGCGAATCAAAAGCGAACTTTTTTTCACTGCCCAGGGACAAGCACGTGAAGAATCTGTGGCTAGAGTTTATATTTACAACTGTACCCGAACCTTGTGCTATGTTCGCGTCATTTTAATGACGATCGCTTTACAAACATAAATGCTTTCAAGTGTGGATTCGCGAGCCGGTTGATACTGAAGGAAGGTTCAGTACCAAGTTTATTTGGATCAGCTTCCTCCTCTGAATCGCAACCTGTAAGTATTATTAATAATTGTTGCTTTTATGGGTTTTGTAGCAGGATGCTCAATGAAACAAGTATATGTGTGTGTTGTGTAAGTTACGCTCAGCGCAGCTTCTAGGTCTCCAATGTCTTTTTTTTTTTAATTGTGAAATGTTTGTTGTTGTTATTGGAGTTGTCATAAAGAATAGAGCGTATTGTAGTACTGCAGTGCTTTATCAATATGTTTAAGCTTTGGGCTAACACAAAAAATAACTGACTGGGTCATCTGACCAATCACCGCAGATTAGCGTCACGCAAAGGAGGGGTTTGGAAAAATGAGTTGTTGAACGAATCATTAGGGAGTCGGTGAGCAAATCAGGTAATAATTTTGTGTGGTGGGGCCAGTAAAACAATCACTTCACTATGCCCAGTAAAACAACACACCTGCAAATAACAAAACTACAGTTTAATGTGAGAACTCTGCAAGAAAGCAAACAACTGTTACACAGAGGTTACTTGAGGTTACATGTGATTTGAACTGCACACAAACTCCTATTAGCTGATTTAATGTCAGTGACTCATCAGGCAATCAGCCTCTCTCCGTGATCAGGAAATATGATTAACACAGAACAAGACTGAGCTCAAATCATTGACAACAGGCGGTGAAGAGAGCCAGTTTCCCTATGGATAGTGGATTTTTGTAGGGTGTCCAATTTGCAACCTCATAGTCATCATGAGCCAATGTCAGGTTGTCCTGACCCAGACTGGCAGAGAGAGAGAGAGAGAGAGAGAGAGAGAGAGAGAGAGAGAGAGAGAGAGAGAGAGAGAGAGAGAGAGAGAGAGAGAGAGAGAGAGAGAGAGAGAGAGAGAGAGAGAGAGAGAGAGAGAGAGAGAGAGAGAGAGAGAGAGAGAGAGAGAGAGAGAGAGAGAGAGAGAGAGAGAGAGAGAGAGAGAGAGAGAGAGATTGATCTACCTCTAACAGTAAACACAAAGTTGGAAACTGTGAAAGGCTGCGCTCACAGGATGAATAATGTATTTAATAGATTTACTCTTTTTAGAACATTGAGTGAGGAACAGACTGAAAGTTATGGGAAGTCTTGGCATATGCCCTAGCTTTTGTATAACACTAACAAATTGTTATTTTCAGTCAGATCTTTTTGATGAATAAGTTTACAAAACTGGTTTGAAAGACTTCACAAATCAGACTGATCTGGGCTGTATTTCAAAAGCCTAAGTAGATCATATAGACAATTGGTTCCAATGATTTATACAATCTACTGTGGTGGTCACATTAGTAAAATTTTGGCCATTGTCCATGGTCAATAGTGTAGCAATGCATGAAGAATCACTCACACAGTCACTTTCAAACCAAGCAGTTTTCTGTTGGTTAACTTGACAAATTTGATTAACCAACTTGAACACAAGTGAAACCTGTGGGGAACGTTTTAGCCCTCACGTGAACCTCAGATTGCGTTGATTTATGATTGAAATGACTGACAATGATTTTTGGAAACGCGGCCCTGGTTCGCAAGTTCAACTCACTTTGAATCAGTCACAATAGTTAACAGCTCACTGGAAGAGATTATTTGTATGACTTCAAAAGACATGAAGAGTATTACGGCCGTTTCACACCGCATGCGTGAGCGGCGCGTGAGCAGCGCGTATTTTTTTCGGCGTGCATGTTAATCAATGAGTGCATTCACACCGGGAGCAGGAGCAGCGCGTGAGCGTCAAGCAGGAGCGGCGCGAGAGCAGCAGTGAAGCGGGGGTTTCGGCGCCAGGTCTATTTTTGCTGCGCTGCTGACGTTCAATTAAAGTGAAAGCTCACTTTTGATGGACAAAATACATATGATTTCACACAAAAAGTGCCCGAAATGCACAGAATAATGTTTAGTGAGTTTAAACAAGAACTGGAGTAGCCAAAAAAAGAAAATGAAGACTCAATATTTATATAGAAGATTAAGCTACCCATTTAAATTTGTTTTGCATTCAGTTTGTGTGAAAGTATGTTGTACCTATTATAAAAAACTAAAGTAAACTAGCCAGAAAATATTCTATATAAACTTTCTTTTAGTTTATGTAATACACAGACAGCTACATACACTAGCACAACTCAAATCAAACAAGAGTGTGCGTTTTATTTGCTTGTTTTTATCCGCAGACTTTGCAGTCTTTGTAAACATATCGAAAGTATGACTGAAACTACAAGATTGGGGCTGTTTTCTGTGTTGTTTTGTTGTTTACCATTTAAATATGCGAATGTTGTACCTCCCCATAACAAACTTTCAAGACTATCGATTTTATAAATGACCAACTTCTAAAAACAAATTTATAGTTGTCTTTGTAAAGAATTGCTCGCTTGTATATGTAGCTTTGGAGCCGCTGCTGTGACACTGTACAAACGCTTCCAGTGTGAATACTCTTGCGCGTCTGCAGCTGCAGTGACGGTGTAGTAACGCTGACGCGCTGCTCAAGCGCCGCTGACGCTTGCGGTGTGAAACAGCCGTTAGTCATATGGTCCACTTTTTATTTTGTTAGAATCCTTTTTTGAAGCTTGGAAGCGTCAGTCCTGATTCATTGCAATTACATGGAAAAGGATGACCAAAAGTGTCTTCAAAATATCAGTTTTTGTATTCTTATGGGCTTGGAAGATGAGTAAATAAAAACTTTGTGATATTTTGTAGATCTATTCCTTTTATTTATATGTAGGTATACGACGATACCAATGAATATATTTTGCCCAACAATGGCAACACAAGCCACTAATGAAAAAAGCTTTGGGGCAGAAAAAAAGCCCCTTGGACATAATCCCCTCGCCTTTAAATGCTCTCTGCCATATGTTCCTTCTCTTAGCAAACATCCCACACACTGGGAATTCACAACACAGTAACACCCTAAAACAATGAAGAAGACCAGCAACATGTCATATAAACATCGACCAGTACCACCATAAAACTTTTATATAACCAGAAAGTGAAATTCACATGCTCCCATAATATTGCTTGCCAGAATCTTGGAATCTCATGGCAAAAACTTTGTAGACTTTTTCTTTTTTATCTTTTTTAGCAAGTTAGGAGCTGTGCTATTACCCCTCAACAACATATTAGCATTTGTGCTGAGGCTGAGGGGGAGAAATGGCAGTTAAATAAACAAATGCTAACGCAGACAGGCTCTGCAGATAGTCAAGGAGATAAAAGAGCAAGACGTGAAGATAGCAGCGAGAACGTTCAACAGCCCCATCCTCCCGGACAGAGCTTCCTTACAGGGAGGTGACGAGGTCTTTCATCTATCCCGGACTCCCCCCCCCCCCCCCCCCCCCCCCTCTTCTCCCATCACCCAACTATTGTGTCTGTTTATGGCCTTCTCTCTTACAGACAATCCTCTCTCTCAGCCTGTCTGCCTTACCTACACGTCTTTCTGACACTCTTTACACAGCACTTCAAATGCTGAAGAATTAGCTAGAAAATTTCACAGCTAAGGCACATTTGTCCCCTTAATTTTATATTAAAGCTGATTCACACTGGCCCTACAAACACCATCAGGTGTAACACACAGAGTCGCCGACCCAAGAAAAACCAACCATTGGACATCAATGTATATATACTTCTGTGTGTATACAAGTGACGTTAAACGTAACTGATCAAAAGTAACAGTAAAGACATTTATAATGTTACAAAACATCTATATTGCAAATAAATGCTGTTCTTTTGCACTTCCTGTTTATGAAAGAATCCTGAAAAAACAATCACAGTTTTCACAAAAATGTTAACTGTATTCATCATTGATAAGAAGAAATGTTTCTTGAGCAACAAATCAGCATAGAATGATTTCTAAAGGATCACGTGACACTGAAGACTGGAGGAATGGTTGATAAAAATTCAGCTTTGCTATCACAGAAATAATTTAAATGACTAAAAATATATTAAAATAGTAAATGGTTATTTTAAATTGTAATGCAGCCTTGTTGAGCATAAGAGACTTCTTTCAAAATCTCACTGACCCTAAACTTTTGAATGCTATAGTAGTGTATAGTTTTTCCATTAGGGGTTGTTTTAGAATTTCAGGCTAATATTTCACTTTTCAAACAATTACAAAGTTCAAACACATCAAAATTGAAATGTGCAGTTCAGGTGAGGAGATACACAAACCACATTAGAGGCATTTGGACAAACTATTCGTATCCCTAAAAATTGGCATCTGAAGAGCTGAAACAGAAAGAAAGTGCTACTTTCACTACTTATTTCTTCTCTAAAGAGGATGGAAGAAGGGGTTGGATGGCTTTTAAAACTTTAGCCTTGGGAGTTTTATGTGTAAGTGGGGGCAGGGGTCATTCCATGCTTCTCACATACAATAAAACCGAGCAGACGACTAGTAGAAGAGTCTGAAACAGAGAGAGGAAACTCATTGAACGTTATTATTGATCAGGGAGTGGGTGACACAGCAGGTTTCTGCTTCGCCTCTGCCCACTGTCTCACTCTACCAGCACACACACACACACACAAACTCCTGCGTAAAGCTTGCCGCATAGCAACAGGTCAAAGATCAGGGCTGGCAAACAATGTTTGGCCAGTGCTTTGATGTGCTCAGGCATGGTCCAGCCAGAGGCTCAATGGACACAAAGAGGCTGAGAAGGGCAGTCAGATAGCACCGCTTCATTCTTCTCATCACCTTTAGCCTTTGACCCCTGGACCCCTGCGAGAGATCACATTTCAAGGATGGCCAGTTGCATTCAGACAGGTCTTTTTGTCCAGTCTGAAGGCGTTTGGGATACTGGGGAATAATATTACAGGAAAAAAAGAAGATATCTTGTAAGTATCAAAGCATGATGCTTATTATATAGTGATGGACTGAGTGTCACATTCACAGGATCTGTACACACACTACCTGTCCTAAATAACGTATCATTACACTTTCACCAATGGCATCGGTCCACTACAACACAGTCTACGTGAAATGTGCAGAAAATACCCTTCTGGCCCTGAACGTTGTGAACATTGCTTAACACGGTCCAAACACCAGCTGTTCCCCACCAAAAATAAGCTGTCCTTTCCTATAACTGTGTCTTTATAACAGATATATATCATCTTTTGACAGCTGAAGTAAGTGGTCAGTCCTGAGTTTCAAGATATCCTTTGTTCAAATCACCTGAGGCTCTTGTTACCAATTTTTATAATTACTACTTCAGTCTGACAGAAAGTTTGCACTTCTGCAGGCTGAAAAGGCTTTTGTTTTCTTGTGACAGAGCTTGTGAGGAAGAAAGGCTGTCTCCGTCCAAAGGGCTGAGTTAGTTTTCCTCCCAGTGGTTGTGGAGTGGCTTTTGCAACACACTCTCATGGCAATTTGTAACTATTTTTACATTTTGGCGAAATGGTGGCTAATTCGTATGAATTTGTGCAATATAATTTTTCCAGTTTCGTACGATCTGCTAATGTACCACTGACAGTTAGGTTTTAGGGTGGGGTTAGAGCTTATGCTTAAATATATATATATTTTTTAAATCAATCATTAAAATCATACAAATCCCATTCCACAAATTTATACAGAATCACCACCTCATAAATACATTTTCTCATGAGATCGACTGTCTTTTGTAAAAACTGAAAATAGGAAGGATCAACATCATACTGAAACAATCTACCAACAATCAAGTATAAGAAAGCTTCATATATCAGAATTATCAGTGAAAATAATAATGAAAAATACATAAATTAAACAATGAATAATTTAAGACACAGGCTATCTAATGTAGACATGCTACATCTACTCAAATCAATCAGGGAAAATGGCAAAGCGAACTAGGCCTACATTATCATTAAAAGATCAGTCAAATTCAATATGTCAACTTGATCAGACACAAGTGAGGGAGTGACAAATGACATATTAATTCTTCCTAATGCAAGCACACTTGTTTTGCAGCCTCAGCTCTCAAACCTTACTGCAAGCATGTATTTTCCTTCATAAATATTGTTTTTTTGCACTCTGATATTAGTATGAGTGAATTTATTTGCAAATGCATCCACAAAACATAAGGGAAAAATGCATTGTAAAAATTGTTCTAGTGTCTAAATGTTTTTCTTTTATTTATTTATCTGTTGAATATTGTATTGTGAAGCAAATGGTGGTGTTTTTACTGCCATATTGTTTTTTTTAGGAAACTCCCTGTCTGCATTCAAAATAGCATACTTCCCTACTATTATAGGACACAGTCACTGTGAAAGCAAGAGGCAACGTCCTTGAGTGAAAAGAAGAGATAAACTGTCTGTTTGTGTTGTCTACATGGGATATGAAGGGAAATCCAGCAAATCAGAGTATATATTTAAACATTCTACTCTTTCACAATATGAACAGAGCATACTATTCATAAGATAAGGATAGCAATACATTCCTGATTCTTTATTAGACACTGTTTAGAGTTAAATAATGCAATACAAAATGTTTAATGTAAAATAGCCTAATCATTACAAAGTTCCACATGAGCTAGAACGAGTCCTGCAGTCAGAAATAAAATCAATCACATTATGTTCAGTGTGACAAACTTCTGTGCAACAGGTTAGTAGCACTGTCAACATGTCCTGACATTTAATAAAATCTACTGCAAATCAAGGACAATATTTTGCCACTAACTCTAAAAAAACATTCGTGTTGATTATTAGGCCTAATTACATTACAAATGGTCAAATAATAGTAACAGTGTGTTTTATCTTTGCATTTCATAATTAATGAGAATAATAATTTAATTTAAAGAAATGATGTTGACTTTAAATTATTTCATTTATTGATCAAAAAGTTATAAGTAACATTAGTTTTAAGTTAAAAGATTATAAAAAATTACTTTTAGTCAAAAGTCTTTGTAGTCTTTATAAGACATAGTATTTAGTGTATTAAAGTGTATTTAGCGATGATTTTCATTAGAGATGTGATGGGATCAGAGTATGGATGGCAACAACAGCAATCTTTCCTATATTTAGGCTACTATAGATCAGGTAATGCAATAAGCGCAACAAACTTACCATTAATTGACTTGGAAAGCACTCAGATATTCCAGGGGAAATTGAATGGGATCGGATTGTTCATGTACATATCTCCGAGATGCGCGATTCATCCGCCTCCGCTGAGCACGAGCGGTCGGGTCGGGTCAGCCCTGCTGTGGAAATGCCGCTGACTGCATGATGTGATGCTTTTTTTTTTTTTTTTTTTTTTTTTTTTAAAGCGAACAGAACACCCCTCCCTCCTTGTGTGGTAGTATCGTCCCTTCGTCGTCTTCTGAGAGGATTTATCGCCCCTTCATTCCCTGTAGAAATGGTATCACCCAACTTCACCGCTTGAGCGGGATTTTGGGAAAGGCTTTGATATAGAAAGAAACTGTCAAGTGTAATTTAAACGCCAGGTAAGGTGCTTCTTTTTATAAGTAAAAAAGTCAAGTTCACAAATGCGTTGTCTTAATGTGGTTGCTGTGGTAAAAGCATATATAATTTGGGTTGATCAAACTGTTGTGCTGTGCTTTTTTTCCCCGTTTTTTTCACATATAGGCTAGTTAGTGATCCCAGATTTTTACACAAACTATAAACGGACCAAGTGCAAATTTATTAATTCATCAAGAAGATTGATGTGACAATGAATTTTATACAACATGCACGTATACAAACATGCATCAACTCTTTATGGCCATCTGCTGGATAATTGAGTTACAACACTCTCCTTTCCTTTCCTTTTCTAACTTTTTCCCCAATTTAAACATGGGTCCAATTGTATAACCCAGACCAGGGCGTCGGACTGGGGGTAAAACCAGTACTGATTACCAGGGCCCCAAGGGGAGAGAGGGCCCTTGAAAAGTGGAATATATTTTATTTTACCTTGATATTTTCATTTCCTAATTAAATTTCATAATGAATGTCAGATGAAATGTAAAGTTAGTGTATTAACTGAATAACTTGGTTGATTGATTGATTGACGGTCTTATGGTCCCCACCCCTTGCTAATGCGCCAAATGGTTTAGTCCATCTGCACGCATTTTGTAAATGTTAGTTGAGCTGCATCTCCTTGAGTGCTGTAGAAATGTCTTTCTCAAAGAAAGTTAAATCAGGCCACCAAAAAAGAAAGGAAAGACAGGAGAAGGAAAGAAAACAAAATGAGGAGAAACAATTGGTTACTGACTTATTTTCAAAGAAAGGTGAGCACAAACCAGAACACGGAATTTATAGTGCTAAACTCAACTGCTTGAATATCTCCGCGATCGTTAGTGCTAAAAATGAACTGAGACACCCCAATGAAAGAGCAGAATTTTTTAATTTTTCAAGTTTCACTGTAGCTACAGAGCTACCAAGCTACCTATGAGTGACACTGATTAGCCTATTATTGCTAATTTTAGATAGTGTATATATCCTATTGATTTAAAATTAAACACGTTTCAAATTAGGCTATTATAATGAAGTTTTGTATGCAAACAGCATTATTAGTGTACAGTTTATTTATTTAGCCTTTACCTCAGATTACATATAACCAAATTATCATCTGAAAGTGTATGTTCCATACACTTTCAGATGATAATTTGGTTATACATGTAATCTGAGGTAAAGGTTTCTGCACCCTACCTGTCACTGTTGCTGGTGGTGAACGAGCTTTCAGCAAATTGAAATTTGTTAAAAACTACTTGGTCAACAATGTGCCAGGATAGGCTCAACAGTCTTGCTCTTCTCTCCATTGAAAGCCAATTGGCAAAAAAAAAAAAAAAAAAAGACTTTCAGGACCTCATCAATGACTTTGCCAGCAAAAAAACACGCCAGTGGGCATTTTGGGGAATAAACTTCAGTATAAGTCATACATTTGAGGAAGCTTTAGCATGTAAGCAATAGCATTTGTTTCATTTTGCCTTTTTTCTCCAGATAAAAATGACTAGTGACACAAGTTTTGTTTGTCTTTTATTATGAACAGAGTTTTTTGTTAATGTACAAAACAAAAAGGGCATGTTTAAGATTTCATTTATGCCTAGAAGTAATAAAGCATATTAAAAATAAATGTTCTCCCAAGTAAACATAATTTAAGTGACTGTAGACCAGACTATATGGGGGAGGGGAAGGGGGAGGGGGGCATAAGGGGCCCATAAGTACTGCCTATGCATAGGGCCCGGGATCTTGTGCTACGCCCCTGACCCAGACTGTAGTATTACCAATTTACTGTACATGCATAAATCATTATATTGCTGGTTTAACTTCAGTCAAATCTTCTGGAGAAGTTTTCTTGTGGCGTTATCACATCCAACCCATATGATCACATCTGAAATACACATCAGCATGTAAAACATCAAAAACACTATAAGAAATTAACTGTACTACTAAAATGTTATTTTAAATGCATTGCTGTATAGATGATTCGATTCTGACCAATAGACCTTATTCGCAAACACCGGAAGTAGCTAACCGCGGCCATTTTGTTGACATAACAACTGTCCTGCCCATAGCCGCACGCAGATTTGAGTTGAGGTGAGCAGTAGCCTAATGGCTTCATCTCGTCGGTATCAAGAGAAGATAAGCTTGATTTGTGTGGACCCATATCAAATAGACCCAATAGCCTTAAGTATAGATCCGTCCTTATTGCCAGCCGTAACTTTTAACCGGATATTTATAACGTTAACGTTCATACAGTATCCGCATAACGTTAGCTACACTTCGCAGGGCTCCTTTACGATCGTTGTAACAAAATAACACAGTATCACACAAGCACTAATTCCCTACCTAGTATCAATGAGGCATATAACGTTATCAATAGTCAAGTCACCTTTATTTATATAACAGTTAGCGCTTTTTACAATACAAATTGTTTCAAAGCAGCTTCACAGAGATAACAGGAACATGTTATAATAGTATTGTAAAATTCAAAATTAAATGTCCCCAATAACGTTACCTGTGGTAAAATGATAGGAGCAGACATTGCTGTAGGGAGTTGGCAGATTAGTCTGTTTATCCTAGCTAGCCACAAGTCTCTCCTGCGCTGGCTCAACTCCTCTGTCTCACTCTCTTCACGTTTTCTGACAGTCGGTATCGCATAAAAATTAACTCCGGGGTTCTTATTGCTGTTGTTAGAACAGCAGTGTATTACACAGCACACCATCCCGCTGTTTTAAAAAAAATACAGCGATAATACCATGGATAATACCGACGCTGCCTCGCTTGTCAATTGACTGACTGACAGTTGCCGTGGTTTCTATGTCAACAAAATGGCCGCCGCGAACATTGATGACGCAGATCGAATAAGGTCTATTAAGCAGGAAGTTCCCATGCGGCACATCACATCCCTGTGGAACTACTGAGCAATGAGTTTCATGCATCCTCGTGGGCTGCATTTCTTCCGTAAACATTGACATTTGAAACATACAAACCTAGGCCTAAACAATGTGTTGTTTTTGAAATCTCTGAAGAGCTGATCTGACTTAACCATTCACAGAATATGGAGTCCTGTATGAAGTTAATGACTTCTCTCATACGTTCCCTCTTTTCCACTCGTCCGGTGACAGAATTATTAAATTGACATGAGCATATCACATAACTGTCACCCATCATGTGCCGCCTCCACCAAATGTTCATTTCTCATTTTTTTCCCACAAGTCCCGGTCTTCGGCAATCTGTCATCCTGACGGCTTCTTATTCCCCCACTAAGTGCCCACAGGCGAATGTGACGCTCATTGGTGACAAGAGCATTTTAGGTTGTCATGCACTAATGCAGAAGTTCCCGGGGACCCAACCGGTGTATTCATCTTCATCTGCTTGACTTTGCTCTTTCCACTGTTGTCATAGCTTTGGTAAATTAATAAAGATAGCCCCTTCCTCTCTGTGAAGAGCACTGTCAACAATTTGCCCAAATGCACCTCATTAGCTGGTCACTCTGCCACTCAACTGCAGATTTGGGCTTTTAATCCGGGTGAGTTATTGTTACTTTGTCATTAACAGGCACCGGAACCTGATGAGAAAACAAGAGCTGGAGCCTGGCCAAAAAAGAAAAGCTTGCTGGTGATTCATTGGACCAGACCACACCAGGTTCCCCCACTCCAATGGGAGATAATAAGGCCATTTATATGGGTGTCAGTGGACAGGAAGCACGACCAGATCTGGACTCTGAAGGGCAGACAATCAAGTCTTCTGAAGGAAATGTTGGAAGGTGAAAGCTGATTTAAAAAAAAACACCCTTGCATATATATGTATTTGGTTGTCTTTTAATTATCCAACCAAGAGCAACATCAAAATTGTAAAGCATTTGCAGGAAAGACTTTTGACTCTAAACTAGTACCCCCCCCCCCCCCCCCCGCCCCCCGCACACACACTTCTGACTAGCAAATTTTAAAAAAAAGTTCAATGAAAAACACCTGCAGTAGTTTCACTTTGTTGTTGTTGAATCAAAAATAACAGTTAGAGAGAATAATAGATCAGAGCATAATTTTTCAGTTAAATGAGCAAAACAATTAAATATTTCAGTGATGCTTTGGATGAACAATATATTATCAGTAGCTGCATTGAGCTCTTTTGACAGTCTTCTCTGTGGAACAATCACATCACAATAGCAGCTTGTAATGCTGTACTTTTCTATGGCGAGGAACTTCTATGTCGGGCTTGTTCAAACAAACGGTTACAAGTCAAGTGGCGTTCGATGCCACTTTATAAAGGCTGCCAACCGCTATTCACGCACTTGAATGGCTGTTATCTGTTTTTTCCCCCCTGCTGATCTAAAAAGAGACTGAGTCTCGTGACAGAGCTCATAGTAAATGAGAATCAACATTGATTTGGTTTTTTGGAGATGGTGTGAACTGAGGGATTTGAAATGTTGTAATGGAGATGCCGTTTTTATTACTCAAAACAGGTGAGTAAGGTATTTTATTGAACTGATAAATTGCCATGTGCAGTTCTCTAACTGAGATTAATAAAAGCTAGTTATCACAAAGTAGCTAATGCTTTAATGATACCCCTAAATGAATGAAGGATCGTCTTTTCCTTATTTATAAACCATGCAGACTTTTATTGTATAATAGTGATTATAGTGATAATTCTGTACGGTGGGATGCTATCCCTTTAAATGTCTGTCGATGGGACAGGTATTTCTAATTTACACACAGTGATTACCAAAGTCATTTTAATGAATATCATTGCGATTTTGCAAGCTGTAAAGCATATCATTACCATTGGGCTTTTACACACTAGCCTAACTAGGGATGCGTTCAGCAAAGCCATAACAAAGTCGTTAAATCCATTTAAAAAGAGCCTTATTTGAGAAGCAATAAAACTTAAAATTATTTTATTACCAAAAGAGTATTTAACAAGTAGCTGATTAAATGCCAAAGGCAGGTTATCTAAGTTTAACCTTCAGAAGAGAAAATGATCAGAGTCTGCCCCTGGCATTGTTGGATAGAAATATCATCCTCCATTATCCCTCCACACCTGAAGTTGCAAATGGCCTTTTGTGGGCGGCAGGGAAGAAAATGATGTTATTCAATTAATGACCGTCTTTATGTGAGAGGGGGATAGTATGGAGGGAGAGGGGCTGGAGCAGAGTGTACTGACTCCCGAGTACTAGCAGTAGCATCTGTAAGATGGATTGCATTTGTATAATATAAGAATATATGATGATGACCTCATATGGCTGCACTTATGTGTCATCAAGTGGCTCACAGAACTCATTTGCAAGATAAAACATTATTTATAAATGATGATGACAAATAATAATTCAACATCAGTAAAATTAGGACAATACTATAAAAATATTGTATATAAAAAAATTTTTTTTTACCCATAATTCCACCTGTTTGTGAGTATATGCAAAAATATTTTATAACCAAGTTACTCATAATGCCTCTCACGGTTAATTAAAAAGTATCCTGCACTTATTTGCATACAAAATACATTTAAACCATGAAAAATGGAAAATAAATACACAATCATCTATGAAATATTGCTCATACCTTGCTGACCGTTCATAATTATTCTTTTAATTATCTGACATATAATTTGAGTGCTGTGGCTTCTCTAGGTTGCGGGTATTAGGCTGTAAATATTAACGGACGGCGGCAATTCACTCACAAGAGGGTTGCAAAAGTAATGAACAATGTGACAGGCGAGTCTTAATTAAGCAGGAAACACCTAGACCGGATCAGGTCTGGACCACCAGAGACAGTTCAATAACACTGTCTAATCATGAACTTACTCATTTGTACTTGCTCATCCATTTATTTAAAATATGGTCATTCATTTCAATCAATAACATTGAGAAAAGAAGAAAAAAAATCCCACAAATGAGCAAATGTATTTTACCAAACCCGGTGATTTGGTACATTGTGATTATAAATGGTGTATTTTCACGACTTTAAAAGCAACACAATAAATCTGTGCACATTTGCAACATTCCTGTAAGGTTTTAATTGTTGTGTGTGTGTGTGAGTGCGTGTGTGTGTGTGTGTATATAGTTTTTATATATATATATATATATATATATATATATATATGGAATATTATCTTGTTGTATACGCTATGCTGAATTTGCATGTCTATCCATCTATCTGTGTGTGTGTGCGTGTGTGTGTGTGTGTGTCAGGTGCACAGTGGCTTCTGTGAGGCCATGGGTGGATGATGAAGTATCAAATGTTAGCTGGCCTCTGTGATGAAAGTCTGAAGCAATAAGCTCCAGTAGCTAAAAGGATCTGGTTCAATAGCGATTTACCTCTAAACTGCTTAAGGGTATCTCACAGGTGCCAAGAAGCTTTTTTATTTGATACAGTACAGTAGTATTAATTCAGGTTTCTTGTTTTCATTTTTATCTCAATTTATGTTGTATGCCACGAGTCTCCCTGGGAAAATATTGCCTCAAAGCACTGTCATATGAAACGAATAAAAATCGGTTGTTTGACCTGGCTGTAACAAGGTTAATTATATTTTGCCATCTCTCTTTTCAATTTTTCTGCCCTATGAATGAGTGATATGTGAGCTCTTGAATATTTCAAGGTGAGCAGAAACAGAATAATAGCTAGCAGTGTTTTGAAATGCTTCATGTCACTGTGATCCGAATGTAATTAGGTCTATAGTTTTTTTTTTCCTTGAGCTTTTGGCCCGGACTGTCAGGCACATATTTGATAACACGGTCTGCCTGTTTTAAGGTTAAACTAAGTTAACTTTTGCCTGCAGAGACACAATTCATTGTAATAAGTGGTCATTGCCACAACAAAATAGAATAATAGAGTATGCAAAGTAATACTCTATAACAGTGAGCCGGGACCCACTAGGGGCCTCAGCAAATTTCCAAGGAGGCCGCAGGATGAATTATACAAGTATTATTATTACATTACAAATAATCTAAAACATACATAAAAATGAGATCATATTTCTTTATTTTCCCCCTCAATAACAATTGTTTTCCAGTTTCTTATAAAGATTTTAAAATAAATAAATAAGCAGCTTTGTCATAATTATAGCAAAAATAATGTAGGAAATAAATTACCTTTAAGTAATAAATATAAAAATAACAATGATAAACAATTTAAATGTGCATTAAACATTGATCTGATTTATATATGATATTAAAATGACTTATTTGCGAGTTATTTTAGCTTACGTTCTAAAAAAAAGGAACAAGAATGAGCGTAAATTGGTGCACTGTAAACGAGACACAAGCTATTACAAGTACACAGAAGCATTCACCCTTATTATCAATGGGTAATTAAAGTCCAACACGCCATTGGTGTGATGGCTTTAATTGCACCTTTAAACACAATACATTGTAATTAAGCGCAGGGCGCGCGGGGTGGAGGGTGAAGGTGACAAACGGATGGCAAATGATCTGAGGATACGCGGATTTGATCCACAAGTTTAATAAGATGTCACGCTCGTGCTCCGCCTCGCGAGCGTCTGCTAATTTCGGCGCGCACGGGCATTCTCTGGAGGTGTATCAGCGCGCACGGCCCAGAGCTCCTATACACCTCTTTTCTTTTCTATTCAGAGAGCAAACAGCTTGCATTGCCCTGCAGGTATCGCAGGCATACGCTTTCACCTTCACTCTTTCTCTCCGGTCACTCCCCAGAAGAGCGCGCGGCAAAGTTTTGCTCCCCTTCTGCCCCTTTTTCCGCGCGTATGCCGCGCGCAGGCAACGGTGCGTGGCCCCGCTCAGCCTTATTAAAAGTGGAAGGCGATATTTCACCCTCAAGAAATATAACAAGATAGACAAGTGAGCAAAGCTAATCCTGGGGATGAAATTAGCAGGCAGAGTCCGGGGCCTGCTGGAGATGATGAACGAGGTTGAACTACCTTACAGAGGCGCGTGTCCGCTGGGATAATTACGCCAAGCTCCCGGGCTTGAATCTGTCGGCGGGACTTTTTGATGGCTCTATTTCAATGGGGGGCTTGCCTGTGAAATACATAGTAAAAGCTATTAAAATTGAAATTGTTCTAGGGTGGTGTTGGGAGAGCAGGCTATTGACCCTATCAGGCAGTGTTTAATAAGGTGTGCCTTGCGTGGGGATTCTCAGGGCGCTCGGCGTGTCTTTGACAGTTTCGCACGCGCGCGCGCCCCCCTGCTCTCCGTTCCTCACATTCAACTTTTAAAGTGAGACAAAATTCATGAAGATTAGTATAACGACTGAAAAAAAATCTTATCAACTAGAACAGTCAACTTTTCTTTACTTTTGTGTGAATCTTTGTAAATTTTAAGTATTATGTCTAATGTTGTTTCAATTACATTACAGATCTTTTTACAGTTATACAATATTGTATTTTAAATGGAAAAAGCACTAAAATGTACATATTTAGTAAATATTGTTATAACACGATAACGATTTTATATATTATAATTATAAACATACAAAATAAGTCATTTTAATAAAATAAATATTATCCGTTATAGTGGTAGCACCTTATTTAATCCTGTTCCACATGTACATTCTATGTAGCAATTACAACAACTGGGTTATGTGCTAACCCTGGACCTTACCGTAACCTATGTAGTTACTGCATATTACCAGTGTGTTAGTACACTAAGTACACATACTGTAAAAAAAAAAAAAAACTGTTAGTTATATGGGTGTGTGTGTACAATTTGAAATGATTTTCTGATGCTTTTATCAGATGTATAAGTATATTTTAACTTAAAATGTTTAATTTAGTATTCATTTCAATGGCCATGCAATTCAACCTGCCTACAAAAGGTTACATGATCAAGAGAAAGTAAATTTTAAGGATCATATAGCTCTTTAAGATAAATCAATATTGTCAGCATGTTATGGTTTAAAACCAGGCTGTTTGCATTATTTTACACACTTTTACCCAGTCAAGTGTCTGTAAAGTAAATGTACATGGGCCCTGTACTGATTGGTGATCATTCTAATGATATATCAGATTCAGAATAACATTACACACATGATCTCTTCTACAAAGGCACACCAAAGACATTATTTATGCAGGTAAACATCAGAGGACGCATTGCAAACATCAAGGAGATGTTCGTGCATACGATGCAGTTGGGAGGGAGATTTTACTCAAAATAAATGTGATAATCCTCAGTGCTTGGCTCTGGGTGGAGGTGGTCGGGTGCACATGAGGATAAAGCACAGTAGAGTCGCATCAGGCTTTGACCAATATGCTGACCCGTCTCCAGGGGAACAATGACTTTGAACATTTCTGCACCCGCTCTGGCACCTTCATTGTACGAGTGATGGTGCCAGCAAACCTATTCATCACTTTCCACTAAGTTACCTCCTCTTTGTTTTAGTTCACAAATAGGTGGAGAGAAACGAAAGCTGAGAAACAAATTTACTGCACAAATATAAACACTCTCGCTCCGATGCATCAATACAGGGAGTTTATATCTTTATAGGCAGACTATAGTATACAGTTACAAAGTGGCTTTTGAACCATCGAATGACAAATTGCATGATTTTTTTTTTTTTACATTCTTATGCATTTAATATGCATGGCACATAATTAACCTACTATTAAAATATAATATGAGTAAACATAAATTCTTGGATCAAGATGAAAAACTCTTTGGAAAATCTGTTGTTTAATATGACCAGCAGATGGCCCCCCCCTACCATGAAATGGTACATTTTTCCCAAGCACCTCTGCAAAAGAACTCCACACAATTTAGACAAAGTAAAAACTGTTCTTTAAGAGGATAGTCCCACTCTCTTGTCTTTTTTGTAATAATTTATGGAGTCTAGCAAAACTCCTGTCTTTTGTCCTTGGAAAATTAATTGGACTGAAAATATGCAAGCTTTCACAATGATACCCTGCATCATGTGCCTTAGTTTTGTCCTTCTACTCTTCAAAACATTTTAAAAACCTAATTTAACACTACAGGAGCCTCCATAAGTGTGAAAACTAATTTCAACTGTTATAGGTTTGGTTGCTAAAGTTGCATAAACAATGACACAAAGGCATTTTCGTGACTTTTTTTTGTCCGCAGAATTTGTATGCATTTCAATTTCCCTGTTCAGCATGTCTGTTTATTCAAGTTATGACAGGAGAGAGTTTTTCTGAATTTTACTATTATGTTGAAAAATCTCTTCCCATCAGAAATGTAGCATTGTTTTCAGGCTTTTTGTGGTTAAAGTCAAGGATGTTTGTTTGACAAGGCTGCATGTTTATGCAAATGAAAAGCTTGTATATTGTTTCCATTGTAGTTTCATGGATGGTACCGGTTTTTCTTCTGAAGAAAGCGGAAAATATATTCTCTGAGCACTTTTTGCTCATTCAGTGAGGCCATAATTTGATTGAAGATTAGAATTGTTGTTGGTGTTTATTCGAGTTACCTGAACGCTTAAAAACACTCAGAGGAGGAAAGTTAGTCTGCACTTTAGTTGTGTAAGTTTAGCTTAGCAAAAGGCAAAACTTTTAATGTTAAATGAGCACAATAATATGTAAAATATGGGAAAAGTTGTAAAAAGATTTTAAACAATTAAAACAAAGTGATGTTAATGAAAAACGGCCTATATGGACGTGAAATGTCGCTAAATCCAGCAGTGCTGAGCGCAGCTGCCAGTGAGGGTAAATGAGAAAGTGGGTTTGCGGCTCCTGCCACACTTAGCAGTTACGCAAATCCAATTTAATTCCCTCTCATATGCTCTCACAGGTATCTTTTGTCCTTTAATCAAATTCTGTTTACGGTTGAGGCAATTATTTCCAATTTACCCACTTAAAGGAGAATGAAAGTGGTCCACCAGGAGACTGGCGGTGGGGAGGGGTGCGGTGCGTGAAAGTACACCGCTTGCAAACAGGTAACCTCTAAAAGAGCATTTTTGCTTTATCTATGCTCATTTCCCTCTGCTATGATTTAATTTCCCTGCCTTTAAACATGACGAATTACTGCTCTTGTCTTCACTTAATGCTTTTAACAGATCCCAATAAACTGCATTAATCGGCTGTGCGGCTGGCCCTAACCTGCAAGCTGGAGCTGCTCATTTGCCCTATTAGTGAAGAGACTTGAGCCCATAACCAGGTGGATAATCTCTTGGCTTTGCTGCTTTAATTATGCCATAATCAGTGCAGCGGTCGGCCCTGTTTAAAAGCAGCTAGCTAGGAGCGATACCTATCTGAATCCTCCTTTCTCGCCGGTAGCCCACATTCTTTGTCACAGCCAAGCTCCTCTTTGACGAAGCATGATGAAGGGCGCACTAACTTTGTAGGACAAGACAAAGCTTAAACATATGGCAAGAATCCCTCAGGTGCCATCTTCAAGAGGGCCGGTCTGTGATCCTTCCACAGCTCAGTGCTGTTCCCCGACTCGAGCTCTTTCCTCTTGAACATCTACTATTGCTGGATCTCTGAATCATAACCAGTTTTTTCCCCCGGTTGCATATAATTGCATTTTTTTTTGGGTCTTGCATCAAGTTCCAGAGCCGTCATATGGTAGCAGACGTACGATGGGCTAAAAAGCGGCACATTCTGTAAGGCCTTAATGAGAATGTAGAGTCTCATCAATGAGCCGTGTGCTCAACATGGCTACATTTTATTTCAATATTTACATGTTTGTTTCCTCAGTTTACCTCATTAAATGCTTCAGTAAAATATTTTAGGCCAAGAAATAAATATCTGCTATTTAACTTCATTATTATAAATCAAATGAGCACTTTCCAGTGCGTTAATGAAGACAAAGTGAAATATGGATGTTTTTCTCATTGCATTCGAGACCAATTAAGTGGCCCATTTCAAGCTAATTAGCCACTAAACTTCAATTTGTGTCATGTTATTCACTCTTTTGTGAATCATTTGAATCTCTCTGCAGTCATACGTCAAAATCCAATCAACAGACATCTGTTTCAAAAATATTCACAAATGTTTTATTTCTCATGAACAGAAAGTACTCAATTACAGAGGAGCTGATAGCCTTTACAACAACACTGTGCAAAAGTAGATGTAAAACAAAAATGAAAAGCATGTTTAGTGGAAGCTGACAGTCTTCACATCAAAGTGCATTTCTAGTCTGAGAATTGCATTTACAGGTACCCTAACAATTGTCACTTCCTTTTAGCACTGTGCTCTGTTATGAAAGCTGAAATGGACATTATTTTGATATTAAGAGCAACGTCAACTCTGACATGCATTTTCAAAGTCGTCAAAATAAGTCAAATAATATTTTAGTTAAACTGACATTTGTAATTTGAGCAGTCACTAGGCAATATGGTAAACGGTTCTCACTGAAATCTCTTTAAACAGTCAGAACCTGTTTAGACAGATTTGTGACAGCCACAGATATCCGCAACCCGGTTCAATTTCACTACTTGACATTTTCACAAAAGGTGCTGGAAATAGCACAGAGCCTTCCAAGATTAAAACAAGCATAGTAATGCATGCTTATTCAAGTGTTTGATGTAGCCGCGCAGTTGTAGCGTGTGCCTTTAGAAGCGCAAAACACTCCTACGGTTTTCAAGTCAAGCCTTTTTTTCCCTCTTGGCAGCCAGTGGTAAAGAGTCATATGGTAATTCTTCTGGATGAGTTTTTGATGGCATGCCAACAGTTTTCTTTTCCGCTGAGTAATTTTCTCAGCTTTCCCCCAATAAAGCGTAATCCTCCTTTCGTCTGGCTTGTTGTGAGCGAAACACTGCCAGAGAGATAGGGATGTGCACAATATTTTGATATTTATAAATGCCATGAATCTGAGAAAATGTCTAGTTAAGAGGTGATCTTTTGGTAGATAATGCAGAACTGCTAAGACGAGAGTTTTTATTTTATTTATTGAAATATACATAATCATTTAGTAAATCAATTATTTATGTGCAGTTAATAAGGTTTGTGCTAACCTCTCCTATTTTCTTAAAAGGTGTGTTGGAAAACTAAAGAGAAATAGCAAAATGTGTGAATACACTGCTAGTTAGGAACTATAGGGTGCAATGATACAATGTTGATTTTTTTTTTTAGTGATGATTAAAACATGAATGTGTATAGTGAGTGGTAAAAGATAATAAAATGATAATTTAGATATACTGTGTAGATGTATACAGTATCTGAAGATAATGTACAAAATGGCAAATGTTTATATAATATATTTTATAGTGGTATCTGTCACTTTTTTGTATTGTTTTGAAAGGAAGTAAAATCAAAAGGGCTTCCCTGGGGGTGTTGTACCCCCTACTCTAGCCATGAAATATCTCAAAATTTATTTGAATAAAATAATCCTGTAAATCTGACATTCTCCTAAGAAAGACAATATTTTTAAGTGATGTGATCTTTTACACGAACAGACAGGCAAAACGATTACGGAAACATCTGCATGAAAGGATGGAGCAGTGGCAAGTGTTTTATGACTCCCATACGCACCCTCACTCTTTCTCTCAGCCCTTCACCTGCTCTTCTCCTGGAGGGCTACAAATGCAGCGGCTGATATGCATGGAGCTCCAGTTCTCCCCTCCTCCATCATCCAGTGGCAGGGGAGGCAGGCTCTCTGTGCTGGCCTGTTGTGATTGATAGGCTAGGGGCTGCTGCAGTTTGGGTGGCTAGTAGGGTGCAGTTATCATGAGGGTTGACACGTTTGCTAGCCCGATATTGGTGCTCTGCTGGGGTGCAGATTGTGAGAGTAAAAGGCTGTGATTCTGTCATGAGGGTCCTCTGAACTATACGAGCCACAGAGAGACCTGGCCATCATACTTTTCTCATTTAGCTGTGAGATCATTTTTAAATTATTCAAATATTGTTTATAAATGAACACAAATTCTAGCCTCCATAAGCCGATAATTATGTGATGGCTGATAACTGATAAATGGTAAAGTTTATCAGTCTAAAATAGTTGAATTTAGGTATCACATCAATATAATGTGCAGTATTTATTTACTTAAATTAATAACACTGATAAATAAAGCTTATTAATTTAAATTGTGTTTTTAAAGATGAACTTGAGCGATAGATGACAGCAAAGGTAATATAAGTGAATATACAGGTGAAACTTGAAAAATTAGAATATCTTGCAAAAGATATAATTTTGATGATTATGAAACCCCCAAATTAGAATACCGGTATTACATGAAATCAATAAAAAAAGGATTTTAAATACAGAAATGTCGGCCCTCTGAAAAGTATAATTATAGTTATATATAGGCCTACTATTAGTTTCACCTTTTCATTTGAATTACTGAAATACATAAACTTTTTGCACGATATTTTAATTTTTTGAGTTTCATCTGTATGCGTTTCAATTGAGCTAGGAACTGATTCACATTTACAAAAAGAGTCAACAGAACGAGAATATAACAACAAAAAAATGTAATAACTATTCAATCAACTTAAGCTCTAGTGTGTGTGGATTATGGCCGAAGCACATGGTTTGGTATGTCTGCCGGAGGGCTTGTTTTCCATGGTAGCAAGTGATGACTTTCTTTTGCAGTTTTCCAGATGCACGTCTTTAAGATAAGGGTGAAATTCAATCAGGAAGATATACTGTAGTGACAGTCTCTGGAGACACCAGGGTCACAGGGGAGTGTTTTCTCTTCTAGCGCTATACTCATGTTACTGTACTGTAATTCAGAACAACAAACGCCTGTTCATCAGAATGTTAAATAATGAAATAGGACTGCTTTTGTTTAGAATCAGATTTTTTGATCATACTTAGGCCTACAGGCTGTAAGAGAAACACTTTGAAGTTTACTTTAGGTCAAATACTCAAACTCACTTGAGAGAGACAAAGAGTGCAGGTAACTCGAGGAAACATTAGGTAAAGAGAGAGAAAAAGGGAAACGTCCTACAAAAGAGGCACGGGGAGGTAGTCGGGGAACTTTGCGGGATTTGCTGGACTGCAGAATTTCCAGTGGAGTGTCTCAGTGGACCGGGTTCTGGGGGTCTGCTGTGTCCAGAGGGGATGGGTGTCAGGCAGGTGCGCGTGTCAGTGAGTAATGGCACTATCAGCTCGCCGTTGTGATCCATCATGCACGGCGGCCACGGCCAGCACAGGAATCACAAGCACAGCAACATATCATTACACAAGGTTATCACTGCCCCATTACAAGCCCTGATCAATCTACTCTTCCACTGGGCCCTCTGCTCTCTTGTTTTCTTTCCTTCTCTCGTTTTTTTTTTAAAAGTGATGTTTAATGTCTTGCCTAGCCTTTGCCACTACCCTTACCACATAAAAATATTTTGCAAGCTGTTGTCTGGCTTTTACAGGCTTAAGTTTTAGTTATTTTACTTCTTCTGACAATGGGTTCTCATTCCCGCCACAAAAAAAAGTTCATACAAAATTTATTCTGAATTTACAAAAAAAAGCATGGAAAAATGAAACCACACAAGTGAACATCAAATGGTCTCAAGGATTGTAAGATATATTTATTCAGATTTTTAACATATACATTGAAAGAGTAAGAAGTTCTGCATTAGCTCGATCTGCGAGATTTCTCTGTAACAATGCAGATACGTGTATGTACAGATGGCTAATGAGAAGTCTGTAATCTGCGTCTGTCATGTTTACAGAGGGAAAGGGTGTGTGAAAAGCCCTTATATGGAGATGGGTTGGGCGTGTTTTTATGCAAATGACAAACCTCAGGCACACGGTCACTCATTTAGAATACTCCAAATGCATTAACATTAGAACGAGGTTAAGAACAGATTCATTTGCGTACACACATTTGAATTAGAGTGGACATTTTTCTCCTGTGTACAGATGAAATGGCATCCATGCAATCATTAGTGAATGAGTTTATCTTATTTGTTACTTGTGAAAATGTCTGCATAATTTACTCTAATTATGCATAGTGTGCTCTGAGTGAATTTAATTTATTGACTACTTATAGTTGATGACTAATATTGGCGTTGAAAAGCTCTCTTTGTCCTTTAGACTGAAGAGCTTCAGAAAAAGTTAATGCAGTGAAAAAAGCTAAATGAAATTTGATATCAGTTTCAAAGGAAATCTCTGACTTCTCATGCAAATTAAACATTAAAAATAAACAGTTGTTTATCATTTTAAATAAGAATTAAAGCATGGCTTCATCAGCTTCAGCATCTCCATATGTAGCTGAGTGCACTTTACAACAAAAGGCAAAAAGTCATTATCTAAAGGGGGTATTATAATTAACCAAACAATAAAAGTTTATTAATGAACATTAAAATGCAAAATAGTGAAAAGAGATCCTATCAATCAAAGATGACTCCCTTTTTAGTTTTAATTAGATATTGCAGTTAATGGCATGAGGGGGGAGTTTTGAGCAACTTAATTGCAGTGGTTTAATGGACCAACATCTTTTTAAAGTTGAGGATTCAAAAAAGGTCTTTTTTTATTTCTGCTGCTACTAATAAAATGTCAAAGGACAGATCTCCCAGGCTTTGAAACCAGCGAGGCTTGAGGTTCATTTTCTTGTTGCTTTATTTATTGTAAACAGATGAATGATATTGTTTAGTCACTTAGATGTAAAGTTGTTATTCTATTGTGGATGTCTTCCCATCGCACTCAAGTCATAAGGCAAATGCAAGCGAAAATAAATTACACTTTTTTTTTTACACTCTAAAACTCCGCCTTACATGATTTAGGCTTTAAATATTGCAAATAGTACATCAGCTCTGGTGAAATGTTGAATTGAACCTAGGGAGCTATTTCAGAAGCAGGGCAAATTCAAATCGGAGCGCTCTACTTTAGTTTCCATAGCTGGGCGGTAATTAGGACATGATTTAAACTCTCTTTAGCTCTTACTTGGGCAGTCAAAAGGTGCCCTGGCTAATATCCATTTGAGAGAACGTGAAATAACTTGGTACATGATTGCTTATCAATCATTCATACTTCTGTATTTTTTTTCTTAGTAGTTTTTTTTTTCTTCTTGTAACACTTTTTTTTGTAATTATAATAAACCACAACATTTGATATTGAGGTTATACAGCCATGGTCATGAGTCATGACACTTTATCGTATTTAATTAGTTCACATGATAATATATTCCTTGAAAGTGATAAATGTAAACAGTTTTGGCTTACAGTCCATGATGAGGGAGAGAGATAAGGATGAGACTAAACTCCCCTAATGAATTAATTCATGAAGGAGAATTAATATGACAAAAATATTTAATATAAGGGTGGAGTCAATGCGTTGGCACACTGTAAGCACTGGTAATTCTTGTCTCCTTTTAAACATTTATTTAAAAATCTCATTTATTTTATCTAAAAAAAAATTGTTTTACAAAAAGTGAAAAATGCAGTTGTTAGGTTTATCTACCTGAGCTTACCCTTCATGACTTTTGTTATGTATTCAGGGTGATGATATAATATTTATCAACTTAATTAATTTTAAAACAGTTAATTTAGATGTTACCGCATGTTACGGTGTGTGCAGGCAGACGGAGACACAAAGGAGTAAGGTTCCTACACAAAGTTTTCTTATATTAATAACCAAACGGGTAGCAATGAGTGCAGGAGAAGGTACCATATAAATAACAAACTCAAACAATATAATTAATCAAACACAGCTAAAAACAAACAAACTAATAATGATAGTAACCAAGGAGACAAATGAGTGGCTGTAATCTGAGAAAGTGAAAACTGAAACTGAAAAGTCCATGAAGACAGAAACTAACTGAACATAACGGTGACAACATGAAGCACAATTTAGTGTTGCTTAACAATTGTTTTTGTAAAATACTAATCTAGAAGGTGTATGCACTTGAAAGCACTATATCAGTGGTCACTAACCTCGGTCCTGGAGGGCCGATGTCCTGCAGAGTTTAGCTCCAACAGGTCCAACACACCTGCCTGACAGTTTCTATTATGCCTAGTGAGACCTTGATTAGCTGGTTCAAGTGTGTTTAATTGGGGTTGGAGCTAAACTCTGCAGGACACCGGCCCTCCAGGACCGAGGTTGGTGACCCATGCACTATATATTATTTTATTAAACAAACTTATGATTCCATATAAATGTAACATTTCATAGAACATTTATGCTGTGATATAATTTGTTTATTGCTGATGAAGTGCATAGTCTTGAAGGGCACAAGTTTATTTCAAAAGGAGCCCCTGACCACAACTATAAAAAAAGATCCTCTTATAATCGCACACACTGACTCCCTGATGAGTTCAGGTATGAAGAGAGTCTAAAACACACTCTTCTGCATTTCCCTCTGTCCTGATTTAGTCTCTCGTTTGGGCTCCCCTTTCGGCCAGCGCGATTCATCTGTCAAAATCACACCTTTTTGCAGTCTTGTCTCCTTTTCAGCTCAGTCTAACACTGCGGGAAAAAAGTAACAAACACACAGCAATGGAACAAGCGGAGCACCGGCATGTTCAATCTATTTTTGCCTGTTCTTCCAGCCAGAGCCACAGGCCGCTGCACGTAGCTGCCACAATGTAGACTTCATGTGACATCGGACTCCAGCACACACTCGCTGACTTTCAGCCGCCCTTGTGTCGAGTATAGAGCCTGTTTCAGTTTGGGCTATTGTTTAAGAGAGAGAAAATAAGGGTTGAAAGAAATAAACGCGTCAATCTAATGAGATTAGATCATTTTTTTAACCCAAAATAAAATGGATAAGGAAATCATTTTTGTGTTGTTGTTGCACAACAGTTAGTTCTGGTCGTTGACAGACTGAGAGACACATTGCTGAAAACCTTATGGCCATTCTGATTAGAAGACTGGACCTGTTGTTAAAATAAGATATGTAATGATAAATAAAGCTAAAGAAGAAACCATGTGAATAAAAGTTTCTCCATTAAAAGTTATCAAAGGAAAAATACTCTTTTCTGTGGTTACCTTTTGACAAGTGAAACTTTCAAATATAGCAGAGTGCAAAGAGCAGAGAGAGAGAGAGAACGAGAAAAAATGGAGTGAGACGTCAAATTGAATCTACACAAACAGAACACAGCAGATATCTGGCCTAAAGCCATGTAACTTGTAGCAGGAGTGTCTGTGTCACTGCTGTGTCCTTGAAGGCTTCAGGTAAAGATGAAGCGCTGGGAGTTGTAGCAACCAGAACGATCACAATGTTTTAATGAACAGTCCTTTACACTGTCACTCAAACTGCAGTCTCAAAAGAACACGCGCCACTAACTCTGTCAAATGCCCGCAAATACCATAATCTCATATCACACGCTATCAGACTCAAAGCCAGATTTGCACGATGTGTTTTGTATTGTAGAGTAAATTGATCAGCTTGTTGCCTCACTTGACTGCAGAACGGGTCCAATAATTCAATAGGCAACATAATTAATAATATATTTAATACTTGGTGCTGTCCTCTGACCGTGACAACTCAATGCTATATTTTAGCATGTTCTACAAATTCTTTTGTTAAACCTCCAATCACCTTTTCCGTGATAAATAAGAAAGACGTGAAAGTTGAGACTGTCAATATTCTTTAAGCAACCAGTATATATATTTTCTGAAGGCGTGGATCTTTATGTGGTGTTGTTTGAGAGTAACATTTGTAAAAATGTTTATTTGTCCTTGATACATTTATTGTAAGCTTTTAAATATAGCTCAGCTTATTCATTAGGGGGGAAATCAACATACAAAAATAATTATAATAATAATTTTAATAATAAATTACTATTATTATTATTTAGTTATATATATTATAAATACATATATAAATGATTCTACATAATTAATTCTACATAAATTATTTCTTAGACCTGTTGAGCACTTTTAGCGGGTAACAGATCCAGGTCAGTGGTACGTCCTGCCAGAAAGTCTCATATAGCTCCCCTGGAAGCTATATAAGGAAGGCAGGAAGGAGTCATAAATTAATCATTCCTTACCTCAGTGATTGACTACTTTATACGCGCTGGGATGCAAAGACAAATTTCTTTGCAATAGAAATGAGGATAGAGTGGTACCCAAGGAAAACATTTCCATTAAAATGTGTAACCTCATGCCACTGGCAGGGAAAGCCTTAGGGATCCTGAGAAAATTTCACATGCTTTATGAGAGCGTATAAACCTGCAGACATTGTCATGTTAGTGGTGGGGTGGTGTGAGTGCAGCTTTAGTTTCTAATGCAATGTGCATTCCCAATGAACATGAGGCTACTTTTTCCCCCCTCTCTATATTGTAGTTTTTCTGTTCTTTTTGTATGAGAATAAAGTTGTGTTTTGGATTCTACAATGGTGCACAAGACCTACCTGTCCTCTTTGCTCAGTTCAGCCTTCCTTTTATCTTATTCGAACACAGTTTTACAAACAGTTTAAGCTATCATTACTCCCACCGTGGAGGAACCCTTGAAAAGCGCTTACGGGCAAGATTCTACCTGTAGAGACTTTCGCATAGATGTGAAAAAGGAGACCACAGGCCCCAAAAGACTGAAAACGGAGGCATTTGTGAATGCGTGAACTCATAAAATGTGACATTGGGGACTCTGCGGCCATGATTTTCTCCATCCGATTTGTGTTGCGCGAGTTCATGTGACATTTAGAAAAAGAGAACATCTCTGGCTTGTCTCTTCACATTGTGTCTGAGCGGGGCCAGCTGCCAGACTGAGGATGAAGGCATGTGCTCTGCCGGTGACATCCTGTCCACTCCTGTCATCTCCCACCGGACAGCACCTCGACCGTGCCACCCTGTTTCTCCGGGCTAGTGCCATCCACCAAGCGGCTGGCCTGCTTTAGCCCTTAAGCTCTTCGCCCTGCTCCGCCCTGCCCAACACCCCTATGTTATCAGGCTGGCAGGAGCCGTCCCTCCCTTTCCGACTTCATTCAGCATAGAGTAGACACCATCTGAGTGGACTCTGGGGTCAAGCCTACTTACACCCTTATTAATACTCTTTCAGAGGGAATATGCATCATCCTGACTTCTTGTGTGGTGTGGCAGTAGGCATTTCTGCATCATCTTATCACTAACAAAAATGCCTCTTTGTAATCCTCCCTCTTGATTTACCGCAAGTCTTTCATGCTAAAACCAGTATTGGGCAATATGTTGTTGTTAACATGAGGACTCCCTAATTAAATGTTCAACAAGTGAATGCTGCAGTTTTTAATATTTAAAAAGTTTGCAAACGTCCCACAAATTTACTTTCATATTGTTTTACAGCGGTGTCCCTACTTATTTTTCAACAATCAGGCACTATCAAAGTTGTCTCTCACCCCGAAGGTCCTTTTTTCTAGAATCAATCAAGTGAATTAAATTATGATTATTCTTCTTTTATTATTTTTTTTAAAAATCACAAGGATATGTCAAGCCTCATTCAAATAGTAAAGAAATTGTCTGACTATTGTGACAATTTGATGCATGGAGCTGAAAATCAGTAGTTTAAAATATTTCTTTATTGGTATTGAATGCTAGATTATTTATGATATATATTAATCATAAATATTTGTCATCATGACAGTACACTTCTTTTGAATCTGAGTTACAGCAATGAAAAACACCATTTTTTGTGAGAAAATGGAAGCCAAAGGTTGCACCTCTGAAAATGCATTTTTATTTTTTCCGTAATGTAGGTATAAGACACTTTTATTTCTAGAGCACATTTAAAACTGATGACCAAAGTGCTGTACAATCTTACAACTTTGCACAATAAAATACATAAACTGACAGAAACGCACACAAATTCATAAGATTACAACTAGTTTAAACTATCAACATTGGAAGCCAGTTGTTTTACAGTACTCAAAAACCAGTGAAACTGGTTTTAATCTATTGACATTTTAATTGATGATGTTCTTCGACTGATCATCAGGCTCCCCGTTGTCGTTTCTGTTGACTCTATTAAGACATGTTGTACCTGCTCTGCTGGCATGGGCTGTCGGAACACAGAGTGCTTACTCAAACACACTGAGGAGCCTGGGGAGACGGAGAGAGACAGGAGCCGCCGAACCACAGACATGCCAGAGCACTCGGCGCGTGCCAAATCAGTTACATGTCTCCTACTTATCTCTCTCCTCAAATCTGTCTCTCCATCTCTCCTCCGAGATGCTCAATGCCAACCATGCTGCCAGTGCCAGAGTGCTGATGCCAAGTAGAAATGACACCAGCTCTCCCCACGGATTGACTTAATTAGACCGGCCTCATCCCCCACGGTCCTCGTGGCAGCAGGGACAAAGGAAGTTTCTGTCATTTGGATGTGTGTGTGTTTGACTATCTCCAGCAGATGCTCCAAAGCATCCCAACTCTTTCATTGAGCTCCAGTATCATTAAAGTGTCATTGAGAAGTGACATGCTTAATTTTAGCAGCTCCCAAAGTGCTTTTGCATCAGGAACAGCCTCATACGCCAGGACTTGAGGGGTATTTTTACATCCGCTTCATCAAACAAAGCAGTCGCATGGGGAAACATTAAGATCAAACCTTGATCCATTTTGATGCCAGCCAATAGGTATTTAATCTTCTCCAGAACATGTAATGAAAATTTGAGTTTCATGTGACCATTCTCTCTGTTCTGGGAACGGACTTTGTTGTTTGCATGGTCCTTGACCTTCATCTACTGGAACACCGCGGATCTTGTCTGACAGTCCTTGGGATATGTGATCTCACCGGACATGTTGGGAACAGCTAAAGTTCTACCAAAAATTCCTGTGTGTGTCAGATTAATATTGTGCAGCGCTTCTATAGGGCTCTGCATACGCCTGTATAAAAAGCAATGGTCTCATTTGTAACACGACGGGATTAATAAGGATTACAGCCCAAATTAGTGGCTTCTGTAATGGAAACAACACCATCAATTTTAGCTTGCAATACAATTTCACTTGACACAGTTTATTTATGACAAGGATGCAGATTAGACTTCCAGCGGATGACTTGGCATGTGCTACAATTGCGAAATGATGTCATAGAAATGACAAAATGTGATCGCTATGAGACTGTCACCCTTCAGGAGTGTGAGAGAACTCTAATTGGGGTGTGACATAGACATCTGCATTATCCAACTGTGCGATGACTTCCCCCAGAGCGGCGTTGTGTTTGGTGAGAGTTTGGAGATTGACCGGTGGGACAGCTTCCTCATTTTTAATTGCTCTCAACAAGTGAAGCAAAAGGACTAATTAAAAGATCGTTTGACACACTGGAATTGGCAGCTATTGCACACAATATACTTGTGTTTCACAAGTAGTGTGATTTTAATAAAAAGCACAGCAGGCTGTCATGACTGACTGATATCTGTTTTTTTTTTCAATTCAGCAAGTATTTAATAAATTAAGCAAAAATGACAGTAAATATATTTATAAAGTTACAAAATGTTCTTTTGAACGTTCTATTAATCAAAAAATAATATTAAGCAGCACGACTGTTTTTAGTTTTGACAATACTGTTTTTTTTCTTGAACAGCAAATTAGCATATTCGAATGATTTCTCAAGGATGTGGCACTGAAGATACATAAATAAATATACACACATATATATGTATATGTATTGTTAAATATGTTGTAAATCTCAGACGTAAAGATTTTGGTCATATAATTCAACATACATTTATTACATATGTGTGTATATGTATGTGTGTGTTTCTCAAAAATTTCAAATAAAAAAATTCTCTCAGTTGTGATGTCAAAGTCATTTTGCTGGTAATAAGTTTGTGAGGGTCAGGTTTTTTTCTTTTTTATTTTTGCGTGGGATTTAATTAATGAGCCAAAGACTTCTCCATTGTGATCTGAGCAAATGAATAATAAATCAAAAGGGGAGATTTGTCAGGGAAGGAACATCTGTTTCTTACAAGCGTTACAACATGACTGGCGCTGGCCTGCGCCGTGGCCGCGTGGAGACGGTAGGAGTCCTGTGCTCTGGAGCCTCTTCATTTGCTGCTCCACTGAAGGTGAACAAGGAGCTTTCTAATGGGCCTGTGATGTTAATAAAAAAAGAAGAAAGAAAAAAAGAATAACTGCCGCTCTCCTCCAATTTCACCAGAACCCCTTTTTCGCTTTTGGGTGTCACTGTCCTTAGTCTATGGTTTGTTAGGCAGGGCGCCCATACCGCTGTGTCAGTGCTTTACTGGATGATTAATGCAAGCGAAAGCAATCATAAGGCACGGACAATATGATCTCCTTTTCAGCAGAGTTGAACGGCGTACCCACTGTGTACATAAAGCCAAGCATTCAGGCATACAAGACTGGAGAGGAGGGGTCTCGTGCAGTAAGTCATCACGTCATTAACCGACGCAATTTCTCGTCTGGCGTCGTCTCCGAGGTGCTGTGTTTGAATCATTAGAGAGTGTCTGAATCTTATCGTTAGAGGTTATTCTCAATTTCTCTCAAACCTGCACTTTACTTTCATGTCCTGCTGAGCGGGTATAAAATGTGCCACTAAAATGAAGCATTAAAAATGTGCTTTCATATTACACAAAGCTAAACAGACCCATATGCCACCCGCAGATAATACACTGCATGAGGTGTCGCGCTCCGGTTATTACAGAGAAAAGGACAGGCAAGACAGTTACAGTCTGGATTCGTAGGAAACTAATGCTTGCGATGTGCAAGGGCAAAACTCCGTCTCACCTAGACGTGAGGATAAATGCGATTTCTCTACGACTAAATGCGCCACATAACACTTATGTACTTTAGCGGGAAGTCATGCCGGCAGATTGGATGGAAATTCCTCGTAATCTTTCCTTCACACAAATATGCCACCCACAGAGGTGCACAGCGTCCTCTCGCCCCCCATGAGAGATGTGTCTAGAGCCAAATAAATCAGCATTTAGCCTAGGATGTACTCCTTTCCTGGAGCGCACGGTTTTACGGCAAGGCCACGGAAGCTAATGTCCCCCAGCTCCCTTTGAAAAAAGCCTCCCCGTAGCCATTCATCAGCTTTCCAAGGGAGCGGGCATTGGTTCCACTCTCTGGTTTAATTGTTAATGCTAATTGCTATTTATTGGCTCAGATGCAAATGATAGGCCAGCCAAAGTGAAATTTTATGATGAGTGAACTCCCCCTTTCGCACAAATTGAAAAAGTGAAACAAGAAGAAGATGAAATGAGGCGAGGAGGGTCTTAATGGCGGCTTTTTAATGGGGAAGGCAAAATTAAGACTGATTTACGCGACCGGATCCCCTGTTTTCCCTCATCAGCCCATTTGGCAAGAAAAATGGAAAAGTAATTGTTCGGCTTTTTTGACGCAAGACCTCAAAGCGTTATTTATTGACTGAAATTAATTGATGTTTATCCTATATTCGCACGGAACATGCTCCATCAGCGTTATCAAGTTCAGCACCTCATTTCGTCACCTGTAATTTGCTCTGGAGGAGTGTGGAGGCACTTTGAGTTCTCCTGAAGCATGCCCTAATTTCCTAGCTGAAGTGGCTTGATACTGACCGTAAAGACGTACAGAGTGTATTATGCCTTTCCAGAGCCTTGCCTCAGCTTAATACTTTATTTTTGAATTTGGTTCTTCGACTAGCATGGGCACTTTTGGCCCTGTGGATTTTTAGAAAATGAACTCTCTGAAAACCAATTTTTCACACTCAAAAGTTAATTTTTTCTTAGTAAAGTGAATATAATTCTCCAAACTATATTTCCACCGGAAAATTATGTTTGTGGTTAATTCCATTCTAAATAATGATAAATTATGGTGTGGAAATGACATTTTTGGAATAAAATAACCACCTCTTAATTTCATTGATAGCATGTTATGTATGCTAAATTCATAAAGTAATATTTCTTTAACTAATGTGGCCAAATTTAAGCTTGACTGGAAATTACATTATCTATATCTATATCTATATCTATATTTATATATATATATCTATATATATATATATATATATATTATATATATATATATATATATATATATATATATATATATATATAAGAATTGTAATTTTTCCTATAACCAGCCCAACTATTTTAATGTCAAGCTACCAAATTCCAAGCTCGCTAATCACAGTGATTTAAACGTTCATTTCCCATTGCCAAACGTGAGGACGTGACGCCCCTTTTGGCTCTCGTCTCCAGGGAAGCCCACTCTTGGATGTGAGCACAGATGCCCAATGGTTCAAGCTTGCAAACACACTGAAGCAATGAAAATGCAAACACGCACAAGTGAAAAGCCATTTTTGTTAAAGGAAAGTGACCTTCCATATTCTAGCTCTAACCCTCATAACCTCATGAGCCGTTACCTCTGTCTGTTTACCATATCTTTCCCTATCTCACCTTTCTGAAAGATTAAAATCTCTGCACTGCTGCCAGGTGTACGCCTTGCCAATTAAAATTCAATCCAATCGCGTGGCACCTATAAAGGCCTCTGATTTGAGAAGAGAGAGTGTTTTCCCCACCATGTGATCTGGGGAGGTTAATGCAGTTAGAGTTATTTCACAGTCCATTAAGGAGCTTATGTTGACCTTGTGACCTCTGAGCCAACAACACCGAATCCATTATCATCACAATGGAATAGCTGCCGGTCCAGTTGACATGACAATGGGCTCAGGAAATCCCACGTTAGCACTTAGCAACGGTGAAAAGGCAGACACCTTTTTTCCCCCTTCCTCTCTTCTCTCTTTCTCTGCTTTCTGGTTTAGCTCTTAATATAGCCAAACTGTAATTTGTATCATTATCATTCAAAAAGGCACAGGGAAGGACACTAAAGTGGCCATGCAAAGTGATGAAAAGCGCTGACATTTGGGGTTTTTGCAGCATTTGATTCCATTAGTTGGAAAGCAAACGCTGGTAACGGTTGTACGTGACTGAGTGTGTGAATGTGACGGGATGGGAGCTTTGGCGGAGAAATCTAGCGGCAGATGAAGTTATCATGTTCAGGGGGGAAGTTGGTGACATGAACTTCCTGCTGTGATCTTGTTATGTTTGACGACAGCTCGAGGAGATGAAAAAAATTGATTGAGGTCCACGCAGAGTCGAGTGCACTTTAAGCAAAGTCTAATTGAGATATAAAAAGATTATCCAAGAAAAAAGACATGTTGTCACTTCAGAGAAGATGCCAGTTCCAGCTTATGCAGGATAAAAACTACTACTAAAAATCTACTAATGCTAAAAACCACTAATAATATTTCACAGGTAAATACACTGTTTAAAATAAGTTGCTGCCTTAAACATCCAAATTAATTGTAATTAAATTGATCCAAATTGATTTCAACTTAAAGTTCATTAAACTGATTTGTATAACTTATTTTAAAAGTTGAAAATGACTTATTTTGATGAGTTAAAGCAATGTAAAACATATATTGTCATAACTTGTTTATATAATTTTTTTACAGTGTAAGAGTATTTATTTTTTTAATCATTATTACATTTCTTTTTAGTATAAATGACATTTAGGATGATGATGATTTAATATTGAAATTTAGGATTATGATGATTATTATTATCATTTCATTTCTATTTGATTTTGTTTTGCATAATATATCATATTCATTTTACCAAATAATAAAAAACATATATTGCATCAAGTTCTGCTTTTAATATTTTCCTGTACGTACCAAATCTCTATAATCTCTTAAAAACTTTTCAGTCAATCCCTTATCTAAATCTTTGACTAAATGTCTCTATGTGACAGTATTACATAAGAGGCCGTGCCGGTAAAGGAGGGCGACTATGACCAAGTAATTAAAGTTCATTAGAATAACAGCTATTATGACATCGTGGTCATGCATTTATTTATTTCCTTAGCGCTAAGCCAGTCACCATGACCTTCACCTTCGTCCGCCATCCACACCTTTGTACACCTATTGATTGGCAGCAGGTTTAATGTCATAGATGTTGCTAACAAGACAGGGGAAGCAGTTCATATGTATTTCAGCACAACGGGGGGAAGCTAGCCTCATGCGGTGTACGTCCCGGTGCGATCAGCATCAGCACAAATGAGTCCAGTATTAGAACCTACCATATTTAACCTGAAAAAGGAGAAAAAAGAAAAAGACATTAACAAACTTCGACTGACCCTGACCAGCCTTTCTAACTGCAAACCTGCCCCCTTCTCAATCCCCAGAGTCCTGGCTGCCCCCTCAAACCCCAGCAGAACTGCTACATCCTCTCTCCCCTTCACCTCCTCCTTGGCAGTCTGCACTTCCACAAAACGGCGCGAGATGTTTGGGGTGGGAGTGAGAACGGCACGACAGTGAAATTGATATCCCTCCCCGTCCTCTTCCCAGGCAATATGTTGCCTTTCTGGGACTTATCATTGTGATTGATGGGAGGGGCGAGCAGCAGGAGGGACCCCTGCTTTAATCAAATGCACCACCCTCAACAAATTGGACAGTGGTGGACTAACAAGTCAGATACTAAGACCGCTACCCCTCTCCCTCAACTCCGGCTCCGATAAACCCCCTTCTCCTCTTCCCCTCCCTAAAAGTTCTCCTTGGAAACACTCCTTTGGCAGACAGGATGGTGGGGAGGAAAGGGAGGAAGCATGAGTAAGCTATAGAACAAGACAAAAGATGGCAGCAAGAGAACAGAGTATTGCAGTAGGACTCGACTATACAGGAGACATTTGTCCTGAAAACTCAATACCTTAAAAGGGTAGTTCAACCAAAATATAACAGCCTGTTGTCATTTACTCTTCCACATATTGTTCCAAACCCGTGAGACCTTTCTGCCTCTGTGGAACACAAACGGAGAAGTTAAAGGATTAGTTTACTTTTAAAAAAACTTTTGCTGATAATTTACTCACCCCCATGTCATCCAAGATGTCCATGTCTTTCTTTCTTCAGTCGAAAAGAAATTAAGGTTTTTGATGAAAACATTCCAGGATTTTTCCCCATATAATGTTCTTTACTGGTATCCAAACGGTTCAAGGTCCAAATGATTGTTTCAGTTTCATCAAAATGAACGAATCTTTTTTCGAGTCATTTCGTTCATTCAACAAACAAAATGACTCGAAAAAAGACTTGTTCATTTTGATGAACGAGTTCGAACAGGAGAGTCACGACCGCGCATTACAGAACAGAGTAAGGCATAAAACTTAAAGTTTTTTTATTTATTTTAAAAATGACCGATCGTTTCGCAAGATAAGACCCTTATTCATCGTCTGGTGTCGTTTAAAGCCATTTGAAGCTGCACTGAAACTGTTATTTGGACCTTGAACCGTTTGGCTACCAGTAAAGAACATTATATGGAGAAAAATCCTAGAATGTTTTCATCAAAAACCTTAATTTCTTTTCAACTGAAGAAAGAAAGACATGGACATCTTGGATGACATAGGGGTGAGTAAATTATCAGCAAAAGTTTTTTTAAAAGTGAACTAATCCTTTAAGCGGAGTTTCTTGCTATTCCTTTACAATGAAAATGAATGAATTTTTTTGTTTATTATAAAGACAGCAGAAAAGATGCATTCCTTTCTCCAATAAATAAGTTTATTCAAATGTGAACTTGAAAATATTAAGCATTCTATATTTGTACTTAATTCAAAAGGTAAATATGGTACTTTTGTATATTTAAATGTATAAAATTATTTGAAATACACTTAATGTTAGTATTCCCAGCATGCACTGTGACATGAACAATACATTTTTATCTGCTCTGTTGATGATGTTGTCAAGTTTAGTAATCTGATAGGTATTAGATTTACTTACTATATTCAATTTTATAAAAAATATTTTTAATACATTATACCATTGGATGATTCATTGCGTGCAAAAAGATGACATTTTAATGGACTACATTTATGGAGCTTGACTAGTAACTATTCAACTAGTAACTATCAACTTGTTCAATTATAAACTGGTTGAACTAATGTTAAAGGTTGAACAAAGACATTTTCATCATGATGAACCTCAAAGAACAAGAACAAATTCAACTCAGGATTTATTAATATTGTCCACTTTTGATACTTTCCTCTAAGAAAGTTGCCTACCCATTTACCCTAAATAATGTAAAACGTAGCAGTTTCAGTGTGACACCGTATCGGTTTGATGAATTTGCAAAATGTACAAAATGTGATAAATCATTTGTCATTTTTCGGTTTGCTACAGTAATGCCGTTCGTGAGAGATGCAGAGCTTCAGTTCTTTGATGGAATGATTACAGAAACATCCATAATATTAATGATGTTACTACAGCTGACACAGGGCTCTGCTTTTAAATTTGATTGTAAAGCAGGTCCAGGGAGGGATTTTCTTATTTAAGTTCTCTCATTAATATTTCAGTAATATTGAAAATGCGTGAGAAATATTCACTTAGCTCATGCCCTCGGGCAGTTGATTTACTGCTGTACAACACAGTGGTTGCATTACAATATTCATGCGTCTCTGTTCAGCTGTTGCATTATTGGCTTTTGATTGTGTTGCTCTTTGAAAGCTCCATTCAGCTCTTCTCAATGCCGCTGCCACATACATCCAGCCAGACAAGGTAACAAAGACCCGGGTACTTTGCAATTCTCTCATTTGTCCTTCAAATGGCTCTCCATATTGACTTTGTCACAATCCCTTTTTTCTCACTGTTATTTTCAAATTGTTGCTCAAACGGAGCACAATTGCAAAGCAGACAGTTTTTCAATGCCAGCTCCATCCCGATTGATTACCAATAGCCTGACGCAGAATTCAGTATCATTGTGTTCTCCTCTTTGGACCTGAACTGACAGCTCTCCCTTTTGATTTAAATATCCCACTGTTTTCTCTATTAGATTAACATAACAAATAGTCAAATCAATTAGATACAATACCCAGCAGGCTTTGTTATTGAGCGTGATATCATCTTTTGGATATGAAAATACTTTCCCCCCTCATCTATCTGCTAGGAAACATTCAAAGATGTTTTGGAAGAATCTTAGATTGGTGGCAGTCTTGTTTTACAGTGTTACTGTCTTCTTCTTTTTTTAATGTTAATAGTACATGAACCAGTGTTTGAATATTTGTTTCACTTTTGGAATTTTAAATTTTGCTTATCCACAATATATTATATTAATGTAAAATTATTGAATATGACATGATGAAATATTGTCTTATTTTAAAGGATATTTTCATCCAAAGACAAGAATTATTAGGGCCCAAGCCCTAAGGGCGAAGGCCCTATTGTTTTCCTAAGGATTATTTATTAGGGCCCAAGCCCAAAGGGCGAAGGCCCTATTGTTTTCCTAAGGATTATTTATTATTCTTCTTCTTCTAATTATTTTTTTACTACCTTTTGGACACTTTTGGAGGCCTTAACATGCTCAAAAACTCTTGAATCTTTGCACACGGCTCAGAACCCGCGGCCATCAGGGCCGGGCTGAAGATGGTACCCGGGCGTGGCAGGGGGGCTCGACAGCGCCCCCTGGAACGGGGTCTGAAAACATGGTCCATAAATCAAACACGCTTGCATGTAATAATATGAAACTCGGTACACATGTAGATCTCATCGTTTCATATATACTTCGCACTCTAACTTTTTACCCCAGCCCAACAGGAAGTCGGCTATTTAGGCTTGTTTGGAAAACGCATGCAAAGGAATGTGAAACACTCCTCCTAGAGAATTCAAACACACGGCACGAAACTCGGTCAGCGTGAAGTCAAGACATTGAGGATGAAAGTTTGCGAGGGGATTTTTGATATCTCGAACGGTTTGGCCGTGGCGAGGAAACGAAATTATGGCGAGAAACGTGAAACAGGAAGTGTGTTATAACTTCAGCATACATTAACTGATCTTGATGAAACTTCAGCAGTGTGTTCGCTGTAAGAGGCCGATCACATGGATGTGACTATTGTGAGTCAAAGTTATAGCGCCACCAACTGGCAGCAGGAAGTGTGTCACTTTCAAAATGCTTTGAAATCACCCTCTTATTTTTACCCGATTTGCTTCAAACTTCATTTTTATAATGTAAATACACGGCAGATGAAGACCTGTGAATGGATTCTTGATATCTTTGAAACTGTTGCTGTGGCAATCCATCAAACTTTAATATTCTTTTTGGATGCTTTTGAGACTCTTAGCATGCCTGAAATTGCTTAAAATTGCATGAAACTCGACAGACAGATCACATTTATTAGCCAGGTGACATGTGCATAGTTTCAGAAACGTGCGTGGTGCAGGGACTCAGTAGCGCCACCTTTTGACAAAAGTGGGGGTGTTAGTTTCATCTAGAGTTACAAAAATCTGTATTTATATAGTTCTCCTCCAGCCAGACAACTTTCTAATTTAGTCATTAGCAATAACCAAGAGGAAGTCAGATATTTTGGTTTGAATATGGTCATTTATCTCTGAGCCTATGTCTCTGTGCCTGCTGCTGTCTGTGTGTGTGTGTGTGTGTGTGTGTGTGTGTGTGTGTGTGTGTGTGTGTGTGTGTCTGTGAGTCTGGGGAGGGGGAGGGGGAGGGGGAGTGGGGCTAGATTAACCATTTCACTGCTGTGTGGTTTGGCCTTCATTAAAAAAGAAAATAAATGTCTTAAGCCTTGTATTTTTTAAATACGTTTTTTTAATAAAGTAAAGGCATATAACAGACATGCTGCATTTAAATTTTTTTAATAAAACATTGTTTTTTATGTTTTTCAAGCCATTTGATTTATGAGGACTTTTGAAATGTCCTCATAAACCACCCATAAGTTGTAATACCAGTGTAATACACGTCATTATACAAATTTGTGTCCTCATAAATCACATAAACCAACCCACACAAACCAACCCACACACACACACACACACACACACACACACACACACACACACACACACACACACACACACACACACACACACACACACACACACACACACACACACACACACACACCAAATTGACGGTGGGTGGCAATGGTATATTTAAAAGTGCATAATTGTAATATCTGCAAGGCACCCCTAGTCCAGTCTTATTAAATGTATGCTTCATCTTTCATTTTAATTTGTAAATTTGATCAATAAATTCAATTATTTAGAATAATAAGATACTATATGGCTGTTACCCTAGGTAGGGCTGATCAAATGACATCATTTATATTGAAAAATAACAATGCATTAAATGATGTTATGAGATTGTTTTAAATATGAGTCAATTAAAAATCGTTGGAAAGAATGATACTTTTAAACATAACACTGAACCGTCACTAGGTGTCGCCAGGCTACCGTCTTAATGAGCGAGTCTTTGATTCATTCGTTCAAACGATTCGTTCGAACGACTGAGTCATTCATGATGAGACAGGTATGGATTGGTCATTGAATCTAGGGTTTGCGATGTCTACCAATTTGGCATCAGACGATGTGTACAGTGAAACATCGCGATGGACGATGATATCGGGAGGAGGGGCGGGGCTAACGTTTTAATTTTTCACTTAAGCAATAAGCCCCGCAAAGCCGTGTTTTACAGTGGATTTAGAACAGCTAAGGGGCGTAGGCACAACGCGGAGATATTTTCCTCTACATCTCATCAGCAATTTTGATTTCGGCACGCTCTGAGTCTGCAGCAGCTGACCACTAGGAGCGAATGTACATGATGTACAATGTACACGTGACAGAGCAGCCAGATCCAGACTGTGCTTTCGCGCTGTGGCTGGCGCTGAGCCAGAGACAGACGCGTTCAGTGCTTGTCATATTATATCACAACTATTCAGTGTTTTTAACCACATAATGTTTATTTTAGGTTTCAGACATTTAAATGCATATAATTTATAGCAAAACAATACATTTATAGTTTGTAAAATACACAATGGTGTCTATGGAAGCAGCAATAACAACCCATTCAAATATATTTGCCGACGGATTTTATTCATATCAGACACACAGTGTAAGTAACTATAAAGTTAACTCTATTCTTCTCCCAGTTCACCGGCCATGTATTTCGGGATAAAACTGTTTTTTAAACGACAAAACAAACTCACTTACACACATTTGAGAATCAGAATAGAAGATAGTTGATGACATGGTAACCAGGTTTGTTAATATTTATAAATAAAAGCGCTAACGTTACATGTCATACAGCGCTATTTTGGCTGTGGTGAATCACGTGCCAAGCATGACGCGTCACCATGGAAACATGGGGGGGGGGGGGGATCGCGATGCTGGCTTAACATCGTGATGTCTGTCAGCCATCACGATGGACGATGATATCGTCTATCGGCACAACCCTAATTGAATCTTTGAGTAAACCAATTTGTCCAAAATGCTGAATCATTCAGTAATGAGAAAACATGTTGCTGTGAGATGCGCAATGGTTCTGCTGTGATCTTTGTTTAACTATTTTCGCTGCTGAAACAGAAAAACCGTCAATATTGCATCTAAAATGTAAGTGACTTGACGTGTGTGTGTGTGTGTGTGAGAGAGAGAGAGAGAGTGTGTCTGTTACAGTGAAAAGAGTTTAACCCTTTAAGGCAGTGGATCTCAATCTTGGTCCTAGGGAGCCACTGCTCTGCATAGTTTGTATGTCTCCCTCATTTAACACACCTGATTCAGATCATCAGCTCGTTTGGAAAGAGCTTTATTAACTGAAGTGGGTGTGTCAGATAAAGGAGACATATAAAATGTGCAGAGCAGTGGCACCCTAGGACCAAGATTGAGAACCACTGCTTTAAGGCCTTGTCTTTTTTGGATATATCTTCTTTTTTTATGTGCATACAACCCATATATTTTAAATGTATTGTTTGCTTTAAATTAAATTAAGATTGTATGTTTGGTAATTGAACCTAAATAAATTTAAAATTAATGTGCTATATTTCAGATCAATATAATTGTTTTCTTTCATTTTAATCAACACTAACTTTATTCTCTATCTGTATTATACATAACTTATTTCTGCATAAATTAAAAAATCCCCAATAATCCAGACCAACCAGAGCGCACTAATTCTACAACATCATCAGTGCTGAAGCGGAACTACCAGAGCCGTTCGGCAGATAGCGAGCAGATATTTTGTGTCACGTCGTGCACAATAACCCTAAAGGCACCAGGCTGGCGGTGCCACCGGCTTTATATATATATATAAATATAGCTGCGAGCAGCGATGAAGGGCCAAAGCCGACGGTACCGCCCACCCTGGTGCACCAGGGTTGCGGTGCCACCGGCTTGGGCCCGTAATCGCTGCTCGCAGCTATATTTATATATATTTATTCTTCTAATTATTTTTTTACTACCTTTTGGACACTTTTGGAGGCCTTAACATGCTCAAAAACTCCTAAAACTTTGCACACATGTCAGAACCCGCGGCCATCAGGGCCGGGCTGAAGATGGTACCCGGGCGTGGCAGGGGGCTCGACAGCGCCCCCTGGAACGGGGTCCGAAAACATGGTCCATAAATCAAACACGCTTGCATGTAATAATATGAAACTCGGTACACATGTAGATCTCATCGTTTCATATATACTTCGCACTCTAACTTTTTACCCCAGCCCAACAGGAAGTCGGCTATTAAGGGTTGTTTGGAAAACGCATGCAATGGAATGTGAAACACTCCTCCTAGAGAATTCAAACACACGGCACGAAACTCGGTGTGCATGAAGTCAAGACATTGAGGATGAAAGTTTGCGAGGGGATTTTTGATATCTCGAACGGTTTGGCCGTGGCGGGGAAACGAAATTATGGCGAGAAACGTGAAACAGGAAGTGTGTTATAACTACTGCATACATTAACTAATCTTGATGAAACTTCAGCAGTGTGTTCGTTGTAAGAGCCCGATCACATGGATGTGACTATTGTGAGTCAAAGTTATAGCGCCACCAACTGGCAGCAGGAAGTGTGTCACTTTCAAAATGCTTTTAAATCACCCTCTTATTTTTACCCGATTTGCTTCAAACTTCATGTGCATAATGTAGACACACGCCAGATGTAGACCTGTGAAAGGATTATTGATATCTTAGACACTGTTGCCATGGCAATGCATCAAACATTAATATTCCTTTTTTTAAGCTTTTTCATGCTTTTTTATGCTTTCGGGCACTTTTGGGGTTCTTAACGTGCTCGAAAACTCTTGAAACTTTGCACACAGGACAAAACCCGCGGCCATCAGGGCCAGGCTGAAGCTGGTACCCGGGCGTGGCAGGGGGCTCGACAGCGCCCCCTTGAACGGGTCCGACAATTTGGTCCATATATCCAACACGCTTTACCCTATTTGCTTCAAACTTGATGTGTATAATGTAGACACAAGCCAGATGTAGACCTGTGAAAGGATTGTTGATATCTTAGATGCTGTTGCCGTGACAACGCATCAAACTTTAATATTCTTTTTGGATTCTTTTGAGATTCTTAGCGCACTTTTGGGGCCCTTAACATGCTCAAAAACTCTTGAAACTTTGCACACGGGTCAGAAACCGCGGCCATCAGGGCCGGGCTGAAGCTGGTACCCGGGCGTGGCAGGGGGGCTCGACAGCGCCCCCTGGAACGGGGTCCGAAAACTTGGTCCATAAATCAAACAGGCTTTACCCGATTTGCTTCAAACTTGATGTGTATAATGTAGACACACGCCAGATGTAGACCTGTGAAAGGATTGTTGATATCTTAGATGCTGTTGCCGTGACAATGCATCAAACTTTAATATTTTTTTGGATACTGTTGAGACTCTCAGCGCACCTTTGGGGCCCTTAACGTGCTCAAAAACTCTTGAATCTTTGCACACGGGTCAGAACCCGCGGCCATCAGGGCCGGGCTGAAGCTGGTACCCGGGCGTGGCAGGGGGGCTCGACAGCGCCCCCTGGAACGGGGTCCGAAAACTTGGTCCATAAATCAAACACGCTTGCATGTAATAATATGAAACTTGGTACACATATAGATCTCATCGATTCATATATCCTTTGTACTTTTACTTTTTACCCCAGCCCAACAGGAAGTCGGCTATTATGGTTTGTTTGAAAGCGTATGCCCCTGGAATTCGATATACTACTCCTAGAGAATTCAACCAATCGCCACGAAACTCAGTCAGCATGAAGTCAAGACATTGAGGATGAAAAATTGCCAGGGGATTTTTGATATCTCGAACGGTTTGGCCGTTGCGAGGAAACGAATTTATGGCGAATAATGGAAACAGGAAGTGTGTTATAACTTCTGCATACATTAACTGATCTTGATGAAACTTCAGCAGTGTGTTCGCTGTAAGAGTCCGATCACATGGATGTGACTATTGTGAGTCAAAGTTATAGCGCCACCAACTGGCAGAAGGAAGTGTGTCACTTCCTAAAGGCTTTGAAATCACCCTCTTATTTTTACCCGATTTGCTTCAAACTTCATCTGTATAATGTAAATACACTGCAGATGAAGACCTGTGAAGGGATTCTTGATATCTTTGAAACTGTTGCTGTGGCAACGCATCAAACTTTAATATTCTTGTTTGATGCTTTTGATGCTCTGAGTCAATATGGCAAGCCGTTTTAAACATTTAATCATTTTAACCTACTAGTCTCTTTTTTCATGCTACTAGTACTTATTTTTTAGATACTAGTATCTATTCCATTAAGTAATAGTACTTATTCATTAGCGACTAGTGCTTATTCTTTAGTACTAGTGCCTATTCTTTAGATAGTAGTGCTTATTCTTTAGATATTCTTTTGAATACGTATTAGTAGCTAATGAATAAGTACTGGTATCTATTTAATAGGTACTAGTATGTAATGACTTAGAACTAGTATTTATTGAATAAATACTAGTATCTATTAATAGGTGCTATTATCTAAAATGTCATTTTCTCTCTCTCTCTCTCTGAGCCAATATGGCAAGCCGTTTTAACATTTAATCATTTTAACATACTAGTCTCTATTTTCATGCTACTAGTACTTATTTTTTAGATATTAGTATCTATTCCATTAAGTACTAGTACTTATTCATTAGCGACTAATGCTTATTCTGTTTAGAATATTCAAAGTGCTTATTCAATTTGTATGCTTATTTATATTTTCAGAGCAGAAAATCCGATTTTTCTGCTTATTCAATATTGCATCTAAAATGTGACTTGACGTGTGTGTGTGAGTGTGTGTGTGTGTGTGTGTGTGTGTGTGTGTGTGTGTGTGTGTGTGTGTGTGCGTGCGTGTGTGTGTGTTTGTGTGTGTGTGTGTGTGCGTGTGTGTGTGTGTGTGAGAGAGATTGTGTCTGTTACAGTGACAAGAGTTTTTAAGCCTTGTCTTTTTGGATATATATATATTTTTTATAAAAAAAAAAGTGCATACAACCCATGTATTTTTAATGTATAGTTTGCTTTAAATTTAATTAAGATTGTATGTTTGGTAATTGAACCTAAATAAATGTAAAATGAATGTGCTATATTTCAGATCACTATATTTGTTTTCCTTCATTTTAATCAACACTAACTTTATTCTCATCTGAATTATAAATAACTTATTTCTATATAAAATAAAAAATCCCGAATAATCCAGACCAACCAGAGCACACTATTTCTACAACATCATCAGTGCTGAAGCGGGACTACCAGAGCCGTTCGGCAGATAGCGAGCAGATATTTTGTGTCACGTCGTGCACAATAACCCTAAAGGCTATTATATATATATATATATAGCTGCGAGCAGCGATGAAAGCCGGTGGCATCGCCACCCTGGTGCCTTTAGGGTTATTGTGCACGACGTGACACAAAATATCTGCTCGCTATCTGCCGAACGGCTCTGGTAGTCCCGCTTCAACACTGATGATGTTGTAGAAATAGTGTGCTCTGGTTGGTCTGGATTATTCGGGATTTTTTATTTTATACAGAAATAAGTTATTCATAATTCAGATGAGAATAAAGTTAGTGTTGATTAAAATGAAGGAAAACAAATATATTGATCTGAAATATAGCACATTCATTTTACATTTATTTAGGTTCAATTACCAAACATACAATCTTAATTTAATTTAAAGCAAACAATACATTTGAAATACATGGGTTGTATGCACATTTTTTTTATAAAAAATATATATATATCCAAAAAGACAAGGCTTAAAAACTCTTGTCACTGTAACAGACACAATCTCTCTCTCACACACACACACACACACACACACACACACACACACAAACACACACACACGCGCGCACACACACACACACACACACACACACACACACACACACACACACACACACACACACACACACACACACACACACACACACACACGTCAAGTCACATTTTAGATGCAATATTGAATAAGCAGAAAAATCGGATTTTCTGCTCTGAAAATATAAATAAGCATACAAATTGAATAAGCACTTTGAATATTCTAAACAGAATAAGCATTAGTCGCTAATGAATAAGTACTAGTACTTAATGGAATAGATACTAATATCTAAAAAATAAGTACTAGTAGCATGAAAATAGAGAATAGTATGTTAAAATGATTAAATGTTAAAACGGCTTGCCATATTGGCTCAGAGAGAGAGAGAGAGGAAATGACATTTTAGATAATAGCACCTATTAATAGATACTAGTATTTATTCAATAAATACTAGTTCTAAGTCATTACATACTAGTACCTATTAAATAGATACCAGTACTTATTCATTAGCTACTAATACGTATTCAAAAGAATATCTAAAGAATAAGCACTACTATCTAAAGAATAGGCACTAGTACTAAAGAATAAGCACTAGTCGCTAATGAATAAGTACTATTACTTAATGGAATAGATACTAGTATCTAAAAAATAAGTACTAGTAGCATGAAAAAAGAGACTACTAGGTTAAAATGATTAAATGTTAAAACGGCTTGCCATATTGACTCAGAGCATCAAAAGCATCAAACAAGAATATTAAAGTTTGATGCGTTGCCACAGCAACAGTTTCAAAGATATCAAGAATCCCTTCACAGGTCTTCATCTGCAGTGTATTTACATTATACAGATGAAGTTTGAAGCAAATCGGGTAAAAATAAGAGGGTGATTTCAAAGCCTTTAGGAAGTGACACACTTCCTGCTGCCAGTTGGTGGCGCTATAACTTTGACTCACAATAGTCACATCCATGTGATCGGACTCTTACAGCGAACACACTGCTGAAGTTTCATCAAGATCAGTTAATGTATGCAGAAGTTATAACACACTTCCTGTTTCCATTATTCGCCATAAATTCGTTTCCTCGCCACGGCCAAACCGTTCGAGATAACAAAAATCCCCTGGCAATTTTTCATCCTCAATGTCTTGACTTCATGCTGACTGAGTTTCGTGGCGATTGGTTGAATTCTCTAGGAGTAGTATATCGAATTCCAGGGGCATACGCTTTCAAACAAACCATAATAGCCGACTTCCTGTTGGGCTGGGGTAAAAAGTAAAAGTACAAAGGATATATGAACCGATGAGATCTATATGTGTACCAAGTTTCATATTATTACATGCAAGCGTGTTTGATTTATGGACCAAGTTTTCGGACCCCGTTCCAGGGGGCGCTGTCGAGCCCCCCTGCCACGCCCGGGTACCAGCTTCAGCCCGGCCCTGATGGCCGCGGTTTCTGACCCGTGTGCAAAGTTTCAAGAGTTTTTGAGCATGTTAAGGGCCCCAAAAGTGTGCTAAGAATCTCAAAAGTATCCAAAAAGAATATTAAAGTTTGATGCGTTGTCACGGCAACAGCATCTAAGATATCAACAATCCTTTCACAGGTCTACATCTGGCATGTGTCTACATTATACACATCAAGTTTGAAGCAAATCGGGTAAAGCCTGTTTGATTTATGGACCAAGTTTTCGGACCCCGTTCCAGGGGGCGCTGCCGAGCCCCCCTGCCACGCCCGGGTACCAGCTTCAGCCCAGCCCTGATGGCCGCGGTTTCTGACCCGTGTGCAAAGTTTCAAGAGTTTTTGAGCATGTTAAGGGCCCCAAAAGTGCGCTAAGAATCTCAAAAGTATCCAAAAAGAATATTAAAGTTTGATGCGTTGTCACGGCAACAGCATCTAAGATATCAACAATCCTTTCACAGGTCTACATCTGGCTTGTGTCTACATTATACACATCAAGTTTGAAGCAAATAGGGTAAAGCGTGTTGGATATATGGACCAAATTGTCGGACCCGTTCAAGGGGGCGCTGTCGAGCCCCCCTGCCACGCCCGGGTACCAGCTTCAGCCTGGCCCTGATGGCCGCGGGTTTTGTCCTGTGTGCAAAGTTTCAAGAGTTTTCGAGCACGTTAAGAACCCCAAAAGTGCCCGAAAGCATAAAAAAGCATGAAAAAGCTTAAAAAAAGGAATATTAATGTTTGATGCATTGCCATGGCAACAGTGTCTAAGATATCAATAATCCTTTCACAGGTCTACATCTGGCATGTGTCTACATTATGCACATGAAGTTTGAAGCAAATCGGGTAAAAATAAGAGGGTGATTTAAAAGCATTTTGAAAGTGACACACTTCCTGCTGCCAGTTGGTGGCGCTATAACTTTGACTCACAATAGTCACATCCATGTGATCGGGCTCTTACAACGAACACACTGCTGAAGTTTCATCAAGATTAGTTAATGTATGCAGTAGTTATGACACACTTCCTGTTTCACGTTTCTCGCCAGGCCAACCCAGAAAGTAGCATCAACCTGGTTCCCTCGACAAATTTATCAATTGGGTTTTGGATTATTGTAGAAAAAAAGATCTGTGACTTACAAAAGCTTAAGATTTTGTCCAACGTGATAAACTTCACAAATTAACACAACTCTTATCCCTGAAAGTTTGAGTTATAATAGTTTGCAAGAGCACAGTTATAAAAGCAAAGAAGCTTTGCGGCAGATAGCGAGCAGATATTTTGTGTCACGTCGTGCACAATAACGCTAAAGGCACCAGGCTGGCGGTGCCACTGGCTTTATATATATATATATATATATATATATATATATATATATATATATATATAAATATAGCTGCGAGCAGCGATTACGGGCCCAAGCCGCGTTTTAATTTTTCACTTAAGCAATAAGCCCCGCAAAGCCGTGTTTTACAGTGGATTTAGAACAGCTAAGGGGCGTAGGCACAACGCGGAGATATTTTCCTCTACATCTCATCAGCCATTTTGATTTCGGCACGCTCTGAGTCTGCAGCAGCTGACCACTAGGAGCGAATGTACATGATGTACAATGTACACGTGACAGAGCAGCCAGATCCAGACTGTGCTTTCGCGCTGTGGCTGGCGCTGAGCCAGAGACGGGCCACATAATTTTCACACTGGCTAATGGACCATAGCGACCAAATTCCTGACAGAGCATCTCCTCGTTCATCTGGAGGGTAAAAGAGCAGTTTTAGAATGGAAACTTTTGTGCCTGAGACGTTACCTAACAATAATCAACAGGGAAAAAAAGATCATCTACCTGAGGATTTATGTTCCCCAAATACAGATTTGTAGTTGTAGGATCACCAACGTCATGAGAGCCAGGAGCTGAATCATCCAAGACTGAAAAAAAAGAAGCTTTGAATAATAACTGACGTTTTACCATCCCTTCTTCCATGATGGGATACATAAACAGCAAAAAAGGCCATTGCATTACACAGTATATAAAACAAAATTACCACTGGACGGACGGTTTCTTCGTGAAGAACCATCCGCTAAAAGCAGAAAAAAAGCAGTGTGAATTTTGTTTCCTGAATCTGAAAGCGTATACACTGCTGAATTGTGGCAGTGGCCGAGACATGTGGGAGGGGGCACAAACTTGACAGGGTCTGACACCATGAGTGAAACTGACTTTTTTGATGGGGAAAAAAACAAGAAAGAACTTACAAGATCGCTTTCCTGTTGGGCTGGGGTAAAAAGTAAAAGTACAAAGGATATATGAATCGATGAGATCTATATGTGTACCAAGTTTCATATTATTACATGCAAGCGTAACTAATCTTGATGAAACTTCAGCAGTGTGTTCGTTGTAAGAGCCCGATCACATGGATGTGACTATTGTGAGTCAAAGTTATAGCGCCACCAACTGGCAGCAGGAAGTGTGTCACTTTCAAAATGCTTTTAAATCACCCTCTTATTTTTACCCGATTTGCTTCAAACTTCATGTGCATAATGTAGACACACGCCAGATGTAGACCTGTGAAAGGATTATTGATATCTTAGACACTGTTGCCATGGCAATGCATCAAACATTAATATTCCTTTTTTTAAGCTTTTTCATGCTTTTTTATGCTTTCGGGCACTTTTGGGGTTCTTAACGTGCTCGAAAACTCTTGAAACTTTGCACACAGGACAAAACCCGCGGCCATCAGGGCCAGGCTGAAGCTGGTACCCGGGCGTGGCAGGGGGGCTCGACAGCGCCCCCTTGAACGGGTCCGACAATTTGGTCCATATATCCAACACGCTTGACCCTATTTGCTTCAAACTTGATGTGTATAATGTAGACACAAGCCAGATGTAGACCTGTGAAAGGATTGTTGATATCTTAGATGCTGTTGCCGTGACAACGCATCAAACTTTAATATTCTTTTTGGATACTTTTGAGATTCTTAGCGCACTTTTGGGGCCCTTAACATGCTCAAAAACTCTTGAAACTTTGCACACGGGTCAGAAACCGCGGCCATCAGGGCCGGGCTGAAGCTGGTACCCGGGCGTGGCAGGGGGCTCGACAGCGCCCCCTGGAACGGGGTCCGAAAACTTGGTCCATAAATCAAACAGGCTTTACCCGATTTGCTTCAAACTTGATGTGTATAATGTAGACACACGCCAGATGTAGACCTGTGAAAGGATTGTTGATATCTTAGATGCTGTTGCCGTGACAATGCATCAAACTTTAATATTCTTTTTGGATACTTTTGAGACTCTCAGCGCACCTTTGGGGCCCTTAACGTGCTCAAAAACTCTTGAATCTTTGCACACGGGTCAGAACCCGCGGCCATCAGGGCCGGGCTGAAGCTGGTACCCGGGCGTGGCAGGGGGGCTCGACAGCGCCCCCTGGAACGGGGTCCGAAAACTTGGTCCATAAATCAAACACGCTTGCATGTAATAATATGAAACTTGGTACACATATAGATCTCATCGATTCATATATCCTTTGTACTTTTACTTTTTACCCCAGCCCAACAGGAAGTCGGCTATTATGGTTTGTTTGAAAGCGTATGCCCCTGGAATTCGATATACTACTCCTAGAGAATTCAACCAATCGCCACGAAACTCAGTCAGCATGAAGTCAAGACATTGAGGATGAAAAATTGCCAGGGGATTTTTGATATCTCGAACGGTTTGGCCGTGGCGAGGAAACGAATTTATGGCGAATAATGGAAACAGGAAGTGTGTTATAACTTCTGCATACATTAACTGATCTTGATGAAACTTCAGCAGTGTGTTCGCTGTAAGAGTCCGATCACATGGATGTGACTATTGTGAGTCAAAGTTATAGCGCCACCAACTGGCAGCAGGAAGTGTGTCACTTCCTAAAGGCTTTGAAATCACCCTCTTATTTTTACCCGATTTGCTTCAAACTTCATCTGTATAATGTAAATACACTGCAGATGAAGACCTGTGAAGGGATTCTTGATATCTTTGAAACTGTTGCCGTGGCAACGCATCAAACTTTAATATTCTTGTTTGATGCTTTTGATGCTCTGAGTCAATATGGCAAGCCGTTTTAACATTTAATCATTTTAACCTACTAGTCTCTTTTTTCATGCTACTAGTACTTATTTTTTAGATACTAGTATCTATTCCATTAAGTAATAGTACTTATTCATTAGCGACTAGTGCTTATTCTTTAGATACTAGTGCTTATTCTTTAGATATTCTTTTGAATACGTATTAGTAGCTAATGAATAAGTACTAGTATCTTTTAATAGTTACTATTATCTAAAATGTCATTTTCTCTCTCTCTCTCTCTCTCTCTCTCTCTCTCTCTCTGAGCCAATATGGCAAGCCGTTTTAACATTTAATCATTTTAACATACTAGTCTCTATTTTCATGCTACTAGTACTTATTTTTTAGATATTAGTATCTATTCCATTAAGGTGCTTATTCTGTTTAGAATATTCAAAGTGCTTATTCAATTTGTATGCTTATTTATATTTTCAGAGCAGAAAATCCGATTTTTCTGCTTATTCAATATTGCATCTAAAATGTAAGTGACTTGACGTGTGTGTGTGTGTGTGTGTGTGTGTGTGTGTGTGTGTGTGTGTGTGTGTGTGTGTGTGTGTGTGTGTGTGTGTGTGTGTGTGTGTGTGTGTGTGTGTGTGTGTGAGAGAGAGATTGTGTCTGTTACAGTGACAAGAGTTTTTAAGCCTTGTCTTTTTGGATATATATATATTTTTTATTAAAAAAAATGTGCATACAACCCATGTATTTTAAATGTATTGTTTGCTTTAAATTAAATTATGATTGTATATTTGGTAATTGAACCTAAATAAATGTAAAATGAATGTGCTATATTTCAGATCAATATATTTGTTTTCCTTCATTTTAATCAACACTAACTTTATTCTCATCTGAATTATAAATAACTTATTTCTGTATAAAATAATAAATCCTGAATAATCCAGACCAACCAGAGCACACTATTTCTACAACATCATCAGTGCTGAAGCGGGACTACCAGAGCCGTTCGGCAGATAGCGAGGAGATATTGTGTCACGTCGTGCACAATAACCCTAAAGGGACCAGGGTGGCGGTGCCACCGGCTTTATAATATATATATATATATATATATATATATATATATATATATATATATATATATATATATATATATATATATATATATATATATATATATATAAATATAGCTGCGAGCAGCGATGAAGGGCCAAAGCCGGCGGTACCGCCACCCTGGTGCACCAGGGTTGCGGTGCCACCGGCTTGGGCCCGTAATCGCTGCTCGCAGCTATATTTGAAATTAACATTGCATGATCGTCGTTGCACATTTGAGACTTTTGAATATTCCCAGCATGCATCTGTGGTGGGACTCTGTCGCAAAAATGTGATGTGGATTTATACGCCCATAAGTATTTGGTTTAAGTAACAACTATTCTGCTGGCTTAGGAAAGGTTACTTTACCCGCTCAGGGATTCGGCGATCCCCTGTAGCGAAACCCAAGCCGTAGGCCACTTCGCTGGTGGGTAGATGGCAACATTTTTGTTTTCTCCTTCCCTGTCCGTTTTCTCCTTGGTGGCCATTTCATGCAGTAAATAAATTAGAAGGGGGAGTGAGCATCGTAGGAGAGCCACCCCAGATGCCTGCAGATGAGACAAGTTGCAGGTGACACAGAGGGTCTTCAAACACCAACACGGGCCCCTCCGAACCTAACGCTCTGACAGTATCTGAGGGAGCACGGGCGCCATAGATTGATGGGTACCTCCGACTTGGCCGTTTCTGTGGAGAATGGCCGAGCTCCTTTGCCTAATGATGCCCCATCCATCCTGGGGGTGAGAGCTGCAGAGGACCAGGGAGGATGGGTAACCTGCCTCTGATCACTCTTTATTTGGCAGTCAGCTCTCTGTTCACAGGGAACCCTCCACTGTGCACATTAATATTATATATAGATACCCTTGTCAAGGATTTACATTCAGTGATCCGAAATCCAGCAGACAGGGAAATAAAGGGGGTGGGTGGGGGGGAGGCGCTGATTGATTGTGTAGGACGTTGGAGACCAGAGGAAAGAAAAAAAAGAGGGAAAACACAGGCTTAAATTTATCATGATGCCCTAACATAATGTAAGCATGTTCTCTTTGTTACTGTACAATACAGTTGGTCCATCTTTTTTTGCGGACAACTGGACTAATAAAGGTAATTCCAGCATGACAATAGGCAAAACGATAGTTATTCGTCAAAGCACTGTATGTAGTGCTTTTAATGTCATAGTGACAGAATGGTGGTTTTTATTTACATTTTAGCTAATTAAAATAAACTTTTTTTTTTTTTTTTATCTCTATATATATTGGAATCTAGACTAGACTATACAAATAATTTGCAATGAAAGTTATTCACATGTTTACCAGCTATGAGTGTCAAAAAGCCACATGATGCTGAGCATTACTTTTTAGCTTTAGGGATATTATTAGAAGAGTGCCAAAACAATCACCGTTACATATGGCGTCAAGTGGCCCAGTGCTTTTATGAACCTGCAGAACAGCATGAAACAAATATGGTCAAAAAATAATTACATTTATTACCATTAATAATAACAATCACAATAAAAAAAAAATCTGATTAAGTTTTTTTTTATAAACACTTTTTGTTACTTTACTTTATACTTTATTGTCCCATTCAAATGGAAATTTGGACAACATGACACGGCCAGACCACAGCTTCGATCACACGCAGTACATAGCATACAATGATTAGAATATAACAACATTCCAATAATAAAAACTAGCAGGATCCTTCATCAATTTTGAAAATCTCGATTTAAAATTTTGACCGCAGTTGGCACAAAAGAGTTTTTATAACTATTAGACTTACACATCAAGACCCTGAATCGTCTCCCTGATGGCAACAAATTAAAATTCATATGTAAAATGTGTGTATCATCAGAGACAATTCTTTTAGCTTGCTTTAAAATAGATGCCCCGTACAGCTCTTGTATGGTTCGTTTTTCCTCCCACCCTATAATTTTTTGAGCAGTATGCATCAGTCGTGCTAGTTTTGATTGAACAGTCAGATTTCCATACCATGCAGTGATATAGCATATATTATTAAGCTCTCAAAAACAGACTGTTTTTGGTTCACTCCAAACCTTTGCAGGAAATATAGAATCTGCTGCAATCTAGAACAAAGAGTGTTGATGTGAGAAGACCAGCATAATTAATTGTCCATATAAACTCCTAAGTATTTATATGAAGAAACCTGCTCAATAATATTCCATGTATTATTACAGGGCTATGGTCCCCCACATATATAGGATCAAAAATAATTTTAATTTAAAATCAAGTAGTTAGTGTCACACCAGCCAACAAACCTGTCAACATCAGAAAAATACTGCAAGGGTTTTGTTGTCTTATTTAATAAACTCAATTTTGCTGTATGATCAGAAAATCCGATGAAGTATATATCATCCTAAATAGAGACACACTCATTGTAAATGGGTGAGCTAACACAACCATGCAGGTCCCCTGTATTGGTAGTTTTCATCTCAAAATAATAGTTATTAATTCTGACTTGTTGTGTACGATTAGTTAAAAAAGAATAAAACCACTTAATGCAGAGTGGATCACTTCTAACTCTATCAGCTTCTTAATCAGTTTCTTAAGTTGAAGTGTATTAAACGCTGAACTAAAATCTATAAAAAAATAAACGAGCATATGCTTGGGAATCTTCTAAATGGCTATTCACCAAATGAGTGATACAGTTGATAGCATCCCCAGTGCCCTGTCCAACCTTATATGCAAACTGAAATGGGTCAAGGAATGATTTAACCTGATCCTTTAAGACAGTTACAACAAGTCTTTCAAAGCATTCATAACATTTGAAGTCAAAGCCACAGGTCTAAAATCAAAATTCTCAACTAGGAAAGTTTTCTTGGGAACAGGTGTAATTATAGATTTCTTCCACAAAGATGGAATAATATGTGAGTCCAAAGATGTCTAAAAGATATTGGGCAAAATGCTGGAGTAAGTGTCACAAACAAACATCAGTCACCTTCAGATGCTCTGAAGGGAAGGATGGGATCTCTTGTTTTCAAAGCTAACTTGCTATTGCTAGCCTCTCCGTAATTGCCTACCCTACCTTTAATAATATAGTCCATAAGCCTAGTGGTAGGCTGTTTATGGTTGCCAAGCAATGTGGCACACTAATATAGTTTTAATTTTTAAGTGTGGTCGTAGGTGCTTGGCTATTTTACAACATTTTTATAATGCTTTTTAAAAGCTGATTTTTTTTTGACAGTAAATAAAAATAAATAAATAACATAGACATCATTATAAGCATGAGGCTACAGTGCCAGACAATCATTACTGAGCGCTGGGATTATGAATCTGACTATATTGTCCCACTCTTGTGTTATCTTGAAGATATGTCATGCAATCAATAAGCAAGTGACGTAATGAAGAAATAAGTCTTTGGATTTCCTGTGAATTAATCACACATATCTGTAAATAGCCATTTAATTTTTTTTTTTTTTTTTTTTTTTTTACTGCATTTCTGACCGGTTGGTGTACATGTACATTTGGAATGGTAGTCTGTGAAGAAAGCCAGTCACACATCAGAGATGATTCTCTCTGTATTCTAGAGCTAAACCTCAGCTAATTGCGCTGCCATGCTGCATTTAAAATGTCTCCTACTCAACTATATGATTAAGACAATAATTAGGTGTGCTAGAGCAATATATGCATCATTTTGGTGACTTTATGTTAGATCCCAGGACTTAATGGGCCAAGCTGGGCAAAGAGTTCTTCAATTAAAGTGACAAATCATTGAGGAATTTACAAATACTATAACTCATCAATACTGGGGCTGTATATATTTTCAATTAGAATGTGTTCGATACATTATATTCAATTAAATGTTTAGGATAGGTTTCTTTAATGCTGACAATTTTATGACAAATGGTTTTAAATCTTACTTTGTAAAGTTCAACTATTGTAAATTGTAAAAATTCATTTAATAGCAATTAGTAGGGATAGGTGGACCAATATGTCCACATAAGTCATATGTGACCGTTATTATATTTTTTATAACATTTGTAAGCTTATTTTAAACAAAAGTTGTTGAAAGATCGATCAAGTTTCGTAATTGTTCTTCTTTATACAAATAAGAATGATAATTGCAGTTTTGGCCTATATATAATGTTGATAATGGCAGTTTTAAAATATAAAGTAAAATGCCTATAATTATCCATTATATCCTTGCCATTGGGATTGTGTGTATTAGCCTCGGTATCTAATTATTCTTGGTATATGACTGAAAATAAAATAAAAAGCATTTAACCCATCCCTAGTTATTAGGCTGTACATTCCCTTGTTTTGACAGTACTGTACCATTCAGACGTCTGTCATATGAATTGACTGGTTTTCTTAACCCGACTGTGCTTCATATTGAAATGCATAATTCACCTTGAGGGGGTCCTCTTTAAGTAATCTAATATTAAACTGAAGGTGTGAACAAGGAGGTGGAAAATCAATATTATTTGATGTTGAGAGACTTCTAACTACCTCTTGCAATTTTCTGCCTTGTTTGTGAGGACAATGTCATTCCTTATTTATGAATTGATTTTCGTTTTACCTTCTTGAGATACAGCGTGCCTGGTTAATGCATGTCTCCATCTTTCAATTAAGTCGGAACTTTTAGCTTCACACCAACCAATATAATGACATAAAGAAATGCGCTAAATGAATATAGCACTTAATTGTCCTTACTTCTAAGTGGAGCTTTTTTCAGGTTGCTAAGCTATTTGTGCAGCTTCCCTTCCTGTTCTCCAGTACTTTGGACCCAGAGATGCGCTCGTCTTTCTGCACTGGCAGCCGGAAGCTCACCAGTGTGTGTTCTCCTCCTGCCAAGTTGTTTCTTCTCAGCAAAAACATTCCCGACATTCCAGCCGCTGGGAAAAAAAAGTAGGTGAAGTGGCCTGGCAGGCGCGCTGCGCTTCATTCAACCAATTAGATAATCAAGGGCTTTCACATTGTGCAGGCTGACAATCAACTCTGCCAATTAAAGACCCGTCTGTGCCTCGTGCAGCCCTTCAGCGCAACCCATTACTGAGCTCTTGCACTGGAGTGGGCCTGGCTGATCAAGAAAAATTATGCCCCTAATAACAGCGAAACGAAAGAAATTTGGACAAAACGACTCTCTGCATCACAGATTTTGTTTACTAGTGGGTAATTAATTCTCCACATATGTTGGGAACATCTGTCGCGATGACCTGCCATCGAATCAGCGAAACAACTGCTGTGCTGCTCCTCCTCAGGTCATTAGCACAACCATTCAAATTACTCTTCCTCCCTCTGCCTTGTCCAAAACTGCGTCCAACTTTATTTTTAAAGAGCCACCATCCTTCTTCCATGCTCTCGGTCTTGTCTCGTGTTTGCTGAGTGTTGTTTTCAGATGGAGACGCAGGGGTAGCTGTGTATTCTGAGGGAGTGCAGTGTTCATGAGAAGACTGTGAGACTCAATAACTATGTCCTGTATAATAGGGATATCATTTCAGCTGTTTAAGGAGGCATGTTCAGCTAGACTTGGCCCTTTGACGCTTTCTTACAAATCAGCAAATCCACTCGTTAAAGGCACCTATTATGGAATTTAAAAAATTACCTTTCATGTAGTGTGTAACAGATCGAAGTGAAAAAAAAACATCCTGCAAAGTTTTATATATGAAAGTTCATCGTAAAAAAAGTTATTGTCTCTTAAAAGTATGAGTCGACTCTGAGTCAATTTGAGAGCAGGTAAAATCATCACAGACTCCACTCACCCTGGACACCACCTGTTTGAACTGTTACCGTCAAGACGGAGACTCAGATCACTGGCCACAAGAACATCTCGGCACAGGAACAGTTTCTTCCCACAGGCCATTTCCCTCCTGAACAGTTAACATATCTCCCAAGGCATATGCCTTTAAGTGCAATACCCCCACTGTTTAGTGCAATATCTCCTAAACTCAGGTTATTTATATTTATATTTATTCATACTATTCAAAATACTGTATATATGTTCATAATCCGAAAATGTTTATTCTGACTAAACCCAACCGTGGCCTTATATTTTATATTTATAGTATTTTCATATATATATATATATATATATATATATATATATTTTTATTTTTTTTTTTTATTTTTTTTTTTATTTTTTTTTTTTTTTTTTTTTTTTTTTTTTTTTTTTTTTATAATTTTATTTTTAGATTTTGTATTACTGTTTCTTGTTGTATTTGTATCTGTATATGTGCACTGGAAGCTTCAGTACCAAAGAAAATTCCTTGTGTGTGCAAGCACACTTGGCAATAAAGCTCTTTCTGATTCTGATTCTGATTCTGATTCAATTTAATGAATCGTTTTTTCAATGAGTCATTTTCCTTTTCATCGTGATGTCAAGAGGAAAAATTATCAAATTGGCCGCGCACACTCATTGCGCGCGCCGCGCAGACACCAGGGAAAACCTCACCTGTCTATGGGGAAAACTTGAAAACGTAATGTCGACACTGTGTTCTGAAGTGCGAATCAAAGCAACCTTTTTTTCACTGCCCAGGGACGAGCATGTGAAGAATCAGTGGCTACAGTTTATATTTACAACTATACCACACAAGTAGCCAAACCTTGTGCTATGTTCGCGTCATTTTAATGACGATTGCTTTACAAACATAAATGGTTTCAAGTGTGGATTCGCGAGCCGGTTGATACTGAATGAAGGTTCAGTACCAAGTTTATTTGGATCAGCTTTCTCCTCCGAATCACAACCTGTAAGTATTATTAATAATTGTTGCTTTTATGGGTTTGTTCAACTACCATGGTATAGGCGCGATCGATATTTTATTTTATTTTATTTTATTTTATTTTATTTTATTTTATTTTATTTTATTTTATTTTATTACTGTTATTTTTTAATTCCAAATTAATTATTTTATTTTATTTTATTATTATTATTAATATATTGCCTGCAGGCCACTTTTCTATTATTATTTTCATTTTTTAATTAGCCAAATTGTTTGTTATTTGCTGCAAAATATAATTAGCGATTTGTTATTATTATTAATTTCATTTTATTATTATTTACAGTTTTCTTTTAATTAAAATAGGTGGGCAATGTGGTTTTGTATGTATTTTGACCCTGGTAAATCACTGAACTGTGATGAATTACATATGTCATACAATTAATTTAGTGGACATGTGTGGTGGACATAAAACAATTTATATGTAATGTGATTTTTTCATTTTATTTTAAATTTGGTATCTGCAATAGCTAGCAATTTTGGTATTATTTTTCTTTTGCAGGTGGTTTAAAATGGGGACATTTTTTAAGGTTAGTTCTTCCAAATGGGTACTCCCCCCTCAAAATGGAGTCTGTTTACCCTAGTAATTCTGAGCTTGTTTAGTCATTCTATGAGATGGAAAACAAATGCAGTTTTTAGCCCCAAGAAAAAAAATAACTTTGAATATAAGGCCTTTCTTGACATCTTGACTTATGTTCAGGTCAATAAATCTATATATCAGAAAAATGGAAAGTCAGCATAATCATGATCAAATAAGTGGCTGTGGATGAACAGGGGTCTTTCAACAAGAAGATGCAGAGATGGAGTTTGTGTACAGAATGTACTGACAAGTGCTCAATTAAAGAAAATGGCTTTGAGTGGCGGAGTGAAAAGTGACAGGTCTTGGGCTGAGAGGGGCCTTTGAGGGACTAACAGCATTACACACCGCTGACCTTTCCCATGATGGACCACCCTCACATGGGAAAAAGCAGTGTTCTGCTCATAAAGTCTCATGAATTTCAGTAGCTTACAGGATAAGATTTTCAAATACTGTCAAGAAGGGACAGCAAGAGCCTTTGATATGACTTAGTTCTAAGCGAGAATTAGTTTAAATCTAAAACTTACATTAAAACCTAAAATTCCAATCAGAATAAAGTGAGGTTTAGTGAGGAGTAAGAACGTCTTTGCTGCTTTTCAGTAATCCTGCTATGTTCTTCTCAGCCATGAGATGTCAGCGTGACAGACAGCATCCTGAATCCTCCAGCGACTGTACATGGCCACTGGGCCGACACATATGGCCATCCCTGCACCCCGGGCCGGCCTCCCCGATGAACACTTTGGGAGAGGGTGAGATTGTGGAGGAAGGTCACGATAAGAGGGAGGAGGGTTGAGTCTGGGCTGGAAAAGAACACTGAGGTAGCAGCGTCAAGGTGAGATGTCACACATGATATCATCACCAGGTCTTGACAGCTGATGAACCGCTAACAGATAAATGAGCCGTGAAAGAAACCTCAGTTCTTCGCTTATTTGTGTGTGTGTGTGTGTGTGTGTGTGTGTGTGTGTGTGTGTGTGTGTGTGTGTGTGTGTGTGTGTGTGTGTGTGTGTTTGGGCTTGTGTTTCGTTTCCCTCAGTTTGAAATTGAGGCCTGCATAGATTAGAAACTGCTGGGATGAAATCCTGTCTCACAGTTAGTCACATGACAGTTAGTCACAGTTTTGCAGACACAATTTGAAATTGAGCAACATTCAGAATTGACGAATTTGTTCACATTTAATTTATAATTGTGAATTTCAATGGAATTAACCACAACCTATCGGAAGTTGAATCAATTGTTCTTTTGTTTTCTGTCTGTAAGGCCTATATACTGTACCTTCAACCTTTTTCAAAACTTTCAAGCAAGGGTTTGTTCAGACAACATTTAGTTTAATTCTACTTTTTACATTCCTTTTTTATTTGCAGTTCAGTATCCCAACTCAATTAAAATTAAGAAACTAAATTGGAATTTAAAAGGAATTACCGATTTTAAACAACCCTGACTTAGACCTTAACATTTCTTTTCTTAAAGGTGAGATTAGTCATTTCTTCCAAAATGGTTCTGCATCATTTTTTTTTTCTACGTAGTAACTGGACATGATGCATTTTTTCATGTTGTATAAAGGTTTACCGTCAGTAGATTTTTGAATGTTTTTGTAATAAGTCTTTTATGCTCATCAAAAGACAATATTCAGTAATATTGTGAACTATTAATAAATATTTTAATATAGTTTAAAATGTAATTTATAACTGTAATTACAAAGCTGGATTTTTAGCTTAGGCTATATGCTTTTTAATATTGTTGTGTAAACTGTAATTGTTGTGGCAAAAACTTCTGTTAAACATCATCACTGCGTAAGAGACACTCAGAGTCAAATTAATAAAAAGAGAAATTTTATTCTTGCAAGAAGGCCCAGTCGCCATCACAGCTGTTACATTCTGTGAAGTGAGTGGCGCGCACCAGGAAGACATGAGACAGCTTTTATACTCTTTTCAAGGTTCCTTCTCACCCGCTGTACTTTTCCCCCACTTTTTACTTTTTTAAAAAAAGATTCTTTGATGTATAGAAAATGTCTTTATTTTAAATAGAAATCTTTTGTAACTTTATAAATATATTTACTCTCATTTTTGAACATTTATGCAACCTTGCTGGCTTACTGGCCCCAAACTTTTGACAATACATTAAAATCATATAGTGAGAAATAGTTTGCAATATCAAGCAGCATAACAAGCTGTTTTGTACAGCTCAAATAACTGGAAACGGATGACACTGGAAGCCAGACACATTCCATTTATCAATGCCCACACCTGCTCTTACGTTAAAAATAGCCAAATTTAAATTTAGAGTGCATCTAAGTTGTGAAGAAACAGAAGTAGTGACACATCCTTTCTTCCATGTGTATTGGTAATGGATTATTGAAAAAGAAAAAATGTAGGTTGAAGAACTTGGTTCTATGCATCAGTTTTTGGTTGGATTTTGAGATATGGCAGATGTACATGAGTTTGCCACATCAACAGAAAGTTTGTCCAAACTTATGAAACGTATGCACGGACGAATCTATAATCTAGATCTATAATATGCATTTAGAAAATAGATGGGGTGAATTTTCATTTCATGCCAACTTTAGTAATTAGATACACCGTAATGAGTATCAGAGTAGATAGCCAAGTAGCGTGACAGAAAACAAACTGCACAACAGGGGTTACAGTCATTAACCCTTCCACCCTGAGCCCTCTCAGACAGTGACAAACGCCCTCCCCTTTGTCCTCACCGCTGCCCATAACAGCAAAACAACACTCCACCAGAGATGGCCAAAGAAGTCAGGAGTTTACTAAGTGGCAACAGCAGGAATTTCAAATCTGTCCCTGCTAATTTTATGTGGAATCAATTAAATCGTTTCGGGGGGTGGAGCAGAGGGGGAGCAATTCCCTCTACGTGATCTCATCTGTGCTTTAATGCAATTGTCCACTCTGAGCCATGCCGCACAGCACATAATAAAGTAATAAGGCTAATCTTGTTTCTCTGTCGCCTCTCCGGATCGACACGGCAGTTATTGTATTAGATCCGTAATGAGATTCTGCACTCCATCAACACGATGGTGCGCCAAGGGGGTGGATGCCTCTTTCCTCAGATAGAAATTTTGTCCATTTACATGCTATCATTAGTTTTATACAAATGTGCCCTTGAGCGCACCGCACCTCTGCACCGCGCTCGTTTGCAAACACTTTACTTTGGCAGCAAATGATCATCACTGCCTCTTTTCCTTACACACACACAGAGACCTCTTTCTTTTGGGAGGGATAGGTAAGCAGGACGAAAAAGACAAGGGCAAACACGCTGTAGTGTGCTGTTCTACAGAGACAGCGTAATGTAATGTAAGCGCGCACACAGGCACAGAGACAGAGATATGCACTCTAGTGGGACACACTCATCGGACAGGAAATGAAAAGCACAACTTCAGGACAGAGCACATCTCAATCTTCTGACGCTTACATAACCAGACTAGTTGGTTGTCCTAGATAGTGGAAGACTGTGGATGTGAGGAGGACCTTACTGTGTTATTCAGGGCTCAACAATAATTTTTTTGCATTTTTTTTTATGCTGGCATGGCTGATTTTGTACCTGTCCTGCTACTAGTCCTAATTTTTTTTGCCACTTTTCCACTATTTGTGTGCGTGCGTGCGTGCGTGCGTGCGTGTGTGTGTGTGTGTGTGCGTGTGCGTGTGTGGTCACTGGTCCAACCACCAAAAAAAAAAAAAGAGAAGATAAAAATTTATAAAATACTGTATGTAGGGAATAGGCTCCAGCGTCCCCATGACCCTACAGAGGATAAGGAGTTTGGAGAACAGATGTAATATATTATAATTATATTGCATTACATTATTATATTATATTATTCAGTGACTGTTTCAGCAGTTTACATTATTTTGCCAGTAGGCGGGGACCAGTGACTTTATGAGCGATTATGACATTTAGCGATTCTTTCAAAAACACTGATTCATTCAGGAACCAAACAAGTGACATCTGTGTGCTTTGGCGTGACAAAAGCTGACTGGTGGCTGCGTCTGGGCCAAAAAGCTAACTGCCAGCACGTGCGTTCTGTGCCTGTGTAAAATGAAATAACTGTCTATATCAGCAGGTATCAGTAATCTATATTCGTCATTCATAAAGAGAAACCGAACTGTAAACAAAGCAGTTATTGCTAAGCATTTTGAATATCAATCATGTTGATCACTTTCTGTATTCAAGGTGGCTCATGATGTTATGAAGATATTCTTGTATTGGAATGCTCAGATAAGATGACACAAAATTATAACAGCCTTCAGTCTGTGCTGTCGTCTTTGCTTGCACACTTTCACTTTTATTTTCATGCACTGACTTGTTCGCAAAACTTAACAGCCAATCAGAGCGATCTCTCTCACCCAGTACCCAGACACCTATTTAACATGCTGAAATGGGGCGAACTGCGCCAACGTGAGCCCGATTAGAGGCGACGTGTGGAAAGACTAGCCCAACAGACTCTCACCAATGGCCTTATGTTGGCCGACAGCCAATTGTCACCTTGTTGTTTCACGTCCCTATGAGTGAGTCGTTGAATCATTCCTTCTGATTCTTTAAAAAAAAAAACAGGGGAAAAAAAACCTTAGCCTTTCAGTTGGCGGAGCAAAAATAGACAAAATTGTTTGTTATATAATTAGTATACTGTAAATATTTAATAAATAAATAAATTATATCTATAATATTAATTTATATTCCATAAATTAATAAAAATGCATTACTAAAATAAATATTGTGTACACATTTTCAACCCATTAAAGCTGCTGTCCGTAACATTTTTAAGTTAAAAATAATCCAAATTAATTATTTAAAAAAAACATCTTCAGCCAATGTTCAAAACTATCTGCTTGCCATTGCTAGATTAAAAACGGTTAGCTTGTAATAATGATTTTAATTCCAGTGGTACTGGTGGGTTTTCGCGGGAAATTCGAGCATGTCTTTGCGTCATTACGTCACATCCGTACACATACAGAAGGAGTTTCGGCTAGCCGGCTACTGCGCGTGAGGAGATGTAGAGATAGGCTTTTCTCGCAGCACTTTACATGATTAAACTCATGGCGGATCCAGAAAGATCCAAACAACAATCATCAGTGTCAACTGGAGATTAACCAGTTATAAAACCCAAAAGACTTTGTACTTCGGATTTAAGGTGGAAAGATAAAGAAACCGTCTCATCCGAACACAAGGATTACACATCGGTGGGGCTTTTGAAAGGTGCGTGAACTCCCGAACTGAACGGAAGAAGAGACAGCTTTATTCTGCTGGACAAGTAAGACATTTCAATAGTTCAATCGTGTAACAGTACGTTTTCTTAATTCACACAGTTATGGAGTTTCCTTTGTTGTGCCTTTCTCGTTTAGCTATTATGGAGAATATGAATTCTGAACTACACAGGTAATCATAAAACACATTAAATAACGTTAGTCACGCAATGCTGATGTTGTTAACATGAACAATTTGAGAACAAATTAGGCAATGATTTGCATGGTTGCTGTAAATCGCGTTGATTAAATCTAACGATCGTTTGTCATGTCGAATGCTTTTCCCCCCTTAGTTGATCAGAACAAAAATGGATGTTACTTGTTCAGAAGAAATTTTCCGGTGAAAATTCTTATGTTAGTCAAACTTTCAAAAAGTGAATCTGTGATTCTGAATGACAGTCTCCACACAGCGCGGTGATTGACAGCAGCACTCGCCTCAAAACACTGTGTTCATCCGCGCTGTTTCATGCCGATTTACATCCCACGTAAAGATGATAATTCCGCGAATCACTGCAGTTAGAGATTTCGAACAGAGATGGCGACAAAAAGGGACAATGCTACGGACTGCAGCTTTAATGAATTGTTGCTCCTAATCACCAATCATTCTTACATTTTTGGCAAAATTTCTTCTGTGTTAAGCCAGGTTCATAATATATGCTTTTGGCCACAATATGGCTGTCTGAGACATATTTTGTGCATACTAAAAGATTCCTCTGATCCTAGGCCAAAATCTTAAGTCTTTGATCACTAGCTTGACATGTTCGCCGACAGCGGATTAGTGACCATTACGATCAAATCTTACCTCAACCAAATTCTGGCAGTGTCAATTAGTGAGAACCACTTGATCCACACACACACATCTTCGTTTTTTCCTTTTTAAGAAAAACCATGATCAAAATTAACGCTGAGATTGTTTTTGTTTGTTAGCCACCATTTCAATCCTGCATGTAATGTAATGCAGCCACGGATTGATGTAAAACTCTGGACAAGTCTTCTTGTGTGTGTCCGTTTTTAACACGTCTTGCCTGCCGTACAGTCTGACATTGAACACTGAGATCCCACAGTGTGACATGGCTTACAGTGAGCATCATGTTTGTACAGCCTGACAATACGTAATATAGTAAAGGACTATATTAATCCTACAGTGTGCACTCGGCTTTAGCCATGTCTATGATCAATGAATGCAAGACGTAGTGACAATTACTCTGCTATCCATATCAAAATATAATTATGGTTATATAATTATAAAACTTGCTATAGATTACAGTTTTTTCTACATTAATTATGAGAAGCTTTTTTAACATCTCCCATAAGCCTCAGCCAATCTCAGCCTAAAGTGGAGAGTTTACTGATACATTTATCCAAGTCTACTCAGTGAAGAAGAGATTAAACAAATTCCTCCAACATCATATAAGAGATAATATTTCAAGGTATTAATGTTGAATCTCTAATTATCACTTTATTTGAACAAAACAAGATTACACTTAATAAGCAAATTACCATGATAATAAACTCTGGATGGGAGCCAATCTGAATATATTAGGTGGAAACGTTTTAGCCCCTGGAATAGGAAACTAAAGTAGGAAATTTTCAAAGATACAATTATTGCAGTCTTTGAGCCACTGGCAGATACGAATCAATAAAAGCAAATGAGCGTGATCATATGACAAATGTTAAACGCATCATGCTCTGCTCATTGTGGGATGAAGGCACACTCATGTGGTGGCGCTGATAACTTTGAAGGCGCTTATAAAGGAGAGCGAAGCTTTTGACTCGTAACTTGACTCGCGCTGTGGCGTGAAAATGAAGTCGTGCAAATGAGATGCTGTCTCTTTAAGGCAAGGCTTCTAGTTCGGAGAGGCGATAGATCATATCTAAAATAGAGTGTTTGCTCTTGGTGCAGATGCCATCATTACTAACTACTTGCCGAGGATCCTTGAAAGCTAAATCGTTTCGCGATGCATCATTGAGCGTTTACTTGCCTCACCAGCAGATGGGTCCTTGTGGTCCATCTGTTGGAAGAGATGTCTTCAACAAGCCCCCTTCACCTTCAACCAAAGAGATGAGAAGACATTTGAATATTCATCCCATCAGAAGAGCCGCCTGGTGGGACTGGGGTCAGCGGTGTGCTGCTTTTTCTGGTCACCTGCAGGTCACTAAACTTTGGACGCTGAGTGAGGGGTCTCGCACCTGGTCCGCTGGCCCACACACACACACCGTACGCTGTTTGTGTTTATGGAGGAACAGATGAACATGTGGACGTGGGTGTATTAGAAAGAGAAAGGAGCAGGGACCATCATGTCCCCTGGTAATTAAGGAGGCTGCATCTGTTAAAACATCACAGCTTAATGTGCTCATTAATTGTGTTCTATTTTGAATAGTTCATTATAAGTATCTGGTCCAGGTGGGGCATATTTCATACACAAAGACTTTGTTTAACTTGTGGCCTCAGCTAAACGTATTTTCTCTTCATTTGTTTGGGTATTAGCCATGATTATGGAAGTTATTTAAAAACAGATTTAAAGGTGCATTGCGCAACATTTCATGTTAAAAATACCCGTTTTTTAACCCATACATGCGTAAACAATTGCCTGATGGGCTGAATGAGCCCTTCTCTGATCACTGAGATTGCCTCTATAGTCCTGTACAGTAAAATATATAAGAGGGATTCGGGGTCGAATCTGAGACTGGGCGTGACGTCATGCGCGTTCACGCTCACCAGGCGATGTCTCGGGGGTTTGTTATTGTTAGCCGCCATTCTCCGTATCAGCGAAGACAACTCGAGCGACAAAACTTTAGTCAACTTTCGACAAAAGTGGAAGATGGATTCAAAGAGACCGGCTTGTAGTTCATTCCAAACCCCAACGCAAACTCCACGTAAGACAAAGAAAAGAGAACTTTTGTCTAGTTATTGACCAAAAGGGACAAATTTGAGTCAGGCGTCGGAATAAGACGAGACGAGAATCAGCACCGGGAAGGCTTCCAACAAATGGATAGATCTCCGGTCTGCTCTAGGGCTCAAACGGGATCCTCAGTTGGCTGTTTTCTTGATAAAACGGTAAGATATACCCCAGTCTCTAATGTCTGATGCGGCAAATCTATGACAACAAATGACGATACGTAAAATGTGTAATGCTTTATCCTAAGCTAGATAAATGTACAATCAGAATTGATTTGACTAACGTTACCATTGTCAGTGAACAGGTTCATAAACTAGGAATTGTCTTCGGAAGAATAGTACAACATGAAACATAAAACATGTCCCATAAAAGATGCTATGTTTTTGTGTATAGTCTACCGGTAGCCTTGTGTTCTTTGCTAACGTCCTTTGCCTGCGCTCTGCTCTTCTATCTTCTTCCATCATATTACTTTAGACTTTCCACCATAGTCTTTAAACGCCGCCGTTCGTACTCCGTTATTAAGGTCCCGGTAGGCAGAACGGGAACATTGCGATCGCCTCCTCCATGGGGGTTGTTGTTGTTGTTGTTGTATGTGGCGCCGCCGCCGCCGTGCTCGCGTCACTCCCTTACTCATCGGTTCTGGCCACTGGCCAGTGCGACCGCAAACAGCAAAACCGAGTTTGGGGGAGAGTAGTTCTTAGAACTGTTTAGAAGTGGACAGTTCCTATAAATAATTTCCTGTAACTACTTGTTATGAAAGCGGATATAGTGCCATTTGATTGTTTATTACCTTGAGACATTTGAGTGTACTTTGTTGACCAACTGTGTATGGTATGATTATTATTTTAAGCTTTTACAAATTAATAACTTAATTGTTCATGAACGTGTTTCCATAATAATACAATCATAAGTGGATACAGTAAACGCATAAAACAGTTCAACATGGAGATAGATGGAAACAAAAACTGAAGTTTTCTTCTACCCCCGTTTTCCCCTCACACATAAGTGTGTAATTTACTCAAATGTCTTTCCTTTCATATATGTAAAATGACTTGCAGATTTATAACTTTATAACCTCTGAAGACATTATGACTGTAAACAAAAGATTTGTGCGGCTGATGCTCCTTTGGTTATGAACAGCTCGTGCTCGTGCAAGCGTGCGTGTGCGTGTGCTCCATGAGCGTGCACACCTCTGGTTGCAGTTTCGCTTGTCGCCAGAGGGGGTGTAGTTCTGCAAAAACTCAGAGACCTGCGTTATGCACCTTTAATTACAATAGCATAGGTACATATTGCTTCAATTTTAACTTGATGTGCTTCATGACAAAAGCAGAAGTTCAAAAGGTTTGTGGCATCATGTCTAATAGATTTAAAAGAGTTTTTTTCCCCCCGAGTTTTAACAAACTATGTTCATTGGTGTATTTATGAGTTGAATACATATGAACGTGTATATATATACAGATGGGAAACTTGCTTGTTGGTGTGTTTGTAGTTGTACTGACAATGTTGAAATGTATGAATATATTGTATGAACTATACAGAATACAATAGTATATTGTACAATTTCCAAGTTGTGGCTCAACATTATAGACCCATTGACTGCAATATTTTGAAAAATATATTATTTCATTTTGTACTGTTGTGTAAAATTCTTCCCACTATGGTTTATGTCCTGTAAAACAATATTTTAGATGCCATTAGTAAAAATCTGTGTTGCTCTTTTATGTTTTACTACTTATTTACAACAGTTGCATCTATCAACAATACATTATATCTCCTTATATATACTTCTATTCAAAAGTTTGGGGACGGCAAATTATTAATTTTATTCAGCAATGATGCGTTAAATTTTTTTTTTTTACATCGTTACAAAAGATTTATATTTCAAAGAAATGCTGTTCTTTAGCAATGCAAACTGTTTTAATTATTGATAACAAATTACATGTTAAAATATATTAACATATCAACCGTTATTTTAAATTGTAATAATATTTCACAACGTTACTGTTTTTACTGTATTTTTGATCAAATAAATGCAGCCTTGGTAACACTAAAATTCTTACCAACCTCAAACTTTTGAATGGTAGTGTAGTCTTTATATTATATAAGCCATGTAATCCCAGGAAGTGCTAAACCAAGTTCACTTTAAAAAGGATATTTATCTGGGCAATGAATACATGTGTGTGTGATGGATTGATAGCTCATAGCCCAGTGTGGTCAGGAATATGAGTGAGTCGGTATAGGCACAATGCCGCGGTCCTTTGAGGATTTCTGGAAGGATGACTGACTCTTTATGATCAGCCCTTCCAGAACATCACTATTTGAAGTCTCATCATTTATATGATTATGGAGCAGCGACAATAGACTGAACCCTTGACCCTCATTTTAGACAGCGTTGCATTATTCGCACCATAAGGCCTTTCAAAACTACTTCACTCTTCAGCGGTACAAAATTGATTTCCCCTCATACTATTCATGCATTTCCATGTTGCATTACCCTACGTCAAGCTCTCGCTTCCATACACACGCTCTGTTTTACATAAGCCATTACTGTACGGTGTCACTTGTGTTTATTTCCAACACATGTCTGTGTTACATTGATATTTTGACACATACTTAGCGAGGGGAGAGGGGGCTCAGATTGGGACACATCCTTTTCAGCTCCACCTGAACTGCTCTGTGCCCCACTGCCAATCTAATGAAGCTGTTATGGTGTGGAGACTGACAGGTTAATTATCTTTTATGAAAGTGGGACAAATTGAACTGTGTCTTTCCATCAGTTTTTGATAGATCAGAAGGCTGCTGGAGGTCCTGAGGCAGTACTCGAGTGCATCTCTAAAGCTAATCCACTCGATTCTTCCTCCCCTGCTTCAGAAGACAGGCGAGAAATTCATACACACATCTGTTCCTGGACGGCAAGAATTAGCTCAGTGATTTACTCACCCTCATGTTGTTAAAAACCTTTATGACAAAGCAAAATACATTTTAAATGATGCTTTTAAGCTTCAAAAGCACCTTAAAAGTATCATAAAAATAGATTGTGAATGAATTAATTGTGCACTAAAGTTTTCTGAAGCCATATAATATATTTGTGTGAAGAACAAACTGAAATTGAATTTAAATTCACTTATAATCTTCCCCTCTTGTGGGCTGTTCATCTTTGTGAACAAATCATTTAGTCAATAATGAGTCTCAGTGAGTTGAACTTCTGAACCAAATCATTCTGATTCATAAATGTATTATTCAGACCAGTTTAGTGAACTGAATAAAACAATTCATTCTGATTCAAAAGAATGATTCATGAATGAGTTGGACACTGGTACTTTTCATATGAACTCTCAGAGAACTAAAGGGCAGATGTCAATATAGTTGACATTTTTCATTTTTCTCAGGCAATTCTTTAGAAGATTTGGAATATAAGACTTTTATGACTCTTTTTTTTTTGTGTCTTTTTGAAGCTCGAAAGCATTATATTGATAGAGTGAGCAGTATTTTTTTTTATATTGAAAGAGTAAGAAATTTCTTTCAAAAATTGGCATTCAACTGTATTGATGAGTATACTTAAATTACAATATCAAATGAATATTTTAATATTCATTTAGAATATTTAGTTAGTAATGAACAATTTTCCTTATCAAATCTGTCAACTTTATTCAAATCAGCTACAGTGAGGCAGCGCACTTGGTTTTGGAACAGAACCACTTCTTTTTAACATTGTCAATTCCTGCATTAGATATGATTTCTTTTGCCCCCTCTCCTCTTTGCCATCCCATCCAACAGATCTGACCCCTACATCTCACTTGAAAACCCCCTCCTTTCCTCATTTCTCTCTCCCAGCTCCCTCTCTTACCCAGGCTGTGCCTTGACACCCATATGTTACCTGACAGGCCTGGCCCAGTAAATGATGGCTATATCTAAATGTTGATGAGAAGGAGATGCAGACAGTGGCTGTGTTTGTAAATGGAGTGTTGTTTAGACGGGGAGGCTGGGGAGTTTGGAGCTATAGCTGGCAGATGTCAAACAGTGGAGGGAAAGAGAGACACGCTCACAAGACAACTTGACAACTCTCTCAGTGGCAGGCCAGTAGATGGGCACTGTGGAAGTGGCCTTTTACCCCTTCGCTGTGTGACACCTGACAGTGGAGTCCTATCTCATCTCTCTGCCCGAACAGCCCGGAGACATCACTTACGTTCATGTCCAAAATAAGGTGGGAAATAGGAATATGTTAATTAATCAGCGGTCAAGGGTCAAATAGATGAAGACACAGCCCATGCCTCAGGGCTCGCAGTATGAATTTATAGAGTGCTGGTCAAACCTTTTAAGACAAGGTCATCAAGTGGGAATATGAGCTGTACAATTATACAACAAAAACAGCAATTGGAGGAATAAGACAACGCTATCTCACAAATTCGTACAAGTGAGTACGAGGTGGCTAATTCGTATGAATTCGTACGATTTGTCTAAACCCCAGTGATGGGTTTAGGGGCGTGGGTCAGGGGTAGGTCATTCGTAAGATTTCATACAAATTGGGCAACTCGCAAAATATGTAAAACTTAGCAAAAATCGTACGAGTGAGGTCCTATGATTTTGTACGAATTAGCCACCTCATAAAATACGTATGAATTGCCATTAGATCGGGTTGACTTACAAAAAGTTCTTTAAGTATTAATGGACAATGATTTAGATACAGTAATATATATTCTGATTCTGATTTTTTTTTATATATATACATATATATATATATATATATATATATATATATATATACTGAATTACCCCTTGGGGACTAATATCTGAGTCTGAATATAAATATATGTATGTGTGTGTGTGCGTGTTAAACTTTGAATTGTATGAACTTTTATACACATTTTTAAAATCCTTACATTTACTAATTGTCTAAATGAATTACATTTAATTAAATTGATTGAATTCATTATTTAACATAATTGAAGACATTTATTAAAGTTGTAATATTGCCAGAAGCATTCTTAGTTATTCTTTCAGTTTCCAATGCTGAGTCAAGCAGTTTGCAAGTACTGGACGTTTATTCATAGGCATATACATAAAGGAATTTATCTTAATACACTGTAACATTGCACAGCTGCTTGAGCTTTCTTAAACAAATTGAGCCAGGTCACAGTCCAGAAGGCAGCAGCCATACGCTTGTGCGTTCTGTACATGTGTGTGAGAAAGTGTGATTGACTGGAAGGCCTATCTCTCCTCACAAGGGGGCCGGCAAAGAAGCACCGCACCTCAAGCTCATCGGACGCCTGTAGGCAGTGCAGGCATTAGCACCGTCGCCCAGGTGACCGATAGCGTCGCGCTAACTGAATGAGCCGCGCTTTTTACCTCTCGGACCATCTGGTCCCGCTGTCGGAGCGGCCTCCCCGCCTTCTCCCCGGTGGGCTTCTGTCTGAAAAGAGGAAGCAGGACGAAGGTCTGATGAGCGAGGCCTTGGGGCCCTCCATCACTCCTCGCCACCAGGAAGGCACCAGCTGTCTGCACTCATTTGCATTCTCTCTTTGCTCTTCCCCCCCAAAAATAATGAAATTAGCCACAAGTTTCCTGAGGTGATGCAAGACACGGACTTAGGCAGGACTTGTCTGTGTTTGTGTAGATGCGGGTGTGTGCTTTAGGAACCAGAGAAGAGAAGGTCATAGAGCCTGTGATGCTAAAGACAGAGAAAGAGGGAGAGAATACATGCCAGTGTGGTCTAATTTAAGAGCTTATTAAGCTGTCTTTTGACTGGAACTTCTAGACTAACAGTCAAAATTCACAGTAAAAAAATCTAGATACAGTTTACACTTTGTACTTTATCTTAAGCAATGTTTGCATTTGTAAACCGACTTCTATAACAGCTGGTCTAACCATCCAAGACAACTTTGTACAAATTGTAACCATGTAACAACTTTTGGTAACACAATATTTGAAGTTGACAGTTACACATTACATGTATTTATAGTAATAGTACATTATGCACAGGTAACAAAGTAAGGTTACACTTTATCTTAATGTGTCTTTGTTACACTGTAATTATACATTTACGGAGTAATATTAAGTAATAGTATATGGTTAGGATTAGGCTTTAGTTAGATTTAAGGTTATTTGCATTATGCATAACCCTATTGGAATTGCTCTGTTTATTTATAGTTATTAAAGTAACTGCATGTAACATGTAACAATGTTACCCAAAAGTAACCCTATAACCCAAAGTAACCCAAATGTTACGCAAAGTAACCCTAAACCTAAATAAAATATATGTAGTTAATATTACCAGTACTTATTTTGTTAATTACACTCTAACAATGTCACCTTAAAATAAATTTAACCAACCTATTTTTAGGGGGGCACCAATGGCAGTCCTGGGTGAGATGAACACGACCAAAGGAAAACCAGCAACATCAACAATATTTGGGTAAAAACAAATAGGATAAAAAACATTAGTCTAGTGGTAGTTTTTGTTTAGCAAGCAAGGTTTTTTTATTTTAATAAATCATTATTAATGGATAACAAAATTATATAAAAACTTTATTAAATAGTTGCTGTTTCAAGAAAGCTTATATAGTCTTGCCCATTTTTTAGTAGGACTCTTTCTGAAGGTTACATCGTTACACCAGTAGCTGGTGATAGTTTACTCTATTTCAGTACTTTCTTTCGTTGAGCAACACTGATTCAAGTGACTGTCTTTATGAGTGAGTCATTGAATTATTTACTTAACCAGTTTGTTCAACAACACAGATTCACAAAAAAGGAATATGCCTTTTAGAGCAAGTCATTGAATTCGTTCACCAACACTGATTCATTCAGGAACGAAACACTGTTGCTGTTCTGCTAAAAACTTGTAAAAACCCTTCTTGTCTGGTTGTACATGAGCAAAGCTAGTTTGTTATTGCTCAAGATGATGATGATTTAATTTTTGCAGGCAGACTAACTTGACCAGTGTAACAATGCAGAGAATCCGCCTGAAAGTACTCAAGACATTACCCGCAATAACCAGCAATACAATGGTTTTATGTAAAGTGGTCATTGGCTGTTTTCCTCAGCAGAGAAAAGCTAATATAAAAAATGAAGTACATTTCCACTACCATAACATCCAAATGATATTTTCACCCATAGAATTGCAGATTCGTACAGTAAGAGAAAAGGCTGAGTCTTTTTCTGATAGGGTGGTTCTCAGTATTGGTCATAGAAGCGTGTGGAGTCCCTGCGGGAGCGTCTCTCTACCTCTCCATAGTCCTGCTGTCTGCTCAGGTTAGTCTCTGACAGCTGGGCTGATTGATTCTCTGAGCGGAGCCAGGCAGGAGCACAGCCCTCACGGTGAGCTGTACCTGTCCACCCTGCCAGAGCCAGGGGTCACCGTCAGGGCCTGGGGTCAGTCGGCGTGGGCCACAGCTGACACGTCCCTCCATTGCCCATTAGCATCATCTTTATTTCTTGTTATGTCAGGGCAACCACCTCAGCCAACTCATGCATACTGACCATTAGTAATCCGCCGCTGTCATGCCTGGATAACAGTAGCAGGCAGACAGTTCCTCAAATAGATACAATAGATGGTCAGTTTCTCAAGTCTGATGCTTTGTGTGTGATCATATGGGTTTCAAAAGTCTTTCTTTCTTTGTTTTCTCTCCCTATCTCTTCTTAAAGGCACGTCAGCACATCCTATCTATCAATAATGCCTTGTCACTCAGATGGCTGACAATTGCCAGAGGTACAAACCTGTCAATACGTCTGTTTAAGACAGACACCTGTCTCTTTGTGATGCAGTGGGCACAACAAATGCTTGTCAATACCTTTTCTGATCGGTATTCATCATCGCCTTGGCTGTTGGATTCCATTTGTATCTCGATTTGGTGTGTGGAGATTCCTATGTGTTTGGACTTCAAAGTGCAAACAAAAGGGCTTTTTGTATGTGTCCTAAAGAGACAGAAATGTACCAGCTAATCCATGCCTGATAACATCACTGATGACAACATTATGTAGTTAATCTTAGTCAGTGTATTTAAGAGAACCATCATAATCAGCTCAAAGCTATGGTGCGCACGCACATGCCATCTGTGAAACCAGCATTTTCACGCCACTTTGCCCAAGGGGCGTCATGGATCTCTTTTATTTTAAAGGGGATCAGTGGCAGTCCTGATTAACTTGGTACCGATTGAAAAATAAAAACTTTCACATAATAGTAAATGCTAGTTCACACGGCTGCTACAAAAACAAATTCAAAATATACATTTTTGTAATTATTTTTATAATAAATTTTAAAATAAATTAAATGCAGTAGAACAAATACCATGATGTATGTATTTATCATTTTAATTATATGTATTTAACAATAACAATCATTTATTTAATATGAATAAAGCCTTTAATGTAATAATAAGAAAAAAAAGATGAAGAAAATTTTGTTTTTTTTCAAATTAAGGTAAAAATTAATTTCTTTTTGTTCACACGGCTGCTACAAAAACAAATTCAAAACATATATTTTTGTAATTATTTTTATAATAAATTTTAAAATAAATTAAATGCAGTTGAACAAATACCATGATGTTTGTATTTATCATTTCAATTATATGTATTTAACAATAACAATAATTTATTTAATATGAATAAATATTAAATGTAATAATAAGAAGTGTAATAATAAGAAAAAAAAAAGATGAAGAAAAAGTTTTTTTTTTCAAATTAAGGTAAAAATGAATTTCTTTTTGCATTATAGATTGGAGAATTGGTGCATAAATGTGCTTAAAGTCAAACAACAACATTTAACAGCTTAAATGTTCTTCATATAATAGTAAAAAAATATATATTGAAAAGCGTGTTTACCTGTTGGCGAATTTTGAGCATTATTGTGCAAAAAAAATCCGTAATGACTTTTATTAAGGGAGGTAACAGAAAATGATGCAAGTCGTTATTTTAAGGAAACATTTTTCTTTCAAGAGACGTTATTTTCTTTCTCGTTTATTTAGTTGTTTCTATGTATAATCTTACTGTGCATTTATTATGCTTGTTTATTTTTTATCATTTAATTCTGTAACAATCTGATGCTTTTCTTAATAAAAAAAAAGAAGAAAAAAAAAGAAGAAAATGATACAAGTCTGATTCAAACTCTTATCACACACACTCTAAAGTGTTTCTAACTGCTAGGCCACAGCTCCGACTACAAATCATCATTAACCCAAAGATTCAACATTTCCATAACACAAATCAAGCTTAACCACGCTCTCGAGCTCCAATTGACCCAGCCAAACATCTGATCTAAGTTAAAACAGCACACAATCAAAACATGGATTGACAGCAGACCATAAACATCTGTTGCTGCTTGCAGCTGATGTTTTGAAACGTATAAATCAATAGGATGATCAGTAAATCACACTCGGAACTGTCACAATATTATGCATGAGTCTGAGGGAAGTCAGAGGGGCCGAGGCTTTCGTTGAAGCAGCATGAAATGCCTGCTCGTATCTGCATGCGAAATGTAATTATGGAATCACCCAAGTGAGCTGGGCCACACATCTGCCACAGCATCTGGCGGGACTCTCATCTCGAGTCGCCCGATCCGTTCTGTACAATTCAAATTCCATGCCTACAAGCACATTAACGCAGATTACAAAGCGCTCAATCTCTACTTAAGGTTCATTCTCCGCTCAGGGGACAATAGAGGAGATTTGTGTCTTTTAATTTTGCAGATTGCAGTGCGTTACTCTCAAATGAGATGCATTTGCATGAAAGGCTGCGAACAGTTTGCCAGGTTTCGGAAAGATGGATGAAAGCCGACGTGTCACTGTAGGCGGCAACGCAGATTTTGGCATTTACCCGTGAATTGAAGCAGACAAAAGTTCTTCTGAATCACAAATGCACGAAAGCTTGGTTAATTGCCGATCATTAGTTTAAACTTCAGGTTAATAAGATCACCGGTTTTGTAGGAGAGAAAAACATTAGTCATCTTCCTCTCTCCATCTGCTAATCAGAACTTTTTATCCCTAAAAAATGTTCAGGTCACATTTCACCCCCAAATCAAAATAAATAGTTCAACTTTTTATACTAAAATTGTATTTAAATCAGCATAAATTAAATTCAGTACATCAAATACTACCATGATGTATACGTACTTTTAAACTTTTTAAATTAAGCAATCTTTATTATTAATAATAATTAATTGTACATTTTTTATTGTTATTAAAATAATTAAATATTATTTTAAGAATTATTATAATAATAACATTTTTATAATGGTTTTATTTTAGTTATTACACAAGGTGATAAAAAACTTGGCTTTTTTGCGTTATTAATGATAACTGATGGGACAATGTGCTTAAATGTTTTAAAAAATAATGTCATAAGGTCAAAAACTAAATCTTAACCATCTTAAAATAGACTTAATTAAAGTATAATCTCTTGCTTTCTTTTGATTTTGGGGCAAAAATGTTAGAGACAGAGATTCACCCTTAATGCATCTCATGCACTCAACTTTTGATACCTACACTTGAGTTTCATGCTTGACTTTAACTTAAAATTGTATCCCATTTGCATGCTGTGTAATCTCAGGTAATTAGAGAGAGAGAGCGAGAGAGACTTTAAGTGAGTTGGTCGGGGTGGAAAGACAGGTAGGAGGCGAGCCAGCGCGGGCAGTGAGCCTGCAACTCTGACACGTCCTGCTGTGGCTCAGCAGTGAACTAAGACAGCCCATCACTTCACTGTCAGCACTCTGACCCCCCCTCTCTCTCTCTCGCCCGCTCCCTCGCACACACAAGCCATTGGCTTTGAGTCGGAGTAGAAGGACCCCCCACCCTCCATGCCTGGACCCCCTCTCTTCTCTGTGAGTGATGGCCTGAATGATGACTCTGACCCTAAACCCTGGACCGACCCAGAGTCTCACTAGCCAGAAAGAATGAATGATAGCTCATGTTCTTTAGAAAGAACTGCAGACGGTTTTACAGCATACGGTCATGATGATGAATATTACAAGTAATATATAAAAAAAGACATTTTTTGGTTAAAGGATTTGTTCACTTTAAAAGTATGTTTATTTGTTTTTCCAAGTCTTCTGAAGCCATCAAATCACGCATGGCACTTATGGGGCAGGATTGACATTTGAAAAGTTTTTAAATATATATGTTTTCATATAAAAAGTAAACAAAAACTAATCCAAAATAGTAATGACAAAACATTTTCTGCAACCTAAACTAACCTTGCCTTGTCATAAAAAGGTCAAATTATCTGATATTTTTGAAGAAGTCGGAATGTAGAAACACATATTTTCTTCCGTTTTGTGGCGTACATCTGAGTCAAGTGGATTATCGTAAAATAAAAAAAAATTAGGGCAGGGATTTGGTTTTATCCATTGGTTTGATTGGACAAATTATACATCACCAGAGAGAAGTCTGTCATTACACTGGAAGATCCACATTCTGATTAAAAATTTAAAAATGAAACGTGCATGGACGAACAGAACTTTAAGAGTTTTTGACCTTGTCACCCCTTACAAAAAATAAGTATACTTTAAGTTAGTTTTATAAAGTATACCTAACACTTTAGTCTAGATTCATGCATTCTGTGGCTGCTCATCTTGGGGGTCACTTCTGAAAAAGAGAGTTTTTACCTATATAAAGGACAATAAATAAGTAAAGTTCAAGTTTATTTTAAAGTATACTTTATGTAGTTGTATACTAATATTAATGTTCTAGTAGTATTCTTGTCAGTGTTCAATTTCAATGCTGGGACTAAATTAGCTTTTTAGTATAGTGTAACAGTAGTAAATGTTGAGTACACTAGTTTACAACTATGTTTTTTTTTGTACAGCACCTGTAGTACAAGTAAACATAAGTATACAGATAGTTTATTAGTTAAATACATGTAGCACGTTTTTTAGTTAATGAAATACACTGATAAGTTTACTCTCGGTAAACTACTAATTTTGTAGTCTTATATGAATACTTGTAAATTTAACTGAACAACATACATAGTTTAACTTTAACTCTTTCCACGCCAGCGTTTAAAAAAAATAAGTTGCAAGCCACCGCCAGCATTTTTTTTAATCATTTTAACCAAATGTTTAATGAATATCTGAACATGCAAAAAAATAAAAGAAAGAACAGAGCCTCTGGTTATAGGCCAAATGTACTTTTCATCCAGTTTAAGTAAGTATACTTTTATTAATTTATATATTTCAGAGAAGTACATAAAAATTTCACTGAAAGTATACGGTCTTATTTTGTAGTTTAAAAGAAGTATAGCACACTTAAAAAAATTTAAGGGAAACCTCTATAATGGTCCTCTATATTGTAATTTCCTTTTTTTTGTGATTTTTTTAAAAAAAGCATTTTAAACTTCTACCCATTGTTTTGACCCAAATTCGAATTCAGAACTTAAAAATCATTATAATAGAAGAGGCATGTTACAGTTAATGTATTTATTTAAAAAAATGATGAAAAATTAAATCCAAAAAGTAGTTTACTAAAAAAAATAAAAAAAATCTATTTCCCGTTCTGGCCAGGGAAAAATGTTTTCCCAGAGACAGGGTTATGCAGAAAAGGCTTTTTCATATTTTCCCTGTCTCTACTCATTAGCAAGCTTTACCGCTCTTCTTCATTCTTTCCCTCCTCAGTGGCGTATACTCTCTCTTGCATATGGCTTCACTCTGTGAAGAGGACGTCCCGCCGTCAGCGTGCCTCATTCTCTTTGGTGCATGTTGGCTGGGCTCCACGATGGAGTTGAAGCCAAGACATGTCTAGATAGCCCATCAAAAAACACTCTATGTGAGCCCACGCTCAGAGATCTGGTGCTTCTGTGAACTTCATTACTGAAAGTCTCATTATCTAATAAAAGAATGCCGAAAATAAAGAAGAATGCCTTTGAAACTACATCATAATCTGAGTGAAAGCTTCCTTCTACGTGCGTGATAGCTCTGGGATGTTTTTTCATGGCCACAGGTCCGGTAGCTATATAAGCAGGGTGTTGCTTTTCCACCGAGGGGTCAAACTTAGTGTTAAAACAGGGAGTGATCAGATCAGCCAACTAGGGCTTCTTCTAATCGCCCTGATGGAAAAGCGTCGTTTTTTCGGAAGCAGGAGTCAGCAGCAGCAGGGTGAGTTATTGTGAAGTGATGGACTACCTCGGACCAGGAGCAATCAAAGAGATAGCCCTTGCATCTCCAAATTACTGCTGCCCATGTATCAGATTCATCAATAGGGTGCTGGTGGCGATGCCGGCCAGGAGGCTTTGTACAGTTGTACCCCCCCCCCCCCCCACACACACAATAGAACGAGGCACTCAGAATTATTTGTGGAAATGAAACCTCTGTAGCAGACGACTGGATCAGTGCCTTCACCTTTTCCCACTCACTGAAATTAAATGACATTTATTTTCTGTGGCATCAATGCATGGGAAATGTTTCAAAACGTCTGATTCCGGGAGCGATGCGATGAGGTGGCTGCCTGCTCGGCCTGTGTGCGTTGATTGATGGAAGTGATGTAAGAATCCGCGTGTGACATCGGTAAGTGCACAAACTAATAGAGGAATTTCATTAGTCTCTTTTCCAGAATCAAAATCGTTGCTGCTAAAGAATTTTTTTCATCAACACAGCGAATATTAAGTGCAAAAAGCAATTGTGCGTAATACAAATAGCATGTAATTATGGTAAGAGGACGACACGTTTTTACTCTGAACGCGGCACCAAATGTTTTCTTCACCCCATCTCACCTTCGTACTTTTCGAACCAGACAAACAAATGATGCATAATTGGATATTTCATTTAATGTATTTATTGATTCTGTCTGTTTTCCACTCGGCTATCTCATACAATATTACCAGCGTTGGAGTACAGTCGTCCAAACTTGTCAAAGACGTTGCAGGTGGTGAAGACGGTCTTGAAGGGCTGAAATGATAAGCACATTGATTAGATGTCAGCAGTTAAAAAATAAAAGTTTTACACTCAACAGAGATGGTGCAATTATTAGTTTTTCCATTTAACACACACACACACACACACACACACACACACACACACACACACACACACACACACACACACACACACACACACACACACACACACACACACACACACACACACACACACACACACACACACACTAACACAAAAATATACACATGCTTCTAAAGGAAAATGTTATTGCTCAGAGCTTGCGCTTTCACAGCTCAGGAAAATGAATGAGTACTCAGTTATGTTGAAGTATCAACTTATTACTCTCAGATGTGTCTCTGAAAATATTTCGAAATAGCTTTTGGGGTCAGTAAGATTACTATACTTTTATTTAGCAAGGAAACATTAAACTGATCAAAAGTGACATTAAATACATTTATAATGCAACAAATGTTACAAAAGGTTTCTATTTCAAATAAATGCTGTTCTTTTGAATGTTCTAATCACGAAAAAAGAAACAAATCTAGTATGATTTTAGTATGAACAAAAATGTTTCTTGGCCTACAAATCAGCATTTTAGAAAGATTTCTGAAGGATCATGTGACACTGAAGACTGGAGCGATGATTCTGAAAATTCACTTTGCCATCACAGAAATAAATTACATTTTAAAATATAAAATAAGACAGAAAACTTTTATAGAATTTGCCAATATTACTATTTTTATTGTGGTTTTCATCAAAGAAATGCAGCCTTAGTGAGCATAAGAAACTTCTTTCAAAAACAAAACATAAGTCAAACCTTTTGGTCCCACTTTATATTAAGTGGCTTTAAGTACTATGTTCTTACATTGAAATTATAAATAATTTGATATCACAATGGATGTATTGTGTACATACAATCTTTTACATTGTACATATATTTTGAAAATACCTGCATGTAATTAGAGCTGTAATAAATGTATGTAATTAATTTGTAATTACACTGTTGAACCTTCCCTTACACCTTAACCCAGCCTTAAAGATATCACCACACCTGTCCTTAACCTTACCCATATCACACCTCAAAAGCAGCAAAAGTGTTTTATAATAAACATGAACACAATAAGTACATTGTACCTATTTTTCGATGTAAGTAGTACTTAAAGCCACTTAATATAAAGTGGGACCAAACTTTTTAATGGTAGTGTAAATAAAAAATACATGTATATATTAGAGATAACGATAACAATTAATAATTTTATAATTAGGTGAATTCATATGTTAGGTGAGTTCATATTGAAATCTGACTTTTGATGGCAGATGGAGATCTATTCTGAAATTCTAGAGTAGACATGTCAGATTACTAAGCTCTTTTACCCAGTACGTTAACAATTTAATATTTTTGCCATCTATGAGAAAAAAGTGAGATATTCAAGAGATCCCATATGTGATTTCTCTTTCTTATAGGCTCATGTAAGACTTAAAATGTGAGTTTTTAGCTCGAGACGTGGCCTGCGAGTACCGCTCATGTTCCAACGAAGAGCATGCGAGTAAATCGCATCCAAATCCATTACATCCATTTATCCATCCATTTTCCAAACCATTTGTCCAATGTAGGGTCGCAGGATGTTAGAGTCTGGATGGATGGCCAATCCATTACAAGTACGCAAGTCATCTTATTTCCAAAAACATTAGCCCTAAGTTAAATAATTCTGTTATAAAGTTTTACAGTGTAAAGTTTATTCAGTTCATCAACTGTGCACTAACTGTCACTACAAGTATTTGACAATGACTAGCAAAAGCTAATATCTAATATGATTGTATCTCCACTCAGATCTAAATTGAGGGGGTTAACAAAAAGAAACACTATATCAAAATCTCTCTTCCCTGATGCCTGGATGACCACGCTAACCTCACAGTAGTTGCTGTGACTTGCAATGGCTCTTCATCACTGCTATAACACATTCTCCCAGTCATCCAGTTAATGATGAATACATGAGCCACAACAAATCCTGCCCTCTTTTTCACAGCACTGCACAAAAGATCTGCGTCAGATATTTTTAGTTGGACTGGATTCAGCTTTTGCTAGTGGCCTAGTTGCTGCAGCAGCTACACAGGCTGTCTTGGAGCATCTCTCAGAGCAACTTGGCTCTCAGTGACCCCCCCTAGAGGCTGACCTGGTCTAAAACACGCAACCTGAATCTCCACAACCGCTTAATGCAAGAGCCTGTGAGAAGCACTGCTGTGTTAGAATGACTGGAGTAAGAATGGGAAGAGGAAAGGGAGGTTGGAAGGAAGGCGATTTAATTATATATTTCATTATTTTAAGACTAAAAAAAGCCCAAGTTGAGCAAGGACAAACTAATGTCATAGACTGGGGCGCTGACTGTTTCCCTCTGGCAGGCATGCATGTGATCCTTCTGTCAGTCAGCGTACGCCACCATGACAATCATCTGTGTGTCTTGGCCTCGGGAAATGCTGCAACTAGCTGTCCTTGTAAACAGCACTCCACACTAACTCTAACAACTGCACAAGAAACGCAAAAGGACATCATCTCCACAGTGGAAAATAGAGTAATTCACATTGTTTACTACACAACAAAAATCAAACCTCAGAAATTAGATTATTGCAAAAACTTTGATTTCTGTCTCACAACAAAGCTCAGGTTGTAGACGCATAATTAATGACTAATGACTGATGTTTGTTGGTGAGGTAGATGCGTACGAGCTGAACTACAACGGCTTTAAGGTTAAAACATGGTGATAAACACGGACTTACAGTAACCTGTTATTTTATCATTGATTAAAAAGTATTAGTGTTTCAGAATTCTACTATCTATTTATAAACCAAACTATTTCTTTTAACATTAACAAATGGCCTTAATTGGAATCAGCGAAACACATTTCTAAAGTGCCCTCAGTCCTTAAGTTCTGAATATATAAAATGAATCTCTCCTCTAGCTGATGTTCTTATTTGTCACGTCAACCTGTTCTCTTAAAATAGCTGTAACCCATGTTCTTTGTTATCTTTCACCTCAGAGTGTGTTTCATTTAACAGCTACATAACAGCAGTGGAACAACAGCGGACTTCAGATAAGCACTCAGGGCACTTAGACACTTTTTAGCCCGTGGAACCCATATTTTAACCAAGCATTTGTTGCCTCTCTCGCCAACATTACCCAATAAAAACAGACAAGGGATAAAAAAATATGAGATTGATTTATTTGCTCCAATGTTCTTCGGAATGAAGCTTTTCTATTTTTTCCCCTCACAACTGAAACCAATTAGCACAGCTAGCACTTGTAGTGCAGAAGGTAGGTCAGCCTGGAGTAATAAAAAAGTATTGACTTTTCTCTGACTGTAAGCAGGCTGAAAGGGGTGCCGCGGCCTTGTCGTACATGAAAAGAGCTCCATTAATTTCACTTATTTCAAGAAGGGCCCCTGTCAAGTCCTAATGCGTCCAATGCACTTTTCGCATTCATACACGCTGACATCTTAGCTGGGCCTCAGCCGAAATGAGTTTACATTATTTTAGCTAGTGAGAAGTTGACGGCGTAATTCCCACTGCACAGCTCTATACAGGCCAGTAGGGAAATGGCAAGGACTCTTTCATACGTGGCTACTCCTGATCAGGCCCGGCGCCACGAGGGGGCAAAAAGGGGCATTGCCCCTCAGATCTGATTTGTGCCCCCTTCCACTCTCAAAACCCTTTGATGCGTACGATCACACCGGTGTGATTAGAACATTCAGTGCATCACATGATCAACTGCTAAATTCAAATGTGCTTTTGCGCTTCGGCTGGAGCTGAGCCAGAGATGGACACGTTCAGTGGTTTTCATATCTCAACTATATGTTTTAAACCAGTATTTTAGGTTTCAGACATTTAAATACTATTTAAATTGAGTACTAGCAAAAACCAAAACATTTATAGTTTGCTAAATACATACTGATGTCTATGGAAGCGGTAATAATAATCATTTAAATTATAATTTGACATTGTGTTTAATTCATATCAGATAACTATACATATCAACTATAAGGGTCACTTTATTCTACTAGTTCACCAGCCACTTACTTTTATGTATTTTGGGAGAAATGGATGAATTTATGAGATGTAAATCGGATAGATACGATTCTCTGAATTGTGGTGCAAACTAACGTGATGGCAATGGTCCCCTCAAGATTTATGAAGGCCCCCCTCCCCCCAGTTTATGTGTCCTGATGCAGGCTCTGCTCTGAGGGGAACTGCATGTACTCTTTGCATTTCTGACTGCTCAAATAGTTTTTGTTGTTGCGTGTGGACTGACAACATTTTTGTTAACAATTAAATGCTAATCAATTTTAATACGGGTTAGAATTATATACAAATAAAAAAAAAATGTAAAAAAAAAGTTGCACTAGGATTTTAAAAGAGCTTGTGTTCTAAAATGCACATTTGGTATACGGTTATATGCTAAAAATAGTCTAAAACACCAATCCAAACCTTAATCAGTCTAAGGTAAAACAAAATCACTATTGCAATCAGCCAAATTTGACAGTTCATAATCATTTCACTTTAATCAAATCAATTTCTTAAACAAAACAACCAATTTTATTTTATTTTATACTGGACAAAGTCTCTCTAGCTTTAAAGTCTAATTACTCCCTCATGAAAAAACAGAATAACACATGCATAAAAATAATAATAAAACAAAAAAACAATGAACAGGCAATGACAACATTAATTGATACAGTATGTAGGGTGTAAATGAGTATTATTAAAAAAAAAAGATTTGTAGATTAACATGGTTTCAGGCAAATGTTTATCTCCCTCTGTAAAAAAATTCCATATATATATATATATGGAGAGAGAGAATACATATTCCATATAGAATATATATATGCATAAGTGTCATTAATGTAAAATACTAAATAAACTATTCTATTTAATTTTTTTTGACAATTTAGTTGAATAAATGGTGACAAAGCAGAAAGAGATTTATAATGGGTAATATTATTCTATGACATATATAGGCACATGAATATTTACTTCTTTAATTGCCCATATTTTAATTGAAGATATGTCATAATGTCAACACTATGAATGCAAATTTAATGATTTCACTCACCGTGAACATATCTGAAATGTACATCTAATTCATGGAAAGATTAAGATTAAATTTAAAAATAATAACAAGTAACAACATGCCACTTGAGGCCTTCTGTGCCAATTCTGGGGGGTCATCTTACCCCAAGGGTCTAATTTTATCTTTTTACTTAATAATAATAATAATTACTTAATAAAAACTAAACAAATCTAAAAACATTAATGTGTCCACAAATCCTTCATTAACAAATAGACACAGAAAAACGTTGCTATTCAACATAATACAATGCCATAGATAGATCACTATTTTCCAGAGACACAAAATTAGATCAATTATTATATATAACATTTTATTGGATTTCACTTTAACATCTTCCAGAGTGGATGTAAGGACAAATTAAGGCATGCAAAAAAATTGATCAGTGAAACTCAAATTTTATTTAGTGGATAATCACTGTGCTTTATCAACAGAATGTATTATCTAAATCCCTAATGTCATTTTCATTCTCTCTTGATGCTGTAGAATATGACAATTAAGTCAGTGAAAATCATAAATTTGATATAATCAAGCTATTTCAGGTGAGATGACCCCCAATGTGTCTCTCAATCAGCTAACACACACAGACAATTTCAGTAAGATTAACTGAAAATACCAGAATTATGCATTTTTTGAGCAGTTACGCAATGTTGTGTGGCTAAAGTAATCCTTCTGTGTCTATTGAAGAGACCTAGTGCATGCCATCTAAATGAGATTCCTGCTTAGTTATTACCTGCACCAGTCTCATATAATTAGCATGTGAACACAAATCCCTGTCCTTGGAAGCTTACGTACAGTAATTCTGATTTCATTAATTCAATCACACTGTGAAGAGAAAAATAACTTCTATTCATGCTATGCAAAAAATCCAATAGCTTTCAAGTAGCTGCACACAGCACAGCACAGATGAAATTCAGAAGGGTATGTTTTCATTGTCACAATGACAGAGGAATCCAGTTCATATTTGAATAAACATGCATTAAAAAAAGCACAGATGGAGGAGAATGTGTAAAGGAAATGGGGGTTAGAAAAGTACATGGTACTGTGTGGAGTAATTTTATCTCACTCTGCCCTACAATACAATGTTTATTTGCACTGTGCATTTTATATACTTTAAGTTTAAGTGTAAAAATTACACAAAAATGAGAGCCAGAGGTGTGTTCATTTAGTTTGTTTTGTCTGATGGCAAATCAGGCAGAGCTTCCACATACTAAATATATATTTCTTTTAAATAAAAAAACTAACAAATATAACAAAATATGAAATCATTACAATGCACATTTCGTAACTTTTAGAGTCATCCAAAATTTACTGTTAAATTTGCTGCTGACATATGGTATGAATTTTCTAAATGTTTAAGTCAAAGGCAATTTCTAATCAGTTTGCAACACATTATATTTATTTACTATTTATATGAATGACTATAAAAAAAGGGAAATGCTGACATAATAGAAGAAGGTGTAAAGTTAATTGATACATATGTAAGAAAAAAGTGAGAGGCATGTCAGGCGAATTGTTTATTACGTGGCAAATGAAGGGGCAGAGGGATTTTATATCCCTATAAAATGGATATAGTGAATCACCCAGAGGCTCTTGGTCACTAATGTAGTCCGGTCTGGGATATGTGTGTGTGTGTGCATAATAGAAACACTCACATGCCATTTTCTATCCTGAAGTCAAAGTAGGTTGTCCTACTTTTATATCACTTATTTATTGCTCATTATGAATATCATTCGCATTATCATTCACACATATCATGGTGATGCATTATTCTGCCAGTGATTAACAAGAGCAGCCACTAACAAAGCATCATTTTAGGCTAAATATTCCAGTTGCCTACAACAATAATTAAAAAAAAACTGCTCCAGTTGTGCTTAGAGGCGATATTCAAGGGGGGGACAATGGAGATGGGGGTCTAGTAGAGGAAAAAGCAATTACTGAAGCAACATTAGAATAGAAGAGAGAGAAAATAAATGTATGCCTGTGTTTGTATTCTGGCGCTAAGATATATCAGTTTGAAAAGATGATTGATGAAAGTCTAATGTAAGGCGATGGAGAGGTTTTGCACTGAGGCAATACGACCGCCAGCACTTTATTAGCCACCGTAATTAGCCCTGGTAGTTCAATTTGTTAGAATTGGTGGTGATGATGCAAAAATCAGATCGCAGGGCTGGCTAGTCAGGGGCCAGCCAGCGTACACCCTGATGAAGGGTCATTCTTGTCAAGGGGCTATTAACTAATGCACTAATTACAGAGGAGAGGGAACAGCGCAGCACCCGCGCCTCTCTGTCTGTCCGCATCACTTCTGATCCACAACTACTGGGCTGACAACACACCGCTGTGGACAGTCACTTCATATCTTAAAGAGCTCAAATCATTGTAATGCCGCCTTTCACCGATTCCTTTTAAGGGTGTTTTTTCAACTATAAGCACATTGTAGATATTCATAAATTAAACTCTCTTAAAAATGGAAAAACTTTTTATGTTGTTGTTGCTCAGATAGTGTATTTTATCATACCAGTGTATTTATTGTACACATGCATCACAGAAATGTTCTTGTATTTTCATGAATAAATGTTATTTCCTCCTCAAACTACCATTAATTTTTAAAGTGGAAATTACATTTTTAGGAATAAAATAGCTCACTCCCTTAAACAACTTTATTTTACCCTGAATACAATTAAATAGTATTTTCATACTTTCTGCAAATTTATTTCTTGATTCAGAAATGTCGCAAAATAAAAATGTGATACTTGCAGGGACTTGCTTGATACTTGCTCTTCTCTGAATTCATTGCATGTATACGCAACTTTTGATAAAAAACTATTATAACAAACTGTTGTTGGAAATGACAAGTGAGGAACAGCCATATATTATATATATATATATATACACTCACCTAAAGAATTATTAGGAACACCATATGGCGAATATATCAGGTGTATGTTATCTACCTTTTTGTGCAGATGAGAACAAATCTGAGTTGCTCGCGGTGCAGTCTGAATTAGAAGCTGTAGAAAAGCAGATCCGTGACCTTCTAGAGAGACAAACTGAGCTGAGAGACCGGCGTTTAGCTCTTGAAACATCACGCGCTGATGCACACGGATCAGTGATTAACGTTAGTAACCCGCTGACGCCGACCTCGTCCACTCCGTCCGTTTCTCAGCACTGGTCCCGAACGTCCAGGTCACGATCAGCCATGGTTTCATTCACTCCGGCTTCAACACACCACCACGAAGCCTGGGTGGTTCCGCGGAAGCCGCGAGCCAGGACAAGAATCTTTTCGCCCCTCCCGGTTTTCGAGATCTCCACTCAGAACCGCTTCTCCCCTCTTCGTGAAACGGAACGCGATGCTGTGATCATCGGCGATTCCACCGTCCGACACGTCCATGCTACGTTAGGTAAAAGTAAGGTGCACAGTCACTGCTTTCCTGGTGCTCGTGTTCTCGATATCACTGCGCGGGTAACTGAGATCTTGAACGGTGACGAGCGCGTCGGAGCTGTTGTGCTGCACGCGGGATCTAACGACACTAGGCTGCGACAGACGGAGGTTCTGAAGAAAGACTTCAGGAGCCTTATCGATACGGTACGCAGCACATCGCCTGAAATAGCGATTATTGTGTCTGGACCGCTTCCTACGTACCGACGAGGGCATGAAAAGTTCAGTAGATTATTCGCGCTTAATGAATGGTTATTGTCATGGTGCAATGAGCAGAAACTGCTCTTTGTAAATAATTGGAATCTGTTTTGGGAGCGACCGAGGCTCTTCCGCGCTGATGGCTTACACCCAAGTAGAATAGGGGCAGATCTTCTGTCAGATAACATCTCCAAGATGTTAAATAACATTTGACTAGTAACCAAAAATCCAAATCACAGTCTCTACTGCACCAATTTAATTGATATTAATACTAGTGTAGAACATTGCATAGAAACTGTGTCTATCCCTCGTTTACTAAGATCAAATAATAAATCTACTGCGGGATCTAGAAAAAATCTAATTGTTATTAAAACAAAAACTCTCGCTATTAGTGAACAAAAACAATTTCTAAAGCTAGGTCTTCTAAACATTAGATCACTCACACCTAAGGCGGTTATTGTAAATGAAATGGTCACAGATAATAATTTCGATGTTCTGTGCCTTACTGAAACCTGGCTTAAACCAAATGATTATTTCGGTCTAAATGAATCTACTCCGCCAGGATACTGTTATAAGCATGAGCCCCGTCTGATCGGTCGTGGCGGCGGTGTTGCAACAATCTATAGAGATATTCTCAATGTTACTCAGAAAACTTGTCATAGGTTTAATTCGTTTGAAGTACTTGTGCTAAATGTTACGCTGTTAGATGTAAGAAAAAAATCCCTATTATCTCTAGCATTGGCTACCGTATATCGACCTCCAGGGCCTTACGCCGATTTTCTAAAAGAGTTTGCTGACTTTCTATCAGATCTTTTGGTCAACGTCGATAAAGCATTAATTGTTGGAGATTTTAACATACACGTAGATAATTTAAATGATGCGTTAGGGGCTGCGTTTACAGATCTATTAAACTCCTTCGGGGTCAAGCAAAACGTCACCGGACCAACTCATCGTCTTAATCATACACTCGATTTAATTATATCATATGGAACCGATCCAACCGATATAGATATCATTCCACTAAGTGATGATGTCACTGACCATTACATGGTAACTTGCATACTACGTACTGCTGTATTATGTCATGCTGCGCCACGTTATCGACCAGGTAGAACAATTCTTCCATCCACCATAGATAATTTCTCAAATAGCTTATCTGATCTGTCTCAGCTGCTGCCTGAACCCAAACAAACAGATGAACTAGACGAATTAACTAGCACTATGAGCACCATTCTCTCTAGAACATTGGATATGGTTGCACCCATTCGATTAAAAAAGGTCAGAGAAAAAAGTATAGCACCATGGTACAATAATACTACGTATGTTTTAAAGAGAGAAACCCGTAATTTAGAGCGTAAATGGAAAAAAACTAATTTAGAGGTCTTTAGAATCGCGTGGAAAGACAGTATGTCACGTTATAAAAAGGCCCTTAAAACGGCCAGGGCTGAGCACCTCAGCAAATTAATAGAAAACAACCAAAATAATCCAAGGTTTTTATTTAATACCGTGGCTAGACTAACAAATAAACAGAAGTCGTCTGAACAAAATACCTTGTTACAGTTCAGTAGTAATGATTTCATGAACTTTTTCACCGAGAAAATTGAAAGCATCAGAATCAAAATCGTAAACGTTCAATCTTTGCTCGCGCCTTATAATTCAGCCGCAATTATCACCCCGCAAGAACAATTACAATGCTTTACAACCATAGAACAAAAAGAGTTAAATAAACTTATCACTTCATCTAAAACAACAACATGTTTATTAGATCCTATACCAACTAAACTACTGAAAGAAGTATTACCTATAGTGGAAGAGCCTCTTCTCAATATTATTAATTCGTCTTTATCTTTAGGTCATGTTCCAAGAGCATTCAAGCTGGCAGTTATAAAACCTCTTATTAAGAAACCATAATTAGATCCAAATAACCTAGCAAATTACAGACCCATTTCGAATCTTCCATTTATGTCAAAAATACTAGAAAAAGTTGTGTCCGCTCAACTCGGCTCTTTCTTGCAAGAAAACGACATCTATGAAAAGTTTCAGTCTGGATTCAGGCCACATCATAGCACTGAAACTGCGCTTGTTAGAATCATAAATGATCTACTTTTAGCTTCGGACCAAGGCTGTATCTCAGTACTAGTTTTACTTGATCTTAGTGCTGCGTTCGATACTATAGATCACACAATACTCTTAGATCGACTACAAAATTACACTGGTGTTCAAGGACAAGCATTAAGCTGGTTCAGGTCATACTTATCTGATCGCTACCATTTCGTCTACTTAAATGGAGAAAAATCGATCATGACTTCGGCAAACCATGGAGTGCCGCAGGGATCTGTGTTAGGCCCTTTATTATTCTCAATATATATGCTGCCACTTGGTAATATTCTAAGGAAACATGGAATTAGTTTCCATTGCTATGCTGATGACACTCAAATATATATTTCATCACGGCCAGATGAATACGCTAAATTATCCAAATTGACTGATTGTGTTAAAGATATAAAAGATTGGATGACGCGTAACTTTCTTTTATTAAATCCAGATAAGACAGAGGTAATACTTATCGGTTCTAAAAACCGTCTACAAAACCTCTCACAACACAACTTTAACATAGTAGGATGCCCTGTTACTTTATCCGCTACAGTAAAAGACCTGGGTGTTATATTAGACTGCAACCTGTCTTTTGAAAAGCATATTTCATATGTTACAAAAACTGCCTTTTTCCACCTTAGAAACATTGCTAAGCTACGTAATATGCTATCTGTTTCTGATGCAGAAAAGTTAGTTCATGCATTCATGACCTCGAGACTAGATTACTGTAATGCTTTATTAGCTGGTTGTCCTGCATCCTCAATAAACAAGCTACAGTTAGTCCAAAATGCAGCCGCTAGAGTTCTTACTAGATCAAGAAAATATGATCATATAACACCAATTTTATCATCACTTCATTGGTTACCTATAAAGTTCCGTATTAATTACAAGGTATTGCTTTTGACCTATAAAGCTCTAAATGGTTTAGCTCCAGTCTATTTAACGGATCTTCTATCGCCTTACAATCCATCACGCTCTTTAAGATCACTAAATTCGAGGCTTCTGGTCATTCCTAGGATATCCAGATCCACCAAAGGAGGGAGAGCATTTTCACATCTAGCTCCGAAGCTCTGGAATAGCCTTCCTGATATTGTTCGTTGCTCAGACTCGCTCTCCCAGTTTAAAACTAGACTAAAGACGCATCTATTTAGCCAGGCATTCATATAAATTTTTATCTTACAGTTACTCTAAATTCGGCCTCTAGTTCATAAACGCCAGAGGAGAACTGGCCCCGACTGAGCCTGGGTTCTCCCAAGGTTTTTTTTTCTCCATTGGGTGATCTGATGGAGTTTTAGGACACCATTGGGTCACTTGATGGAGTTTTTCGGTTCCTTGCCACTGTTGCCTTTGGCTTGCTCAGTTGGGGATATTCAAATTAATTAAACAATCATACCATTGATCAGCTCTACCAAACTTGGATGTCCTTTTTGGATGTCCAGTAATAAACAAACATTGTTGAGTTGTTTTGATTGATACTGTAAAGCAGCTTTGATACAATCTGTATTGTGAAAAGCGCTATATAAATATATTTGACTTGACTTGACTTGACATACTAATACGGTGTTTGACCCCCTTTCGCCTTCAGAACTGCCTTAATTCTACGTGGCATTGATTCAACAAGGTGCTGAAAGCATTCTTTAGAAATGTTAGCCCATATTGATAGGATAGCATCTTGCAGTTGAAGGAGATTTGTGGGATGCACATCCAGGGCAAGAAGCTCCCGTTCCACCACATCCCAAAGATGCTTTATTGGGTTGAGATCTGGTGACTGTGGGGGCCATTTTAGTCAGTGAACTCATTGTCATGTTCAAGAAGCCAATTTGAAATGATTCGAGCTTTGTGACATAATATGCATTATCCTGCTGGAAGTAGCCATCAGAGGATGGGTACATGGTGGCCATAAAGCATGGGTCACCAACCTCGGTCCTGGAGGGCCGGTGTCCTGCTGAGTTTAGCTCCAACCCCAATTAAACACACTTGAACAAGCTAATCAAGGTCTCACTAGGCATAATAGAAACTGTCAGGCAGGTGTGTTGGACCTGGTTGGAGCTAAACTCTGCAGGACACCGGCCCTCCAGGACCGAGGTTGGTGACCACTGCCATAAAGGGATGGACATGGTCACAAACAATGCTCTGGTAGGCCGTGGCATTTAAACAATACCCAATTGGGACTAAGGGGCCTAAAGTGTGCCAAGAAAACATCCCCCACACCATTACACCACCACCACCAGCCTGCACAGTGGTAACAAGGCCTGATGGATCCATGTTCTGATTCATTCTGTTTACGCCAAATTCTGACTCTACTATCTGAATATCTCAACAGAAATCGAGACTCATCAGACCAGGCAACATTTTTCCAGTCTTCAACTGTCCAATTTTTGTGAGCTCTTGCAAATTGTAGCCTCTTTTTCCTATTTGTAGTGGAGATGAGTGGTACCCGGTGGGGTCTTCTGCTGTTGTAGCCTATCCGCCTCAAGGTTGTGCGAGTTGTGGCTTCACAAATGCTTTGCATACCTCGGTTGTAACGAGTGGTTATTTCAGACAAAGTTGCTCTTCTATCAGCTTGAATCAGTCGGCCCATTCTCCTCTGACCTATAGCATCAACAAGGCATTTTCGCCCACAGGACTGCCGCATACTGGAGGTTTTTCCCTTTTCACACCATTCTTTGTAAACCCTAGAAATGGTTGTGCGTGAAAATCCCAGTAACTGAGCAGATTGTGAAATACTCAGACTGGCCCGTCTGGCACCAACAACCACACCACGCTCAAAATTGCTTAAATCACCTTTCTTTCCCATTCTGACATTCAGTTTGGAGTTCAGGAGATTGTCTTGACCAGGACCGACCCCCTACCTAAATGTATTGAAGCAACTTCCATGTTGATTGGTTGATTAGATAATTGCATTGAGAAATTGAACAGGTGTTCCTAATAATCCTGTAGGTGAGTGTGTGTATATATATATATTTTTATCTATTCTAAATGTCTCTTGATTTCTTTTCGTCCCATTATTTTTCTCATTTTGTTGAAACGCTCCTTGTTGAACTGTCGGCAGTATTGTATTGTATGTGCCGTGTGCCTTGAACAGCCCTTTTACTGTCTATGCGAACACCCCATGTATGCGGGTAATTTCTGTTTGATGCTAATTTTTATCTTATTTTGTTTATTAAGTAACGAGTACACAAGTTCGATTTGGGAATAAAGTGTGAGTTGTGAGGTAGATGCCAATCCCCTCCGTGAGTCTGTCTGGCCTCTGCATGCAATAACTTCAGTTGTGTGCTATCCCTATTCTTCCTGAAGCAACGTACGCGTTAACTGTACTTCAGTTTCTTTGCGGGGACACCGCCTTCACCTGCCATCATGTGTATCGGCTCGCTTTCGGGTTAAACTTCCCGCGACTGTGCAACTGGATTATAGGTTGCCAGGTTGAGGTGACAAACGGGTTGAAATTGTAAATGGTCTGTAGATTGTGTGAATATAATACATTTAATCAAATCTGGCAACTGGTCAACATTAGACAAACATATTGGTCGGATTATTTATAGTTTAGGCCATGCAAAATACGGGAGTTTCCCGGGAAAAATAACAAACCGGGAGGGGTCCGGGAGTTAGGGCTAAAAAACGGGAGAAACCTGGGAAAAACGGGAGTGTTGACAGGTATGGTTGCCACACGGAGCTCCCAGAGGACCACCCTTGTTCATGTCCATGAGCGCCTAAGCTCCTGGTGGACCTGCAAGAGCACCATGGCATGGAGGCCGGAAGCAGCCTGTCCACAGACCATATAAGCCTTCGCCAAGAGACCGGACGAAAACTTACAGGCCTTGGACGGGAGGCGTGTATTCCACCGCCAAGAGGAAGCTGGACACAGCTGCATCGCAACAGCACCCTCCACAGGCGGGATATCCACATACCCCTTAGCTGCCCCGCCGTCGAGGGTGGTGAGGAGAATGGAGCCACTAGCATGACTTCTGGCACTATACGGCGCCTTCCACGTCCAAGTGAGCTCCTCATGCACTTCCGGAAAGAATGGTACCAGGGTGGTGCGCTGAGAACCAGCACGGCCTGCCCGAGAAACCAATAGTCCAACCGGGAAGGTTCGGGATGTGGTGGAGGGTTCCACACAAGCCCGACCTTCTCGGCGGCCCGGGAAAGCATAGCCGCCCATTCTGGATCGGACTCGGGCAACGCTACACTCCCCAAAGGGGGTAACGCAGCCGAATCTTCATCTCCAGAGGACTGAAGCTCCCCCTCAGATGCTGCTATCGACATCTGATCATCAGGCGGAACCCCAAAGGACATGGCGGGTCGTCCATGACAAGGATCAGCATGTTCCTTTGGGGGCTCCAAAGGCGGTAGCGCTGGAGAGGCGTGAGGGACCCACGAAGATTGCGTCGGCGGGGAAGCCCTCATGGTAATCCTCAGATCACCCTGGCCATGCACAGAAGTAGGCCTATTCTGAGGTCCAGAATAGACGCTAGATCGGGGCATAGGCGAGGGGGCTGCACCTCGCTTGAGGTAAGCGAGTCTTGATCTTAGCGCTGTCATAGTCATATTCCCGCAATGGGAACACGAACTATTCACAAAAGCTGCCTTAGCGTGCTGAATGCCCAAACACGAGAGGCCAGTTGTGGCCGTCTGCTGGCGCCAGGGAACGACCACACCCAGAAATGCACAAGCGGAATGACATCCTGAAAAGGACGTAGGGTGTCATGTGTTGCTCTTTTAGTTTGAAAACAAAAAAATAGAGGTAGCACTGTGTGCACAATCACAAACTGATCTCCTCCACCTGTTGCTCGTTTCCCTTACCCTTTATATTTACAGCTGTGTCTACCTCTTGTTGTCAGTTGATTACTATCTAACCTAAGACGAGAAGTCTGTAGCAGCACTGTCTCGCTTGCTGGACTTGGGGCCCGTCTTTCTGTGGTCGTCCTGTGCTAAGTTCCTCTCAGTGGTCTCCCCTGTCTGTGTGCGGACGCACAGGAACCATCATACTGAGAATCATTTATTTTTGCATTTATTTTGTGTTACAAATTTACTAATAAACTTTTCACATTATATATATATATATATATATATATATATATATATATATATATATATATATATATATATATATATATATATATATAAAATGGCTTCACACAATAAAAATGTAAAGTTTTACAATTCACTCTTTTTGATTATAAGCTTCAAAATTTCAATATGTTTATTAGCTACATTTTAAGATTGAAAGTCTAAGTCTGGGCACCATGGCATGGTCTGAATTAAAGGTGCTCTAAGCGATGTCACGCGTTTTTAAGGCCAAAACATTTTTTGTCACATACAGCAAACATCTCCTCACCATCCGCTAGCTGCCTGTCCCCTGAACACACTGTAAAAAAACGGCTACATAAACAAACTCTAGCGACCCGCTCTACAAAACATAACAAACTGTTCCAGCCAATAACCGACAAGAAAGGTTTGGGGGTGGGTTTGAGGGGTTAGTGCGCGGATGAGGAGGAGGGAGGGTCTAGCTAGCCTCCGTTTTGTTTGACAATAGTTTTGAACGTCAACAAGAAGTGATGTCACCCAGGATCGCTTAGAGAACCTTTAATAATAATAATAATAATAATGATGAGATATGGCCCGGATTCGTCCAAAAATAATGACCGGATTTGTCCGGTCTCTTGGCGAAGGCTTATAAGGCCTGTGGGCAGGCTGCTTCCGCCCTCCATGCCATGGTGCTCTATTATTACAATTCTGAATTAATAATAATAATAATAAACCATTTAAAAGAAGAAAAAAGACCAATGTACCCTATATACCGTATATAATCTGTTGTGAAGTGCCTTTAAGTTGAATAGACAGCCTTAAATGGAGGATAAAAAAAGACAAAAGGACAGACAATGCAAAGGTTTAATGTCTCTAACCATAACCAGTTAAGTTAACTTAGTTCAGGAAAACTTTTGTTTTTAATGGACTTCATTGTTCAAAGGAAAAAAATAGACCTCACAAGGGTTTTATAAAAAGGACCTAGATTCAAATATCAGAGATAAAGTTCATTAGTTATGTATCTGAGCATGTCTGAAGCCTCTGTAATTCTTCCTGCATCACTTCCTTTTATCTCCACAATTGAGATAAATCACCAAGCACTGCTTTCAGGTTAAAACATGTTAATCTGGGAAATAACACATCTCAAGGTGTGGGTCCTATGAGGGGTGGGATGAACAAATGAATGGAGAAGAAAGGAAAAAGAGAATGGGTATAATTAAATCAGAGATGCACTTGGAAATTACCATATCCATCATTATCTTCATGCGAGTCAATGCAAGGGAAAAAAAGCGAGGGGCTTAGGAGATTTATTAAAAAAAATGGTTTGTCTGCAACGTATTTCTCATTGGTAACCGTCAAAGGTAGGCAAACGTGGAACATTTATCAAGCCACAGACAAATGACACTGGGTTACTAGTTAGACAGTGTAATAAGTGCCATCTAATTTCCTCTTTAGAATCAATTTATGTTTCAAAGCTTGGGATAGTCATCAAGGGACAAAGCTTTTCCTATGAGAAACTAGTTTAAATTTCTTTTTTCACATAACGTACACTGATTTTCTTTTTAGCCTTTTTCAAAATGTATGGATTTCAATTAATTCCATCAAATTGAATTGAACGATCCTTACACATTTTAATTGAATAATATTTACATATTTTATAAGGATTATTATTTATAAGAAATGTACCTAAGCAAAACTACTTTATTCAGGCCTTTGTTTTCATGGGGAAATATCTGAATATGAACAGTGTCATATTCTTATGTTTATTTTTTTAAAATGTTAAAATGTTTTACATAAAAAAAAAGTTAATGAGAATTTACTCAATGGGAGACAATATTTTGTTATACAAAACAGAGATACATATTCCAATTGCGGTTTTCATAAATCTAATATCCGAATCAAACCCATTGAGAGTACCGTCATCTTAACATACATAATTCTCACGGGAACATCAGTGCCTCTGGCGCCTGGGTCTCGGTGTGACCCGGGTTAAATGGAGGGCATCTTTTGGAGTACATTACTCTCTTAGAAGTCTAATGCATTTTGATTAATCAAAAACAGCTCTGCAGTCGCACTCTTCAGAGAAGGACGTAAATAAATAAATAAGCAAACAAAATAATTAGAAAAGGCAAAACGTACCCAGTACCCCCCAGTGATAGAGGAATGGATGGGCTCCTTGATGATGAGGTGGGAGAGAATGAGCGAGTTCTTCCAGATAACTTATCAAAGTAGTGTTGAGGGGGAAAGAATAATCCATTCAAAGCAGAAAATGCAGTGCGTATGTTACATGAGCTTGTTGCATTAATTACAGACACTGAGGCAGCTTTGCGAAGGGTTAATGAGTCTGGCATGTGCCAACAGATCAAACGCAAGAATGCCATGAACAAAATTGTAGCTGGTTATTTCTGCAAGCCTGTTCATGTTCATGCAAAAAAGGAAAGAGGTAATGAGAACTTTTGGGAAGTTTATATCTCACAACATACTCTATAATAGAATCACAATACATTTTTGTCTCCAAATATGAAGATATCTTATAATATAAGATTTTATATTTTACCATGTATCTTTTTGTTTCACAATTTCAAGAAATAAAGTCATATACTGTATATTTACTGCATTTGCCATTCAAAAGTTTTTTTTTTATGCTTTTGAACGAAGTCTCCTATGCTCACTAAGCCTGTATTTACCTTTTGATCAATTGAATGCGTCCTTGCAGAATATAAGTGTAATATATATATATATTTTTTTAAACATGCTACTGACCCCAAACCTTTGAACAGTGTGGTTAGTGTGGTAAAGCTCTTCTTGGTGGGGAATCACCCCTGAGGCTGAGGGTTTGCCTCCTGTTCAGCTATGGATCAGTGATAATCCTTAAAATGGTGTCCTCTGCCACATCAATTATGCTGATCATAGGCACGCTCGTTATGCTGAGTCTTCATTACTGTCACCAGCCTAAGACCATCACGGTATAAATCAAGACATACTGGGCCACTTTCCAAAAGTATCAGAGAGAAGCATGTACCACATCTTTTAACCTGTGACATATTATGGAATTGCTTGGATATAGTTAAACTAGACCAGTGTCTGATGTATTCTGGGAATGACCTGATGAATTCTGTACCCTGTTAAACAAAAAAAAGTCCAACATTTTATGCCATAGATAACAATTAAAACATAGAGCGGAACCGAGGCGCCACATCTAGTATCAACCAAGCATACATGAGCGGTGTCAGCAGTAGGGGCTCTTATTTATTTCATTCCGGAGGAGGTATTTCTGGGCAATTGCGCTGGATGCAGAGGGTAGTGCCTGCTGGTAAGAGCCAATAAAGAACTCTCATCCATGAACGGCCTTCAGCAGAGACACAGTCAATTACCTAATGTGAGGACTTTGAGGGGGGAGAAAGCCTTTTCTCCTCATTTACTTCTGGGTATTTATTAAATTGCTGTCAAATTTGACAAATTTGCGACGCTCAACATGGAGGTTTTTTGGTGGAGGTGCGGGGGTGCGTGGGTTCACCCCAACCCCCCCATCACAATCACAGATCCCATATCCCTCTTTCAGAGAAATGCCAGCACACAATGCGTTTTGGCAGTTCTACATGTGCATGCTAGCGAAACGTGTACCTTTTTCCCCTGGAGGTACTCCTCGTGCTTCTCTCGGAAGTGCTTGTCCCATATGCCACCTGTTCAAAGGGGTGGAGGTGTGCATCAGGCCCTCGTACCGCTTATTTTGGCTTGTATTTAAAAATGGAAGGAAACTGTGTGGAAAAAAAACAAAAAAGACATAGGAATTAAAATACTTAATTAGCTAATATATATGAATATTATTTATTTGATCAAAATACAAAAGAATTGTGAAATATTATGCAAGTTTTCTAGATTTTTAAATCTAATTTAATCCTCTGATGGCAAAGCTGGATTTTCAGCATCATTACTCTAGTCTTCAGTTTCACATGCTCCTGCAGAAATCATTATTTTGCTGATTTGGTGCTCACAAAACATTTCTTCTTATAATAAATGTTGAAAACAGTTGTGAGGCTTGATACTTTTGTGGAAACCATGCTACAATTTTTAGGATTCTTTGATAAACCATTAATTTGAAATATAAATATTTTTTACTTTTGATCAATTTAGTGTGTCCTTGTTGGATAAAAGTATTAATTTATTTTAAAAAATCTAATCAAATAATCGCACTGACCCCCAACATTTTGACAGTAGTGTATATAAATAGGAAAAAAATGGGAACATATTTTTCAACACCAGCTTGTATGGAAAATAGCATAACCTCAGTGTCGGCCCCATTACTGGCCTCTGGTCTTGGCTAACGCGACCGCTAAGAGCTAACACTCTGCTATTTTCACAGCACAGCACATGTTACTTATACATCATCACATTGCCTCATCCCTCCCTCGCAGGCACTTTTCATTCTAGTCCAGATCATTTCCAAACCCAAATCGCTTCTTAATCGTTGTGATGTCTTGTGGTTGATTCTGCACATGCTGCGTTTGCTGGGCACACGTTCAGTGCAAGGAGCGGTTACTTAGGAAAAATGCCAGATGTTAATTACAGCGAGGTTGATTTTGTAAATTGTACCCAAGACACTTTGCCTGGAGGAAGATTTATCCAGTGCGGTATAAGAGGTGTCTGTGCGAGGCTGGGTAAACGTCCGCTGGGCATTGGCTTGGCTTGTCACAAAACAAACAAACAACCAACAACCTTGGCACTTTCTGTGAACACAATCTGCAAAGAAACATTTTTTTTTTTTATTCCCAATGCTTGGTGTGTTCGTTCCCTTTTATGATGATGAAACCAGAAGTGCAGGTGAAGCACTGTCCTCTTTAATGAAATCAAAACAGACAAATATAGAAAATGTAACCCTAATCGCTCCACCTGGAAACGTTAAAAGTTTGCAATCCATTGCAAAACTTCCACATATTCAGAGTAAAAAAAATAAAAAATAAATAAAGTGGGATGATCTAAACAAGCATAAGATCAAAGACTGTCTCATATTTCTTAAACACCTGTTTAGGAAAATAAATAAATTAATGCTAGCTGCGCCAACTAGATTGAAACTTACTGGCAGTTTGAGTTTGTTTGACACTCTCTTTAGTTGTCTCCTCAAAGAACCATCCTGAACAAGATCATTATTTATTAGAGGACTTCTCCTGTCATGCAAGTACCACATAAGCAATAATGCTTGGTAAAGCTTTGATGGTGCAAGGTAAAAAAGGGGGTGACATCAAACACTACTCTGGCCCTTTAAATAATGGCCCAATCTCCCACAGACATCCTTATCCACTAGAGACACTAGCCTCCCTACAAGACAGATTACAGTGCAACCCATGCTAATGTGCACATGGGACGGACATCACAGAGCAAAAATTAATGTGGCCCCAATGTCCCAGAATACACAACGCTTCTGCTGCTTGCCGGCTGTTTCACTTACTGCTTTCATTGCCACTGAATTGCATTTTAATAGGGTAGTTTTTATTCATTGAAAGCCATTAAGGAAAGTTTGACTTCTCGCAGGGGATCGTTTGGCAGTGCAGACCAATGTCCAGTGACAACACCCTAGGAGGCCACCGAAACAGGAAAAGGAGGAGTGCAAGAGGAAGTAGGGGGAGAGAAAAATATGTAGAGAATTATGTATTCAGTCTTTCTCTTGCACATTTGTAAACAAAACTTCAGGGTAACACTTTTAAACAGAATCAAATATAAGATTAAATGAATGAATGAATGAATGAACGATAGCTTTTATAAATCATTCCAAGAAATTATTAAACTATTTTTTTAAAGTAATTCAAATTTGTTTAAAAAAAAGTTCATTTTTGTTTGTGCAATCTAACGTAGTATATTATTAGTTTACCAGACAAAATATTTTAGTGTAATTCTCAACGATCCTATTTTAAATATTTTTTTAAATATCAATAAACGCTTCATAGTCCAAGTACTTAAATTCTCTGTTAAACCAATTTAGTCCACTACTGAGCTGTTTTTTTCTCTAAATCATGGTAATCCATCCCAGCATTATCTGCATCGGAGGCTGAGGAGACATCACTAGGACTGAAATTAAGCTGGCGGTGGAAAAAAAAGGAGCAGCAACATTTTGGTGGCTCTTTGAAACATTTCAGAGGAAATTAGTGAAACGAGAGTAGGATCCTGGATCAAAAAGACTCTAATCAAGCTTCGCCATGCCCTGCAGACACCACATGTATAATACGATTTACACAGTAACCACCTCTCCTATTACAGCCTGTTTGGGGTATTCTGTGTTAATGGGGTTAGCTAATTTACTGTTTAAAGTCGGAGCAAGAAAAAAAAATTAAACATGATTAAAAAACATTGCACATTGAGCTTGTAATTAAAATAAAATGGAAGGGTTTTAAAACAGAGATGGCACTGAAGTAACATAAAAAATAATACAGTATTTATTATGGTAATCTGCTTCAATAATTATATAACAGAGAAGACTAATAATGCTAATTATGTATCAGCAGGGATGAAACAGTATAGGGCTATTATTAGTTGCTGTTGTTTGTTAACTTATTTAGCAACTAACCCCACTTGAGATTTTACCATCTGCTTCAAACTTTGAGAGAATAAAGTGTGGGGCTTCTTTAGTGTGATTAATGTGCATCTACACAATGTCACATATAGAGTCCGATCACTCAAAAATGTACACTATTACACTTGGAAACATTATTTTATGTTCATATTAACATCTACAGTGGCCTTTAAAAGTATTTGGACACTTCCAAAGTTCACCCAAAAATCTAAATAACCCTGATAATGCAGTGCAAATTTACTGTACAAAGATAAGATATACAGTGGTTCCAGAAAGTATTTTGGGCACTTAAGCATGCAATGCTATTCATATGTTTTTATGTGTTACTTAAAGGTATAGCTCACCAAAAAAAATAAAATTGTTTGTTTTTTGTGCTCCACAGATGCCATGAAGGTGAGTAAATGATGACAGAATTTTCATTTTTCCCTTCAAGCCACACTTACAAGTGTCAAAATACTTTTTGGATCTTATTGAGACCTTGTACAGTTAATTTACACTTCATTATCAAGTACTGCTACAGACTATGTTCCATTGCTACAAATCAATACATACAAGCATTTCACACAATCTCTAGTGCAGCTTCTAGGGATGTGTCCATGCTATCACTTGTGTGTGTGTAACTTACGTCTGGTCGATGACGCGAGTCCTCCACTCCTGGCGTTTGAGCTCCTCTCTGGCCTCCTCCAGGGCAGTGATGGATGTGGCCACGCGCAGGCTTGGCTCCAAGGGCCGCTGCCGCTGCTGCTGCACTTCCAGAGCTGGACGAAAGGGCCCCTGACAGGTATGGGGGATAAGGTAAATGTTTTATTGCCCAAAACCGCCCGCCTCATTATTGATGAGGCCCTTGTGGACGGCCAGATGGACCCTCGAAAGCCCCAGTCTTTTCATCGAAGACATTAACACACCTGACCAGAGCTGATAATGATACGTTGACCATACAGTGAAGTCCCTGAAGAGGCCAAGGTAACGCATTTCAAGTAAACGCACTAGATTTCACTACCACATACACATGCTAACATAGAATAGCCATGTCAAAATTGTCTTTTTATTAAAAAAATAAATGATACCCCAATAGTTTATTTTCAGGGATATTTTTACTCTTATGAGGACATTCTTTTCTAGAATTTGTTGTTCTAGAATCTCTAACAATTTAATTGAATCAGTTAAATTTAATCAACTGAACTGCAATAAATTCTCAATCTGGACAATTAGCCTTTCGCCGAGCCCCGCCCCCCTTAGTTACTGTTGCTACGTCCGTCAAACAAATGGTCGAACACGACCAGCGCGACAGATTGCCATGACGGGAATAGGTATACCTGTGCGTGTCAGTGACCTTTTTTGAGCAATACCTCCGCGATATCCTCCAGATCGAGGCAAAAATGGTTACAGTATGCAGTGGAGGGATTTATTCAAGTTTATAAAAATACGCAATGAAGGAGACACGAATACTACCGAGTCTAATGCTTACCGGTCTCAAGCGAAATCTGAGAAACCCCATGACCTGTAAGTTAAGTTACCTCAAATGCAACCAGCACAGCCTTCAAGAATATTTTATAAGCTGGTTCAGTTGCTAATTGTTTGGAGTTAGAAATATATAACTCGCGCTGCATATTTAGTAATTTTGCCTCAGATACAGGATTATACATTCGCTTTAACAAGCAGGTTGTTCATTACCACATAAACCACTTGCGTGTCATGCTGAATGTGATTTTCGTGTTTAAAAAGTAACTATACATAAGAGACGGAAAGATGCAGATAACCATACATTATTTAAGGTTATTTCTATTCGTTACGATATTGATATGAACTGATGTTGTCAAGTAACGTTAAGGTTCATGCGTTCCCCATTGCGAGAGTGCACTCCTCTAAACTGTAGTCTACAGGCGCTGCACTGCTAGTGACTGCTGCTCATTTCCCCCGAAAATATCATGTTAACAACAACCCTTTAGAAAACATACTTCCTTTGTGGATCCTCTTGATCTGCTTTCTCCATGTTGCTTTGAATAACGTTAATCTCAGTGGCTCAGTCTCACGCACGCTGCATGCGAGTTACCATGTTCGACACATGTAAGTTAACTGGGAGTGGGGCCGTCCACACTGTTTTATCCACTGTAGCACCGCTCACGTTGTGTTTTCGGCTTTGGGAATGGAAAGAACAGAACTCCTCCAGACAATCTCTCGGGGTAACTTGTCTAGTGTCCGATTTACAAACGCCGTGGGCGCACCGCTTCACCATCTTGCTTGGAATGCTTGATGGACCTGCTCACATAGTAACGGTTGCTATGATGTGTGATTGGACAATGGCCGTTTTGGGGAGGGGCCGGCGAAAGTTTTTTTTATTTATTTATTTATTTTTTTTTTTTTTTATTAAAAAAACCAAACAATTAAACAAAACAATAACAATGTCAAATCTTAATACAAACATACAATGCTAATCCTAGACAAAAAAATAAATAAATTAAAGAATAAAATAATCATATAAGAACAAAAGAACATAAGAACATGGGGCATCTTAAGGCAAAAATGGCAATTACGTATACAAAGAAATTAAATTACAAGGACAATTATTCAATAAAATTATAAACAAAAGAAGCAAGTTTCTTAGCATTCTTGTTATTAACCAATAATAGAGAATTATAAAGAAGATTCAGCTCATTTCTCCAATGAGTAATGTTAGGAATTATCTTGTAAAAACGACATTTATGAATGAAATGTTTACTTAAAAGAATTATGTTGTTAATGCCAAAGTCATTATGATTATTACGAAAAATACCGAATTTGATATCATTAATTGTTAGATTCATCAACTGAAATCCTTTGGAGACAAACAATTTTTGAAGATCCAGCCAAAACCTTTTTACATTTTCACACAAATAAAACAGATGATCCAAATCTTCGGGATCAGTTCCACAAAAGTTGCAATATCCTACATCCATTTTGAATCTTTGTTTTAATAATTCTTTAGTCGGATATATCTTATTTATAATTTTAAATTGCATTTCTTTTATCTTTGGCAGAACTGGAAATTTTAAGTATTTACATCTGATCTTTTTTATTATCTCCTTTTCAAAGTCTTTAAGAATATAATCTCTTTTAAGAGAACTTGTTTGGCATTTAAGTAAACAATTCCTTATAAACTTGTTGTTACACTTGTAATTCAGAAAATTAATATCATTTATATAAAGTTGTCTTAGGGTGGGCGTGACTTTAGAATATATTATATCCTGCTTAATCATAGCTACAAGAGATACTGGAAAAGCTTTCACAATCTGTTTAAATTTCTTTTGTGTACAACTAATTTGAAATTTTTTACAGAATTCAACATGTTGTAAAAGATTACCTTCCACATCCATAAAATGGGCAATCGCCCAGATACCTTTACAGAACCATTCTGGAATAAAAAGAGATTTCCTATTAACCAATATATATCTGTTATTCCAAATTGGTGTATTGTGTGGAGTGAAATTATGTTTGAAAATTAGTTTCCAGTACAGAAGAACCTGTTGGTGGAAATCTGAAAGTTTCACAGGTAGTTTCTTAAAATCAAAATCACATTTAAGAAGAAAACTAATTCCTCCTACTTTTTCAAAAATACAATTGGGGATATGAGACCACAATGAACTAGGATTTTGAATATAATTTTTTAACCATCTAATTTTCAACATACCATTCATACAATCAAAATCTATTGCATTACCACCTCCATCCTCATACGTTCTAATTAAATCCTGCTTGGCTATATAATGACATTTATTCCGCCAGATGAAATCAAAATTTAATTTGTTAATAGTTTTAACTACTTGGGGTGTTATTGGAAGAGAGTAAGCTGGATATATTAATCTAGATAAACTGTCCATTTTAGTTAACAATATTCTGCCGAAAATGGAAAGATCTCTTTGTAACCATCTATTTAAAGATGATTTGCAATTATCAACATTGTCTCTTATGTTTTGTTTATCAGAAATTGTTTTGTCTTTAGACACCACAATACCCAAGTATTTGACTTCTTTTTTTACATTTATATTATATAATGATTGTAAGGATTGGTCTTTTAACGGCAACAATTCAGATTTATTTAAGTTTAACTGCAGTCCGGAGGCTTTGGAAAAAATATTGATAGTTTGTAATGCTATGGGAATTTGGGACTCATTTTTAAGAAATAAAGTTGTGTCATCGGCCAACTGACTTATAATTATTTGATTGCCCATCAAATTAAGACCTTCTAACACGCTGTTCTTAATTAAAATAGACAGAATTTCTGCAACCAATAGAAACAACAAGGGAGAACTTCCACATCCTTGCCTTATTCCCCTTTCAATATTAAATCTTTTACAAGTCCCATGACCCAAAGACACACAACTATTTATATCAGAATAGAGCATATGAATAATATCTTTGAAATTGTCACCAAAACCAAAATGATGAAGTGTTTCTAAAATAAAATTGTGTTCAACGGAGTCAAAGGCCTTACAAAAATCAAGGAAGAGTATATAACCATCATCATCAATTAAGTCACTATAGTCTAATATATCCATAACAAGTCTAATATTATTATGAATGACTCTTCCTTTTATAAAGCCTGACTGTGTCTCACTTATTATGTCTGCTATCCCTTTTTTAAGTCTAGTTGCAATGGAGCCTGAAAATATTTTATAATCTGTATTTAACAGCGTAATCGGTCTTAAATTGTCTAACTGTCGTTTGTCTTTCCCCGGCTTTGGAATCAAAATAATTACACCCTGTTTCATACTAGTCATCAATTCTTTCCTAACTATACATTCTTTTAGCGCTTCAAATAATATGATTCTCAAATCTTCCCAAAAATATTTATAAAAATTAACTGTGAGGCCATCTGAACCTGGGGATTTGTTTAAAGCCATATTCTTAAGAGCTGCATCCAATTCATCAATTCTAAGTTCAGAATCACAGATCTTTTTAAAAGATAAATCAATCTGGGGGATTAGTGGACAGAGTTTATGAAACAAATTATTACATTCTACTTTCGAGAACTGAGAAGAAAATAATTTAGAGTAAAACATGTAAACTTCGTTTTCTATGATTTTTGAATCTTTACTTTCCTTACCATTAACTAAAAGACTAGAGATGCAATTTTTTTTTTGTCGACTTTTTTCTAGATTGAAAAAATAAGAAGAGTTCTTTTCCCCTGATTCAATCCACCTTGCTCGTGATCTTACGAAAGCTCCCTGTGCTTTATCAATATAATGTTGATCTAACTTGTTCTGCAATTTGACTAAACGACTTTTTTCTTCAGGAGTTAAATTGGTGTTCCTACAGCATATATGTATATCTTGTAATAATTTATTTTCCAACTCTTTATTTTTTTTGGTTAATACTTTACTAAACTGAATACTAAATTCTCTAATTTTGAATTTGATAAATTCCCATTTATTACAATACCCAATAATTGCTTCATCATTTAGAGTTTCAGTAACAATTTCTCGGATTTTACAGCAATATTCTTCATTTAGTAATAATTTGGCATTAAATTTCCAAAAGCCTTTCTTATATGTTGATTTATCTGTAGGTTCTAAGACTAATTCTATGAAACAGTGATCTGATAAAGGTGCATTAGACATAGTTGTCTTCGTAACAAGACTCATTATACTGTCAGTACCCAACCAATAATCAATTCTAGACTTACAACTTCCGTTTGGTCTAAACCATGAAAAACCTGTTATTTCTGGGTATGTTTTTCTCCAAATATCACTCAAATTACTATCAGCCATAAAGTTATTAACTAGGGTATTATATTGGTGTATTCCAACTCTAGGTGGCCACCTATCAAGCCATTCATTAGGAGTCATGTTCCAATCCCCTCCACATAAAATATAATCTGTAGGATATCGACCTTTAAGCTCAGAAATTACCTTTGTTATATCATCTAACATTGACTTATTTTGGTTATCATTATTATACCCATATACATTAAACAAGATTATGAAAGAACCTTCAAATTTCACGACAGCTGCCAACCAATGTCCTTCAGTGTCAGTCCGATGTGTGATAACTTCCCCAGGAAAGTTATTGAAGCAAATCGCTACTCCTCCGGATCTTGAAGAGCCATGACTGAACAAGATTTTCCCGCCCCATTGATTCAACCAGAAAGATGCATCAGCTTCTGAGGAATGAGTTTCTTGTAAAAAAAAACAGTGAGATTTTTGCCCTTTACAAAATAAAAACAATGCCTTTCGTTTAACAAGTTCTTTCAAGCCCCTAACATTTAAAGAACCAAAAGAAATTTTAACATTAAGCATGAACTAACAAAAGACAAAAAGAAAGAGAAAGAAAAAAATATATATATTAAAGGATACTTTTGCCTGTGCTACTGATAAAGAAAATACTACATGTTAGAGCTCTCAACCGCTCACGAAATATCCACTTTTAAAGCCTTAACCTGAATAAGTCCGTAGTCCGTTGTCATTGACACGACGACCCTCAAAATATACAAACAGCCCCCCAAAATGGTCCAACCTCAAACCCGCAACTGCACCATCCGTAAGAAATGAACCGTTGTTCTCAACATAACAACCATTAAAATAACGTTACACATACTACCCCCGGAAAGAATCCGCTTTCCAGCCCGACATCAATCATTCTGAAGAAGTCTGTATTTCGCTGTCTTCAACACGACGCCCATCAATATACGCGTAGGGTCCACGGAAAAAGGCTCGCTTCCCCGCCTTTCTTGCTTGGTCAACCAACGGCCACAAACGCTCTCGTGCCTCTAAATCCTCTTTGGGTAACATCTCCGCAAAGCTGATACCTTCCATCCTGCATACTGGAGAGTCTTTGGTTTTTAGCCATATTTCATCCTTCACATGTCTCAGTGCAAATAGGATAATGACTTGCCTGGTGCGGTTATCCTCTCGTTTGCCAAGTCTATGAACAACATCTACCGCACGTTCCATGTCTTCCGCACATTCTGGGGCAATTTTCTTCAGGATGGGAATGATGGTCGCTCTGAGGTTTTCATCTTTCTTCTCCTTTAGACCCCTCACACGAAGACACGGCCTCATACTATATCGTTTCTGTTCCATCACTTTCTTCTTCAGTTCTTTGTTTTCCTCCACTAACTGACAATTGGCCCTCTCCAATTTCAACACTTTCTTTTTGACCTCATTTAGTTCTTCCGAGTTGAACTGTACTGTTTTGGTTAAACTGGCAATCATGGCGGTATTCTGTCGGTTTTGTTCTTTGATGTCTCCTAACTGCGACTCAATTCCAGTCACACGTTTTCCCAACTCCAATATTGCTTCCAAAATATCATTATTTGAAGCTTGAGGATGATCACTCTCAATGTTTGGTTTAGTTTTCTTTTCTTTTAAAGTCTTACTTGGAGTTGGCGGCGTCGAGTCAGGGCCACGCACCCGCTTGGATTGTAGAGTTACATCCATTGCACAATACTGGTGCTCACCGACGTTTGACATTTGATGGGATTTGAAAGGTCAACAACTGCAGTATGCTGTTTTAAGAAACTGCTGAGCATTCAGCGCTTCAATTCGGGTGGAGTAAATTAGTTTAAATCATGAAAATCTGCGGTTTTGAAGAGAGCTCTTAAAAACGCGACTGCCTACTACGCCGCCATTTTGACAAGTCCCGCCGGCGAAAGGTCAATTATGGCTTTTATGCATAAAATGAAATCAACATGAAATGCAAATGTGTAAATAATGCATATGATATCGTACCACAATAATCAGAATATATTTTAACTGATCTTTAAGTCTATGGTCTATATGTTCTCAATTGCTTTAAAGTGTAAATTTCAGGTAAAAATCGTCACGAAGATAATGCAATGTGCTTACTAAATATAAAGATAAGAACCGCCCACCATTGTTTTTTTTTTATATTTTTTATACCAAATGCTGAATATAATGAAAAGTTGGTTCGTTTTACAGTGCTTTTAAGCACGCCCCCTCCTTCCACTAGGCTGGGCGTGATGTCATAACAGGGACTCCAAGCTTCTACGGTCTATGCTCCAAGCCCAGAGTTACGTTATATTGGAGGAGACCTAGCTAGCGAAAATGGTTAACTATTGTGCTTGTGCGGGATGTACGAATACACCAAAAACGGGGGAGAGGCTCCACAAGTTTCCCAAGGACAAACGGCTGATTCGTGCCTGTAAGTGTTAGCATAACTTACCCGAGGTAGAGCTTAGATCAGGCCCAAAACATCAAGCAAGACCCTAACGTTACCCGAGCCCGCTGTGTCCGAGTCCGTCCCGACACATTAACTGTAATTATGAGCCCGAGCCCGGTTTAAACCCGGCTATTTTTGAATACGTGTGTCGTTATAACCGACGTGCTCAATTACTTTCTCCCGACCGCAACATTCATGTTTTGTCCCGCTCCCGCCCGCAAAAATACTTTTTTTCTGTACCTCCACATACTTTCAAGTTAGCCTACGTGTCGCTGTTATAACATAAAAGCAAGCGGGCTACTGCGTGCATGGCATGAAGCTGACATCAGTTCATCGCGATCTCACACATCTCTGTTATTATCAATGAAGCTTTCATAATATATAACGTTACACTATGTTTGTTATAATTAGAGGATTTGCCAGCATACAGAATTCAGTACTGAACAAAAAGTCTGTTTTGAGCGGTGAGGGGAGTCCATCGTAAATGCTTCTGATTGGCTATTGTTGCGTTCAAGAAATCAACACATATGGCTGTGATTGGCTACATCGCTCCTCGCTGCTGACATGTTAGAAATAGAAACTCTGCCTGTAAACCGTTTCTATTTTGTTTTAGATGTTCTTATTGATTTTCTGCAACAGATGAATAAAATTGTATTAGTTTTTACGTTTTATTCAGATATTTCTAGTTTGCGGGAGTCCCGCAAATCGTTTTATTCTCCCTCAAACAGCACACACAGAGTGAGTGCATTACTGCCCGCAGCTCCCTGTTATGACATCATCACCCAGTTACGGTAAAAAACATGCTACCTTTGAAGAAACCCCAATAAATGTTATTTTAACGCATTTTAAGACAGAATTTTTTAAATATATACATATTGGGCACTTTAATGTACACATTAATCAGTTGTGGTGGTTAACCTGCAATTTACACTTTAAGTCACATGATGAAATCTGAAGTTTTGGAGCTGTCAAGTGTGTATTGTTTTTTTGCATATATATATATATATTTTATTTATTTATTTATTTATTTTTTATTGTAAAGCACTTTAGGTCAACTTCTGTTGGCTTACACATGCTCTAAAAATAAAGTTTGACTTGGCTTCTTAACCAAACCACTTTAACCACTATGGATACATTCAACAATGCTAATAAAAAGTACCACTATACCTTGTAGTATAAATTAAAAACCATGGCATTTGATTATGGTAAGCAAACAATTTCATGTTACCTGTCCAAAATTATTAAATTACTATGTTATGGCATTCATTTTGGACAGGTATGGTATTGTACCACAAACATAATTTTTTTTGAACACAAAAAACTGACACGTTGATACACAAGTTTTCAGATTGTGTTTAGTGTCCCAAATAGAAAGTTATGCTATATACTTTTTGAACTGACGCAAAAACACTTGTGGCTCCACATGCATAACTTATTGTTTTGGTTGCTGTTAGTTTACATGTGACCTTCAGACATTGCTGCTTTTAATTCATGCTGGCGCAACATTCCATGCCCTTGATACTATCAAGACCAGATCAGCACCTGGCACTGACCAATCCCCTTACTTCCCCTAACAATACACATAATCAATCTATCACTCGCAGATGCTTATCACACAGGGAGAGATGCCTAGGGAGGGGGCTCCACCTCAGTCCACAAAAATTGGGAAGAGAGGAGAGAGGAGAGAGAGAGAGAGAGAGAGAGAGAGAGAGAGAGAGAGAGGAGAGAGAAGAGAGAGAGAGGAGAGAGAGAGAGAGAGAGAGAGAGAGAGAGAGAGAGAGAGAGAGAGAAGAGAGAGAGAGAGAGAGAGAGAGAGGAGAGAGAGAGGAGAGAGAGGAGAGAGAGAGAGAGAGAGAGAGAGAGGAGAGAGAGAGAGAGAGCGAGAGGAGAGGTGGCATGAGGGAAGGGGAGGAGAGGAGAGGTTTGAGGGTGGGTGCTTATTCTGGGGTCTTTGTAAGGGCAAAATGTAGATAAATAATGCATCTTCATCTATTGCACATTGTGTGAAAGATGTGGCAGTTTTTTTTAATGAATTCAGACTAACTGGGCCCAGCTGGAGTGAAAAGCCAGCCCAGGGAGAAGAACTCGGGCTCTAATAAAAAGAAATGACTCACGCTTCATTTCTGCTCACTTATGTTTTACATTAATAGAAACCAATAATAAGAACCAGTTACCATAAAAGTCATGGACCGTAAATAACACAAATGGCAAATACGTATCATCAAATCTCCCTCACAGCTGGACAAGATGACATGGTAGATTTGGAAGTACTTAAAGATATTCTTTATCGGGGCACCTTTACATGTTGCGGTATTCCCTTGCTGAGAGTCCCTTAATGGGATCCATGGAATAAAGGGGCTTGGGTTGACAGGTGTGCTTATCACCGGCTATCTGGCTGTCTAAATGCTTTGGCGGTATCCAGGCGAGTAGCGAGGCACGTTTAATGATATTATTCCATTTTTACAGCAAGTTTTTCTAAATGATCACACAGTGGCAATAAATCCTGGCTTTAATCATAGTTATCTCAGGATCTCTTTTGTTAATTGTCACCACACTCTGTCATCTTTTTGAGGCCATTTCATTGGAATAGTCAGGAGGGACATCAACAAATACTTTAAGTTGATATAATATCCTAGTAACGGGTGGTGATGAATATATGAATATAAATGAAGGTTTTAGTGTGAGTTTGCTTAAAGGTGCTCTGTGTAAAAATTAGCGGCCTCTAGCGGTGATGTTTCAGATTGCAACAAGAGCGCTCGTGCTCGTGTGTGTGTGCGTGTGCGATCTCAAGAGCGAGCATTCACTACCGGCCACACGGAGACTTTCAACGCAACAGCGAAAGCGTCACACACAGGGTTGCCAGGTCTGCACAACAAAACCAACCCAATTGCTCATCAAAACTAACCCAATCACGGCCAAAAATAGTCAAATAGCGTTCCCGGGTGTTTCCCCGATAACAATCATGTTCCAGTGGGTAAAACAATCGCGTCAACCCGTGCACTACACAAACAACCCGCGGAAACAGTGCAGGCATACGGACCTGGCAACACTGACATGCTGGAAACTCATGAAAACGTACTCGGTTACTAACGTAACCTCGGTTCTCTCTAGAGAGGGAACGAGTACTGCGTAATAGCTTACGCTATGGGGAAAACTCTTTTCATCGAGATATTGAAGCCAAAAAATTATCCTTAATTTTTAATCAATGTAAAACGCTTTGCAGCAGCAAGCAGACATAGGCGAGACAGCTTGCGCGCCTATTGGCTGTCTTGCGGCAAAAGCAGCAGCCTATCGAGAGAGGCTCTGCGTGACGTCATGACGAATGGGGGCACTTCGCGCCCATATCGTCAAGTCCCGCCAGAAAGGGCGTGGTCTCGCCCTATAAACAAACTCGATAAGCTGCCATACACTGATTTTTCATTTCTCCTTATAGATAGACCCACAGGGGCTAACCATATGACCATTAAACCACGCAGCCAGGGTGAAAGCTTTCAGCCTAAACTGGGTGGCCCTACTTGTGCCAGTACTCATGGAGCTGCTGCATCGGTCTGAACGATGCGCATGCCAAACACTCAGCATCCGAGCCGCACAGCGGGCAGATAGCACTGAAGTCTAGATAGCCAAAAGCTTAGCTTGTAAGGCAGGCACCTCCAGGTTATAGTATTTTATAAATGTAGACGGCGAGGCCCAGCCCGCGGCCGTACAGATATCTTGCAGGGTGACCCCGCTAGACCATGCCCACGACGAGGCCATGCCTCTCGTGGAGTGCGCTCTGACACCCAAGGGGCACTGCAAGCCCTTGGAAGTGTAAGCCAGCGCTATGGCATCGACTATCCATCTGGATAGGCTCTGTTTCGAAGCGGCAAGCCCCTTGGAACGCCCGCTATACGAAACGAAAAGCTGCTCGGTCTGTCTGAACCCAGACGAGCGGGACACATAAGCTCTTAATGCCCTGACTGGGCAAAGAAGAGTTGCGTCATCCTCCTCATTGAGAACCGGAAGGGCAGACAGGGAAATCACCTGGGCCCTGAACGGTGTGTTGAGGGATTTCGGCACGTAGCCGTGCTTAGGTTTGAGTATGACCTTTGAGTCATTAGGCCCAAACTCCATGCATGACACGCTTACTGAAAGCGCTTGTAAGTCCCCTACGCGCTTCACTGAAGCAAGAGCCGTAAGAAACGCTGTCTTGAAAGACAAGTGTTTCATGTCTGACGACTGGATTGGCTCGAATGGGGCACCTTTCATGGCCTCCAAGACCGTGGAAAGGTCCCATGTCGGGACTGAAGGGGGCCTGGGAGGGTTTAGCCTCCGAGCTCCTCTAAGGAAACGCACGACTAAGTCGTTCTTTCCCAGTGACTGGCCAGACACCGGTTTTGCAAACGTTGCTATGGCCGCCACGTATACTTTGAGCGTGGATGGGGTCCTGCCCTTATCCAGTAGCTCCTGAAGGAAGGAAAGCACTTCCGTAACCCCGCAGTCTACAGGTGAAAAAGCCCTGCGCTTGACACCAAGCAGAGAACACAGACCATTTCGAGGAGTAGAGCCGTCTGGTAGACGGGGCTCTAGCCTGCGCGATCGTGTTTAACACTCCCTCTGGGAGGTAAGCGGGTACCCGTTGATGGCCCATGCGTGCAGGGACCACAAATCCGGGCGAGGATGCCAAATCGAGCCTTCCGCCTGAGAGAGGAGGTCTCTCCTCAACGGTAAAGGCCATGGGGCAGCGCTGGTCAGCTGCATCAGGACAGGGAACCAAGACTGGTTTGTCCAGAGCGGAGCTATGAGTAGCACTGGGCATCCCTCCCTCCTGATTCACTCCAACACCTGAGGCAGGAGTGAGACAGGGGGAAAAGCATATGGGGGGCGGCGGGGCCAAACATGGGCCAGCGCGTCCCGGCTTTTCGAGAAGAATCTCGGGCAATGAGCGTTTTCTTGGGACGCGAACAGGTCCACCTGCGCTTTGCCAAACGTTTCCCACAGCAGCTGGATCGTCTGCGGGTACAGCCACCATTCTCCTGCTGGGACGTTGTTTCTGGACAGCCTGTCTGGCCCCACATTTAGGTGACCAGGCACATGCGCCGCTCTCAGCGAGAGCAGGTTGTGCTGAGCCCAGACCAGGAGGCGTTCCGTCAGCCTGTAAAGGTTTCGGGACCTGACGCCGCCCTGGCGATTTATGTACGCCACCACTGACATGTTGTCTGATCGGACCAAGACGTGGTGGCCTTTTATCTGGGGACAGAAGCGCCGTAGCGCTCTGTCGACTGCTATTAATTCCAAGCAGTTTATGTGAAGGAGCTTCTCCCGTACTGACCACAGGCCAGCTAGCGGTCTGCCCTCGAGCAGCGCTCCCCACCCCGATGTGGAGGCGTCCGTAGACACCACCTTCACACCCGAGGCGATCCCCAGACTCACACCTGACTGATACCAGTCGGTCACTTTCCACGGTTTCAGAGCTGAAACGCACTGAAGGTCGACCCTGAGGCGAAATAGACCCGCGGTCCACGCCCTGGGGGAACTCGTGCTTTTAGCTATAGCTGCAGTGGGCGCATGCGGAGCAGGCCCAACTGGAGTACGGAGGCTGCTGAGGCCATCAGACCCAGCATTTTCTGAAACCTTCTGAGCGGGACTATAGAGCCGTGGCGGAAGGATTTCGCGACGTGCTGAATATTTAATCCGTGCTTCGGTAACAGGCGTGCCGTCATGGATAGCGAGTCCAACACTGTTCCCAGAAAGGAAATTTTCCGACTGGGGAGCAGTGAGCTTTTCGCCCAATTGACTGTAAGGCCCAGCTCCTCGAGGTGCTCGAGTAATGCGGCCCTGTGTTCTATGAGCTCTGTTCGTGAACGAGCTAGAATCAGCCAATCGTCCAAGTAGTTCAAAACTCGCATGCCCCGAAGTCTCAGGGGGGCGAGTGCCGCGTCCATGCACTTCGTGAACGTACGGGGTGCTAGGGACAGGCCAAACGGCAGGACTGTGTATTGATATGCCTGGCCCTCGAAGGCGAATCTCAAGAATCGCCTGTGATGGGACGCCATTTATATTTGGAAATAGGCGTCTTTCAGATCTATTGACATGAACCAGTCTCCTTGGCGCACTTGCGCGAGGATTTTCCTGGTCGTAAGCATTTTGAACTGGCGCTTCACAAGCGTTCTGTTCAGCAGTCGCAGATCTAGAATGGGTCTGAGCCCTCCATCTTTTTCGGTACCAGAAAATATCTGCTGTATAAGCCCCCTTCGCCCTGAGATAGAGGTTCTATAGCCCCTTTTCTCAGTAGTTTCGCTATCTCGGCTCGAAGTAGATGAAACACTTCGCTTTTCACCGTAGTTTCGACGCGCGCCGTATAACGGCGGGGGCGTCGAGCGAACTGTAGCGAATAGCCTCTCGTTATAGTGTTCAACACCCATTCTGATACCCGGGAAGCCTTGGCCACGCATCTGCGTGAATAGCTAGGGGTAGAATGAAATCTGGGCTCTGGCCGCGGCAGGACGGCCGCTCGAGAGCCCCTGTGTACTGGGAACACAACACCGTGTTTACAGCGTTCGAGGCGGGGGGGGCGCGCTGATCACAGCGGGCAGCCTGGCCGCGCTCAGCTTCTCTATGGCGGGACGCGCAGAGAAAGCGAGCGGGGCGAATCCCGTGGGATTCGGCGTGTGTGAGAGAATGTTGGCACATTTACTACACTGAGAATACTGTCAGCTCGCGCGACTGAATCACTGTTGTTTACAGCGTGCGAGGCGCGCGCTGATCACAGCTGGCAGCCTGGCCGCGCTCAGCTTCTCTGTGACGGGTTGTGCAGAGAAAACGAGCGGGGGCGAATCCCGTGAGATTCGGCGTGTCTGTGAGAAATGCGGGCGCGAGACAGCGGGCACATTTTCTGCACTGAGAAAACTCGGCTCGCGCCGACTGAATCAACGCTGTGTTTACAGCGTGCGAGGCGGGGTGCGCGCTAATCACAGCGGGCAGCCTGCGCGCGCTCAGCTTCTCTGTGACGGGTTGTGCAGAGAAAGCGAGCGGGGGTGAATCCCGTGGGATTCGGCGTGTCAGTGAGGAAATGCGGGCGCGGGACAGCGGGCACATTTACTGCACTGAGAACACTGTCGGCTCGCGCCGACTGAATGTGTGTTAGTTTCGTTTTTACAGAAACCAAGGGACACGCATCGTGTAGTGTAAGCGGGCACTGTGATATGGGCGCGTTCACTACATTTTCTGCACAACCGACCTGAGTCGGTTTTATTTGTGCTAGCCCTGCACCGTGGCGGGCTTTGTCTGGGTGTGGGAATGGGCACTGGGACGTGGGCATTCTTACAACACTTGTAACACCATCGGCCGTGGCCGGAACACCAGAAAATGCACTCTTTATTGGATTTATCTGGGTAGCCATAGAAACGGCTTTTGTGCGCAGGCAAGCGGGCTGAGACACCGGCTGCTTCACTGCGAAATACACTGGGACAGTCACAACGCATGGAACTGAACGAGCGAGAAGTTTTGGTGGAAATCCGGCCGCAGCGGGCTTTACCTCAATCCTCGGCCGGGGCCCGCGCTGAGGGGGGCGGCGTCCAGCAGAGCGAGAGCGCGGTGTTTGATCTCGGGCCTGGCGGCGCTGTTGGTTAGCCGAAACGACGGCCTTTGTGCACAGGCAAGCGGGCTGTGGAACCAGCGTGCTCACTGCGAAATACACTAGAACAGTCACATTGCTTGGAACTGAACGAGCGAAAGTTTTGGTGGAAATCCGGCCTCACGGGATGACCGTCGCTTTCCTAGAGAGACTAGGAAGGCCTTGAGACCTCGGGCTTTATTTCAATCCTCGGCCGGGGCCCGCGCTGAGGGGGGCGGCGTCCAGCAGAGCGAGAGCGTCGAGGAACACGGAGCGCTCAGCTTCCGTCATCTCGGATAGCGTTAGCCACAAATGTTTCTCACCTTTCAGGGAGGAAGGGTCTCGACTGTGACGGAGCTTCGTCTTTCCCGAGAAAGCGTCCGTCCAGCCTGTTGCGCGTTAGTTGCTCGGGCGCCTTTCAGTCGAGGCCGATGTAATCCATGGCTTGAGAGAGCGGACGCATCGGCTCAGTTTCAATGCCGGCTCCGGTAGGTTCGTCGAGCTCAAGTGCGGACGCGGCGGCAGACGGCGGCCGTTGTCCGTTTGGAGCGACTCGAGCGAAACCGGCGAAGCTGGCGGGCGAACCGGCGAGCTTTGGCGGGCAGAAGATAGCTCGGGAGCGCGCTGGGCGCGGCGCTTCTTGCGGCGCGGCATCACGGTGGGCTGGAATGCGGGCTCGGAGAACGACGCCAGGCGAGTCCGCAGAGTCACCATAGGCAGCCGCTCACAATGATGGCATCCGCCGTCAGCGAGCGCGATGGCCGCGTGATCCTCACCCAGGCAGGACACGCAGATGACATGGCGGTCCTCATCGCTGAGTGGGGCTCGGCAAGAGCCACAGGAAGGCATCTTTAAAAAGACGCTGCTCTTTTAGAGGTAGTGGGAGAAACATGCAAATATAGCAAACACACACACTCTAAGGCAGAGGAAAGGATATGTACGCCGGAAAGCGCAGCAGGTACGGCGGCTGAAGGCGGCGAGGCCAGCGACTCCAGGCTCAAAGGCACGTCCCGCTGAAGGCTACAGGTCGACGGCGCGGCTTCTTATCCGGATCCAGCGATGCGTGAGCTTCGCTGAAGAGTTGAAAAATCAGTGTATGGCAGCTTATCGAGTTTGTTTATAGGGCGAGACCACGCCCTTTCTGGCGGGACGTGACGATATGGGCGCGAAGTGCCCCCATTCGTCATGACGTCACGCAGAGCCTCTCTCGATAGGCTGCTGCTTTTGCCGCAAGACAGCCAATAGGCGCGCAAGCTGTCTCGCCTATGTCTGCTTGCTGCTGCAAAGCGTTTTACATTGATTAAAAATTAAGGATAATTTTTTGGCTTCAATATCTCGATGAAAAGAGTTTTCCCCATAGCGTAAGCTATTACGCAGTACGAGAGATACTCTCGTAAGAGAACTCCCACTGCAACGTTACAATAATAGGCTACTTTTATCAGCTTGATGTTGAACTAATGCTCCATGCTCATACCATGATAACGTTACATTGACTGCATTTAGCCGACATGTGATGTTATCTAGCAAAAGGCATTTCACTAACTATTCGTGTATCTTTCACAATCAGCAATGTCAACATAGGTGAGTGTATAATATGATAACGAAAACGGTGAACTAGACTGAACAATGTCAGTGTAACAGTAAGACAGTAGGAAGTAGCATTACTGTACTGAACGTGTCTGGAAATGTTTATTATATACAATATGATAGTAGTGGGATGAGTAACGGTAGACAGTAGATCTAGTACATAAAATGTTACACCTAGCTACTTTTTGTTACCCTGGAACAGTCTTTTGTATTCATGTCATGTCTCATGTATTTACCTTGCTATTTCATTAGAGTTTACTAATGATTCAAAAGCTCTGCCGATGTTGATCCTTGTTTTCGTCCTTGAGTCGATCAGATTCACGTTCGGCCTGACGAGCTTCGGCAGATAAAACTTTTTTTTGTTTTTTATATATTTGTGGAGTCTGTGTTGTGCTGGAGGCAGGTCGTTTTGGGGTGTTATCAGACTCCATGTCGTTAGCTGAAGTGCCGTCGGTCGCATAGACTGTAAACAAGGAGAGAGGCTCGGGAGCGCGCATGCACGTCACATCCGTTGGATTTCGCGGTAAATCCGACCCGGAGACTTCACATATAAATATAAATATTGGCATTCAGAGGTAATAGCAAAACTCGACAAGTGGATCATTGTAAAGTTCCACATAGCACCTTTAAAGGCAAAAAGTTCCATTAACAACATTACATTAAACAAACTACATGTATGAAAAAAAGAATGGATCTTTCCCTGAATTTAAGCACAATATGGCAATAGTTCACCAAAAATAAAAATTCTGTCATTATTTACTCCAAATCAAAACCTATATGACAAAATAAAGATTTTATAGAATGTCCTGGTTGCTCTTTTCCATGCAGTTACCATAAATGGGGACTGGAGCTTTCAAGTTTCGAACAAGACAAAAGCACCATAAAAGTATCCCAAAAATGGTCCATACAATTTGTGCACTATATTCCAGGTCTTATGAATCTCTCATATGAGAGTTCAGTTAATTATTATCAGTTAAGTATGATTCATGAACTAACCTTTCAGAATGGTTTTATAAACTTGATCTACTGATTCATTAAAGAGATCTGGGTCATAAGAACCAGTTGTTCACAAATGACACAATGCTATTAATGAAAACAGCAAGGACAACTAGGACAGAAGTCAAGATTTTCAGTGAATAGCAAAAATGTTAGTCCTTTCCTCACTTATTTTATGTATTTAGGGCCTGGTTTCACAGACAGGGCTTAGGTTAAATCAGGATTAGGCCTTAGTGCAATTAGGATATTTAAGTAACATTTATAAAAAATATTACTGGTGTGACTCTTAAGACAGGAATGCCAGTTACTTTAAGTTAAAACAGTTAAAACATGCGTTTTAGTCTGGGACTAGCTTAAGCCTTGTCTGTGAAACCGGATGTCATATGAACTGCTTTTTTGAAAATCCCTTTTTGTTCCAGCAAAGAAAAAGTCATACAGTTTTAGAATGACATGAGGGTGAGAAAAAGATTTTTCATTTTAGTGGGAACTATTTCCTATAAAGAAATCTTTGGCATGATCTCACCTGTGGCTTTTTGTGAATGGGTGGTAGACGCTCTCTGTTTGGCATAAGATTGGACAGATCAGGAATTATATTAGAGGTCTTCCTCTCTTTGGGAGCCGATCGCGCCAGAAGCGGTTTTACTTTTCTCAGTCTCAGCTCCATCTCATCAGGCTCTTCTCTGAACGGTGAATTGAAAACACCTGGACACTAAGATGAGGACACAAACACAAAAAAAGGTGTTGTTTGGATAAGCAAGGTGAACAAAACAATGTTATGCTTCTGTTAGCATAATGAAGAGAAAATCTGTTCCTCTACATGATTGCCCTTAAACTTTGCAGAGCAAACCTCCAAACACATCCTCATGTCCCCTTTAATAACTCATTTGCTAGCAATGGACTGCTAACAGCTTCCATTGTACATCTCATCATAAGTATCCATGCAAAACCCACAGCAAAACACATTTAGCTTTCAGGAAAAGGAACCCACTTTATTCGGTCGACCACAGCAAAACAATTATACTTGTCACCTCCCCTGAATGGACACACATCCATCACTCTGGCATGTGTCATGTCTGCTAGCGTAAATGTCTGCTAGCTAACTATGAGCTGTCTGATCTTACTGTAGCACTTCAGTGGTTCATGGTTTGGCCTAAGGAATAACAGCTAGAATAATTAGTCTTTAATCAGACGCTTCCTCATATGTGCTTAATTAGCAGCGGATTTTTTTTAAGCTTTGTTACTATATGCTAATAGCTTTTACAGGTAATATGCCTCAGAAAGGCTCCTGCGCTGGTTTGGATAGTGTAGCTTTGGGTGTAACATGGTGGGGGGTACACCACAAAATCCCAACTTGCCTCGGACTTACAGGAAAAGAGCAATGATGTTGACCCTCGTACCGAGGAACTACATCTATGTCAGCGCAGCCACTTTTGTCCAGCGGAATTTTCTCTGGTTAACGATGAACCATGGGAGACCCATCCATTTCACGGAGACAAGGTCAGACTGTGGGAAGGAACATAAGTTGCCCAGCGTAGAGACACGGAGTGAGAAAATCAGGGAGGGGGAGAGCAGAGTTAGACTTGAGATAAACTGAGAGAAAGTAAGAAAACTAAGAAGAGTTAAACCATTCCTGCAACTGACAAGTCTGAGATTGAGTTATGTGGTTTAAATGACTGTCCTTATTAGGATGAATAATGTGCATGGTCACATGTGCTATATTTTTAACATTTACATATGCAGAGGGCCCTCCTATAATATAATTTAAACTATTTATCAAAAGTTTGGGTAAAAAATATAAAAACAACTATGAATAGTTTTATTCAGCAATGATGCATTAAATTGATCAAAAGTGACAATTCAAATAAATGCTGTTCTTTTGAATTTTCTATTCATTAAGTAATTCTGAAAAAAAAAATATTATGTAAAATAAATGTAATATTTTTATTTTGATCAAATAAATGCAGCCCTAATGAGCATAAGAGACTTTTTTCAAAAACATAAAAAACTCACAGACTTTTAAACTGTTATATAATATAATTTTTATAAAAATATATACAAATATAATTTGTTCTCAGTAACAGTTCATAACTAATCATAATTTAATGTCCCCCTGTGGTGAAAATCAAGCTTTTAATGTTGTTTATATGTTTATGTGGTGTTTTTAATGTGCTTTAAGACAAACCATGTGCATATTCATCAGTCAACACCATTGCTGAGTATTTTCTCCTTAAAACGGCAGTGAACTAAAGACGCAGTTTGAAATCGCTGGTGTTTCTGACGTCACAAACTACCTTGTAACCAATCACGTCAATGTGTGATCCTCAACGAGTTGATCTCAGAGCTGGAGCGAGTGAGCAGAGACGGGACTAATTTGCATATTCATAGAACCCCGCATACTAAATGAGGCAAGGGTGTAGTTATATTTAAGCTATTTTAAAGCATGCATAATTTTTTTTTAAGGAAAAAACGTTACAGGGGGACTTTAAAACATTATTTTAACTTATTACATTAAATAAAAAAAAATATTATCCAATCATCAGTTCAATAATAAAATACAAATAATAGTTTTTTTTTCATTCTAGAAACATTTCAAGGGGTCCATGGCTTTTCCCTGGCTCTAAATTTGCAAATTAATTTGATTAAAAGTACTACTGTATTGACAAAAGTATTTGTAAATTGACTATTCTAAATATTTTCAATCAATGGGGCACAGGAAAAAATCTCCTTTTAAAGCATATTTGAACTAGCATGTGGTCCCTTGCATCTGTTGTCCATTAGCTGATGTGTATTATTTCTTGATTTCCTGCCTCAGACTGCAGGCAGCTGGCGGTAATGTCCTCTTGCCCTGTTAGTGGTGTGGCTGGCACTAAGCGTCCAGTGACCAGGGGTCTCATTAATAAAACTGTGTGTAGGATCCTTACTAAAAGTGTACGTGTGCCCGAAAGCCAAAAATGGTGTACACAAAAAAAACTAAATTCAGACTTTTAAAACCGTGCGTGTGCCAGAACCTGCGGAGAATTCACTTTATAAATCCCAGTCAGCGGGAAATTTTGCACACATGCGTCTCGTCCCGAAATAACCATATATGGAGGTTACAACGCCTAGTTTTACTATGCATATCCTCATCTGCATATAATTTGCATATGATTAATCATCCACATGATAACATGTTTAACGGTACAAGACATTAGGAAAATATGAAATACGGATGTGCCGTCACATTACATTAATAAAAATCATTTAGTAGCCTGTCCTTGCCTTGTTTTTAAAATAAATAAATAAAATAGTGTAAAATACATTTCAGAGAAAGTTTTCATAAGCAATTATCTCTGTAATTAAAACATTAAAACACATGCCAGAGGAAAATTGTTCAAAAGCATTGCATCCACAAAAAATATTTCTATTTATTGAATATAAAAAATGTTGTAACATCTCAGTAATGATTTCATGTAGTTTAAGTGTTTAACTCCATTAATGAGAATGGCATATTTAATCTAAATGTTTATATCAGAAGTAAAACATAGTTTAAATCATTCTTTTATTTATTTAAACTGTTACTGTGAACATGCACTGTATTTATGATTAGGACTCATAATAAAGATTTAGTTTTAGTCTTAATCTGCCGTTAGATAGGCTATATAAGCGTCAGTTTCACTAAATGGCCCAACGTGCTGGATATTAGCTTAAAGTGTTAGGCTTGGTATGTGCAATTATATTTGTTTTATCTTTCTGTATATGTATAATTTTCTTTATATTTTCTGTCTTAAAGTGACCAAAAAGACATTTAACTCCAGCTCACCATCGGTGTCGCCAAACTGCTCCATCTCCAAAACGTTCGTACGCATGGGTCGAGTTTGCGTGCAGGTGCGCAAAAAATTTGTTTTTTATAAATCACAACTTATTCGTCGGAAGTGACGTACGCCTCTTTCAGGGCCTGTTTTGTGTGTACGCAAAGGTTATAAATGAGGCCCCAGAGCAGGAAAATGGCATGAGCGGAGTGGCCACAGGAGGCTGTGATGACCATAAAAGCATGAAGGAGAGGCGGCAAAATGAAATATCTGCACAGCCCACACTGCTGCTGAATCAACAACGGCCAGAGCACTTCATCATAATTATCAAGACACATTATAGCCAGAGGGATTTCTGAAAAGAATATATATATCAGCAAATGATTGCAGCAGTTAGGAGCCTGGTCTTCATACTCCACACTGGCACAGTTCCTTTTGATTCTGTGACCTCAAATAAATGCAAATATACAGTACGTAAGCAGGATATACAAGCATGGCCATCTCATTGATTCGGCACTGACCTGTTTAGTGCTCAGGAGGAAGTGGAGTCTTTGAGCCTGGATGGTTCTCCCTTGCTCCTCTTTTTCCAGAGTGATCCGTTCTCTCTCTTTTCTCTGGAGCTCTGCAAATTCCTCTAGGTCTCTCCTGAGAAGCAGAACAGTACAAATAAACCCACAGTTTTTCCAACTCACAGTTTTTCTGTAAACTCTTGTCTTAGTCCAAAGACATCAGACAATGTTCAATACACTTGTGGATTGTTCAAGAGAACAGCTTTACTGACAAAATAATAGTTTGACAGTATGGATTCCTGTGAAACTTATTTTGAAACTTAATACAAAACAGTATTTCTGTTGTATGTATGATAATACATTAGGAATTATTACCAAAGGGTCTTGTTCGGCATGGTATGCACTATGCATACAGTTTGGAATATTGCAAGGCCTTGAAAGCCTATGTAGCAAACAAATTCATTAAAAAATATATAGTAATGAACATGCACAAAATACTTGATTACCATATAAATGATTACCTCACTTTTTCTGATGAATTTTTTTTGCCCATTTCCTCTCCGTAAAAGTAAATCACCAAATAAATCAAATATGCAGAGTAGTTTGGGCTGTGAGTGTGTTTTCTATTGTGATCTGAGGTCACAATGTTCAAACGCTTTCTGACCAGCCTCGGTTTCTTTCGCTTGGCATCCCGTTGTCTGTGTGACCTTTGCCAACCTATATCTCTCGCTTATTATTAATTGCACTGCAGTGGACAAAAGCCAAATAGATTTGTAACCGTGGAAGGGGATCTCGATCTGTGTCTAAGAGAAGGCTGGGGTAACACATAAACCTCATTAGTGTTGATGGGCCAGTAGGGAGACATGGGAGCAGCTAACACAGATGACCTTTGTGTGTCCTTACACAACACAATCGCTATAAGCACCCTGGGCCCACTGAATTGCATCCACTTACTGTAGAATCTACCAATCCACCAGGTGCTAATCACCCTTACCTAGCAACAGCTAGACATGTATGCAGTCAAAAATACAGGCCGTTTACAGCAGACTTAAGTTATCATTTTAGTTACCTTAAAGGTGGGGTAAGCGATATTTAAATAAACGCTGTTGGATATTGTTGATATTTGAAATCAACCCAAACAAACACACCCCTCTCTTCATTGCTCCGCCCTGCTCGAACCCCGATCGCGGGCATGCGAGGCGAGTGCACTAACAACAACGCTAAACACCGCATTCTTTAGCAATCGTCAGCACGACTCTCACTAGCTGGCTCCGTTACGCACGCAATCCAAGAGTGGATGTCTGTTTATCATAGCAGAAGCGTGTCTCATCTCGATTTCTGCAGTCTTTCTTCAAATCTCCCTCTTGCTTCTCTCTCCTCCACTGTCATATGTCCCCCTAATGCTGATTGGCTAGACACGTTTGTTGTTGTTTGTATTTGTGTTGGTCCGACTAACTTCCAAACAGCGTTTTCAAATATCACTTACCCCACCTTTAACCCTTTTTTTTACTTGTTATTTTTTTCAATATGCTAGCATATGAAGTATATGAATATGAAGTATAATTACCAGAGTGCTTTTTGACATTTGTCATAATGGAATTTCAGTATTATCTATAAATTCTCAAATTTCCAGTAGTTTAATTAAAAAATATGCAAAGACCAGCAAAAGCCACCTACTATGAGTCAAAAAATAAATAAAAAAATGAAACACACACACACACACACACACACACAAAACAACAAAAATATGATTAATTAGGAGAATTTAAATGCTTTTAAGGTGGAAAACATCAAGATCAATTTGCCCATAAAATGGGATTTGGTATCCTTCTCTGTAATGAATGCAGTAATTTGTGTGATTAAGCATATGCATAGCATGGCCTGTGTATTTTGGAGTCTTGCTTTGATAAAAGACCTGCCCTAAATACTATGAAATGTTTATAAAGAAAAAAAATTAATAAGGCCTGCAGTTAAGGAGTGAGTTTCACAGATGTCCTTGAAAGGGACATGAGAGCGGAAAAAGTAGCCTGAGCAATGGGAGTCCATAAATTTACCCTGTGCTTCCAAAGAGTTAAAGATTTGCCGTGCTCAAACATTACAGAGAGAAATGTATCTGATTATGGCAGTAATAATTACCCAGCTGTTTATTACAGATAGAGAAATAATTCATGCAGGCAATAGGCCATGGTGGCAATGACACTCCACATTTAGTAAATATGCAAGCCGCTCAGTTCTAATTACTCAAGCCCAGAGGAAGCCCTTATTAAGTGCTGGAACTTTAAGTGTCTTCTTGACAAGTGATAAATTGTTACATTGCACAAACTCTTGCTGTGGAATTGCCGCGGTGAACTCAGGTCTTGACTTCATTAAGGTATGCAGAGAAGGACAACTGAATGAAGATGGACACTGGAACATAGCGGGCCTTGTCATCAGGCTAGAGCTAATGAAACACACAGATCGTTTTGCATTGGGAGGAGGGGGATCCTTCACCGCTGGCAGGGAGAGAGAATGAGAGAGAGGGGCCGCCCTGACATGGGCAGTCGCTGGCCTCCTATCATTGGCATGCCGGGTTAGTCTGCTTGTGCTAAATGGGAACCATTAGGAAAATTTTGAATAATTTATTCAATGCCGGAGCTGTACGGATTAAAATCCTGGCACTGAGACCTTTGAGGGGTGACTAATCAGTCAGTGGGTGATCCTGAGCCCAACGCGGAACAGATTGTCAGAATCAGCGCAGTGATCTTTCACTTCACATCTATGACTGATTCATCATGACCTCAGAAGCATTCCATAAACAACTAATTAATGCACTAACAGAGCGAGAGAGAGAGAGAGAGAGAGAGAGAGAGAGAGAGAGAGAGAGAGAGAGAGAGAGAGAGAGAGAGAGAGAGAGAGAGAGAGAGAGAGAGAGAGAGAGAGAGAGAGAGAGAGAGAGAGAGAGAGAGAGAGAGAGAGAGAGAGAGAGAGAGAGAGAGAGAGAGAGAGAGAGAGAGAGAGAGATCCACCAGTTAAGACAGTGTAGTACAGATGGTAGTGTTTTATAGAGAAATGCAGAGTGTAACGTGATTCAAAGTGAGAAACCCATTAAAGAGAACATTCACTTAAAAGAGGTGGAGTAGAACGGACGAGTGGCGATGTCAAGTTATGAGAGTCAAATGATCCTATGAGCACATTAACAGATTCACATTTTAATATAGCTAAATCTTAAGAATTTTATTTCACAAAATATCATTTTATGTCCACATTAAAATAAGTCGACATTGTTTTTATAAGTTAAAAAAGTTTCTTTCACATGATTTTTTTTTTTGTAGGCAACAATGCAACTGAAATCAAAGGCTGATATTAGAATATCTAAATACATTTTGACACCCGAACGAATTTTCAACATGTTTAAGACATGTAGTACATGATGGTCCAGTGTTTTTATAGAGAAATGCAATGTGTTAACGTGATTCAAAGGTGAGAAACCCATTAAAAGAGAACATTCCCACTTAAGAGAGGCTGGAGTAGGGAGACGGAGGGAGGGGGCAGGGTGTTGAGAGTCAGTGATCCAAGGAGCACTTAACAGATTCACATTTAATTTTAGCTAAACCCTTAAGATATTTTCCCACAAAATATATTGGTCACATTAAAAAAAGTGACTTTGTTTTTATCAAAAGTAAAAGATGGCATCTTCCTTTGGCCCCGAAGCATGATTTTTTTTTTTATAAATGTGAGGGCACACACGCAAATCAGAGGCTAATTTTAAATTTCATAAAGTTATTCATTCTCAAGTGACCAGAGGCGATTTTTTCATGACATGCTTTTAATGTACATGTCTCAAACATGCCGGTAAAGGCATGACATTCCTTTGTCTTTGCAAGAATTTCAGACAATAGTCATCTGTGAACACTAGTTTAACGTAATGTACTTTATTTTGAGCAGTGTATATAAAAATGTAATTTTAATTCTTCTTACCTGATGTGCTCGTTCTTCCTTGTCAATCCCTCCAAATATCTCTTGCGTGCATAATAATTGTGTACATACTTCCTCACATAATAGCCCCGCCATCTCCGCTGTATCTGCAAAAAAAGGGTGATTATCAATATATCAAATAGTTCTGATTATCAATACATGTACCTGATTATTATTTTGTTGCCTGTACTATTCCACTGTATGGCTGATAAAAAGTAGGAAATGTAGTTTTATTTGGAATTGCAAAAAGTATTTAGAAGTTAAAAGACAAATCAAAGTCAGAGCAAATTAAAGAAGTTCCCTGTCGCTTTCGAGCTTGCAGTCATTGTCACTCCATGAAGAATGAGAGTGCTAGCTAGTGCCATCTTGATGACAGCACCACTGAGGACCCAAAACAAAAAGGACAGATGTCCTTCAGGCTAATTAGGTGCTTAAACAATAGCAGGTAAAGGAGAAAAAAAATAATAAGGAAAAAACTAAACAAAACAAGAATTGCCATTGATCAGTAGTCAATAGATAATTTTAAATAAAGTAATTGCAAGCTTGGATTCTGAGTTCTTTGTGACCTCTTAGACTAGTAAAATCAATGATGCATATTGCTCAATTAGATCTAATACAAATCCGGCCTCCCTTGTAAACACTGATTTCTATTAAAAGGCTTTTGGTAAAGAGTGTGATAAACACTTTATAGGATAAAGGAAATGACTAAAAAGAAGTGCAACACTGAAGCTTCAATGGTTGTTGTTTTCAGCTTTATTGGGCAAGGGTTAGGAGGAGCAATGACCTTGTTTTTGTATGTAAACTTATGACCACAATTGTATAAAGTGAGATTCATTAGAAAACATCATGCATACATTCCCATGAAGCCTTCCAAACTTTAACTTTTCCATCACACACACAGTCTATGCTTGAAACTGATCCTTCAGTGACTGTTTTCACAGTTGCGCTTTCTTTTTTTCCTTGAGCAGATTTTTACATTACCGGTGCTTCCCGGACATAGCACTCTATCTTTTACAAGGGCTATAAAAGCAGTCTGTCCTGTTGAGCAACTTCTGTTTGTGTCTAAGTGGTGACAGGACCTTTAGTCTCATATTTTGTCACCCCTGAGAAGAGGTCAAGCTTCATGTTTCAAATTAGACTCACATAACCAAAGTGGTAGTGAATAATGCAGGGTGGGCCCTAGATTTGAGACAAAATATTTGCGTATAAATCACTTTCTTGGTTCAAATTTCTTGTGATGTCCAATCATCACAGTAAAAATATGCAATCCTCCACAGAAATGCAACATCCTTCAATAAGCTATGAACTTTTGTTAGACTTATAAAATTCTTTAAAAGTTTCTCCTCATGGAAAAACAATTGTAAAACCAAAGCTTCTATACATACCAATAGCTCTATAAAAGTGCCAATGTATCAATCATATATAAGCGTGTTTGATTTATAGGCTGTGAAACAGAACATGCAAGATTGATATTGCTACCTTTTTGCAACTTAGGCCTTATAAAAGATGAGAAAATATAATAGCAAATTCTTTTATATTTGGAATTGACTTTTTAACTTGCCAGTATGGTTAAGTTAAGAATGCTCACCAAGGTTGCATTTATTTGATCAAATATACAGTAAAAACAGAAATATTGTGTAATATTATTACAATTTAAAATAACTGTTTTCTATTTCAATATATTTTCAAATGGAATTTTCTGCATCATTACTCCTGATTTTAATGTCACATGATCCTTCAGATTTAGTGCTCAAGAAAATGTCTTATTATCAATGAGTAAGGCCAGTTGTGCTGCATATTTTGTGGAAACCCTGATACATCTTTTCAGGATTATCTGATGCATAGAAAGTTCAAAAGAACAGCATTTATTTAAAATAGAAAACAATGTAAAGGTCTTTAATGTCACTTTTGAACAATTTAATGCATCTTTAATGGATTAAAGTATTAAAAGTACAACATTTTATTCAAGTAAGTATCTCATATTATATAGTAAATATATAATAGCTATAGAAACATGTTACATGTCAATAAATATATAAAAAGTAATTTTAAAAACACTCAAAAATCTTTAATATACTTAAGCATATTTTGATTTTGTGACCCACTTTCACTTTAGATTTCAATGCAGTTATCAAACCCCAGTAAAATCTGTTTGTTTACAGGTTTTTATTCGAATCAAATGTGTGACCCACTGACTTTTCACTGACTAAACAGCAAGAGAAATATTTACCTTGACAGCCATCTTATTGTAGAAATTCATCTTCATGATAAAATATGCTGTCTGTGAAAAGAGGGAGATAGCATTACATTGTGACTGGGCCCTCTGATGTTTTCCTAACATGCAAGGAATAAAATCCTCTTTATACATAATACATAAAAGTCATGGAGAAGCAGCAGCAGATAAGAGGGTGGACTGGCAAGTCATACTTTGTATCGAAGGGAAGTGCCTGTTCTTAATACATAATGCAGACATGGCTAGGAAAATCTATGAAAGTCAGGCTGGTAACTAATGGAGATGTATGAAGGTAAAATGCTCTTTGCTGAGTTTGATAATCAATGGAATGCAGCTGAGGATGGACCGACTAAACATGGTGAGGAATATTCACAAGACACAAATGATTCACTCAATGGGGACACAATAAAAAAGAAACTTGATATGAACTACTCTATATGATGGTATAGGAAAGACATGCATATTTTTGATTGCAAATGACAAGAAATCAGACCAAAATACTGTAAGCCTTCTTCCTTTTTTTAAAGAAAATATTTAATAAGAGGCCATGATTTATTGTCTCACTCTTTGTCATAGCATGCAGAATTTTCCATATTACAATTACTGGATTTCCTGGAAGCTATGTAAAAAAAAAAACAATAAAAAAAAAACAATACTGTAACTGTACATTTTAGAAAGACAAAATATTAGGCAACCAATTGTAGGTCATGATTGAACATACAGCAAAAAAAAAAAAAAAAATAAAGAGACAACAACATTTTCCTGAACAATTAAGTCTTATGTAAAATCTATTACCACGAAACCCTTAGGTTTTATTTAAAAATGAAAAAGGGAAAATGACCACTAATATGTCAGCACTTTTAAAACATGGACGAGATAAAAGCATTCCATTGGAAATCAATACGAATTGTCAAATTACAAACTTACACCATATGTATAGAAGTCATGGCATGCCTGTTAACTGCTAAATGTTAATGAGGGTTATCATAACATAATCAATATTACATGTCTCCACAACTTACCTTTACCCTTTGTCTGAAAAGCACCCGGGCAGTGAAACCACGCCATATTTTTTGTATTATTGTTGCGTTTTTTTGCAGGTGACTGAAAAATAAAACACACGACAAGGTGTAATTATACTTCTGTACTTTCAAACTGATTCAATCAAAACTTCATTCCTTTTTTTAAACTGATTTAATCAAAAAGTCTCCTTTTTTCTCGCTCTGCCTGTCCACGGTAGGTCTTTCTTGGACAACTGTACATTTGCATTCATCATTAACCACCCTCTAAATGCATGTCTATGGCAACTCTGAACTCAACATTGCCATCAATTTCCAAAAGGCCATTTATAACTCAAAAAAATCAATGCGTATAGGGACGGTGGCAACCCTGGAGCTGCACTCAAGAAGCCTAGATTGCGCTTAATTGGCCACTTAACACATTGATCAATTAACTAAAGTAATCTAAATTAACCTACTGTCTGGGAGTTTGTCTGCTCACTGCACAGAAATATGTTGAGGTTACACACTGTAGCGCCCTGTGCACTGGCTAATTCTTGCATTTAAAGACCAAATGCATTAGATTTAGGCTTCAGCAACCACTTACTGCTGAGAATATAGAATCATACGCATGTCCTCATTAAGACATCTGTCTACCCTATACAATATGGATCCTAAAAGTGTCACGCATATAGAGTGCAACAGTGCCCACCAACTTTTTTAGTGGCCTTGGTCCGGAAACATTTTTCCCAAAGGGATTTTTTTTAATTCTTCACGAAAGAGTTATTATTCATGAACCACACAAACCAGCTAGAAGTTGAATCATAATATTAACTGAAGCTAAAGAGTATTTAAAATCAGACATAAAGACAAAGGTAAAAGACTTAATGGCTTTAATAAGGGAAAGAACTACAATCCCATAAACTACTGCAAATAACATCAAATAAAAACAATGGATAAATGTAAAATGATTTAAATAATACTGCATTATTCCATAAAAAAATTTAAACTGTTAAAATGTTTTTTTTTTCATGATGATTATTGATGGGATAGACTTGATTTCATAATTTGCAGCGCTCCATGGGAATCGTGGACGCTAAAGAGTTGTAAGAGATGCAATTTGTTTGTTTTCGATTCCCTGATTGGTGGAGATTTCCTTTGGCAGAATCATTGGTAGTTTTTCACCAAGAATTACACTGTTAAATGTGATTATTTAAAAAAATAAGTTCAAATAATGAGGGCTGATCGCTTCAACAAAAGCATTTACCATTGACTAACAAGCTCATAGCTCACAAGAGTTATGTTTTTTAAAGGTTTACGTTGTTAAAAATCAACTCCTGTAAGGAGAAAATTAATAGTATTTTTAATTCAGGACCAGACTGTTGCACTCTATTTAAATGGACTGTCCTGAGGTTGTATAGCCAACTTTAAAAAAAAAATAATAACTTACATAGAATGAATGAATGAATGAATGAATAAATAGTGCTAAATAAAGGGAATGAACTAAAACATGACTGCCACTTATTTTCCCTCTAAACACACAAACAAACAAATAAATAAGTAAACCTGAACTTAAAGAGTTAATTCTTTGTTGTACACGCTGACAAACTGATCAGATGAAAATGAGATCAGAAAAGCTGTCTTACCTGAGGTATGCCCTCACCTGGCAGCCCCGGAACCAGCTCTGAATTCTGACTGCAGCCTCATTCTCTTTCTGTCTGTTTTCCTCCGCAATCCTGTAACATGAGAGGCTTTCACTGAGTTCACCGAATTAACGAGTTATCTTATCTCCAGTATGTGTCTCTGTTATTCTTATAAAAATGCCTACATCGACTGATACAACACAACAAGACAGCTTTCAAACGTAGGGAACTGAATAATTTTCTTTATTTACCTGTTTCTGATGAAATATTGCTTTTTGGCGTTATCAACTTGACTGTAAAGTTTCACAAGTCTCGCCATGTTTCCGGAAGTTTAAAGGTGTCCATGACAACGGAAAGGTCCATGTGCGCGCGGGGAGAGCGAGTGCTCGTCGTCAGTCACGCGCAGTGAAGGAAGTGAAGTGTACACGTCCATAATGAGCGGGAACTGATTTGAGTGATCTAGAGAGGCTTTATCATCTGGAAAACAGCTCTGTTCTAATTTGGTAAACATAATTTTCTCAATAAATTCTCCAACAACAAACCAAACTTATACATAGGGCAAATTAATGTTTGTTTGCATGTAATTATTCGTGTTTTTAGGTTATTTCCTGTTGACTGACATCCGTTACAACTAGTTAATTTATGCACACTGCTCTGGAGTCACATTTATAATATGTATTTAATATGTCATAAGTATATCACATTGCAGACGTTACCATAAAATGTATTTTAATGTGTATTTATTTAGTTTCTGTGAACTAACTAGTACCCACCAAGTCTTTTTTTCTTTGCAAACTGAAGGCAATGTAGCTGCTATTTGTTTATTTAAATCCTTGTTACATAAATACATATACACACTTGATAAATTCTTACTGCGAGAGAACATTCTGTTTTTTCAACGTAACATGATTTTGAACAGATCCTTTGAGATAGCATCTCATCTGTTCACAAAACACTTCTCTCTGTTTTCAGATATTCTGTCTGGATGTGATATAGGCAAGATACAAGACGTCTTGTGAGTTCCCGGCAATACAGATAACCGCTGACAGACGCCAGCCAATTTGCTGTCCCGCCACACCAGAGCAGAGCGTTAGAAATATGGGCAGAGGAGTGACCCTTTGGCTGTGTCGCCCATCCATCCGAACCCGGTGGTGGGCTGGCCACCATGGTAATTGCCTGCGAAACAGTGTTTTGACAAGCCAGACGGGTGTAAGCCATCATTCTAGCAGCACGGTGATGAGGTGTCACCTGGAGAGAGCTGTTGAGAGCCCACATGTTTACATGCAGCCAGGTGACCCAGTTTTGCCCTGCATCAGAGCACCACTGCATTCTTCACACTGGTTTCTCTTCTCTAGATCACACTTTACTGATTATGTGAATCACTTTGAATTGGTTGTCACTGCCAAAGGCATCAAGGTTGAGGGGGGTTTTCATAGTCTGTATTGATGCGTCTCAAAATAGTGCAACATTTATTTATTTATGTTTTAATGTTGGATTTTTCATATCTGTTGACTGAAAGATTCTGCGCTGTTGCAAATATATGGAAACTATATGCAAATATATGAAAACAAAAGTGCTGATTAATATGCTATATTTGAAATACTCCTATATTATCCAAAAAATGTCTGTTTAGACACATAGTGAAACACCCCATTCAAGTACCATATTTCTGTTAAAATTTTCACTCTAAAAAAACACACATTTTCCCTTTTACTCTGACCGTGTAATTGCAATGATGGCCGCTATTGCATTTGGATGATATCACCTTCCTCCTCTCCTTTTGTTTCCCTTAAAGGATAAAGGTGTGACTGTTCTGCTGCAAGAGAAAATCATATTTTTATTAGTTGGCCTTTATCTGGGGAAAAAGGTAATGAATTGAGTATTGTGTAAGATGGTTTAATCTGCAGGTGTTCTATCATTATTTGCAGTGTGGTTCCACTGAGACAGCAGTAATCCATTAAGAAGGGGGCTGATCCTGCGAGGGGTTTGATGAAGTTGAGGCTCCTCTGCCCCATGCAGAAGGGCGTTTAGTGCTGCCGGCCCCACTGCTAGTGTGCAGGGATATATCATCTGCGTACTCACTGTTTCATCATAGCTCTCCTTTTCTCTACTCTCCAAACAATCTGCAGAGCTTCTGACTATGGGTGACCAATGGAAACGCAAAATCCTTTTTTTTTTCGGACCCCTCAAAATATAATCGGGAATAATTTTTTATTCATCGCATTTATACAAAGCTTAAAAATCTGATTATTCTTCAACTCTATATGACTTCATTCAAAACTTACACTACCATGCATGATGGGATTATCATGCAAGCTATAAGTACACCCAGTACGTACGCCTGCTGCTTATTATTATAATCAGGTAATTCATGTTATTTTCCATCCTCCTCCTATTTTGCATTTCCTTTCTTCCCCCTTCATCTTCTCCTGTTTTCTCTGGCAGACATAATATCAGCTAGAGGAGTGCTCTGTTTCATGTCCTGAAGAAAGGCTTAGCTTACGTGTGATTGAGGTCTCTCCCATCTCACACGGGCGCTGTGTTTGCGGATACGGTGCCAGAGAAGCAGATGCAAGGGCCTATTTGATGGCGACAAATAATAAAACGTATCATTTGCGTTTGCAGTTTCTCCTCCACTGTATCAGGCGCACAGATGCTACCACACAGTTTTATTTGCCAAAAATCATATGGACTGTAGTTAATGGAATAGGGAGTGTTTGCCATCCAATTTTGAAAAGAGCTGAAGAGAAAATAAATCAAGCCACGTTGCTCTCTGTTATCTTGCTATGGCTGTGAACGTCCACCGTAAGCACAAACTTGCTTCTTTTTATCGTTTTAACCATTCATCTGTCGGTTACGCCTTCATCTCTATTGAGTCAGACTGTTTTTGTTTTGCGGCTGTTGTGTTGTTGTTGTCATATAGATATTGCCTAGAGGCCATGAAAAAAAACCTAATTTAAATCCTCCTGGGAAATGTTACACCGTAGTTGTATTTCTGAGGTGTTTACTTCCACTCTAAAAATCCCTTTGCAAGAGAGGAACGTAGGACTTGAAACATTTGCAAAAAGTAGAGTGGCTCTGTGTTGCCAAGATTAAGCAAGACTTTGATTTCTGGAGCTCGCCAGTGCCAGCATTACTGTGTTGTTGTCAATAATGGCAGTTTGTGAAGGAGTGAATGAGACTACAAGTCTCCTGGGATTTGCTTGTCACAGTGTTGTTTGGGTTTGTTAATTTTATTGTCATACAAATCCCCTTGTATGCACTTTTCTTTTGTCTATAGTGTACTGTACTTACACTCACTGAAACATAAAATGACATTTCCATCCTGCAGGGAGCATCTTTCTGATGATAAAAACATGACAGTGCATTTGTTCAAACATGGCTGTGTAGTGTGATCGGTAATCAAATGTGACGACTTTGGTTGTGACTTTGGTTTTGATTATTTCAATTTCTGTAGGGCTGAGACTGTCTGAGTCAACATAGTTTAATCTACCTGACTACTATTAAAGAAGCAGTTCATCCATAAAACAAAACTCACCCAGTTAATACAGAAATATATATAATATATATATATATATATATAATATATATATATATAATATATATATATATATATATATATATATATATAAGATATATTAGATATTAATATATGAAAATATAGATCTGCAAAATAAGGACGAAAAAAAAACAATTGTGTATGCAAAATTATGAATATATATTTTTGTTATGATTTATTTTATAGATTTATATCAGATTATAAAATGTAGTCATAAAATCTATTCTAAAATCTAATGTATAGATAAATGAACGAGAAAGAACAACATTGTATTGTAATTGTATATATATATATATATATATATATATATATATATATATAATATATTATATATCTATATATATATATATATATATATAATACCAGTAAAATGTATCTTATTTATTTGATTATAGAATGTTTTAATGGATTGATTTAAACATGAAGAAAAAAAAAGATTTCTTGTTTAAAAGTGTTTGTAATTGCTGGGATTTTAATCTTAAACTGAGTAGTATACAAAGCTATCCATCTTGTGGATGGGAGGGGGGGCAGCTCTCGTAAAGACCTTGACCTCTGAACTCTGGCCTATTTTAGTCATGGTCCAGTGTGCTCCATCCAGGGCCCGATCCCATTTCTAGCTTTTTGTTTGCTTCATTGCCCACCTGAGCCAAGCAAAGGATTTGTTGCCTGTTTACTTGCCTCTATATCAATGGCTCTGTCCACTTTTATAGGAGCTATTACTACTGAAAGATTAGTTTTCATGGGTCTGATGACATGGGACTTAAGTAAGTTGTTGGTTTAAAATACTATTTGACACTGAAAAGTTTTCTGCTTTTACTATCAAATCAAGAGAGTAAGTGGAGCACAGTGGCTGGACACAGGCACTCGTGGAGCAAAATGGATTTCTGTTCAAAGAGACCTTGGTGGGCTTTTTATCATTATTATGGACTGGACTAATAGAGTGTTTTTGTGGTCAGTTTTAGGAATAGTGGTCTGTTTAAAGCATAAATGAGTATTTTTATATTCAGATAATTGAATATTAGCTTATATTGTAAATTGGGTTTCCACTTAGTAAATTTTGTAGACATTTAGGCCCGGTTTCACAGACAGAGCTTAAATTAAGCCAAGTTTAGGCCTTAGTACAATTAGGGCATTTAAAGGTGAACTAATCAGGTTTTTTACCTCAACCGAACAGCTTCGGAGTCATTGGAATGGTTATATTACTCTTTTCGGGTTGAATGGTGGTCGTTTCGGACCCCCCTATCGCATGCGAGCGGAAAAAACACACTTGCAACTTTGTGTCGCGTGATATCAGTTCTCGCGATGTAACGAATTGCTTTACAGCAAAACAAAATCGGATAAAATTCTGATAAAATGAGCATCAGAAATAACCTGGTGCCGTATACATGTGGTTTTCGAGGCGCACATACAATACAGACTGCCGACAGTTAAACAGGGCGCGCGCAGCTCTTAAAGAGGCCACACCTTATTTCCACTCGTTACAGCTTCCATCCTACTGAACAGGTACCGGTATACAGGGGGAGGGGATCAGGCCGTGAGTGCAGAGACATCTCTGCATGAGTGCTATTTACGACAGTACAAGTACTCCACAGTGACTCTAGGGGGCGCTGTTTGACAAAAACGGAATTCCTACTTAGTGCACTTTTAAGTAGCTTTTATAAACATGCCTTAAAACACATTACTGGTATGCATCTTGAGACAAAACAATGGCACTGACTGACATATTTTAATATACGTCAGTGCAAGTTTCTTAGAGTTAAAACATCTCAAATATTTAGTCTGGGACTAGGCTTAATTATTGTCTGTGAAACCAGGGGTCTTGTTTGAACATCAGAATTTGCAATGCTGCAACATTCTATTTGCATTGGCATTAATGGATAACAGTTGACTTTGTGTTGTTAATGGATGTTTATTGAATTAATGTGTGTATTCCCAGTCTAGTGGCTTTATTGACAACGACACAGATAAATTTCATGAAATTTTCTTTTACTGCTTATCTCTGCATATCTAACTATTTCCAGCTCTTTCGTTCTCCTCTCTCTCTCTCTCTCTCTCTCTCCTCTCTCTCTCTCTCCTCTCTCTCTCTCTCTCTCTCTCTCCTCTCTCTCTCTCTCCTCTCTCTCTCTCTCTCTCTCCTCTCTCTCTCTCCTCTCTCCTCCTCCTCTCTCTCTCTCTCTCTCTCCTCTCTCTCTCTCTCTCTCTCTCTCTCCTCTCTCTCTCTCTCACTTGATCTCTTTCCCAATCATTATTGCTACGAAATTATACTTTAAATTATCCAGCTATCATTTAAAGAGTTAACTACTGCCAAGTTATTAAGCCGCAAAGGTCAGACTTGTTTCTAAAGGATTATCCCTGTTAAGGAGTCGGAAAACACTAAATATTTCTAATCCTATGTTATTTGCCGCTTGGCTGGTTAAAAGCTACTTTAAGCCTCATAAAATTAAAACAGAGCGTTCCCTCAGCTGTGGCGGCCATTGAATTTGGAGGAAGAGGTACAGAGCCAAAATGTTGCGACAGAATTAAATGTCAAAAATCTTCTCAAGTTGTAGATATATTGTTCACACTGGGTGGTTTTGATTAATACATTTAATCTAAATCATGTGAAGGTTCTCCTCCTTTTATCCATAAAATGCAATAGGACACAAATCAGTTTTACTGTAGCTTGATAACAATTGGAAAATAATGCATTTTCCCACCCAATAAATTGTTGCTTACACCCCTAACCAAAATCAATTCATCTCCCTCGAATTTATTAAAATCCCAGCCATAAATCTTCCACAATGTTTGTTCATCTGCTTTTGTGATACATTTCTATCACGTTTGTTCTGGTCTAATGTTTTCCCTGTCGCTCCTGCGTAAAATGGAAAAATCTATTTTGGACCAATTGAATAGTTAAAGAAGTGCGATCCTGGTGAGGTGCTGTAAATAGAATCGATAAAGATGGCAGTGTGCGGTGAAGATAGCACCTTTCCCCTTGAGTTTTTGATTAACCCATCTGACAGTGAACCTGACAGCAATATACCGGTGCTTTGCACGGGAGGTATTCCCTGAGGCCCTCTTTTTGTCTTTTCATAAACCGTTCTAGACATTTTTAAAAGAGTTTTTATTGGCCTGTGTGTGTGCGCACATGTGAGCCTGTACATGCTTTTCTGATTGTAGTTTTTCTTTTTGCCCAACAAAGGTGGCGGCTAGAGAGACTATTTTTTTTCAGGCCTAATAACTGCATTCGGTATATTTAGAAATGATTTACACAATTCCATGTCATCAGATCTTTACCTGAGGCAATGAATTGATTGGCCTTGTTAAGAGTATGTTGCACAGCAATGCCATTTAAAATATGATGCAAACCTCATCAGATGCTGTCAACATCCTGCTAAGACTTTGGTAGTTTCTATCTCATGCCAAGATTTTATATTACAAAGAGATGGTCCTCAATCCATCTGTGCTCTCAGACTAATGATTTGGGTGTGTTTCAAATACGAGGATACAATACGCCTCATTGCTGCACATTGTCCAATTTACTCTTGATCAATTACCCATACTACACAGACAGGGTCAGTCGAGAGAAGCAGGGCTTTGTGATTTATTCTAGGTGTTAAAAAATAATTTGTTTGGATTAATTAATTATGCTAATAATATGGGACGAAAACAGATGTTTCCCCTCCTAAGACTTTAATTACATGCTCTTGCTTTACCTAGAAAACAACATTTTAAAGTAGTTTAGTTGAGTTTTAAAATCTTAAAGGCTGTCTGAGTGAACCCATGATTTTAGAATTAGTGCTTCATGAGAAGTTGCATTGTTTATGCAGACTTTCTTCAAGTTAATCTTTAAAAATACAAATAAATTAATAACACTGTTAAAATGTAATCTTTAGCAAATCTGAAATTCACTTCTAGCATTTGAAACAATTGTTTTTAGTTTTACTGTTTTAGTTTTGATTTATTTGAACAAAATGCTTTAGAATTTAAATAGTGGACATGTTCATTGGCCATATGTGAAAATAATTATCAGCTTATCAGTATCATCTAGAAAGTTAATAGGGGAGCCTCCCTAAAAAAGATGACTATATTCAACGTACATTTAGAGTAAATGAAAGAATAAAAGTATTCTTCCTGTAATCAGTTCTGTACCTACACAAATGGCGAACACGTTTTTGGAATTTCCCCGTTCCTTTGGTGTTGAATGTGTGGTAGGGCTGTCCTCTTCCTTCAACAGGAGCTGTCATCATAATGTGCCAATCATTCTGTTCTCTTGTCTGTCAGCTTTGATATGGTAATTTACCCCGACTGACTGCAATAATGACCAGTCTTCTGGGTGTGATTAAGTGCATATCTCTTCTGCCTGGCCCAGCTAAACCAGAGAGAGCCACACTGACCCTTGTGTGACTGCCTGGAGGCCCCTGCTGTCAGTCCCACGACCACCTTAGCACACTCGACTTCAACGTATCACAGAATCAGCCTTGATGCAGCAGACTTGAACATTTGCTTCTTTATTTATATTCAGTTTATGTAATCAGAGCCCTTATAAAATATATTTGATTTTAATGCTATTGTAGGCTTCCACCCTTTCTTGCATACATATCTGCATATCTGCCTTCAGTATATAATGTAGAAGCGCTTTGAACAAATTGCAATATACAAATTCCTAATAAGCCTTAATAGCTTTTATGCTTATGACATGCTCATGATACATAAACAGCACTAATTGCTTGTGAATAATGCAGATAATGATGACTGCTTTTCATTATCCAACTGTGTCTTAGCAGAGGATGTTTTTAGCCAGCCGGCATTTGGTTGTATTAGAAGTACAATTCATAACGGAAAAAAATGCCTTTATGTTTATTATAACCTCAACAATACAGCTGTTTTTTATCTAGGCATGGAGGCATCTAACGGTTTAACGTCATAATGAAATTTTTCGATATAGAGGTTGATTCTGAAACTAAGAGCCAGTAACGTCCTGCATGCAGAGCATGAGAGAGGAGCTGCTGATAAAGAGACACAAGCTGTCCGCTGTGATGTAGTTAAACTGTTATCGATAGCAAGGAGGAGACATAGATCATTCTGGAGTGTATTTTTGTGCATGCCCGTTTACATTCTGTGAGCGTGAGGCCGTTTCTCACATCGTTCAGCCTCAATGTCATTTAGCTTCAATGGCAGAGAGGTGTGGCTACAGCCAATGACTTTAACAAGACGTTTGCTGTTTTAATATTTATGCTTAACATATGTGATAACCAAGACATATCTGTACATTTAGCAGTCTAGTGTACTTGACAAGGATTTCCAATTTAGACATTTTAAAGATGTTATAAACAGAAAATAAATAAATAAATCTCAGTTTTGTAGTCAAGACCACCTTACCAAGACCAGACCAGTGTGTGTTGAGACCAAGAAAAGACCAATACTTTGAGGGATTGAGACCAAAACAAGATCTTACTCATGTACTTCTTGCAATCATATCTTGAAATATGTGAGAATTTGTATTCATTTTGGTGACTTTTTTTAAACAATCCCTCGTTGATTCCAGACCCGTCACCAGGTACAACAGTAACAAAAGAAATCGAATTAGAAAAAAGTTATTGATTGGATTTGAAGCAGTAAGTTTTTAATCCAATCACATTAATGATGTTAACAAATAAATCAGACAGTTCACCGCCGCCAATTCTGGTCTTCACCTGTTTTGAAACCAAATCTTGACAACATTACAACAACAACATTACAACACTAATGCTTTCCCAAGCTGCATTTATTTGATCAAAAATACAGTAAAAGAGTATTGTGAAATATTATTACAGTTTAACATAACTGTTTTCTATTTTTAAATATTTCAAAATGTAATTTATTCTATGTAATGGCAAAGTCAAAATTTTAGCAGCCAGTACTTCAGTGTCTTCAGTGTCATGATCTTTCATGCTCTTTAAAAAAAAAAGCTAGATCTTAGTTGAGAAGCTTAGTTTTTAGCTTTGAATACGTATTAAATATAATGGACTCCTCACAGTCAGCCAGCACAGAGTGAAGTGCTAAACAGGCCTGTGTGACTCAGTGCTGAACCGCAGGTTAAAAAGTCACTTCAGCTAGTCTATATCATCTGACAGGAAATGTCATGCTAGAGGAGGCTGATTCTGGATCTGATCTACAGCAAATTTCTATCTCATCCACCCCCTCCCTTGCCCCCTCTCACCCACTCCCACAACAGCTTAACTGCATGGATTTGCTGCTGAAGTTTGAGCAGTTTGAAATTAAAATGTATTGCTCATTCTCAATGTATTGATTCACACCTTGCTGTGTCAATATTAACTGCAGCTAGTTTTTCAATAAAAGTAAAGATCTACGGGACGAGCAGAGTGGGTCTCTCTCTCTCTCTCTCTCTCTCTCTCTCTCTCTCTCTCTCTCTCTCTCTCTCTCTCTCTCTCTCTCTCTCTCTCTCTCTCTCCTCTCTCTCTCTCTCCTCTCTCTCTCTCTCTCCTCTCTCACACACACACACACACACACTCACACTCACTCTTGTTCATTCTCTCTCTATTAAATCTGAGTTAACTTGTTTCAAGTTTTAGCACAACACTTTCATTTACAATACATTAGCGGCTGAAGTCATATTGTGTACTGATGGATATTTCATTTTATTCTGAAAGTTTTTGAATATCAGTGTGAAGTAATGTCTCTGATCTTGGATTTTGTCTTTTAATTTTAACTGTGTTGGAATTATTTGTACCAATCCCACCATCCACATTTGCACATTTGTAATTGAGTATGTGTTATTTTTATGTAAACACTTTTTTAATTGTAATCTGTATCTATATGCAAACTACCCCAGCTGTTAAATGACAACAAAACTGCATGACAAGAAGAAACTTTGTGGAACTACTAGTTTGTAGGCTATTCCTCAAACTGAAAAAAAATATACATTTTGAGCCATATATATTTTTGAGCCAAAATAATTTACTCTTCAGTGTCACATGATCCTTTAGAAATCATTCTAATATGTTGATTTAATGCTCAAGAAACATTTATCAACCCCATAATACTTTTTTTTCCAAGAATCCCATATGTCAGATCCATTATAAATTCCCAAGGGAACCCATGACAAGCAAACTTTCTGGGTTGGCCTACATTATGATTAAACAACTTTATTTGTGCTCAACAAGGTTTGCTTAACCTTTTAGAAATCAGAGATTATCGCATCATATGCAGAAAGGAAAAGCTACAAGTTGTTTGATTAATTTAACCAAATATAATAAAAGTAAAACATGAACCAGCAAGATGAATTTTATGACACATCCTTCATCTCTCTCTCTCACCTCAGTGCAGTGGCTCTGTCAGCCTAATCCTATTCCTCCTCTCATTGTCAATACCCATCTAATTCTACTTTAACAACAGTAATTGTCTGGTAGAGTAGAGGCTATAGATTTGCTTTCCTGATGACTCCTTGACTTTTTTCCATTGGTAATACTAATAGAATTCCAAATCCTCGCCACTGTGATCGTGTCATGAGTAGGTCAACAGTTATGTCAAGGTCCTATTGGAAACTACACATCTAACATCTTAATTTAGATTTAGACCCCCCCCCCCTCCCCTCTCTCTTGACTATTCCTCTCTCATTCCGTCTTTCTTCTTCTAAACTAGTCATGTATGAGAAATTGTGAACGGCGCTTTCAAGCTATAAGGCACTCGTTCCATTATTACAGAATTCATTTAATTCTGCGACATTCAATTCTTGCATGTGAATTATTTGGCCTGGGCCATTATTGGATGCTTTCCTGTCGGCAGTTGAAGGATTATAGATTTGATTTCCATACAGCTGGCATCTTCTGGGAGGGACCGGGTGACTACTGCTCATTTATTTTTATTTATAGACTTTTGAATTGAATTTCTGATCAATGAGGGAGGACGGTTTGTGCTCGCACACTAAGTTTCAACTGAAACAAAGAGCGCAGGAGAGAACTCAGAGGAACACACAATTGATTGTGTCTTCGTGTGGGGCTGGGTTTCGGAGGATGATGTACACTGTATCGTCCCGATATAGCTGAGCCACGGCTAGGCTCATGAGAGTGCAGTTACCTTGTAAGGACTGTGAAGGGCAAGAGGCCTTCTGTTTGTGACTGGAAATAGTTCACATTGTGTACTAAAAACACTGTCCTCTGGGAACCAGATTTCATATTTCTCTACAGAATAAGTCTATTTTAACAAATGACCTAACCATTACATATTTGTTCAGCTCCTTTGGTACATAATATTTACTCCCATGTTTATCATTTCTACAGTAGGTGTTTTAGTTATTCAACACAGAGGCTTTTGACATCACATACTCTATTAAGACTCATAGGAAGATTTTTATCTTGTTTCCAGTAAATAGTTACCCAATTGGAAATTTTATTGCTCCAATGTTGCTCATTCCTATCTTTGGAGATTTATTTTCAAAAAACTGTTCCATATTAATTCTAGAAGAGACATGTGTGAAGTTATTTAGGGTATTTATCTCATGAGTAAAATGTATGAAGCTGGAGACTACAGTGAAAGTCTCCATTTACTTTCTATTCATTCACCTGAATGCATTTTTAAAATTTCTGTCTTGTCAAGTTGAAGTGTTTAATATAGTGTTTTAAATTGTATGGATTGTGTTGTTTACCTTGTGTTTGACATGCAAATAGCCTTGATGCTAACATGGTGTTAACAAGTTCATAAACAAACAAACCCTCATTGTCATCTGGACAGAGGTTTTCAAACTACGGTCTGGGAATCAGCATTTACCATTATGCATTTCTAAAGAATGATCAGAAAACATTAATTAAATTTTTAAATGAAAAGTATTTTTTTATTATTCGAAATGACAAACTATATACAGTTTTTACCAATTCTATTTTAGTAATTTCTTTTTAGTGCAATAACAATTCATTTTAATTAATAATTCATTTTATTTTTTAAATTATATGTATTAGAATTTTTCATAATTTAAAATGGGTCTTTATAAATTAAATATATAGATCCCTTTATATTTTAGGAAGCGGTTCCCTCTAAACAGTGTATCATAATATTTAAGTGTCTTTGGCAATACATTTTTTTTAAACCAGATTAAAGTGATCTCATTTGTGTTTTGTTCCCTCTCTAAAATACAGTGAGTTCCACTCTACCTGCAGCTCTGAAATATTTGTCTTGTTTCCGTCCCTGATTTTAGATGCCTTAACCTCCATGTTCAGCTGCCTTCATCTCATATTATAATACATCTACTCCCTGCACGGGCCCACCACCTCAACACAAGGCCACATCCAACCATGTACGGTAACAAGGTCAGTGATGAGAACAGGCTCCACAGACTGGGATTAATTTTCCTTTTTACAGTTGCTTTTTATGGTTGCCTCTTTTTTGTTTCATGTGCTCTGTCGGTGCGGAGCTGTTCTAAGTAGGCAGCACTTCATTAGGTCAGCCTGCAGGCGTGAAGGTTCCTCTCATTACTGAACACCGTACCTCCAGCGCCCCGGCGCTGATGGAGCTTAATGGGACTGAGTATGAACTTAAGGACCTGATTGAGGCCATTTTCCAATTCCTCAATAATTAATATAGTCAGACATTTTGAAAATATTATTGGTCTTGAGTCAGTGGGCTTAAGGAGGAACTTGTGCTGACCAAGCGTTCCCCTTTCTCCGTCTTTGTCCCCTTCCGTTTGTCTCTTCCAGTATATCTGGATCAGATTTTCACCAGTGTTGGAAAGAGGAGCGAGGGAAGAGCGTAGACTTGAACGGGGTGAAAAGGTAAATTAGGTTGTCATGCTAATTTAGTGTCAGGTGACTGTGTAATTGAATGCATAAGGGAGGCAGTGGAAGTAGGCTGAACTTGACCCATCTAAAACGAGCTGACCTTGAACCCCCCCCTCCTCCTTCCGTCGCTCCTCGCAGACCCACTTGCACCAGCGGCTGCCGATTCACACTCGCGCTGCCCTCAAGATCCATGTGCTAGAGGTCAGCAAATTAAGCCAATAAATCTCTCAGCCTCTCCATGGCTGTAGACATCACTTACATTAAAACAGGACGTTTGCAAATTTTGACTCTTTTATAAATGTAAATGCAGCCGTACTCTCCCGAATGTTCGTGTGAAATTTTACGTTAACTTTTTCATAGCTGTACTTTGGTGTCATTTTCGAGGGCATAGTTCATGCATAGTCCATGTGTATGGGCAAATGGTGTTTTGCACATGCAGTACAAACAGTTTTTTGATCGAATCGGAATGAAAATGGCTTTCTAAAGCTCTTGTCTTGTTTGCTTTAGCGCTCGTGCTGGAACAGATCCTTCCCGCCGCTTCTCAGAATGTCTTTTAAATAATTCACAACACAATCACACCTGTTTCCCCTCGATCAAAAGATGGATATCACAGGTCATCCATTCTTCCAGATAAAGGTGACCTCTCCTTTCTCCCTTTAAAAGACCATCTCAGTTAAGGCTTTTTCCGAAAGCACCTTTGCTCTTAGGAAAAGACAACTTTTACCTTGTACTTGCTCTCATTATGTTTTGCATCCAAGCCCTGGTGACCTTCTCTTAACTGTGCTGGAAATTTATTGCTTGAAACGCAACTTCTTCTAAGCATGGGGAAACAATGTGCTGCCCGTATCATTAGGAGAAAGAGAAAAGGGGGAGTGTGTGGAAGGTGTGTGTGTGTGGGTGTCGAGGTATAGGATTTAATCAGAGACACAATGAGGGGACAGAAAGAAGGAGAGGACATCTAAGGGATAAGGGCACAATGAGATGCTAGAGATTGAAAGTAGCATGGAGTATTCCGGTGTGTGTGTGTGTGTGTGTGTGTGTGTGTGTGTGTGTGTGTGTGTCTGCATGTGTATATACGTGTGAGACACAGACCGAGCACAGAGAATTCATTAACTTGGAAAGGCAAGATAGAAGCCTTTGAAGGACAGCCGTGATCCATCTGGCTGTGTGTAAACTTAAGAAAAGCTCCTATAGAGACTGTATTGTCTGTATTGGTACAAAATAGGAGGGTTCATTAAAAATGTAATTTCATTTTTTTTAAATTTAGGTCTGTTTAAGATTTTTGACAAAATAATGAAGGATTTTACACAAAGTATCCAGTTCAAAAGTTCCCACACCCTTTGGTCCTTAATATGTTGCCTTCTATGAGCATCCGTGACTGTTTGTAATCTGTTTTTGATAGCTGTGCATGAGGTCCTGGTTTGTCTTAATTGTGACACCTCCAGGTCCTGTAAGTTTGTTGGTTTCCCGCATGCTCTGTTCATTTGAGTTTTTTCCCACAGTTACTGTATGATTCAACTTTGCCATATAATATATATATACATTACCGGTCCAAAATTTTGGCTTGGTAAGACTTTTTTGATAATATTTTTTTGTTTTTGTTTAAGTCTATTATGCGTTGCATTTGTTTGAACAAAAACTGTAATATTGTGAAATATTACAGTTTAAAATCATTTTTATTTTAATATATTTTAAAAATGCTGATTTGATGCTCAGTAGTTGTTGCTTAATATTTTGGTGGAATATTTTGGATTCTTTGATTAGAAATAACAAAAGAGCAGCATTTAAAATCAAAATCTTATGGAACAAATACAATTTTTTTACTGTCACTTTAATACACCGTAATCAATTTAATGCATCCTTGCTGAATAAAAGTATAAAAAAATCTTACTGACCCCAAACTTTTGAAATGTAGTACAGTATTTTATTGATGTTCAAGGAGGCAAAACATTAATAACCAATGGCATGTAAATGTTTGAACAGGATACATTTGTTTTGTCTTGGAATATATGTAAATATCTGTTATGCAGCTTTCTCCTAATATTTTATGGTTTTAATTTTTTTAACGTTTTAATACTGTATTTTTACAACTTATTTTTCATTTTTTTTGTCTAATCTTTTATTTATATTTCGTCTTAATTTGATTCTAAAATTGCTAAAACTCTTTCAGATGTATTAAACATATGAGCACAACTATATAATATCTTCTGAACAGGTTTTACAAAATGTATATATTCTGAGCAATAACAGTAAATGGCGAGTAAAGCTATTGGCAAATGATTAAACTCATTGTAATGCCAGAGTATTTTTGCATAATCATCACATTCCAGAGCAGTCATGCCTGTTAGTGAATGCACTCATTTCACAGGCTAATCAGAAGGAAGATTTATTGCTTTGCTTTTATTTTGTACATTATGTCACTAGACATTTCAATGTGACAATATGGATTGCGCTGTTTTAGAGATGATGGTTCCTGAGAGCGGTTCAGTTCGTGTAATGACAGACGGTCTGTTTCCACCACTCGCTGGTTGCTTTCTGTGTCATTGTCTTTAGCTGCGGCACAGTGTGTGGAGATGGATGGAGCCATGTGGGTGAAGCCGCTTCAGTTTCCACACTGCCGGTGCCTTCTTGTCACGCCAACTCTCACTAGACCAATTAATTATGATGGCCTACTTATGATGTTTAATTGTGATGATTTATAGAGTAAATAAATATATTTGCGAGGACAGCATCTGTTCTATCGGGATGAAAAAGGGTGCCGCTTTATTTCTGTTGTTGTTTTTGCTTTGTTTGTTTATTCCAAAGAAAAATAGGACATGAAGCAAAAAAAAAAATGTAAGTATGCTCATTAGGTGTTGCAAAGGGAGGTAGGAAAATTATTATAAATCTTACAGATTAGTAGCTTAGGGAGTCATCTGAAATGACATGTACCATAGCTGGTGTCATAAGCCACAAATTGAAAGGTGGATCTGGATGGCTAAATGGTATATAGCGGTAAATGTATGAAAACATTGTTAAATTGCAAATGGAGGAAAAAAGGTTACTGTAAAATAACTATTTAAATATTTACAGTGTATTTAGTGTTTCCTTAAATTCTTTTTTGCATCCCCAAGTAAAATGCTGAAATAGCTCTTTGGATTTAACTTTTTAGTTGTTTACTTGGTGCAATGCGTTTAAAAAATATTTTGAGTTCCTTGGTATTGTTTTTATGTGTGTGGTCAGAAGATCAGGATGCATGAGGCGAGCGGTCCCTGGTGAGCAGGGCCGGCCGGACAGGGCTTGACCCTTCCTCTGACCCCTCATCATTTCCGCCGCAGGTGACGCATGCAATTACAGGACACCCGACTACTGGCCGTCGTCCATGCTGTTTTCTGTAGGGCCGGTGATTGAATTGCAAATGGCTGACTACAGCGCAACAACTCCACAAACTCAAATAAATCTTCAGCGTGTAATAATGACACGGAGCAGGAGAAGACTTGCAGCTATAACAAGGCAGCCAGTGTCACCCACATTACTCCAGCTTTCAAGAGCCATCATTACCTGCCAGCCCATGCTAAGGTAGCCGGAAAGCAGGCCCAAAGAAAGATGTGTTGTTTGCAGTGGACTATCCAGCCATCCCATCTGGCATGCTGCAAATGGGATTTCTGCCCCCCCCCCCCCAAAATTTCCTCACCTCCCTTTTCATACTAGTCTGACTGAACTTTGCCTGTCACCTCAGGTAGGTTTCGGACGTCCATCACGGCGAGAAAAAGACCAGGCTGTGCGCTCTGTTATTTTTTTTAGCATATTAGCACAATGATGTCATCAAGACCAGGGGCCGTATTAACAAAGAATTTTAAGGCTAAAAGTAGCTCCTAATTGATGAATTTAGGAGCAACTCCTAAAAATAATGGCGTGTCACTCCTAATTCTTAGGACTCCTAAATTTTACACTAAGAGTAATTCACGAAGCATTTTAGGCCCTAAAAGTAGCACCTAAGTCTGGTACAAGCTTAAAAGAAGTCGAGAGGACTCATAACTCACTAAGACCGATTCACAGAGGATTGTAGCGCCATACCACCGCCTCTCCGCAAGTCGGTCCGGGTCCGCGACACAAGCACGAATGCTGCATAGATCTGCAAACAAATCCTCTCCCAGTGTTTGATTTGATATCCCATGCCGAATTTCCCATTTATTCTTTTTTTTCAGCACCAACTAAGACAGCAGCATAATGTGTTTCACACACAAACGCAAATTTAATTATTTGCGCAGGTAGATTACATACAAAGTCAATGCAAAGACGCGAATAGACGCATCATTCGCGCCGGCGTTGCGAATGACGCGAATTGGACGACGCGTTTGCCGCGCTAGTTGAAAGTTTTAACTCGAGCGAATGTTCAAGCGTGTAACTAGACTCTAATTTTTTTCTCTCTCTCTGCCTTTTTAGAATTACACTTCACTGGGGCCTGCAAAAACATGATATGCATTTCGATGACATTATTATTTTGTGTAGGTGTAGGACACAGACATATTTAGATGTCGTAATTCCATGATTTGTTTGCGTCTGTTATGTTCCGCATGATGGCCCTGTCATCTAACAACCAATCACCGTGATCATTGCGAGGAAGCTCGTGCATGAGAATTGACGTCATCCATAGCAACGAAGAAGACTCACTCTTAGTTTAGGAGTTGTCATTTTTCCTTATTAAGAGTAGGTCTGAAAGGCGTTGTGAATAACTTTTAAGAGAAAACTCCTAGCTAAAATATTTTAGTGCGATTTAGGAGTATTCCTAGTGGTAAGATAAAATTCTTTGTGAATACGGCCCCAGGGATCATAGTTTTGTCCTTTTAACTTGATTTTTCTTCTCTTTTATTTTTGATAATAATAAAGAGAAGGGAGGAAACAAGTTCAAAACAAGCCGATCTCAGACTCTTGTATGAGCACCGTGGCCCATTTTGTCGAATCTAACCACTTAAACTTGACCCCAGCAATGGATCATAATTTTGTTTTTGTCTTCATATTTATTGTCTTATATACTATCATTCAAAAGTTTAGGGTCAGTAAGAATGTTTCGCTGTTTTCTTTTTAAAGAAGTCTCATGATCTGATTTAGTCTCATCAGTCTCAGAGCAGATTTATTTGATAAAAAAAACAGTAAAATATGTTTTGTTATTACAATTAAAAATAACTTTTTTCCTTTTTTAAATATATTTTAAACTAATTTATTCCTATCATGGTTTTGGCAGCTGCTACTCCAGGCTTCAGTGTCACATGATCCTTCATTTCTTATCAATGTTGAAAACAGTTGTGCTTCTTAATATTTTTGATACTTTGTGATCAAAACTAAATATTTTAATTATAGAAATATAATTGATTATGTTTTATAATAATTATATTTTATATAAGTATATATATATATATATATATATATATATATATATATATATATATATATAATATATATATATATATTTTTTTTTTTTGTGGACAATATACTGTATGTATAAAGGACAATATGTTTCTATATATATAATTTAAACATATAATTGTCCTTTATAGATATAGTATATTGTCCAAATCAAAAATATTTATAAAAAATATTGTATGAGCAGTGCAATTTTTTAATAATAAATTATTTTATAAATCAAAATAACTTTAATTAACATTTTTTTGATCAACCTCTAGATATAAAGTAGACAACCTGCCATTTGTGTAAGCAGTTTTTTCTTTCAATTAATCTTTCACACAGTTAGCAATAGCACTAACTGATCACAAATGCCTTGAGTCAATACTTTCTGTGAGTAATAAACTCTCTGTGAGATGTAGCAGCTTGCCGTAACGCTCATGTACATGGCTCATCAGTGACCTGGGAGTGCTGGACCCAGACCCTGTGAATCCCCTCTCCTCTTTGTATTGTGTTTGGTGATAAATCTTTAGCTCCCTGAGAGGTGCGGGACTGATGCAGATGGGTGAGAGGGTGATGAAGCAGGACCTAACCATGGCCTCTCTCTCTCTCTCTCCTCCACCCTCTCTCCTCTCTCTCTCTCTCTCTCTCTCTATTCTCTCTTCACTCATCTCCTTCTCATCTCTCTCTCTCCACCCATCACTCTCTCTCTCCTCTCTCTCTCCCCTCTCTCGTCCTCTCTCATCTCTCCCTCTCTCTCTCTCTCTCTCTCTCTCTCTCTCTCTCCTCTCTCCTCTCTCTCTCTCTCTCTCCTCTCTCTCTCTCTCTCTCTCTCTCTCTCTCTCTCTCTCTCTCTCTCTCTCTCTCTTCTCTCTCTCTCTCTCTCTCTCTCGGCTCTGATTGCTTATAAACAGGGTGTCAGGAGCTGCAGATATCACAAAGTGAAATTTAGGCAATTTGTTCCACCCATCAAAGGCTGTTCTGTGCCTATTTTTGGAGGCCCCTTTGGTGCCTTACCATACGTTCCCACATAATTTATTGTGGCACTGTAACATATGGACTTTTCATCACTGTCCGCCTCTCTCTCTCTCTCTCTCTCTCTCTCCCCCCCACCCTCCCTCCTCACACTTACGCACACACTCTGAATCAATTTTTCTTCAATCAACTTGAAGATTTTGCTTTCCTTCTTCTCTAAGTTTTGCAATTTTTTTTTTGTCTACTCCAGAAAGTACATAGTTCATAACAGAATTTGAATGGCAAATTATATCATATAGAGCACACCAAGGCTAGGTTATATCATAGTAACTGAGGTTTTGAGTCGTAACTCCAATTACAAATGTTTTTTCGTGAATTGGTGCTCCAAACTAAATTCCAGTATCATTATATTTTTGTAATCGCTGTTCGATAACAAGTGAACACCATACAAACTATACTGGTTGAATTGCATTTGCAGACACTAGTCTCAGGGTTTTTTTTTTTTTTTTGTGCACAATTATGACATTTTGTTTGTCTATTGTAAAAACTGAAAATGTTCAGTGGTTTCCTAATGGAATCTTATTTTTAGAAATTAGTTTAGTTGTTGCAGCCATAGTCAGGTTGATTCAGTAACGTTGAATATTTTCACATGAATAAGATGTATAACATACATTAACACAATGCTAATTAAACAGTGGCCAGCACACGTTAGATTTATCACTATAACGTGCTCTGGTAATTTGCTGGTGTTTACGTGGCTGATGTCTCTAAGAGCTCTGATGATGGAGAGAATAGTGATTGATGTGTGTGTGACTGGACACAATTTTAAGGACTGCATTTTCTGTGTATGTTGAATAGAAACTAGCTTCATACCGGCTCCTGACTGTGACATATTTATGTGTTATCACAGCGTTTCCTGCCATTACTGAAGCCTTGTCATACTGAATGTAAATGATTGATCATTGCTATCTAGTAAAAAGTGCTTGCATCACTGAAATTAAACTGAGCAAAATGCATTTATTTAAAATTAATTTTTAAGAAGCTCGTGTATGGATGTTTTGATGATCTGTATTTCATCCTGTTTATTTTATTATTAACTTTAAAAGAAATAGCATTAATGGTATCAATCACTAAAGTATTTTAAAATATATATTTTATACATAAAAATAAATACTCCAGTTTTATTGGATATTTGTATACAATTCACCTACCTCAAATTTGTAATTAATTGTGCTGGATTACTATGGAATTAAAACTAAACATTACACTGATTTAAATTGTGTTCTTTCAGTGGGAAATAATTATTTCAGTTAATTTCAGTATCACATTTGATTGATGATCATGCATGTGTTTGTTTAAAACAATTGCACTTATTATACACATGCTGTAATTTCTCACTGAGACTCTTTGAGAGATATTCAGTGATGCTTAGCACCAGTCTGGCTGTTTAGTTAATGGATGAGACGTGTTACTGATGTCTCCCTCTCTGATGTGCTGGAGCCGTAACCTTCACAGACAGCATAGCAGTTTGTTTCTGACTCATCCTCCTTACATTTATAAACATCAGCATCAAAGCTTTAGTTTTCAAGTGAAACTGAAATCCCCTACCTTCAGATGCACACTGACATGAATGTCTGTTTTTGTCACATGACTGCGTTCATATGAGGTCATGAGTTTGTCACCTCAGCACTTGTCTTGGTCTATTTTTCTTTGCCCTATATATATATATAATATATAATATATATATATATATATACTCATTTTTTTATTCAATTTAATTTTGACAGAAGAATGAATGATTGTGATCATCACATGAAAAGTTTGCTGACTGTTAATAATTAATTATAAATCATTTGATAGCTGAATTCATTTTAATATTTTTTTCATATAAGTCTAAAAACCTAAATGTTTGTAGATATTAATAGATATTAATCATCACTTAATATCTGATTGATTTTTGATAGTAAATATGGAAAATTGGCACAAGTATTCTTTTTATCAAAGTGGCACAGTAAGAGAATGATGTAATTACTAGATTAGATTATTAGATTTAAGTCTTACTTAAGTCTATTAGTCTTACTATTGAATTAAACAATAGCAAGGAATGATACATAATGTTTTGGGGATTATATTCTGTTTTTTATTTTATTTTGATGCAGGCGAGTACATTTTTGTAAAACCCCACTTTTAAAATATTACTTAAATGACAAAAAAGAAATGTGTTATGAATTATTTCTACACATTCAGTTTGGGAAAACACTTTGCCTTTTGTTATTGAGGACTGACTTCTCCCTTTGAGATTAAGATGATTAAAATTGTTTAAAGTTCTCTGTGAGAATTAACTTAGTCTCCATCAACACACTAAAACCGGTACAATTTTGTAATGCCTCACAGAAGTGGAAAGAGTCAAAAATGAGCCTCTGATAAATTTTTCCTTCTGCGCTGTGCTATTGATTATTTTTGCCAAAAAGTTCCCCTGGGGACCCACTCTATGTTTATATCGCCATTCGTTCACATCAATATATCTATCCTGTATTTTCATGACACCTTTCAAAATTGTATGCTCTTATGAAACCGCTGCATGACCACGTCTCTCCTGTTGGCATGTGGAAGCCAAACTTCAGATCAATTTAAAAACAACAGCAGCACTCATACAGATCTCGCTGTGGGGGGTTTAATAAGTTGTCAGGTTGTTGCTTTACTTTTTACTAAGGGGGTGTATGAAATGTGGATTGGTGTGGTAAGTGTAATAGCATGTGACGGCCAGGGGCAACATTCGGGGGACGTTATATTGTACCCCACGCAACCTCCAAGAAACCTGCCCCTCATATTAACACAGTCTTTTGTTTCAGGGAAGTCAAATGCAACAATAGTCTCCTAGATTCCATGCTAATGTATGGTGCTGTGTGTATGAAACATAGATTATGTGTATATGTGTTTAAAATAGATTGTTGTGTGTGTGTGTGGTGTGTGTGTGTGTGTGTGTGTGTGTGTGTGTGTGGTGTGTGCAGGTTTGCTGCTCTGTGACTCATGTTGCCCTCAGTTAGCCAGCAGAGGCCACTCACAGCATATCATACAGCTGACAGTCAGACGCTACACACAGTTTTGAGTGCATCCACCAGCACACACACATTCTCACAATCAAACATCCACATGCATAGTCATTAATATGTTTGTGTACTTAAAGCATTTCCTTTAAATGAGCTCTGCGTTACATTTGAATTAATTTAGCATTTTATTTAGCTTTCTCTCAAATTTGCATCTGTATTCTAATTATTTTAACATTTAACTTTATGTGAATAACACTTTTTTGCTTTTTTATTACATGTTTTTACAAAATTCATATTTTATATCTTTAACAATGTAAATATAAATTCAGATTTTATATCTTAAGTATGTAAATATGCATCTGTTCTTTTATTCCAATTTTAGCATTTCAACAAGCCTTCTAGGCTGATCAGATGCAGACGATCATCCGTCAGTTGCTTGTAAAAGCTGATAAATGATTTATCCATGAAAAAATATTAACTGGAGTCCGGACAATTGATCGGCCGATGATAAATGCAAGGCATGTGGATTTCAGGGGAGAGCCGAAAGGCAGTAAATACAGGTGTCATTTTGCTGAAGCACACCATGTTATATGCTGCCATCATGCGACTCTAAAATCACCTAAGAGTGTCATCTTATAGATTCATCACACTCACATATGGCTTTTTTAATCCTTGTCCTTTATGCCATATTATTGTAGTCCTGTGAATCTTAAAAATAGTCATTCAGCCTTTAATGGTTTATATAATCAAAATGGAAAAATTTATAATTTTTCTTTATTGATTTATGCTCTAAAATCCATTCATTTTTTATGTACACTGAAAAATGAAAAATTATTTTCTTTGGTTAATGAACAAATTATAAGAATATATATATATATATATATATGTTTTTTTTAACTAACAGAACTTGTACTAACAATATTTACTTATGCTTAAAAAAACAGAACAGTTCTGGTTTAAAATGCACAGTGCCAGTCTTGTCTCCTCGATCAAACCAGCGGCTCATCCCGTCATACAGAAGCGTGCGGTACACCATGATCCGCCTGAGAAATTAAAAAAAGGGAAGTGTTTCTGTCAAACTAAGCCCAGGATTCACGATCCAATCCACCACGGAGGACTAATGAAATCATCCTAATCCTTCCACCTCCCTCACCCTCCTAATGCACATTCATTCACTATTCTATCTTTACCAGGGGAAAGGGAAGCCGAATCAATATAGTCCACAGCTTTGAAAAGCGTCAGGAAATAAAGCCTCAGAAATGAAGACATATGTGCTTGTTTCGTGCATTGCATTTCGTCTCATTCCGCATGCTTTATTCAATTGGCAGTAAGTAAAGGAAATATCTCACTGTTAAAGGCATATAAGGGAAAAAACCTAATCAGTCACCCCTCTCTCTCTCTCTCTCTCTCTCTCTCTCTCCTCTCTCTCTCTCTCTCCTCTCTCTCTCTCTCCTCTCCCTCTCTCTCTCCTCTCTCTCTCTCCTCCCCTCTCTCTCTCTCTCCTCTTCTCTCTCTCTCTCTCTCTCTCTCTCTCTCTCTCTCTCTCTCTCTCTCTCTCTCTCTCTCTGTCTGAAGGTTGAGGAAATTCCAGCCTTTGGAATGAATCTTTTCCTGTAATCGGTCCCTGAGGCTATGTCATAATTCTGTATACAGTATCACGATAATGACATTCCAATAATCATACGCATCATAAACCCAGGCTCTCGGGTTCGTAGAGTGAGAACGATCAGACGCTCTGTGTCCACCCGCTGACCTGTAATGTTACAATGATGTGATTGGCCATAATCCCACTGTGGATATGAGTTGCATTAACTTTTAATAATTGTTTCCCCCTCATTTACAATAATTTATTATTACTAAATGATAAGTTTAAATACAATAAAAAAACACTTAAAGTTAAAGAAATTCAACTATGCCACTAGTGAAAAAGAATTGTTTCAAACTTTTCTGAACACTATCATTGGTCACACAACCCTATAGTGACACCCCAAACTCATCCCATTGGTTGATCCACTATTGCTATTGATAGCTGGAATAAACAAGCACAAAGAGAAACTTGATTACACTTTCTGGAAAGATCAATGCAAATGTATTATTTTACGCATAAAGATGACATTGGAGAAAGTATTTTAACGTTTTAAAAAATAATTAAAAGAAAATTAAAAATGCAAAAATCTTGACTAGTGTAAATCGACAGATTATTAAGCTTTTATTTGAGTGTATCTATAGTGTGTATCTAGCACAGCTTCACCTGGCACACACACATCTTTTCCACTCTGTTACTCCCACTTCTCAAAAGACTACTTTCTTAAACCCACAGGTAGTAAACAACCAATTTTATTCTCAAGAATAGCCTCAGCTTCCATCAACCTCATGTTTATTTTCGAGCAGTGCGAGGGGAGAGAGCCCAGCGCAGAGTGGTATTGTGATATTTGTGCTACGATAAGTCCATAAATAAGATTAATACGGCATAGAGGAGGTTGTCGGCAGGCAGGGCTAAAGGAAATAAGTTGGCTGTGAACAGAGAATACTGTAAACTGAATGAATCAGTGGGGTCCAGGGCCAGATAATGTGATCATGAGTCCATGTAACTCAGCATGACAATGGGCGCAGGCTTCTCAGCCTCCATGCTTCACTGTTGAGAATGGATTACAGAGCTCCAGTGGCACGCCGTAGACCCATTTTCAACCTGCCACTGAGATAGCAGCCAGATTAAAGTCCACACATACACATGCGTACACACACATGTAGCCAGCCAGAACAGAACCAGACGTGACACTAACATAGACGTGTCCATACACTCCATGAACACACCTAGTCGACATACAGTACACAAGCACAAGCAGAAGTGAGTATATCTGTACATTAAAGATCCTATGAATTGGTCAGCAATTATTGTTGATGTGTTTCCTATTGACCGTTTGGGTGTGACATATCAAATGACTTAAATGGTTAATTGGCTTTAAATTAGTCAGCCACCAACCCTCATTTGCTACTTGTTAGTCAAGAAGATGGTAATACATGCTGTTGCTTTCTCATTTTAGAAAGCATTTGATTGGATACAAATTATTCTTTTAAAATGTGTATATACAGTATTTGCTAAAAGTGAATTGTCAACTAATAGGGGTACATTAGCATATAAAGTACCATTCAAAAGTTTTTATGTTTTTAAAAGAAGTCTATTATTCTAGCCAAGGTTGCATTTATTTGATCAAAAATACAGTAAAAACAGTAATGTTGTGACATATCTTTACATTTGACTTATTTTACCAACTGTTTTCTATTTTAATATATTTTAAAAAGTAATGTATTTCTGTGATGGCAAAGCTGAATTTTCAGCAGCCATTACTCCAGTCTTTAGTGTATCATTGTCCTTCTGAAATCATTGTAATATGCTGAGTTTTTTGCTCAAGAAACATGTTCTTATTATATTCAGTGTTGAAAACACTTGTGCTGCTAAATATTTTGGTGAAAACCGTTTTGTGCATTTTTTTAGGATTAATTGATAAATCTAAAGCACAGTCTTTATTTAAAATACAAATCTGTTATAAATATCTTTACTGACGCTTGATCAATTTAATGCATCCTTGCTGAATTGAAAAGTGTTAATTTCTTAAAAAAATATATGCCTCAAACTTTTGAAGGGTAATGCAGAGGACCTCATATCTAATAGACGGGGACTAAAACCACAAACTCACAGACTATACACATTATCATAATACAATATGCAAATCAATCCAGATGACACGCTTGCATGCCTGTACACTTCGATAGTCCGCAGGCCACGGGGCATATGCACATCACACCATGTGAGAAACACTCGCACAATTCCAAAGACTACATCTGACAAGTTTTCATTGGCCTGTTGTATGGATTGGTATATTCACAGAAGTAATCCTTATTACCCACAGTCCTGGGGGACCCATTTACATCGATTTCTCTTACTCCCTCATTTTTTCTCACTTTTTAATGCTTATTCCATGAATCATTTGCCTTTCCACACTCTCGCTCGCGGATTACACACATTCGCCTCCTCTCCCGTTCTCACAGTGCTCTCATGCTCTTTATCTCAGCATCGAGCTGCCTCCTGGTGCTCGGCGGCAATTTCAATAAGTTGTGGGTTCGACGCCCTTATTTAAATCACTTAGAGTGGAATGGCACATAACAACAATAACAAATTACTATACAGTCAGTCTCTGGTGCAATTAGGTTACAGTATGATTAAATACGAATGCCGTCTAGTTGCCGGTGTGTAATTTGGGCCTAGCAGGAGGTTGTGGGAGGCCAAGATGATAACAGTTTGTGTGCATGTGCGTGTTTGTGCTGTCTGCCGGTGGACCACTTCATTACTGGTGTGTGTACACTCGGCACGCGGTGGGAGGGAGATAGCCTCCCTGAGGAAGAGCGCACTGCATCTTCCCCCCGCTGACAGGCCCGCATACATCACCAGCCTCCTTCCAGTCAGATGCACTTCTCCCTCCGCACTCTCCCTTTATTATCCATTTATTCCCCTTGCTCTTTCTGTCTATTTGCTTCTCTCACCTTCTCTCTCTCCCTTTCTCTCATCCACCCCCTTTTTGTCACCCCTTTGATTTGTTTCTCTTGACTTTCTTGCTCAACAGTCTCATTATTATCGCTGAGTATCATTAACATTAATTATTATTCTTGAAGTTGCCCTTGTGCTGTTTTAAACACAAACATGGGTCCAAAAACGAACTTGACACTTCACACACCAGCGAGGATAAGACTAATTCTGACAAGCATTGTTAAATTAATATATTATTAATATATTATATTAATAATTAATATTATAATTTAAATGCCACATTTTAACTGCAATGGTTCCATGCTGAGTGTTTATTCATTTAATTGAACTATAAATGCGGTCACCTGTCTCTCCTCTCATCAGATAAGCTCATTTTCTGGTGGACGCAGCCAGAGCACTTAAATTTAAAGTTGAATCAGAGCCTCTTTTCATTTAATCCTCTTTTTTCCCCGTCTTTTCTTTTTTTTGTCTAATGTGTTACACCATCAAGGCAATCAATACCATCATGGCAAATATTGATATCAGATATTTCCCAGACTATGAAGCAGTATCCCATTGAATGCATAGATTACCATGCTTTGTTTTTTTCCCGCTGCCTTTTGTTAAGCAGTAGCAGGAGGCATGTAATCATGCCAGAGAAGAACTTAATGATATGAAAGAGAATTGATTTTCCAGAAAGAGATTCAACTTTGATAAGGTATTAGTATAAGAGAGAAAATGCTGTGAATCTTCATTATGGCACTTGATATGCACTGGCACCATTATTAATAGAGAAAAAGAAAGACAAATGAATCTTGAAAATAGATTCTCACATTTAAGAAGAGATAGAATTAGGTGTCTAGTTGGAGGTGTCTGCTGCAAGTTTAATAACACTTTTCTTTGAAGATAATACTGAAATTAGACAAAAATGGAGATACAGTGAAAATTCGTTGTTCTGTATTAAATACGGAGGATTTGTGTGTTCCTTGGGATCAGTTTTGACCATTTGGTAATTCAGAGCAAACGATGGGAACCCAAAAGATAGATGAAATGGTGTAAAAGCTCCTGATGAAATTTACTGACTTGACTATTCATTTTCAAGAGTATTACTGGAGATTGGAAGTATGAGTTAGAGGATCATGGGACACTGACTTTACTGGGTGATTTTTTTTTTCTTCCTCTGAAAAACAGTGAGATTCTAGGGTCTTTTTCTGAGGGAAAATAATCTGAGAAGCAGGAGATTTAAGCAAGTGTCAAAGATCATGAGAATAATAAATTCAGTAAGGTGCATCCAACATTTCTATGTCATATGTCATATCTGACATGCTCATTCTGACATGCACTGTAATGCAATAAAATGCACATTTTGTACCGGCACAGTTTGGATTGTAGCAATTAATAGTTCCTCCTAGTAATGTTCCATTTTAACTTTTTTATGAATCAGTTTTTATACGGCACATTATAATATATCATTACTGCATATTGCTACTACTGCATATATGGTTTGCGACATGAATTAGGCATGTGTTATTGTGTGTATGGTTGGCCATCAGAAGTGAAGTGCTCATTAAAAACTGCCAGCAGGTAAAACCTCTTTCCTCTTCTCTGCTTTTCATCCCTCTCTCCCTTCATCTTTCAGCATCATAGTCTGTTCTGTTTTTCTGTGTAGAGTTGGTCACCCTTGTTGATCCTGTCCTGGCTCAGCAGTGTTTAAACTGCATTGTGTGACTGTCAATCATGAAATATACTGTCCTCAATGAAAAGAGCACTTGGGGCAAAATGCTGATGGTGCGCGGATGTCTGAGCAAAAACTGGCTTTAGTGTGCAATTACTGTAGAGGTTCCTCAAATCAGGGAAAGTGACCAATTAAAAACATTCATAAAATTCATTCATCCAATCAAACAGAGAAGTCTTGTTTAAAACATGAATTCAAGGGAATTTTACTTTCATTCAAACATTTACATTTTTGCACTAGGACCTCCGATATGGCCGATTTGCTTTACTATAATTAAGTAAACCTCAAGATTCTAAATCTGTGTTGACTTTCTCAGACTCACTGACTTATGCTCATATAAAGGTAAGACAAGTGCTGGTCATTGAGGGATTGTTTCATTTACAACTCTGAGGTCTTTCCTGATGTTCATCAGTGGATACAAATCACTACCTTTTATCACTCTGGCCCAACAAAGCAAATTCTTCAGCTGTTATTCATCTTCAAGAACAACTTGATATACCTCACCATCCTGTTACAATCACAGCTTTATTTGTTAATGAAGGTTTAGTTCATTTGTTGGCCTTTGACAAACATTTTGTTGATGATAGAGATCATTTGATAATAGGAAGAAAAGTCTGTTTGCCGAATTTATTTGGTTACAGATCTAGGGTGTCATTTTTGTAGTGAATTTATGGAGTGCAATTTGCCCTGCATCATGATCATGTAGTTATTTTAAATGTTTAATTAAAAAATCTTTTTGAAATAAATGTTTTAATCATTTTAGAAATTCATAAAAATTACACTTATGTTAACATATTGTGACAATTAATAAAACAATGTAAGTAATGTTTGAAAAACACTTTTGGTTTTATATAGCACACTTCGTATTTAATATTATTTAATTAATATTGTAATAATCATTCAAATATTATTTACTATTATAGTTATTGTTGTTAATATTAAAATGTGTTTTGTGTAGTCTAAGGCCGGATACAAATTTAAGATACAGGAGTATTACGCACATCAATGTATACACCATGTTTAAATTTAAAGTTAGTGGCAGATATATCAGTAATAGGATATTTTTACTCTTCCATATCGGAATCAGTATAAGGCCCAAAAGACCACTGAGTGTCAGGCTATAATCAATCAAAATATACATTTGTAGTGTTTGAGATTGTTGTAATTTTTTGTGTGATGACTGGCAGCTGTTGTGAACTAATGGATCATTCATCATGACATTTGTTGCGTTACACACAACACAACAAGGGCTTGAGGAACACAGTCGAAGGTTCGATGCTTTCAGTGCGCTGCCAGTCGCAGCCTAATGAAGATTAATTCACTGAAGCTCAGACAACGGGCGAAAGAAAGAAACTTTGCTCTGTAAGTCTTAGCATGTCTGTAGGGCTGCCCCTCTCCCACCAGCCACTACGATGAAACTAGACAACTGTCACACCACGACACGTCACACTTCTGACACAGACTGCTCACTGTCACATGGCAGCTTTTTCACACACTCTATCATCGTGTTCTTTCGTCGTGCATCACATGCACTGCATTACTTTTTCGTTCCAGCAGCGCAAAGACCCTCCCTCTGCAACGATTCAGTGCTGTTCAGATGGTTTTATTTTCTATTTGTCCTCTCAAGCTAAGGCCAAGACTTACATCTTGCAGATGTCTTCAGCAATTTCCCCTCTGTGCCGATCTGGCCACGGGATATCATCTTCTTGCCCTTTTCATTTCTTCTAAATGCTGTTTTGTCTTCCCCTGCAAGTTTGTTTGTTTATCTGGCTTTGGCAAGCTCTACTGTTTCCTACTTGGCAATGTTGAAAATTGCAGGGTGAAAAAAATTCACCTCAAGAGGATGCATGTAATATCGCATGTGACGGCGCCTTTTGCGGCCACTTAGCTTGCTAGCACGAGCGCCTGATCCTCTCCTCTCCTTCTTCTGTGCTGTGCACTTTCAGTTTCCCCTGTGGGGCAGTGATGGCTTGTGACAGTGGCCGCTGCTGGCTTAGGCGGCGCGTGATTGTGGAGGGAGAGTTGCGGAAGGAGGCAAAGAGAGATAGGGTTCTCGGCCCCCTTATGTTGTGACACTGCCAGGGCCCCCTACGCTGGCACTACAGCTGATGCTCTGTCCGGCCCCATCCCCGTCTGCTTGACGCTGAGCGGTCTTGCCAAATGCCAGGAACCATAGTCACATCTGCCCGTTTCGGGCGGCCTGGTAGCGGCAGGCCGCCTTCGGGCCGGTGCGGGCCGGGGGCCACGTGCTAGCCGCTTCTGCTGATCCACTGACTGACAAGCGAGTGAGAAACGGAGAAACAGAGTACCTGTTGTCTACGCTTCACTCTTGATCGCTGTTGACACATATAGCTGTCACCACTGCATCAGACGCCAGGCTCTCAGGCTATGCAGACAAATTTTTTTTTTCAATAGCAGATATCTCATGCGAGTTGTCTCTGCCCTGTTCAGATGCAGCTTGCAGCATGAGGTTAACAAACTGGAATAAATGCAGAGAGAAAAGGCTACCAGGAGCCAGATGTGTCTGTGTGTGAGCAGATACATTTCTTTCCCTCATTGCTAATTTTCAGTTTCAACATAGTTCACTCAACCACAAAAAGTCCACAAAACCTGGCCTAATGGTTGACATAGACTTTGCATGCACCTTTATGTGCGTAAAATGTTATTGTTCACTGGTAGTTGGTTATAAATTAAGAATGTGGATACAAACAAATGGTAAACTGGCTGCAAAATGTGCTCAAGCACTTTTAGTTTTTGTTGTTGTTGTTTTTACAGTACACCGTACAATACAATACAGTTTACATTTTATAACCTAAGACTGTTGTATTTAAAAATCATTTTATGAAATCAAATTGAATTTAAAATAGATTTTAGGGAAAAATGCATTTAGTTTTAAATAGCATAAAACCTGTCGATTTTTAGTTTATGTACATAACTAAAAATTGTGTAGTATTTTTATTTATTTATATAGAATCAGCGTATTGTTTGGATGTTCTTAGTCACTGAACAAATGGTAGTGGGAAAATACTTGTCTAAATACTTTAAGTATTCCTTTATAATACTTGATATGAAAAAGTTTGTCATACTTTATTTGGTAACACTTTATTTTACAATGTCTTTGTTACACATTACATGTACTGTAGTTACTGTAGTAAAAACTATAATCTATGCATAATTACATGCAACTAACACTAAACCAAACCCTACCTCTGTAGTAAATGCATGTTGATAATTATTATTACTCAACACTTAAATGTACTTACACTGTAACTGTTCCGATTATGGACTCTTCAACAGATATGTAGCCACTTTCATGATACAATGTTGCTTATGTTATTTGCAGTAGTTTTTCTCTGCCTTTAAAGAGTGTTTGGTTTACAGGAGCATCTGCCTATACCAGCATTCCCTCAAAATCATCCCATGGAATAAAAGCACACAACTGAACCTTGCAGAAACAATGTGCACCATCACAAGAGTGAAGATGTCACTGTTGGTATAAAGCAGGGGCTGTGAGAGGCACAGGATTGAATGTATATGCCCTTCCATTTCCCCATAATCTCTTTTGATTATAGTCCATCTGCACCTCATGTTTCATCATAGAATATTCGTATACATATTCTAATTTGCAAGCAATTTTAAACAAAAAAATAATATAGCTGATTTGCCCAACAAATGTATTGGCTGAGGTTTACCACCTTACCTCCAGGGTTGCCTTCCCTCCTTGCTTTAAAATGAACCGTGTGAGCTGCACCTATGCAGTCAATGCAGAGGAACTGAACTCGTGCCCAACTCGCTCCCCAATGTGAAGGGCTGCATATTCTGCTTAATGGAAGTAGAATTACATGTTTTCACCAGGGGAGTGCAGGAATAGAGTGAGAGGGAGGGAGGTTAGACTGTTTAGGTTTTTTACACTGGCATTGGCTTTTATGATAAATACATTGAGGTGCACAGTGACTCTCCATTAGGACATTAGAGTCAGAGCGCACAGAGGTGATTAAAGGCCTCAACTGGCCGTGTGTGTGTGTGTGTGTGTGTGTGTGTGTGTGAGTGAGTGAAAGGATGAGGGGTGTGGATTTGTGTGTTTGTCATGGTGCCATGTCCGTAGGTTCAGAGTCAATTTGAGCTATGGAAAGAGAACATCAACAGAGGAAATAACAGAATAGAAGTAGACATTGTAAGTATTATGTACTCAATAACATAATTAAGATAATTAGTTTAGTGATACTGACCGATCAGGTTACCTGAAAAATGCATGCTCTTTTGTTTTACAAACAATAAAATGAAAATAAATGTATTCTTTATTTGTATGTGGATAATAAAGAATATTTAAAAACACACCTGCTAAGCTCCACCTTACAGTATGCTACTGATCTTATCAACTGTTGCCATCTGCCATTTTGAATTTATAATGTAAGACTATGGAGGATCTGCAAGTTTGGATATTTTTGAAAGAAGTCTCTTACCAAGGCTGCATTTATTTCATTAAAATACAGTGATATTGTGAAATATTACCATTTAAAATAAATGTTTTCTATTTTAATAGATTTTATAATGAAATTTATTTGGGTTGGCAAAGCTCAATTTTCAGCAGTCATTACTCTAGTCTTCAGTATCGCATGATCCTCCAGAAATTATTTAAATATGCTGATTTGGTCCCCAAGAAGCATTTCTTATTATTATCATAAATGTTAAAAACAGTTGTGGAACCCAAGATGCTTTTTTTTTTAAAGCAGGATTTTTATTATTATTAGTTTAATCCTTGCTGAATAAATTAATTTCTTTAAAAACAACAACAACAACAACAACAACAACAACAATCTATACTGACCCCCATGGTGATGATACACAGGGCAACTTTTTGAGCAATATTGCTGGGCAATGTTGCCGTCAACGGGCAACCAGGTGAGCCACAGGGCCTACGACAAATCTAAATTATCTAGATAGAAATTTATTGCCCATTTTCAATGGGAAAGTGCCCAAGCAACAATCGCTTGCCAAGATTGCCCAGCAACATTGCTCAAAAAGTTGCCCTGTGTATCATCACCTCCAAACTCTTGAACAGTGTAGATAAAAATATGATTGGTGGCTTCGACTTGTTCATTGGCTCAGTCACAGTGTGACTTTGTCATGGTGTAGTTGCATGCATGCTTTATGTGTTGTTTTGTTGCTCATTTATGGCCTGTTATTTTATTTTCTTATTTGCCTGGCACAAAGAGCATCTTTTACAAATTAATGTCAAGGCAGGCAAGCTTTTACTGTTACATCTGCTGAGGCCAAATTAAAATAAGGCTTGAGGATCTGACTTTGGTGTGTGTGTGTGTGGAGGGTCCACAACAGGTAAATTTATACCACTTGTCTCCCATCTAACATCTTCCGACCTAGGCCCTTTACCACAGTGGGCCCCTGACAGCCTGATAGTTTTGGAGTTTCTATTAGGCATATTGCATGGTTGAGGGCGTCCAAAGATTGGTTACATTTTGTTCTGACGGCATTAGCTCTCTTCATATGGCCCATCAGCGCCTGTCGACTTGCTGTGGTGATCTATGATTCTCCCATCACACTTGTATAAATCACACACTAAAAGCATTTTCCCTTCCATATTCTCCCCCGTCAAATTTATAATGTTGTAAAAAAAAAAAGAAGAAAAAAAGAAAAGAAAATTACTCATTGACGAGTTCTTCACTCCTCCCCATCCCTTCTTTGCTACAATGCTATAAAATTCGGCATATTTTTAAATTACACCATTACCTTAACACCTCTTTAGTAATTATCAGTATTTTGAGTGTTTTGAAATCTGAATTGTGTTCTGAATTGTTTGTGATCGCTCACAGAAAGTCTGGTCTGACCCTGAGGTGTTGGAAAGCATCCTAATTACCGACATCGTGCCGCTTGACCACAAACAATTGGACGTACAGCCCAGCCCCATTTATGTGTCTCAGTCACTAAATGCAAATCATGGAGGCACTCAAGTGTAACACCTTTCAAATCCTATCGCCGCTCCTTTCTACCCTCTCATCTGAGCACACCCGCTCAGCTCAGCGTACGAGACGAGAGCTCCGGTCTTGGTTGACTTGTTTATTACTGGCAGTCTCGAAATTAGCAATCTTCCCCATTCAAATAATTGTCGCTGTTGTTTATAAACATGCTCTTTTTCATACTAAAAATTGATGCTGAAATCTTACTCCTAGCGCATTTGTTTTAAACTAAGAGGTTGTTGTTTTAAGAGAGCATAGATGTTTTGTTATAGATGAAATTGGATTGATGATTGTGGGTTAATGGATTTAACCTTCAAGATATTCTATCCTTAAAAGTGCTCAGTAGAGGCAGTGCCATACAGTGAAGTTAGATGTGACGATGTAATACTCGAGTTAAATAGTGCCAGTCTGATCCACCAGAAATCCTGAACATTATTGTAGATTTGAAAAATTATTTTTATTACTTTATAAAAACTCAATCTAGCCTTTGCTTGAGGAATAAATTATATGCAAATCCATTTTATGAAAAGATTTGATTCCTATGAAAATAGTTTAGTACCGCTTTCAGTTTGAACTAAAATGTAGTTGTAAGTTTAATGTGTAAGTTTGGGAGCTTGTTTTTTTTTAATCCTTCAATTATAGCTTAAGGTTATATAAAGCCGAATCTCATTAAAGTATTTGTAGGTATTCGCACATGTTTTTATATGTTTGAATCATACACTGAATGTAAATACAAACATTTGCATTTGTTTATTGTATATGTGATTGATTAGGTACATTTTATTACTATTTAAAATAACTGTTTTCTATTTTAATATATTTTAAAGTGTAATTTATTCATGTGATTCTTCTTCAGAATCATTACTCCATTCTTCAGTGTCACATCAATTCTTTAGAAATGACCTAATATGATGATTTGGTGCTCATGAAACATTTCTTATTATTATCAATGTTGAAAACTGGTGCTGGTTAATATCTTTGTGGAAACCATGATATATTTTTTCATGATTCCTTGATGTATCAAGTTCAAAAGATTTTTTTTTTTTTGTAACAATCTGAAAGCCTTTACTGTTACTTTAGATATTTTAAAGTGTCCTTGCTGAATAAAAGTCTTAATGACCCAAAACTTGGGTCACTAAGTATATATGAACTGAAAACGGAAACTAAAGATGTGTTTTTAGTACTTATTGAGTTAATTTTACTATTTTAGTACTTTGGGCAAACATTTTAAATTTGACGAATCTCAAATTTATGACTGTCCAGGTATTTTTTTGTGTGACATGTCGTGAACTTAAAATATTGCCATTTTCTTAACTGCACTTGAAGTTCCATAGTGCAATGTTGAATTGAATCTGGATTTCTTTATCCATTGATAGTGTAGCGCAGCGTGTTGTAATCCAGATGATGATAGTGGACTTTTAGATATTACCACATACATAGGTGGCCCTGTGACCTTTGGCCATCTCTGATTGCTGCTCAGCTGGTGCAGATACAGGAGCCTTTTTAGGCATGGCACAAATGGTACACCCAAAGCTTTTGACATATAGTGAGCCCTAAGATCAAGATCAGATTGGACCCCATGAGTTCTGGCTATTGCCCTCGGAGATTGACCAGACAAGGACATTCTTTGCCTACCAGCACTGGGGTATGTTCTAGCACGCTGTGCTATCTTCACCAATCGCCTTGAATACAAAGCTTTATCAAAAGGGGGTCTTGACTGGATGGCCTGACCCCTCTCCAGAGCTCGGGGGCAGCTACAGGATGGCTGCTGAGAGGCTAAAGAGCTGATTAACTTCCTCTGCAGGCAGGAAGTGCCCTGCAAAACAAGGAGAAGACACAACAGGAAGTCGTAGAAAAGTTTTGCCCTGGAGGGATCCAAAGAGAAGAAAAGCATTTAAGATGCCAGCAGATAAAAAGTACTCTTCCCCCTGGACAAATAGGAAACGTTGATGTTAATAAATAAATACATGTGATGGCTGATGTTCCTTTTTATGCTTCTGTCAGGGGGCACCTTGAATAATAACAAATATTATTGTGGTCTTCTTAATAGCATTAAATAAATTAATCTCCTCTCCACCCTACCTCAAAAGTGATCTTTTTTGTCTGTTTTACTATGATTTATTTTGAGCTTATATTTAAAAAAAAATCACATTATTCTTCACAATGAAACTCAATAAATTAAACGTTCCTTTGCATTTTCCAGAAATGGAAAAAGTCTTGATGGTGATCAACTTTTCTGTCACGTCTTCTCCACATCAGGGCATAACACAACTCAAGGACCTTTTGGAACAGCCTCAAAGAAATCTATCAAATGTTGAGGATCCCCAAAAATCAACACCAGCAACAGCTTTTTCAAAAGTCCCAGACTTTTGATGGTTGTTTGGCAATTGCACCTTTTTATTATGTTCAACCAACAAACTAAATTGAGTAACTTAATTAGTAGCATGAACAATTTTTTAAGTTGAGAGAGAGAGAGAGGGGAGAGAAACTTAAATCATTAAATGTAAATACTTATGCATGAAAAACTAACTGAAAATGCTAGGGATGCACCGATACCACTTTTTCCAGACCGAGTCCGATACCGATACTTTCATTTTTGGTACTCGCCGATACCGATACCGTAACCGATACCTGTATTTTTAATTTTCAATTAATTTTCAATTCATGCATTTGTAATTTTTAAATGTATTGGTAGAGAAACCAAAATAATATCAATCATATTAGTTGTTTATTAAATTTAAACTTAATTAGTTCAACAAATATATATTTCATGCACTGCATATTCATTACTGTATAAATTAAATATATATGGATCTTTTTGTAAAGTTGATAGAGGTAGCCTATTTAGCCAAGAGCAGAGAGTAATTTATTTGTCCTTTGTTTGATTAATATTAAAACACAGCAGCAGTTTTATTAACCTGCTGCTCCTTTAAGGCCGAACGCACAGACGCCATTTGAATTATACTGTCTACGTTCACTTGAGATATATAACAGACTTTTACTAGGATACTCGCCAAGACAGGTGTTTTTACAAAGTTTTGTGTGAATTCGTCCGTACAAGCGCAATGCGTGAAAGACTTCCATTCAGTATTCGCGCGCTGTCTGGTGGTTTTCGGGGCGCGCGCTGTGGATGTTTGAAGTTCATGGACATTCTTGACCTGCAAATGTCCTGTAATAATGTAGTAAGGCAACCACTCGTTAAACATAAACTTATTAATAAGCTACATGCCTCGTTTTACTTGATTTGCCATTGACATCCGACTGAACTACAAACTTTCCACTGACGTCTGTGAAAAAGGGATGCGCTCGACCAGCTCGCGCGTCTGTGTCGTAGCACGCTCAATCCACTGCGCGTTTTTCTCTTATCAGCTTGCGCACCATATAGTTATATAGACGACGCGTTAATATATTCTGTTTAATATTCCACTGATAAGATACATTTATTTCATATACAGCCTTCTTTTTTTATCCCCATTATAATTTCTGACACTGTACACATGCTGCCTGGTATCGGTTGTTGGTATCGGGGCATTTTTACGAGTACAAGTACATGAGCTCAGTATCGGGCCCGAGAAAGTGGTGGCCCATTATTTAAAGATTTAAAGTTCACTTTTAGATATAAACCTTGTGATTTTCCCCAAAATCAAGCAAGAACCATTAAAAATAAATCGCTAAAAAAATTATAAAACCGTTCTATAAGCCTCTCATATTTGCCATAAAAGGACCTGTACTCCTCACATGCCTTTGTGGATGCTGTTATGCAATCTGGGTGATCTGATCCGAATTTAAAACATGAACACATCCAGCCTGTACTGAACACCATTAGATGAATTAAAGGAATTACAGCGCTTTAGCCTTCATTTGAGATTATCCTTTCGATTTCCATGTCTGTTTTTTCTTTCCCCAACCTGTTTTACCATTTATAGTTTCATATCAGTGTCCTTATATGCCAGACAAAAACTATTTTCTGATACATAATCGTGCTTGTTGTTTTTCATGTAATGATCACGGAAGGAATTCTGTTGTAGACATACCAGAGACACACAGACGCATTTCTGGGTGATACCGAAAGGGTGACTTGGCTTCAGCGCCTCATCTTTAAATATTGGGAGCGAGAGGAGCCAGGCACCAGATGTCGGGCTTCTAAAGTCAGTCTCGCAATATGGCACCCAGCACACAGGTGTGTGCGGAGGGAGAATCACAGCCTCATCTCCCATTATTTACTGCTATTAATCACAGTGTCACTCACAGAGCCAGATCAGGAAAAACAGGCTTTAATTAGCTGTGCTTAAAACCATGACAATGTCCACTTGTCAGCTGTTTTATTCTTTTATCCGCTCATCTCTTTTCAGGGCATGTTACCCCGGGTGGTGTACGTAAATATTAGAAAAATTAGAAAAATGAGTATAGTATTATTTGTAGTATTTGATATTATATGAACAATAAATATATATTTAATTTAAAACCTCTAAAATCTAATAAAAAATAAATTAGAAAATTAGAAATGTTGGTTTCAGAAATAACTGAACTCAGTACTCAAATGAGTAAAACGGTAATAAAATTTAATTAAAGCTTGAGGAATATTTTTATTTTCATATCTAATAATGTAAGTACAAGTTATCTTTAATTGTACTATTATTGTGTCAGCTTGCAGAAGTGGTAGCCTAAATCCACACACCACTACCAGATGAAACACTAATAAATGAATGACTGTCAGCCACTAATGGCTTCGTTTAGTACTAGTGGTAGTGAGAACTATCATGGAATGATCAGCAAAAATCTGTATTGATTTGAGAGTTTATAAGCACTCAGCAATATGAAACTCGCTCCTACAAACAGTTTAAAAAAAGAATATAGATACTGTACAACTTTCTTACAGTATCCAGTTAGATCATCTGTTGCGATGAGATTAAAACAAAGAGCGGCACCCAGTAGTGGTGACAATGTGATATTTTAAAAATGCTCTTGCAGCAGCAAATGCATAGGATGTTAGAAGGACAACTGTAAGAATTAGCCTGGGGAGGTTTGGCATTCTGGCGTAACTTGAGCTTTTAACAACTCATTTATTTTACTGATTTGCTGTAACTGATATGCAACTAACAACTGGACCATGAAAAGTCCTGCTGGTGCCCAGCACAGTCAAGCCTCATTGACTCCACACACCTGACATATAGAATAGCAGATTTCCCTCGCCTCTCACCTCAACCTGGGCTTACACTCGAAAAGCACTTCAAATCAGCATTAGACCTTAACACAGATTTCTGTGCTTTTAGTTAATCAGCATTGGCATCACATGAACGTACTGTAGTTCTGGGTTAATTATAAAGTAGCATAGTGGCTTGTATCCAAGTTATTTAAAAATAACTGAGTTGGATCTAAACCCTTATTGAAGTACATAATGAGACCTCTTGGTAAGGTCATTCATATGTCTGTTTGTATGATGCTAATGAACATCCATGCTGTTTCAGCTGTGATATTTGTTATATATTTGTATTTATGGTGATAGCCCTTAGTCACTGGTTTTATACATATATATTTCAAATGTTCGGGATTTTCAAATTAATCTATTATATATATTTAGGAAAATATATTGCTATAATCGTCCTAACAGGGAGATTCAAGCTAACCTTTTGAGTACCCTTATCTTTCATCAAGGACCGTAAAACATTTATTTATTAATTTTATTTTTATAGTATTATTATTTGTATTATTATTAGGTTTGGGTGAGTTGGACTTTTTATTGGGTCTATTCATTTTTGTGTTGTGTTTTTGTGAACATCTGTTGGGGGAAAAAATCCTAAATGTGCATTTTGTCTTGGTCCCGTCCCCTATTATAAAATCGGAATAATCCTTGAAAAAGCTGAGAACATCCTTATTAGCCTGATGTTGTTTGTGAAATTTGACATATATGAAGCCTTTCATTTGTTATCCCGAATCTCCTAGTGCTTCATTTATTCATTAGCACAGGTATACATAGGATAAACCGCATGATTATTCATTAGTAAAGGTATGGGGTAAACGGCATGATTGCCTTTAATTACTGTGCCAACACAAACACCACTGGATAAATGAATCAACAATTAAGGACGCAGGAGTCAATACTCAGTGACAAAGGCCTCCAGCTCCGAGAGCCAACCCTTCCTGTTCAGTTTAGTTATGCTATCCTGTCCCCCCTCTCTCTCTCTCTCTCTCTCTCTCTCTCTCTCTCTCTCTCTCTCTCTCTCTCTCCTCTCTCTCGCTTTCTCCCTGCTTCTCCTGCTCTCTCTCTTTTTTTGTCCTGCCGTTGGTAATTGTCTACACAGCAGTGACAGATGTGCAATATCGCCACCTCTTCAGGAAAAAAATCACAGTTTGTCCGGTATGTCAGTTCCCTCTTTTTAGTACTCCAGAGGTCCTGCCCCCATTACGGCTGATTTAAAAATGGAGAAAGCGCATATACCGGTGAGCCCGAGAGCACTAGTTAGTGCAGGGCCTAATCTGCATTCCGTCATTCACTTACAGCAAAGAAATTGTAGCAGGCCCCTCTGGCTGGGGAGATGAGTGGGGGAATGACAGTGCCTTGATTTGTTGAGAGAGAGAATAAATGGGTTTTTCTAAAGCTGAGGAAATATCGCCATTACCAGCCAATTTATGTCTTTTTATCTGTTCTTCAAACATGTCACTTTTGGTACTCTGGCATGGTAATTGCACAGCGTCCAAAAGAAAAGTAGGGGGTGGGCAGCATAGCGAGAGGGAGAGAGAGAGAGAGAGTTCAGATGGGCTTCAAAATCCTCTAATCCTGATAAATACCCATTTATGATACTCCCGGCTGATAGACTCATTTTAATTTTGAGTAGCCACACTCGGAGTAAATAGGATACAGAATTGGATTCCAGAGATTATGATTATCTTAAAAGCAAATCACAATTTACTTATTTATTGCCCTCTGTCTGATTATGTGAAGCCAAAGGGGTCATTCTTATTGGCTGAAAAACAACACCGAAACAAGAATTCACAAACCTACTCGTGCTTAAGATGTGTCTGGTGCGATTTTATATCCCTGAACATAATTGCCTTAATTTTACAAAGGTTTCATGAGCATATTGGGGTAATGAGTTGTACTAAAAGAGCTAACTGTCTCTAATAGTGTTTACAGTCTCCCTGTGTATCGATTGGGCAGCACATGAGTTCGTGCCCTTGGCAGAAGCTCTTATTGATGTCCCAGTTTGTCTTGGGGTTGAATGTGCTGTAACATGTTATAGATAAAACTCAAATGCTGAGGGCAGTGCATTAACATGAGGTTATAGCTTCAAATTGCACTGTCACATTATGAAACAATACAAAGGACAAAGACGTGCTCTTGAGACATGTTTAGCTCATCAGTTGCTAGCCTTGCTGAGCCATGTAATGCTTTGTAGACGTGATGAAACCATGGACTGAATTAGCTGTATTAGAGTTGCACTAATGCTTAAAAAAGCATACAATGTATGCATGTAAAAAATGTTTACAAGAATATTTCAGAGTATGTATCCAAACATATAGGTTGTAGTAATGTTACATACAAATACAAATGAGATCAGGCCTTGTCATCATACTGTATAAGGTGTGCTTTAACCATCTTTTAAGACTGCTAAAACATGGGATTCACTTTACATTCTGTAGGATATTGAAGTCTGATCCGTAAGGAGCTTGGTGGAAGGGTGCTTGAAGGTCACCATAATGTGCATTTTAGAATTCAAGACTTTTCTCATAGAGCGGAGAGGAAACGCTGTGGATTTATCTTACTTGAATTGGGTGAATTGTGCCAGCCAGAACTCTTTGTCGGATTGGGATAGAGTTCTGTGCTAATGTGTCTTTTGTCTTACGGCTCCTTCAGCTCTCATTTGCATTCGCCGGGGTTATTACAAGCGCACAACAGCCCGATTCATCATTTCCCAGAAAGCCTGTGTTCCAAAAGTCGCAGACGAGTATTAAGTGCTGATGGCCTTGCGATGAATTTCATCTTAGCCACGGCAAAGACAATTTCACCCTCTTCGTGTGTTCTGCGGAGCTCAAAAAGCCAGAGCTTTCAAACTAGCTAAATGTGATTGGTCCTGTTACATTGAATCCGCTGCGAGCATATTCTGCTACAATACGAGAAACAATGCGTCTATGTTAGGACCTAGTGAGATTAGCAAAAGTTTAACCGAAAGAAGCCTGCGTAAAGCGCCTCTCAACTCGTCCAAATCCTGTTAGCGGACTTGTACTCATCATGCTCACGTATTGCCCATAGACTGCGCTATTCAGACAGGAACACTGGAAATTAATTTGAACTATTAGCTCAAAGTTTAAACTATTATACTCCTTCAGTGCTGGCATTGTGGGTATGCTTCAGTCAGTGAAAAGGTAGATATTTTCCTTTTCCCTTTTTTTAATTTAAGCTTTTAACATCATTAATTAGAGTCATTGTAATGAAGAAGTGATCTATTGTCACTTCGTCTCGTTGTCTGGCATGCTAATGAGATCTGCAGGCATGCTGTAAGCGGATGCTAGGCTATCCGGAGGAGATGACGCTTGACATTGAACAGGATTAGAATTGGAGTCAGTGGATTCTTGACGAGTTTGTTAGATTGATGATTTTTTATTGATTTTATGCTGAATATTTCTCTTTTGTTTTGATATTTTTAGCAGTGGGTCTTTATGAAGTGTGTAGTTCTTAAAGCTGTTAGAATGTTTGCGCTGTCAAACCCTCAGAAATGTTTAAATTAATCTTCTATCTTTCAGATTTCTTTCCCTCCATTAAAAGTGCATGCAACCAAAACTTTGATGCTTCAAGAAGTTCATAAAGAGATCAAATAAATCCATGTAAATCTAGCTGTTTCAAGTCTTCTGAAGAAACACAAAATTCAGTCAGTGAAAAGGTATATATTTTAAATTTCCTTACTAAATTTAAGCTTTTAACATTATTATTAATTAAGTAGTGCTGTAGCAGCGCGTCGATGACGTCGACACTTCGACGTCAAAATTACGTTGACGCCATATTTTTGCGTCGACACTTCATTTATTTATTTTTTGCACCGTTTCCGGCAGTACAGCTCGCCAACACACGTGGGAGACCGAAACATTGCAGAATGGAGGACGAAGACCACTAGAAGTGAATGTGCTTCCCATTAAATCACACACAGTAAACAAATCCTTAACAAAAAAAAACCTTTGCAATTTAGACGTGCAAACTGGGTGCCGGTGCGGTGAGACGTATGGCTCGAGCAGATTCGGCTTGCAGTCGCTCATCCGCGGACGCGGCGCGCGCGCTGTTACAAAAGAAGCCGTGCACACAGCCAAGCGAAATGGGCTCTTGCCGGTCTTGCGCAAATGCCGCGCGCTTGTGCGGACGCGTCGAGTATAAACAAGGCTTTGCATTGTGTCAGTGCGCGCTCTGATCGGTAAAGGGGCACAGACTCTCCCGAATCATCTCCAGCAGTAGCAGAAGCACCACTAAATCTGCCTCCGTTTCCCTCGTAAGCTGATATTAGTATTTAAACATTCTCTATGATAAAAAAATGTTTGTACAAAATATTTTAATAACACGGTTTTGGCGGTTATAGAGTTCTAATGACGGTGTTCAAATACATAACATTAGACTAACGTTAGCCAGCTTATACATTATCATGATTCAGTACGCTAGTTCGTATTTATTTGCGATACATTATGGTTTTTTATTAATCGAGCAGCAGAAAAATAATCTTTATATTAATCGTCCAATTAGTCGTTAGATTAGTCGACTAATCGATAAAATAATCGCTCAACTAATCGTTTAGTTAATAATCGTTTACCCCAGCCCTATAATTAAGGCAATTTGTCCACTAAATGTTCTGACAAACCACATAAAAATAATATAAAGGACCATGTGCTTTGAGGGGGAGGGGGATACACTGGTAATACCAGGTTTTGTAGGTATTTATTGGACAACTTAATGATCACCACCACAGTACACAGAACTCCATCCCTCACTATCTTGTTTCATTTGCATCAAACTAAATATGCATTTAAATATAGCACCCTAACTAAAGTCTAGCTATATTCACTCTCCGACTATTGTTTTGTACAGTAAATATTTTATTGCAGCTATGTAACTGTCTTGCAACCTAGATCCTACAAAACTTTTGACCTAAAGTTATTTGTGTTTTGCTCTTGTTTCTTGTTGTAGCGTTATATTGTACAAGCACTGTGTGGATCTGCAGCCGCTTCTCTTCAGCATGCATGTATTCACATCTGTTAATTGTGTTCGTGTCAAGGTTGCTCTGTGTGCGGGAGAGTGTAGACAGAGAGAGGGGGCTACTCTCAACCATACGCACTCCTCATGCTCCATTTAAGACGATGATTATTTGCTTTGTTCTCCTGTCCGTAAATTATCATTATTCTTTTGACAGCTTGTCTGCTGTAGAGCCTAGTGTGTGAAGCAAAGTGTTTTTAGAGCGTTCTGCTTTCAAGTTGTTTGTGTTTCTGTATTTGTGTGTGTGTGGGTACAGGCCTTGTACTCACTCTCATGTGTTTATCCACAGCAATATGGCCTGACCACTCCTGACAGGACCATTGATTCAACACCGTGAAACAAACAAATCAAAAATAGCACGAGAAAAACAACCAAGATGGGATTTCACTCACTGGTCATCCTTTCTGACAGATTTCCTCATCTTATTATTTCCCCACTGGAGCTAAAGTGCTGCACCTGCCGAGGATTTTAAAAGGGTTTTTTTTTTTTTTTTTCAAAGCTTTTATACCAAAAAATGTTACCCAAAATGTACAAAAACTTAAATTATCCATATTTATAACTTCATAAACTATAATCTCTGGCTTCCAGTAATGGCTGTTCCAGAGTAGGGCTGGGCAACAAACTCAAGCTCCTCTTCTCTTAAATCGAAATCCTCCTTAATTTCTCTGTAAGAATTCTCATTTTAGACTTTTAATCAGTGTTTTGTTTTGCTCTATCCTCTGTGCTTCTGCGTTCAATAATACGTCATGCGTCGGGTTAGAGGTCACTCTTCTGCCGGAACTAGACTCTCATACGGCCATTACCGGAAGCCAGTGATTCTAGTTTATGAAGTTATAAATATGGATATTTTTCTTACAAAAACACATCGCTTTGCTTCAGAAGGCCTTTATTAGCCCCCTGGAGCCCTATGGATTACTTTTGTGTAGCTGGGTGCGCTTTTTGGGGCTTTAAAATCTCAGGCGCTACTCATTCCCATTACAAAGCTTGGAAAAGCCCAGATATTTGTGTATATTTTAATATAACATCCGATTGTGTTTGGCTGAAAGAAGAAAGTCATGTACACCTACAGTAGGATGGCTTGAGGGTGAGTAAATTATAGGATATTTTTTGGGTGAACTAAACCCTTTATGCTCCAAAATGGCCAAAAAGCACCAAAAGTGGTTCATGTCTCATACACTATATTCCAAGTGTTCTGAATACGATTTGGAATTGAAGTTGTTATTCATTTAAAATCATGTCTTCTCCCCTATTGCATCTTGTGTGATTAATGACCAAATGGGTCTAATGATTCAGATTTGTTCAATGAGTTAGTTGATCCAGTTCACTCAGTTGGTCTGAATGAGTGACATGAGGGTGAGTATGATTTTTAGGTGAACTATATCTGTAAATCATCTATCATACATTGAAGTGATAAAAATGCACTTTGCCAGAATGATGACAAGATATTTATTACATCACATTGGCTAGAGTTAAGCAAATTATTTCAGTAACATTAATTATAACAATAATTAGTTATTTAAGTCACACATTATATGCTATATGTATTGTTCACATGGGGTAAACAACACATTTAAGCAAATATGTGCCATTTCTCATCATGTCAATGCAAGCATGTTTCTGTCATGTTTGAAAGATGCTTCCAAAGTCTCCTGTGTTCGTCTCCCACTGTCACCTCTATGCTGAAGCCCAGCAAGCTGGCAGGGGCTGACCCTGAGGTGCTGGGAATTGTGGGTAGTGAGATTACCTATAGTGGCATGGCCTCTGTGAGACTAGCTGGGCTGAGCAGATGGCAATGGCCTGGCAGTCACAGCATGGTGTAACCACAGTTTCTCATTGAGCAGTTCTGTGACAGCTGTATGTCAATGCTTTACTCTAAATATTACTTTAATTTTTAACAAATTTATACAGTTTGAGAACATGAAATCATTCACATTATCATTATGCATTTTTACATAATGATCAATGCTTTTACTTGCATTAAATCACCCAACATAAATAAAATCGAGCTTAAAAAAAATCAGTATTCTCAAACTGTTAATTAACTTAATTAATGGTAAAAACTTGTAGAACCGAGATATTGATGATGTATAAATTAGAGCACCGATGACTTGTTTACTTAATTAGTAGATTGATAATCCTTTAACTCAAGCCTGGCTAGGAGAAGCAATTGATTGTCTTTTAGTTGTATATAGATCGCCGTTTGCCTGGAAAATCTTTAAGTAATCCTTTTTTGGATCCTTCTTTTCCTTTCTTTTTCTCATCTGCTTAGTGTACTGTGGACTGCTTTGAGTTTTACATTTCTTTTGTTGTGTGTTTTTAGACTAAACAAAGATAATTCATCCAATACGCTGGCATAATAAACTAGCTAGCAATTCTCCGGTTTGTTATTTGGCTCATTTTGCATGACTTGCTCAATGGAGAGTTTTAAAATAGTGTTTAATAAGTTGTATACTTTTTTTTATGTATCTTGTTTTTTATTTTATTGCTGGAAATTTTTTTTTTTATTCTTCTCCACCTCCATTCTTTTCTTTCCTCATCTGCTATAACATATCATTCGCTGCTTTGAGCTTAACATTTCCTTTGTTGTATGTTTTTAGACGATACAAAGATAATTCATCCAGTAGGCTGAGATAATAAACTATCTAGCTCTTCGCAGGTCTGTTATTTGGCCCACTTTGCATGACTTGCTCTATGGAGGGTAATATTTATGGCAGGGATGTTTGGGAATGAAAGCCTTTTACATTTTAATGAGCACTAAATAGGAGCGGAGAAATATTGTTCATTAGGCGTAATCTGTGGAATTGCTTGAGTGAACTTCCTCATGAGGTGTTTTAAACGCCTCGCTCAAGTAGAGCAGTTTGTATGGTAATTAAGCCGCCGTTTCACAGTCAACATCTGTGTTGTATTTTGAGGCCTCTGATTGTGTTGTGTCTGTGTCAAACATTACCGAAAATAGACCGTACGTTTGTTTGCCACGCACCTACATACTCTTTTATTCTTTCTTTCCTACCCCTTATCCAGCACACTCCTACATAAACACACCCAGGACCTCTCAAGTGACAAGAAATTTCCTTTTTTTTTTTTCTTCTGGAGCACATTAGAAAAAATTACAGTGCTGACATTTCTTCATTAATCATGGCGGCCTGTGGTGGCAGCGAGCGGCGTGGAGCCTTGGCAGACGCGAGTGTCCCCGCCGTGCTGGCAGCCGCGCCCCAGACGCCAGCCTCTCAATGCCACAGCTGTTGCTGCCATCAGCCTCGCAAACATATGACACCCACCCCAGATCAGCCCCGTCCACACCGGCTTCATGTGCATCCCAGAAGGGCTGAGGCCTGGTCTGGTGTGGCCCATGTGCGCATGAATGGATGGAAGCATGAATGACCTGGATGGATGGATTAGGGGATGTGGTACTCCTCAAGGCCAAAGTGGGGTGTCGCTCCTCAGAGAAAGTATACTGTGTTTTGGTTGCTCAATCTGGGCTAAAGAAATGAAGGGTGTTGTGTTAATTCATCATTTTCTTGGTCATCTACCAGTTTGTGTGGCCCACCTTTGTAGACTAGGTGCAGGTATGCAAAGGGACTCCACACAGAGCTTTTAATTTGTATTTTTAAAATATAAATTAAATATGCATTTTATGTGTTTGTTTTTATTTGCAATATTGCATTTTATATTTATACTATAAGTTACATAAGTTGATAATTTTTATATCAATAATTTTTATTTTATTTTATTTTTTCTATTTTTTCTATAAATATCCCTGTAGCTTATTCTGCAAAAAAGCTCATTTAAATTACGTCAAACAATTCTTGTCTATTTGTGCATATCCCTCACCAAATGCACCCCATGTATGGGTGGCAAAGTCTAGTTCTCAGTATGCATGTGTGAGTCATATGTTTTTCTTTGTGTATGAGTGTATATAGGAGATATTTGAGTCAGGCTAGAGGCTGAAGTGCTCATACCATCACTGAGCTCTGTGTTCCGCCATATGGTGGAGACCGCTAAGACTACATGGGGAATCAGGTCAGACTGCTCACAGAATCTTATTCTCACACACACACATAAACGCACACTTCTATATGTGAGAGGCCAGACCTCCATCCTTAGAGTCGAAGAATGTAGGACAGGTTGAAGGAGTGTAGTGAGCACAGACCCAGATGTGACAAACACACACACACACACACACACACACACACACACACACACACACACACACACACACACACACACACACACACACACACACACACACACACACACACACACACACACACACCACACAACACACACCACCACTCTCTCATACATTAGACATCCGCCAGCTCTCAATGACACCACAGCCGAGTTATTCCCCCATAGCATCTCCTTATGACCACTTTACAGCAGTTTCCTCTCTGCCCTTCCACACCTGCCTCTCCCAGCATACCCACCCCCCTATTTATAGACTATACTGGCCTTTTCTGCATTACATGGATACATAGATTTTTATAAAATCTGCGCTTCACTTTCTAAATGTACAGCTGTGTGGATTGGCCAAGTAGCTCCATATACACTAACCATTCAACAGTTTTGGGGTCAGTAAGATGCATTTAACTGATCAAAAATGACAATAAAAACATTTGCTGTTACAAATGATTTCTATTTCAAATAAATGCTGTTCTTAAAAAAAACTGTGATCTTTAAAATATCAACTGTGATCTTTAAAAAATCAACTGTGATGTTTTTTTAGCAAAATATCAGCATATAATAATAATTTTTTGAAGGGTCATGTGACAAAAGACTGGAGTAATTGTTACTGAAAATGCAGCTTGTCTATCACAGGAAAGAAAAATATCTAAAAAATATATTCAAATAGAAAAAAATATTTAAAATAATATATTTCTTTTTTTATTAAATAAGTGCAGTATTGTGAGCATAAGAAACTTCTTCCAAAAACATTTAAGACATTTTTCCATCCCCAAAAATTTGAATGGTAGTGTAGCTGTTTGTTTTAGACTGTTTCTTGAATAGTTATGTTGATTATGGAGTTGCCAGTGTGTACTGCATGCGATTACTAGGCCACAATTCCACAGATTTGGAACTCTCCTCATTCATAAACTGGCCCTTGCGTGTTAATTTACTAAACAATTCAGCTGATATGATTATACATTAATACATTCAGCTACCTACCATTAAATCAAACAGTAGAGCATGGCGCTTGCAACCCCAGACATATTCTGTAGACATATTTTGATATGTCTTGCTCATACCATCAGATTTGTCTTCAAATTCATACATCAGCCAAATAAAAAAAAGACTTACAATGCATTCAAGATATACATTTTACATTTGATCAGTTAATACGGGAATCCAACCCGTGACCTTGGCATTCCAGAAATATCTTGCACGTTTATAATAAAATTGAAATGGGCACAAATTAGACAACTGTTGACATACAGTTATGAAAAACAAAAAATGAATGTGTGGGTAGCATGGCACAAATAATTTGGTCTTGTAAGAATTTAGTCTTTTTAGTATTTTTGCAGACTTTGTGATATTGGCAAATCTAAATTTAAGAGTCACGTGAGGTTTCCAAGGGCTGTTCTTAATCTCAAGTGTTTTTTTTTTTCAATTATTGATTTTTCTTTAATTCAGGTATTAATTAAAGGAATATTCCTTTTTTTCATTTTAAATGTCTATGGACAGGATCATTGGCATGCCATCAACTACCAAAGACTTGTCCGTCAGTATTTAAAAATGTTTACAGTAATACACCTGCGATTAGAGCCTACCATATGGAGATGTCAAAGGTCAAGAGTATTAAACGTCAGGATGCATACTCTTCTAGACTACTGCGTTGTACTATAAATATCCCATTATAAACATTTCCACTACCTCAATCAAAATACATGAGTGTGTTACGAGACTCCCATCTGTCTGTCATTGTATCGCTGCTTTGTTTCAATTTCCCCAGACAGGGGCGGGGGCGGCTCTGTTGTGTCGCGGGGAGGGTTTTGACTTTGTCTTTGGATCTCAGCTGTTTCCAACATGCCTGTCCTATCAGTCACAACGTCACCACTTTTCCCTTCTGGCATTGGTCCGACCCGTGCCAGGTGTCCCTGATGGCACTGACATGACCACTAATGTGCTGCCAGATTTTTTTGCCCACCCCTGCAGCTCAGTTTGTGGGTGATGTTCCTGGTTCTTCAGCGCATCGTCCATCTTCCTCCGCCCAGTTCACGGCCTTCCTGTGAGCGTGTGTGTGAATGGACACGGCCAGTTTTGCACATTTCCGTCACTCCTCCTCCATTACAATCGTCTCAGTGGCTGAATAATTATAATGCAGTGTAGTTACATAAAGTAGTGAATGAAAATACAATTAGTGTAGCAGTTGGTGAGAGTGACTGCTGATGTAAATGTGTGACTGTAATGCACTTCTAAATGAAAGAGAAAGCGACTGTGTTGTTCTCCGGCATTGCTTATAGCATCCAGTTACTTCTAAATGCTCTCTGAATATTCAAACAAGCTCATTTATGATGTCTGCTGCGTGTTTGAGATGTTAGCATCCCTCCGTTGAGCGTGAATGCTTATCGCATGGAGTACAATGGGATATAAATGAGAACACACACACATACACACAGTTCTCGCTTGCTTTTTTTCTGCTGTGTTTGTCACCAGATACCACCATTACTGTTAACTACGCTATTAAATCCAGTTCCTATGCTGCGTTTCTCCTCTTTTTGTGTGGCGTGCTGGGACTCATAAAGCAGCAGCAGATGTTAACAGTGCGCACATTTAAAGATTAGCAGGTTTTAGACAAGCAGTAAAGCTGCGGTGGGAGAAGCGATATTAATGTAGTGGTTTTATGTTGCAACACAGCTCACAGTGAAGGGGCAAAGCATGAGCCACGGTGAGAGTGAGGGGTGTGGGAACACGCTGTGTGGTCATTATGATCGCACCCCTCTGGAGAGGAAGAGAGGGGTACATAGGACAGAAGAAATGGTAACTGAAGTGGTTCACCAGAAACTTTGGCAATGTCCTTCATCATTTGCTCTGAGTGTGAATTCTCCCATTAATGCAGAAAACCCAGCATACATCACTAATACAGTAAACTGAAGATCTACAGTAGAACTGTTTTTACTGTTTTTTACAAAGTACTGTACAATTTAGTTTTTTTTAATGTGAGGCATAAAATTTAAGTGCAAAGTTTTCAATTGAAACTCGCACTTATCTCTAATTTTTAATAATTATCAAGCGTAAAGTTAGTTCTGGCAGGTCACGTTAGTCAAGCTCACATCAGCTGACTCTCAGCTGATCCATGTCTACCTATAGGAATATGACTCCTATCACTGTATTCATATATAAGCTCCTTCAGTATTATCAGCAGCTATTGCATTTCTCAGGAGCTAATTACCCTCCTCCATCCCCAGCTCCTCCTGTCTCCAGTGAGGAGTTGGCATTCTGATTCCCCTTTGAATCAGATTAAATTCTCGAATTATGCTGTACTTTAAAATATTGACATTAATGATATCTGCAGTAGATTTTTGTTGGTTCTGTTCTGTTTACCCCTAAGGGGGGTTATTTGCTTCTCTTCTTCTTGCCCAGAACAGAACCATACCGCCAATCCAAACTATATGCTAATTGTCAATCGTATTTGACGATAGTGGTCCTGACAGAAATAAATGTATTTTTATTTTTTGTCTATCTCTTATTCATTCGGTAACACTTTATTTTGATGATCAACTTTAGACTTTTTTTTGAATATAAGTAACTTTGCAGCTACAGTACATGTCAACTAACTCTCATTAGAGTATTAGTCTTTCTGCTTAATATCTGCTAACATCTTACTGACTATACGTAACTTTGCAAGTACATTTCAACTTATTCTACTAACCTTTAACCCCTTATTCTACTAATCCTTATCCTACCCCTATAAGTAATAGTACTCAACTAATACTCTAATGAAAGTTGGTTGACATGTAGATGCAACATAGTCAAATGAATAACTATATAAAGTGCAACATTCATTCCGATAGTCTTGGACATTACTTGACCTCTATAGACCCCTTATCAGTTGGTAAACATGGTGACGTTTTTCTGTGGGCGGAGCTTAGTTGGCTGCAGAACGATCCCTCTGGCCGCTTCCCTAACGTTATTTTGCAAGTTTTGTTAGCTTGTTTTTTAACAATGACTGGAGAAAATCCGGTTTTATCTTAATGTGCAAGGTCACTCAGTGTCCAGGACCGCGATTTTTATTTGCAAAAGTTAATTTTAACGGACGGAACCAGACGTAAAAAACGTTTTACGGCTGACCCGTACACGCTCACTCAATGGACGATCTGACAGGATTAACGCTACCTCCGGTTGAGTGGCCTGACTTCTACACCTACCTGATAGAGAAACCGAGCGTAAAGAGAAACTGAGGGCATATAAATCTTTAGATGCCTATAACTATGTGCTGAATGGTCATGTACAAGACTTGTGTGTACGATCCGCAGTTCTGCCGAGCCAGCGCCGAGAAGACGACAATGTAAACAGTGACAGTACGTGCAATGTTAATGATGTGAATATTTTCGAGAAATAAAAATTCCAGATACAGCATACTCATTTTTCATTGATTCTTGCACCCAACAACACATCAAGATGACATTTAACAATAATAATAATAATTTAAGCTCCTTATTATGTAGCCGAATCTGTGCTGGTTTCTATTAGCCGCCTGCAGTTTTCCGTTTGTTTTGCCTCCAGTTAGCGCCGTGACGTAACTGTGACGTCGGCTGATAAGGGGTCTATTCGGTAAAACTTCAGACCTTTGTTTACAGATGGTCGATTCTGGCAACCCACTGCACAACACGACATTTTCCCGGGTTTGTTTCAGCGCCCAGCGCCCAGCTTCTGCTGCCGACATGCGCAGTTGCACCTGCGTGACGTCAGTGTGACGTAGTGTGATAATTCCCCTATTGATATAGATCTATGGAATTTGTTTATCAGTACTTTTTGTTATATTTGTTATATATTAATTTATTCACAAAAATGACATACTGTAATGAAATACACTTGCATGACAATATGTTTTAATTGTGTCTAATTGACCATATATGCAGTAGTCAACATTTGAAGTGGATTAAAACCTGAAGAACTCATCAAATCTAATATGAATCGCAAATAATGACAATTGTTAAATGGAAGGAAACAAGGGTGTTATAATTTTTTGCAAACATGAAAACTCTTAAGAAAAAGTAAATTCAATTTTTACAAACAAATCTAATTACTCTGACACATGATTTTTCTCAAACCTTGTGCTGTCTGTTGCGAAGTCCCTTAGGCAGACTTCATTTCCTATACGTTTTGTGTCTCTGACCGAGATGTGTGTGTTATAGGGCATAAATCAGCTGGCTTTGAATCTGTTTATCTTAGCTGAATATTTATGCAGGCTGAAATAGCTTGAGAGAAGAGGGTCCTGTTGAGGCTAGCCTCTCCTTCTTGAACCTGCAGACTCCTTTAATTACTCCTGACCTCCTTGTGTGGAAAGTGTTGTGCGGTGCTGGATTCAAGCTCACAAATCACACACTACTATATTGTTGTGTCTGACAGGAGACAATGAGCATAGCTGTGATTTAGCGCAGGAGACAGACACCCAGATAGCCAAATACCACTGACAGAACAAACACGGTATGTTACTCTATTTTAAGGTAGTCATACTGACAAAGGTAATGGTCAAGGGATACTGAGAGTATAGAAATAAGACATGAATCTGATTTACTGTATTTCTTTATATTAAACAATTTATATATTTAAAAAATATTTGATGTATCTGATATTACATAAATATAAAATTTTTTGACATTTCCTAACATTATTAATTGTTTATAGCTTATTTTTATTAGATTATTATTTATTAGGTTAATATAATAATTCTTATAATACTTAACTTGGTTACAAAGGCTACGTCTACATTAATCCGGATACATTTGAAAACGGAGTTTTCATTTAAAAGCGCTCTCCGTCCACACTAGCGTTTTCAGGCGTTTTCAGACGTTTTCAGACGTTTCATTGTGGATGAGAAACTTATAAATTCACCTTACTGCGCATGCATGAAACCTCACAAAAGCTCACTGAGATGGAAAAATAAATAATAAAGGTATCGCGCAATTCTTCTAACATGATAATTTTATTTAGCAAAATATCTCACCATTCACTGATGCGTCCTGGTCGCACTCAGTCACTATATGTTTGGTCTAAAACGCGACTGCTCTCCTGTATTGCCGCAGGACAGCAAATGTGAGTACATTTTCTGTCATCTTTGCAGTAGGCTACTGTGATATGAAGAGTGTGGAAAGTAACATATTTTAGCAACATTGTAAAAGTGAAATTAACAGGCACAATACCGGTAAACATGAAAATCTATTGGTACAACATGGATCACATGACTAAACTTACGTCATCGTTTTCAAATACCTCTGGCTTCACAGTCCACACTACAACGCGAAAACGGCGTTTTCAAATTTATCCACTTTGGAGAGCGTTTTTCAAACGCTATGTTTTTCAAACGCTACGTTTTTCAAACGCTACGTTTTCGTTGACTTAAAACGCCGTCTCAGTGTGGACGGAAGGCCAAAACGAAGAGAAAAGTATACGTTTTCAAACGAAAACGTATTAGTGTGGACATGGCCAAAAACATTTATTTTAAGTATTTATAAGATAAATGAAAATCAAAACTTTATTCCCATGGCATGTCAGCCCAATAACATTTATCTTGCACAACCAAAATGTCACTCTGGTGCCAAGTTTTTAAATGATTTCACAAGATTCTGTTCTATAATGTATAGATACATTATTTATCTTATGTCTTATTTTTGAATACATACTGTACACACACACACACACACACACACACACACACACACACACACACACACACACACACACACACACACACACACACACACACACACACACACACACACACACACACACACACACACACACACACACACACACACACACGTATTTACTTAAAGGCACATGATTTGTCACATACAGTCAAATTCTGACATTTTTATTCACAGCTTGTTACTGTTACAGATGACCTTGTTAACTCTTCAGTGTCATATTTGTTACTTTTTGTTGTCAAGCGATTTGTTGCTGTTCATTTAAATCAAGAATTGAAGCGACTGCCCCTGGACAAGGCCTCCACACACCTGCCAACATTTCTACATAATGTCTCAATATTCCCTATAAATCACTCTGTCATTTATGCATCCATATCATTCAGGACAATACTGATTTAAATGGAGGAAAGTTTTATAAATAAACACCTCACAGCATGCTTGACTTTAAAACAGACATTTCTGCACCTCACTAGTTTGACATAGCTATAACTCAAAGAATGAGTTTGGGGATCTTGAGTTATGGTGGTGGCTCTGTGTTGAAATAGCTTGTACAATTTGTCCTTGTCTGGACAGTATTAAACTTTGCCCACCGTTTTCACTGGGCATCCTGTAATACGACTTTTGCTTTGGCTTTCTATTATCGTCAAGGAATGGATGAATGACGAAGTTCATGAAATGAACTAAATGAAATTCAACGAGAATTGGCGTTTCATTTAAGTGTCCATAAGGATCTCTTTTTGTTTCACTGTCATTGTCATGTGTGGAGTTCACAATCTCTCCCTTAGGCCTGAAGATCTGAGCAGAGGGCAACATTTCACCTTGACCTGAAGCTGAGGTGACCAGGCAAGCACAAAAATAAAAACCTCTTTCACAGAATTAAAAATAGGCCTTGGCCTGACTGTTGTGCACTTCCTGTGGCCTCGGTGTGGCTGCGGGGTCTCGCTGGCTCCTCCAGCTCTGTCTTTCACATGAGATTTGAGGAGACTGAAGCGCTGTAGCCTGGCCCCTGCAAGGCGGTTCTGCTTGCAGGCCGAGCGCAGGATGTGCGCTTCTGCATTGGGAAGAGAGGGAGAGCCCGGAGACATCAACACCAATTGGCACTAATTAGGAGGCCTGGGCTTGCTGGGGTTGCAGCCACGTTCATGTCAGGAATACTGATGCCAACCGAGTGTTGAGACACTGCTGCTGTCACCACTGAACTCACAAGTGGTGTGGGGAGGGGCAGAGGCCTCGGTAATTATAAATGCCTTGTGTGTCCTATGAGTAGGTTTATTACTACTGCTTAACACAATGGCTATCATACTTCGTTCCCAGGTTTTGTACTCAGTATCTAGATATGTATTCTGCTTTGTTTATTCAAAGCAACTGTATGTCTATAGTGCTAATTGGTGCTCATATACAGTATGGATGATGGATATGGTGTTGTTTTGTGCTTATTTTAAGGGATCCACAATATATATAATATATATATATATATATATATATATATTTAATTAATTATTTAAATATTAGGCTATAATAGTTTTTATGTTTCTTTTTTTCCAGTTTTAGCTTAGGTTTGGTTTAGTTTTTTATTTTATTTTAGTGCACCAACTTAAACTTATTTTATTTAGTTGCCAAGGCTACATTTCTAATTTTCACTTAGTTTTTCCTCCAATAGTTTATCATATCTAATGTTTCATTTTATTTCAGCTTTAATACAAAAATAAGCAAAAAATGTTTTTAATAGTTTTAGTTAACACGTTTTTCCAAAAAAGATTAAGTAAGAAAACTTTATTAATGTTATTTTGAAATATGGCATAAACTCAGATTCAGATTTTACACAAATTCCCTTGTATAATACCTCCTCATTTTCTCATTCAAATTATATACGTTTTTTTCCTAGAAAATATTTATTTGCCTCCTTATCAAAATGAGCAGTTCTTGTGCAGAATAAGCTGCAAAGCGAACCTTTGTTAGACTTTTCTTTGTATAAAAGTCTGTAAGTCTAGCCTCACCTGATTCTCTGTTATGGAAAATATATTAGGAAAATCTTCCTGACTTCCTAATCCTGCTATTCCAATGCCAATTTAGATCCTGGCTGGTCTGTTTTCCATCCAGCTGTGTCTTAGCCCCCGTCCTGGCCAATCACTGCTCTTTATGGGATTATCCAGCCCCCATAATGTCCTCTGCCCTCATCGTCCCCAGAAAGATCACTCTGGGCAAACACAGCAGGGATCTCAACGGCAGGAGAGCATGGCTCAGATAACCTGCCGCGACTGGGTTGTTTATTGGTAATGTGCCTTTGAGAGATATGAGAGGGGATGTATATGAAATGTGCATTCATGGATTGCTGTTTCCAGTACACAAAAACTCTTGTTCGGAGAAGAAAATTGCCAGGCTTAGCCTGTGGTAAAGAAAATCGTTGGCAGTGAAAGCACTTTTTTGACCAAACAGATGTTGCATCTCATCACCGCAGGAATCATCATATGCATTTCTAGCCTGGTGTGTTTTTAGTCATTTAGACATCATGGAGTTCAGGTTTATTGAGCTTAATCCAAGAGGAAAAATGAATCTCATGCAGAGAGCATGATAGAGTCTTTATTTATCTTTATTTATCACCACATGACCAGGGCCGCTGGAATTTGTTTCTGTGAATGCTGAGCAAGGCAAGAATCACAGAGCTTGTATTTCTTCTAGAGTGTTTGTTTCAGTGATAGTAGGGCAAAACAAACTGAATGTGAGGCGTAATTTATTTATTGTATAATACAGTGTAACCCAACTAAACTGTTTTCGTATTCATAATGCCGCTTCCTTTTATTTGCTTACCCACAAATCACTGTTGATATCTGATCATTTCACTGTGGTAAGCCTGTGTTTGCTACTAAGTTTAGTTCAGCCAGCCTATTTTAGGAAAGAAGCTCTTGACACAGGCCTGCGCCAGTGAAAAATCTTCCCCAGATTGGATTCCATAGGAGCATCACCAGGAAACAATCAATAAGTGAGCGGAAAGAGGCCCGTCTCCCTTGATCGCTATGTCCCAGCGCCCTCAGAGCCAAAAGAGGGAAGAGTCAAGCATTTGTGCTTTCTAATGAACCCGTTCCCCTCTCCTTTGAAAAGACTTGCACCACTTTTGCTATTGCTTATGCTTGGGGTTATGGGATATAAATAAACACTTTGTTGATTTTTTCATAGATTTCTAGTTTTTGTTTATTTGTTTATTTTTTGGATGTTGGAATTCCAGCTGGAATCAATTAAAAATGGTACATTTCTTTGACATGTAACTTCTCTCACAGTATTCGCGCTATACGGATTTGATGCCTCAAATCTTTATATATATCTTTTTCTTTTTTATTTATTTATAAATAAAATTAAAAACACTGCAGTTTTATTTTCATTCGTTTTCTCTCTATTGTTTTAGTTTAGTTTTTTTTTCATAGTTTTCGAATTTCAAATTTACGGATTTAAATTCATTTAATATTTATTAATTAACTGGCAGGTTGTAAATATTCAGAACACCCTGTCACTGTTGCAATAAGTTTTGGGCTACTCATATTTTCTTCAAATAATTTAAAAGTCTATCCACCTTATTCCTACGCCCCATGACGCTTTGCGCGAATTATGGGTGAAACTTCCGTTAAACTGTAAACAATCAGTGAGAGGCTCGCTTTTTGAACGCAATTATACGTTTTTCTTTTTTTAATGTTTTTTTTTCTGTACGCTGGGTACAATGAGATGGTATTATTCTACTCACCCTTCAACCATCGAACATTAAAAGGACATTTAAAAGTGTAAAAGCATCAACAAGGTACTTTCAACAAGAGACCATAAATAACCCCAAAAGCGAGATTCTTTCCACGGTAATAACAGACGGGTTAAATATCAGTAATATATATTATGTAACACATGTTGCCTTAATAAAAAATGCTCATTTCTTCAGCATTGCGTGATAATATTTCAAAGTTATTTCCGTAATTTTGACAGAAATTAATTGTGAAAACAAACCTGGAAAGAAGAGACGTTAGGATTGAGGAGAAAAATGAGAGATTCTTTGTGCATTCCAGTGAATTATTAATTGGATATATCGTAAACTAAATCGGGAGAACAGACCACAAATGTGCAGTACAGGCTATAAGTTGTAGTTTTTTCATACTATTACAGCGAAATGAAAAGGGAAAAAAGAAAATGATCACGAGGAAACGAAAGCAGCGACTGAAACAAGCTCTTGCCATAGATATTCTTGTTATAACGTCACGTTAAAAATACTAAGTGTTACGTTATTCTCATGATGTCTGAAAATAAATCATGAAAGAAAATTGACAGCTCATTCAGTCAAACTGACAGGTCAGCTTTATTTGTAAGGCAATCTAATGATTTGAAATGATTCGTTTCAGTCTTTTTGAATGGAAGTTCCCCAAACCGGAAGTGCCACCCATAATTCAAAACGCAGTAAGCTCGTCAGGAATAAGGTGGATTGGTGTGTATTATTATTCAATTAAAGCTAGTAGTATAGCATCTAATGTGACCTATTCCTTTCAGCATTTGTTACACGTGCACAACCAGCCATATTTACAGTCACGTCTTGCAAAAGCTGTCCTCATCACAAAAAGTTAAAGATGACAGACATTTAGAGGGGCAGGAAACCCTCAATTTTCCTTGCCGGAGCAACCAATCTCCATCAAGAGCAATTAGTAGCCTGTAGCACCAATGGCTTCAGACAGGTTCAAGTGTCCTGGCATCCTCCTATCATGCCTGCTGGTCACACCTCCCTGTGGCTGGTTCCTGCCCGCAAACACTTGCTCTTTTTTATCTTTCTTCTTACATCTGAGATATTCACTCGTTGTCAAGACAGGGATGTGTGGTTATTTCTGTCTGGCAAGTGTGTTTAATGTCCTGTATTTTCTCTTTTTAATTCTGTCACCAGATAAATGTCTATTTCTAACCAAATTATACTTACTAGCAGTCTTTGATGAACGTATACTGTGTGCGGAGAGCATCAATTTTTGACGGAGGTGGCGTTTAGCGACTTTTGCATCTGAAGTCTTGATACATTATTATAACAAATTATAACACATTAAATTGTTATAAATTCTATTTTGTTACAATTTGAAGTCGTTATGGACAGACATTTTTTCTAGCTCTGTTCTAACATCTGTTCTAGCTCTGCGTTCAGGAGAGTTCAAGAGAGAAATATTGATGTCTGGCTTTAGAACACTTCATTCTTTTCAGTCAGATCTCTTGAATTAATGGAATGTTTGTTCATTATTCTCACTGATCGGAACTCAACTCCAATCAACCAATCAGATTTGAGGGATAGGTTTTAGTTAATGTCAAATTTAGGCTTACAACAAGGGTTAGGGACTTTGATTTTCTATAATTTCCCTCTGATTTTAGGAATAATTTATGGGCAGGGTTAGTTTTAGGGGTAGGGGTAGGGTTAGGCCTACTATGTTTTTGACAGGAATGTTGTTCCATGATTAACAAAAGATGTTTCAGGATCAACATATCTTACTTGGAAAAATCACAGTAAACTGACATAAGGGTTTCTTTAAGTTTTATTAAATTCCTTCAAGATTTTGGGCCTTATCTTGTCAGTGTTCCAATCTTGTCACATGACATGACGGCAAACAAAAAAAACACCATGCTCTGGTTTTCTTACACAACGTCTTATTCGGTTAAAATAAAATCCCCTTGAGTGTTGTAACCCATTTTAAACACAATACCAAGCAGCTTGTTACTGCCTCTCTCTCCTCTGGCTGCCTATCTTCCTTATCACTCCGTCATTCCACACTTCTGTTGCCATGTGTGCAGACAGAGATGGACTGTGACAGCAGGCGGTGGGCAGCGCCTGGTCCCAGACCTGCGCCCACCCCCCATCGCCCCACAGGGAGGGCAGGAGATGAGCCCTGTGCGCCGGTGGCCGGAGGAGTTCTGCAGCTAACACATGTATCACTGTAATGTCTTGTGAAGGGCCACTTTGCCAAGAGTATTAATTAGAGGTCAGGCTTTTGGGGAGCTGCTTTGTTTCAGCCCCAACTCCACGCTCTGCCAGGTCAGGGCTCCACTCCAGCATGGCTACAAGGGAGGCTGCTCAAGGCCTCTGTGTGTGTGTGTGTGTGTCTGTGTGTGTGTGTGTGTGTGTGTGTGTGTGTGTGTGTGTGTGTGTGTGTGTGTGTGTGTGTGTGTGTGTGTGTGTGTGTGTGTGTGTGTGTGTGTGTGTGTGTGTGTGTGTGTGTGTGTGTGTGTATACATGTGTTGGCATGAGGTTACACATCACACTGCTTGATCTCTGTACAGCATTTTATGTGTAGACAAATCGAGACTTTTAACTACAAAAAAAAAAAAACAAGTACATGCTTGATTTTATTTTTCTGATCTCCATCTGACAAACAGTTGGATTTTGTGCTGTTGCATGTGTGTGTTCTTTGTGCATTCTTGGTCTTTTTGCTTAGTTTTCATCTACACCACTCCCTAATTTTCAATGTTAAATAACGAAGTAAACAAACTTATGGCTTAGCGGTTTGTGCACATCCTCCAACAGTTAACTGCTAGTATGTTATGATATAAACCTGCTATTCAGTAGTGATATAACAACATAACATAACATAACTAACTAACTAAATAAATAAATAAAAATATATAGTAATATATATTTAATATACTACAATATATAATAAAACAGAATACATACATGTTATATTGTATATTGCTAAATATACTGTATTATAGTCAATAATTTAATTGTTATTATTATATAATATGAACTATCATAAGTTAACAAATATGTGTAACTTTACTCTTATGAAGCTAAGGATATCCTGGAAATAAGTTTTGAATCAATTATAAACCAGTTTGATAATTGCAATAAGGCCAAATTTATTTATTTTTATTTTTTATTTACTTCCAGTCCTTTCTCATTTCCTCTGTTCTCAAATACACATAATTTCCCCCATATACAGTTTGTTAGTGCTGTGGCAATCAGTACAGACAGACCTGTACAGGTGTTTGGGAGATGACCGTGTCAGAAGTTAACAGGATTTTGCCCCGCTATGGAAACTAGAGATAGAAATCGGAAAATGTTTATGTGATATTGCATCCAGAGTGACAAGTGTCAATAGTCTCTGGATGGAGGTGAGGCAGCTATGGATTTTTGAAAGGCACTCTTCCAACCCTGCCTGTCATTAGATAGTGACCAACTCCAGTTTGCCTGTGCATGTTGAAAATTTAATCTGTTGACAAATGCTGTATTAATAGGGCCCAGCGCGACTGGGGAAGAAAAGGAGGGGAGGAATATGCCAGACCGTATAGAATCACATCCTCAAGACCCTTACATTACGAAAGATTGAAACAACAGTATAACATGTAGGTGGAGCACAGCATCCGATGAATAATATTCTTAATTTATTAGAAACATATTATTTAAACGTCACAAGAAAGTCCAGGAATCACATGAGATCATGGCATCATGAGAATCTGGCTGAATGTGGCTTTTTTTAAATGCACTTTTACTGCCAAAAGTGATATCCAGAGGGGATTGGTTTGGGGATTTTTTTTAAAATTACCCTACAAATTCAATTAAACCATCAAGTTATATATAAAAACAAAAAAGCTAACATGAAAAAGCATAAATTGACCACAGCATAACCATTTTTTTATATTTTGTTGGTTCTCTTGTTTTTGCATTTGTTCATTAAAGTATGACAGCCTGGCCAAAATTTATGTCCACAGTCCACACAAATTATCACAAAGTTATCATAAAATAAAACATTTGATTCCAAACACAACTACACAATGTGTTTACAAAAATCTTTAACAAAGTATTAATAATATTTGAATAATTGAAGATTTCAATTTTCCTTCATTTCTCGCCACTACTGTATACGTTTGAATGTGTTAGTATGATCCAGCTAAAAATTAAGGGCCAGTTTTACTCATAATGCAGTTTAATTTAGTCTGGTTTAACATACTTAATATTAAATATAATAATCTATATAATAAATATACTTAATAATAATTAATATTATTATGTTTATTATTAAGTTAATATTTAAAAAAAACATGTCACCTCCATCTTCCCCCCAAAAATTCAGACATTATTTGCTCACCCTCATTTGTAAGTAAAAGATGACCGTTTTAATTTTGAGTGAACTTTTCCTTAACCATACTGTTTTAAATGCAGTATATGTGCAAGATTGTCTTTATAAAAATGAACACTAAAATCTCATCTTGGGTTTCCTTATATGTTTTTTCCTGATAAATCCCATATTTGCGAAGCAATTTGTGACAAAATCCAATCCTATTTCTTATCTCTAAATTTCACACCTCTCCTACCAGAATGGCAAGAGACAGAAATGTCAATCTCACTACATAAAAGCAAATCAAGCAAATAATTGATAACCATGCAATGATTACCCTGTGTTTATCAATGTCGCCATATATGTACATGTAGTAGATGTCTCTTGTAGAGGTAACTCTATATTCCTTTATCCCATGTGTCCAAGAGTCTGTTTTACTGAGCACTCATTCTCTGAAATACACACTGTGGGAGTGAAGAGGCATGACCGCACCAGCAATTACTGACTCCGCACCTCTGACTCTTTAATTTGTTCCTCACGGACTTGCCTGCAGCCAATACGCAAAATCAATAGCCTCTCCTCCAGAAGAACTAGTGCCAACAGCTCCACTGACATATGAAGATACATGTTCTTCCATGAGGTCAAAAAAAAAGAGAGGATTGCACATATTGTTTTTTGTAACATGTTTTTGTAATGCTGTATAACATGTTCAGTGATGGGCTTAATTGTTTGTTTTTGTTTGTTTTTTCTTTACAGTCTTCTTTCTTCTGCAAATCCGCTAAGTGGCTGTCTGTCAACACAAGGTAAGTTGTTCTTACTGAGCTGTTAATCTATGCTAGATCCATGCGCTATTTAGTTGTAGTGCAGTAAGTGTTTCTCTGTTCGGAGGAAACCACTCATTAACACAGCATGTACCAGGATTTGCTCTTAGCACTTAGCAGTTGTCTAAATCCACTTTACCTGTTTTTTCTCATTATGTGATAATGGACGGAGAATCATAGTGGCTCGATAGCCTTGCAATTAATCTCATCTGCATTGTTAACTGTGTCACTGGAAGAGTGTTGGTACTCCACAACATTTCGTTGCCAGCCACTTTCCTTAGTGCACGACAGACGTAGTAGGTTAAAATGAAATTAGAGAGGGCTTGCACTGGGGTCATCCAACAATGCTTTACATTTTGATTAACAACTTATATAATTAATGGGAAGAGGTCATGTTTTATTGATGAAATCACAACCATTTTCTTGTACACAACTCCCTGTTGTAAACTAATACCTGTACGGAAGAAGAGAAGACCCTGTTAAAGACGACATGAAACAGTATGCACAGCTCTTCTAAGGGTTACTTCACCCAAAAATAAAATGTTGTTATCATTTACTCATCCTCTGTCATGGGGTGTTTGCAGGCGAACAGACGAAGAATGGAGAAGGTTACATACTTTTAATAATATATTCACGAAGGCAGGCAGACAGGTAGCAAACACGAATAACATAACTTTGACCGGACAAGGAGTGCAGGAAAAAGAACTACTTAAGTACTAAACACAAACAAGGATAATTATTCAAACACAGCTGACACATATGAACTAATAATGACGTTAACCAAGGGGACGTGGGAGAGTGGCGGTAATCTGCACAAGGACACTTGACAATAAAAACAAACTGAAAATCCATGACAACAGAAACTAACAGAACATAACGATGACACCCTCAGTCTTACAGGTTTGGAACTACCAACTGACGCTTCAAAAAGTTTATAAAGAGATCGTAAAACAAATCCAGGAGGATCAGTTGAGCTTTCGTTTTGTGTTTGCTGATGAATGTTTATATGTGAATAAAAGCCTAAATTCTATCTGTTCATCATATAAAGCGATCATGTCTCTTCAGATCACCGCTCTATTCATATGGATTGTTATTATTTTTATATATATATCTCTTTATGAACTGAAAACGTCATCTTCAGCATGTTGACAACACGAACCAAACTCTTCCAGGCCTCAGCTACAACTACAGTGTTTGAGAGTGGGTCAAAGTTTAAAAAAAACAAAGTCAAAAACACTTTATTTTACAGTTACATGTAGTTACTATTGTAATAACTATAAATTATGCATAATTACATTCAACTAACCCTAAACCAAACCAAATCCTTATCCTAAACCCTATAGTAAGTACATGTAGTTACTTAATATTAGTCGGTACTTAAATGTATAATTACAGTGTAACAAAGATACCTTAAGATAAAGTGTAACCCAAATGTCTTACATTGTTACATAGGTATGTAACAGGAAGTGTGCTCATTGGTGACGACTCATTTCGCCAGTTCAGAAATCTTTCAAACTTTTACATTCACAGAATGCTATATGTCATCTGAATGACAGGAAACATTCCAAAAAATATAATAGGGGCACTTTCATTTAAAAACAAAATAATTTGCTCTAATACATTGTATTATGGTTGATATTAAATAAGTGAGGTTTGATTTCATGCCTTTAAACTGCAGAGACATGTTTAATTTTGCTCTGCCATTTTTTACTTAAAGTTCTTCTGTAACTTTCTGTGGTTTTACTATGAGTCAAGAGAGAGATCTCTCTCCCTAAGCATCTTATTTTTAGACATTATACATATTCTCCCTCTGAACATGGGCTAAAGAGACCCAGCTACATTAATTGTGACTTCAAGCTAAGTTTACAAAGTTTGTGGCTCAGAACGTGACCGGTGGCCTGGCCCGCCATTAGTGTTGTTTATGGGCAGGGGGCGATCCGTGGTCCTTATGTGTGTGCGTGTTGTGACTTTTTCAGGGCCGGACTGTGAAATGCCGGTGAGGAAGCAGCCTGCAGACTGTTTGCGCTGATGTCACAGAGAGGTATGATGACGTGTGTGCACCAACAGTGCAGTTAGGTCTGTCAGTGCGCATCCATCACGGACGTGGCCGGTCACTGGCCTCTCTCCTCCCCACAGCTGAGACCAATGTGGACAGACAGTTGGAGCCCCTTGTATTTAAAGCTAAGAAGTTCAGACAGATGACACCCCTCAGGGAGGGCTGCAAATGTGCGTCCTCTCCCCTGCACTTTTTGAAAATTCCCGGAGTGAGGCGAGAGATCCTGGTTATTGCCTGTCACCGTTTCGATCCAGTTGTTGACTAGCTGGTCATCCAATAGTCTATTGAATCTCAGCTATGCTCTCTGGTTGCGTCTCTCCTGGAGCTCCTCAAATGAGATGCAAGGGAGAAAATAAAGCTCTGTCTCATTCTGGTTGCCATTTAGCCTAATACTGAGAGACACTTTGAACAAGTCGAAACATAACCCGTGGACCACAAGCCACAAATTCTAAATCATTGATGAGATGCTCCTCTTAGCTATACACTCTGGCCGCCCCTGTCAATCTTCTTCGCCAATTATGCACCACCATCCTTTATGTTTTTCAAGGAAGTGGATGTGTTTTGCTGTGACCTTCTCTTATGCTGGATTCACGCTTGAAGCATCCTGTGATATTGTTCTTTTCAGTCACATCAGAATGATCGCTGTCATATTGCATCTTATTTGATTGCCTTCTACCAAGATTAACTACATGGCTGAAATGCATACCTCTTCCAGCTGTGCTCATTGAGAATGCCCAGAGGATCGTTTTATTCCTCAGAGGTTGCTCTTTCATAGATCTAGAGACTTAGTGGAGTTCCCAGTTATGTTTCATTGAAGCATCAACTTTGTCTCAGATATATGTATCCGAAAATTCCTAAGAAATTAAAATAGACTCCTGTAAGTCAATTCTTGAGTTCACAACAATACAATTAATGTGATAGGATAATGCAGATTATTTGGTATCAAAATAATAACTATATATCTGAACTGTATGTGTATATATTATTTATATACATTTTATAAGGAATGTTGTACATATTTGTGTATAATATTTTTTGTAGGAGTTGAAGAAGAAGGGAGAAAAACAATCACTGACTCCTTCTATGCGTTACATCGTTACCCAGAGGTTGCGATAGGTGACTGTCATTCATTCAAGCAATTCTTTCAAAACACCCATTTATGCAGGAACCAAACAAGTTATTGAATTTGAATTTGAAATCTTTATTTTGAACATGGAAAAGAAAGTATATAAAAATATTAAACAATGTTTAAAAACGTAGGAGAAAAAAACAAATTTTGTCATATTGTCTTGATGAGTGAGTCATTGAATCATTTATTCAAAAGAATTCAAAGATGCTAATTTACTAATATTTAATATAATTAAATAAAAATAATAATTAAACCAACTGTTACTCGAAAATGCACACCGGTGCAAAAAATCACATTTACTCAGGCTTACAGACATATATTAAATGCAAATTTTTAATAAGGGAAATGGAGATGAAGATGGAGAGCAAATGCTTAAATCCTCAGATCTTTGGATACACTGGGCTTGTATATTCATTACTCTCCAGAAACAAATGTTTTCTGAGAACTTCAGATTGTTTATTGATTTTCATCTCTGAAGCTTGAGTAAGTCTGTCTGAGGGGCTCCCACAGGACTCCAGGGGTTCGATGAGGGTGTCACGTTTCAAACCTGGCTGCACACTGTGCCATGTCAACTCCTGGGATATGATAACAAGTAGAATGAGTGGAGAGGACAGCAGCCCTGTTTCATCTGGGTTCCTCACTGCTTCTCATTACAGGGTTGGAGTTCACCATGACGTGGTCTTTATAGTAGATTTTTTTTAGTCCTCGCTGCACTGCTGTGATCCAACTGAGAAAAATACACTGTAAAAGTGGAGTTGTTACTAAACGTTACTAAAATTTATTTATATTTGATCTTATCTGCAAAAATGTCTTTGTTGATGTAACCTAATGTATTCAGGTTGATTTAGTCAATATTAAATAATATTTATGGCTTAAATAAATCACTTTACTTATCACATGAAGCACATTCTTAAGTTACCTGACAAAATATTTTTAAGTAAACCGAAACGGTACATAAAAAGCCAAAAATTAAATAAAACCTCTTTTTTTTTTTCAAGGGTTCTTGTCTCAGGATCAGGACTATCCATTTTATAAACAATAAAAAAAAAATCTTTTTTTAATTCAACATGAAACAGTTTTCAGCCCAGTTTATCATTATCTAATATATTTCCAATAGTGTCAAAGGCCATTCTGATGCTGTGCTTCTGTGTAATTTAAATACATGTCGTTGTCATGACAAGCATGTCTTTTAGTCTCGCATAGCCAAATCTTCAGACTGATGGCAGAAGGCCTGGACTCCGTGTCAGCTTTAATTGGACTGACTGACATGTGAAGCAACCAATCACAGTTCGTTTTGTTCAGTGTCATGTTTAGGGGAGTGGAAATGTAAAATCGATGTCCCTACAATAATAGACCGGCGCGTAAAACTCTTGGATATATTTTAAAGAGCCTATACCATGAACATCACATATTTCATATACTTTTGATAGACCAATATTTAGTTTATTCTGATAAGCGCTCATTGTCACCGTTGTAAATGATTCCATGATGGGGTTTGTCAATGAGACAGCTTTGTTTCCGGGTGGACTGTTAAATAATGCGACACGCACATCTCCTGAAAACCCTGTAGACTTCAACCAATCAGATCACGTGAAATCAAATCAGAGTGTTTTTTAATTTTAAGTTTGCATCAGATGTTCAGCCAACGATCCGTGGGCGTGATGTCTGAAGCTCAGACTAATATTTTATAAATGCATATTTTTATTTTATATTCTCAATAATCAAGACGTTCGTTTCTGTGTTAATTATAAAAAATAATTTCATAATATTTTTTCTGCAGTTGTAACTGCAAATGTAAATGCAATGTAAAACTATATGTAAATGCTTATTTCATATTTTTGTTTAATTTTTTATAAATTCTTTGTGGTAACTTCAGATGCAGTTTCTTGTAAGTGTAAAGACACAACAACATTTTGTATGTGTACACGTGTGAGCACAAGCGAGGCAGACACAGAACTAGCACATGGCACTGCAGCTACTTAACAGACACACTCTTCTTGTTTTCTCTCATATAAATAGCATTGATTTAAGTACCAACTATTCACAGCATCTGTGCTTTTTGGCAGCCGCCTTCTTTTTTTGCACATGGTTCTCCTTATTTAAGTCCTTGCGTTTTCTTCTCAAATGGACCTTGAGGAACACACAAACACCCACCTTGCCAAAGGTTCCAAGTTGACAATCCCAGATTAGGATGATCTGCGGCCTGACCTTAGTGCATGCTGTGTCTGAGTGGGTTCCTGGTATCGCATGACCAGTCATAATGGTGTGTAAGCCACATTGGGGATGCTGTCAGCACTGTGCTTCTGTTCACTTTGCCTACTCAGAAACCATTGACCAGCACCTCAGGGAAAAAGCAGATGATCCTCCCAGTCAGTGGCAGTAAATTGGTTTTAAACAATCCTCAACATTTAATAAAGAGGTCATATTAAGGTTTTCCCCCTTTTTTAACTTTAGTTAGTGTGTAATGTTGCTGTTTGGGCATAAAACACAACAACTGCAAGGTTACAAAGCTCAAAGTCCACTCCAAAGAGAGATATTTTATTTAACAGAATCCACTTTTCAAGAACTAAAACAAACGGCTCGTTTTGACGATGCACTTTTTACGGATCTTATAAAGTCATAATATTCCTCATTTAAATAATCCCCGGCCACGGAATACGCAAAAAAGTTGGCAAGGCCTGGTTGAGCTGCGCTGTTTTTTCCACCCCGGATAAATTTGTTCTAAGGCTGACAAACTTAGAGAAGTTAAAATGTATTAACACTGTTCCTGAACATTATAACCTCAACGTTTGTCTGTGCGCTGCACATATTACAGAAATCTGCAGACAGACAGAGTACAATGCCGGTTATATGCACAAAAGCTTCTCCTGATAGACATAGCATTCCCATTTTGTCAGGAGTTGGGACAATCTGTTGTTTATGGATCACAACTTGTAAGTATGTCTTATTATTTGTAGTTGTGTTTCTATTAATAGTTCCAATTATATGCTTTGTGTTGTTGCTATGATAGCAATGATGTAAACAAAGCTTTGCCTCCGCTAGCCTGCTAACTAACATTACAGTATTGATGTAGTGTTTACTGTAGCTTAGGTACGCTCTTGCTTTTCTAAGACTGTTCACCGCCCCTTAGGAAAATTATCCATGATTTTGTGATCGATTACTGTTTGTATTACCATAGTTTTCTGACAAATATGATTAAATGGTGGATAACATTGTATCTATAAGAAATTGAAAAACAAACCCACTCTGAAACGTCCTGTGAAAACTTGCAAAATTCGAGCTTGAAATGAATTCAGCAGGATCCTCTAGTTCGTTAACATTGTCAGGGTCTGAATCGGGCTCGAAATGGTTTGAAATGGATGCCATCATTTATATTTACATCTGAATAGAGCTTGCGGTTATGAAGGGGCGTTACATTTCCCGAACACGCGTTATGCACTGCCAATCACTACACACTGGGCCAGCTAACCAATCAAAGCACATTTCGTATTACGGAAGGAGGGGCTTCATCGAAAAAGGCACATTCAACCAGACTGGGGAGAGAGGAGCTGTAACAATGTGAAATATGTGGAAAAATTATGCATTTTTTGAACAATCAAACATGAAACATATTCTAGTACACCCCAAAAACAAAATCAAGACTTCATAAAAGGGCATAATAGGACCCCTTTAAAGTTTTGTATGTTTGAAAACTCAAAAGAAAGAATCTTTAAAGGGTTAGTTCACTTTTTAAAAAACTTTTGCTGATAATTTACTCACCCCCATGTCATCCAAGATGTCCATGTCTTTCTTTCTTCAGTCGAAAAGAAATTAATGATTTTGATGAAAACATTCCAGGATTTTTCTCCACATAATGGACTTCAATAGTGGCCAAAACGGTTCAAGGTCCAAATGAGTTTTCAGTGCAGCTTCAAATGACTTAAAATGACAAATGACGATACCAAACGATGAATAAGGGTCTTATCTAGCGAAACGATGCGCCATTTCGAAAATACATAAAACAGTTAAAGTATTATTAGCACAAATGCTCGCCTTGTTCTGTCCTGAGATGTACGTTCGTGAATCTCCTGTTCGAACTCGTTCATTAAAATGAACAAATCTTTTTTCGAGTCATTTTATTCATTCAACGAACGAAATGACTCGAAAAAAGATTTGTTCATTTTGAACGAGTCTTTTTTCGAGTCATTTTGTTCATTCAACGAACATTAGCATTAGCATTTGTGCTAATAATACTTTAACTGTTTTATTTATTTTCGAAATGGCGCATCGTTTCACTAGATAAGACCCTTATTCATCGTCTGTTATCGTCATTTGTCATTTGAAGTCTCTTCAAAGAGTCCCAAAAACTCATTTGGACCTTGAACCGTTTTGGCCACTATTGAAGTCCATTATATGGAGAAAAATCCTGGAATGTTTTCATCGAAATCCTTAATTTCTTTTCGACTGAAGAAAGAAAGACATGGACATCTTGGATGACATGGGGGTGAGTAAATTATCAGCAAAAGTTTTTTAAAAAGTGAACTAATCCTTTAATCTTTAAAATTCAACTCTCAGACAATATCCAATGAGATCTACTGACATGATAACTAACAAATATTGCTGTCTGAGATGCATCGCAAATATATTTATGCAACAACTTGGAGCACATCTGTTGCTGTGAATCATAATTTGAGTCACAGCTTGGCGCCCTAGTAATTACAAAATCTAATACGTTTGCTCTCACTTAAAAGCATTCATGTTCCATGCACATGAAACGGCAAACAAGAGATAAGACTTCAAAACATGGCTGCTTTCAAGGTAAACTCTTAAAAGGCAAGATCCAGGTCTAGATGTTCAGGATTGTTTTTCAGACTACCTTCTTAGGCTCTGGTGAGGAGATGTTAGGCATGTATTACTGCATTTTACTATTTTACTTCTAGTGGATGATGTTTGTTTGTGAGGAATTGTTTATATCTTTAATTTTACTATTATGGAGGATTTATTGGAATTAATAGATTGAATGTAAGGTTTGTTTGAGGCTAAGCATTTATCACTGCATTCTGTTTTGTTGATTTATTTATAGTAGTAGGTGATTGTTTGGAAATGTATTGCTGCTTTCTGTTTTTTATTTATTTTAGTAAGTATTACTAATATTATTATTTACTATTTTTGATGTTAGGAATTTGTTAGTTTTTTTCTTTGATTGATTGCTTGTTTTACTAGCAGTAAATTATGTTTGGTGCTACGCATTTGTTACTACGTTTATTTATTTATTAGAACATTGTTTTTTATATTAGGAATGTACTACTTCATTCTGCTTGTTTGTTTATTTATTTTACTAGTAGCACATGATGTTTGTTTGATTATAGGCATGTATTGCTTTATATTTATATTGTTTGTTTGATGTTAGGAATTTGTTTCTTCATTAGGTTTGTTTGCTTCTTCGTTTATGTTGATGGTTCTTGAATGTTAAGATTTTATAACTGCATTCTTGTTTGTATGCATTGATTGGTTTTATATTTTACTAGTGGTAAACAATGTTTATTTGATACTAGAAATGTATTACGTAGCAAAGTTTGTTTGCAAAAACACTTACAGAAAAGTGCCAGAAAAACCACAGTACCATTTTTTTAAGTACCATATTATCATAGGTTTTTGGACATCTCATTTCATTCAGTATTCCTTTGTGTTTCAACCGGAATTTAATTTACCTACTCAGATCAAACTTTGAGAACTTTGACAGTGTACAACTGAACACCCCCATTATGTCTTTGTACAAGTCTCGGTCAGCAGGAACTTGCTCAACCAGCACCTTGTTATGGCATCTCAGATGAGGAAGAAGACTCTCATCACTGAGGCATGTCCTGTATAAAGAGCATGAAACGGAGAAGACGATGTTTGTTACATATTGATGCCTATCAGCCCTGAAGATGGGAGCCATGTTTCATCCCCCCTGCGCTTGTCCGCCGCTTGGCAGACATGCCCCTTGCCGCTGCATAATCATATTAATTTATGCCCTGAATCAATTATGCATTCAGATTCTCCTGATAGCTTGTCACTTTTTATCCATTAGTCTTTGTGCGCCGGTTGTGGGATGGTAAATAAATAGAGAACACAACACGCCCCAAGCCGCTAGAGGTGTGGTGAGGCTTCCGAGTGTATTTGTGGAGATTTAAGGGTTATTAAGCGAAAAAGGGGCAGTCTCTTTAATTTTTCTTATCTTGTTTGACACCTCGGCGGGTTTGTTCATGGCGGCGAGGGAGGGGCCGACAGGGTTGAAGGTGTCACATCTGAGTCGTATTTAACAAAGAGAGAGGAAGTTCACCAGGACGCTTGCCATAAACGATCACGCCACAAAATGCAAATAGTTCCTCTGATGAGGCATGTTGCTGCTCTCTTGACAGTGTCAGAGTAGCGCAATTACCTGGGAGAAGAGAGCTGGCACTGGAGGGAGGTACGAGCTGGAGGAGACAGGCTTCGGCATCTGGGCTCGTGTTCACAAATTGTCTTATAGCCGAGAGTGTTTGATGTGGAATCGGATATCCGCCTTCAAACTGACCTTAAACAAGATATGTAAGGATGATTCACAAGCACTGTCATGGACTTTTCATTCAGAGAGTGCTCATGATAAACTCATCTTCTTTTTTATTTTGTCAGAGTGAGAGTACTATCACTGTGTTTTTTGCTAATGGCAAACCTCATTTGTTTAAATGCATACTATCTGGATAGTGAGCTAACGTTGAGCAGCTCTCTCGGGCTAAAAGGGCATGTGCATGTTTGGTGATACTGCAAACTGGATGTAGGCTGCTGAGGGGACAAACTTCACTTCTAATCCAGACGTTTCACAGAGACGACAGGGGCAATGTGGACTGTGCTGTTTTTGCAGTCATCATAGCCACAGCCAATTGCATTCCATTAGATTGTTTTATTTAATCAAACCAATTAATTACACCAGTAGAAATGATATAATTAAAAAAGAAATAGGATTTACTTTAAAAAAATCACTAGTTATAAAGAGGCAGGTAACACTTGCTAAGATTTTATAACTTTGTAACACTCAATTAGATAGATATAGATGGATGGATGCAGGTACAGTGTGAGGAGGAAAGCAGAGAAGCGATATGAAGCAAATGGCATTCCCTTTACGTAATAATAGGAAACCTATCGGGTTTCCACAGGGTTGAGGTTACACATCAATTAATGCCCAAATGCAGAGCAATCTGATCCATTTTCAGGTTGTGAGCTTCAGCAGTGTCTTATATTACGCAACGATGAGCTAGATATTTAACACCTTTCATTTCATTTTCTGCTGCAACAAAATGTTCAAATAGAAATAGCATTCCTCCATAAGGCCATGCTTGATATACCATCTGCATGCTTGATAAACATTTTGTTGGGTGCAATTTAAAAAAAAAAAGCCTACAAAACTTTTTCAATAATAAAGGAAGAAAGTTTTACATATTTGCTTGACTAGACATCTGTCTATATACATAATACAAGTGTTCTTTTTTAACCTAAATATTTTGCATTTAAGTCAGCTACTGCATACTTAATAATTAATAAATTAATAAATTTAAACAGCCCTTTATTTTATCAGGTGTAGTATGAATATATTCCTGGACATAATACTTCTGGCAAATTGGCTTTCACCTATGGTGTACTAACAACAACTGCAAAAATGATTTACTCGGGTAATTTTGTCCAATTTAACCACAAATTTTTTTTTGTGCAAATCTGAGAGCTCTGCTTCTTTGGCCTCATGACGTAGCAAAGAGTCCACTAATCGCATAGATTAATTCATATTCTCAGCAGATGCATTGTTACCAATACTCCATATTTGGATACCCTATTTGACACAATTGATATTTGCATGCAATATAGGAAAGTGCTTATAGAAACAGAAAGACAAACTTTTCAAGTGTGCAGATCAGGACCATGGACAGCAGCCAGGATCTAGTGGAGGCCTATGAAAAAAAGACTGCTTATAGGCCTATCTCAATTTATAAATTGTTATGTGTGACCTATTTTATTATGTATAAAAAAGTAAAACAACTTCCGGTTGCAGTATAATAAAAAAGCTAAAACTTTTTCAAGTGCCTTACTATTCTTTTATTCATATCAGCAAAATCATGTGTGATGGTAAAAAAAAACAGATACACACACAATAGAACGCGTGCGAAATAGTATCGGCCGGATATTTACATCAGTCTAAAGCTAAATAATGTATAAATGATAATATAATGTTTTATTTCACGCAGAAGAAACTATTTGAAAGTTTCTTTTCTGTATACCAAAACTGAAAACGCACCTCCTCTTTCTCCTAAAAGCGCGTCTCGTGCCGCTTGCTCTTATCTGCGCGTGCAGCCTCACCAAGCACGCTTTATACAAAATTACGCTTAATTAGTTCAACGTTAATTAAGAGTCGAAAACGTGGCTTTAACACGAGGCTGAGTGTGCTAGTACACGTATGTACAACGAGGATATCTTCACCAAAACCTAAGGGAAGTGTTACATAAATGGACAAGATGTAAAGGGGCGCGCGCACGCACGCACACCCACGCTGACAAATAAAAAAGGATATAGGTTGAACTCTATAAATCATGACGCAAACATCCGCTTGCCTTTTGTCTGTCTCTTGTCACTGAATGGATTAATTCGAATCGTCTTTATGTTATTAGTTTATGGGCCATGAGATTAGATATGAATATGAAACAGTCAACCTGCACCGCGACTATATATCAAAGGCAATATAAAGGAATTAATACCTAGACAGGATGAGATGATGTATGAAAGCTGACCACCTCGATTTGATGCTTACAGACTTTTAACAAGTTAGTGATAAAGACTGATTGCTGAATGATTACTTTAAACACAAAAAAATATATCATGGTGGGGACTTTTTTCTTTTTTTTCTTTCTTTAGATTTTCATTAAGATATTGTATTTATATTCGTATGCATAAGTGCATAAGTTCTGAAACATGGTTGTCTAAAATCATTGTTGCATTGACTCAGAGAAAACTTTTGTCTGTCCTATTTGAAACGCACTGATTCTTCAAATAGTGTGTGTAAAAACATATCGACTTAAAAAAACTCAATATTTGTAGTAAAAAAAAAAAGTAGTTTTTGTTCTGTCAGAAAAAAAGTAAAAGAAAAGACAGACAACCGATTCAGTCTGCCAGGCGTGTTTGGTTACTTCATTTCGGTTCCTTGATGAAATCAGCCGACGATCTGTTGAAATTTATTTGATTTCTTGAATAATTCATCTAATGATAAGTTGACATTTACATGGAAGATTCGGGAGGCAGATCTTGCTGAGAGAGGGAGCTCCTGCGCAAAATTACGCCTTCCCTTCTCATTTGTTAGCCGTTTTATCTAGAAAGTTACCTATTTATATCCAAGTGTACACAACAACCCGAAGGCATCCTAAACTGCGTCCGCAGCGTTTGAAGCTGAACAGTGATCGACACCTGCACTGACTGCACACTATAGGGAAAGACCGCGCGCACCAGCCGAATTATCCCTCAGCAGAAGTGACACCCATTGACCATGTGAGTACCGACATACTTACGTTTATAGATTGCGATGATACCGAGCGTCAAATATTACTTAATCTTTATGTGTAACTTCACTTAATTATATTTGAAATATCAATGACAGGTTAACCAACCAGCTCTCATCGCGCGCGTCTGCACAGTTCTCCACACCTCCAACTGATAAAGCGCGCGCATCTGACCCGAGACTGCTATGGACGTGATTATTAGTGTTTCGTTACTGACACTCTTGTTTTGTCAAAATAATCAAATGAATTGCAGCCTAGCATTTGGATTAAATAAAACTATAGTAAAATCGAGATAATGAAAACGTTAGATGTAATAAATACAAGCTTATTAAAAGTTATACACTGAACATCATGCACTAGAGGAAACCTGGAGTGATGTTACACCGAGTGAGTTGTAACGTCAACAGTTTAGCCAATTAGAAATGAGCCACAGGGTGGAATCACTATCATGCACGAGCACAATCCTCCTGAGGTGACATTGGAAGTTGTAGTCTTTGTATAAAAATAATATATATATATATTTTTATTTTACAGTACATGCACTTACGTGTATCTAGTAAATTACCTGGTAAAATAAGGTAACTACATGGGTTAAGGTTAGGTTTAGGTGTTGTTTCAGGGTTTAAGGTATAAGGTGACGAGGTACCTTATACCCAGTTATTGCAATACTATAATAATTACAAAGTATGTACATAGGGAAAAGGACTGTAAAATAAAGTGCTACCTACAGATGTTCATGCTTGACTTGTACTGGACGTTAAATTGCAGAGTTGGTCATCTGAATCAGCCGGCTTTCTTATTTAATTTGATTTAAAACATCCACACAAGCTTTTCAACTACATGTTTAAATATCATAGAAAAAGCATGTCTAAACAGATATTGAGGGATGTACAAGTTTCCAATCAAGGCTACTTCTAATGAACATTCAGATATTGTGACACGTGTAGGCCACATTTGTCTCAGTTGTTAGACTGATTAACACATATAGATTGTTTGTTACTTTTTAAAGTATTTAGCTTAGGTTTTATTTCCTGTTTTAAATTTGGATTCCTATATTTGCACCATTTTTAATTAATAATAATAATAATAATAAAAAAAGGATTTGGGTGGTGATAGAAGTTCCCAACTAAGTAACACCCCCCCCCCCCCCCCCCCCCCACACACACACACACCGGGCCTACAGAGAAATATACAGAATTTCTGCGTTTCAAGCTCCAAACAATAAACCCAAAACTGTTATTTTAGCCAAACACAACTTGAACAATTGTAGATTGTTGTATGCTCTCTAGAAAAGAAAGAAAAGAGAGAGAAAATAGCCCAATAGTTTTGTGGAATGGGGCATTAATCGAAGGAGCGCGAGCATGACAAGTGCTCCTAAAGATTTATAGATTTATATTGGCGTTGCTGAATTATCTCCGAGGTGCCTTTAATCTTGATTTAATTAACATTAAAGTGAACCATCAGTTAGAGGGGCCACGTCGGATCAAAGGCCGCTGTAGTATTTGTGCACGAGAGAATGCTGATGATATGATTAGACTGATAGACAGCAGATTAAATGATCAGATCTCCACAGTCCTGCGCTTGTTTAAAAGCCCGTCGCATGTGCCCATATGAGGCGCTTCAGCTCGGATCAGGAGAAGCTTTGGGACGGATATACATTAGGTGGCAGCAAAGAGACTATTTTTAAGCAAAGGACATACACTAGGCCATGCATGACTTTATGCAGTAGATATTAAATATGGAGATTAAAGGGGTGCAAGAAGTGATACCATTATTTTAATACACAAATGAGGGATTTAAAATGCCAGTACGTGAATCTGCAAATATTAGAGTATGTTTTTTGTATCACATATAACTAGTATACTCAATGTTAATTCAAACAAGGTTCAAATATAAAATTGGCTAGGGTTTAATAATTTCTCTTTATATAGCCTCAAAGAAAACACAGGTGATATTTTTAGTTTTGTTTTTAATGACCCTACAAGTTCAATGCAACCCTCAAAATATGAAGAAAATATTTTTAAATAAATGAAATATGAGGGAAGAATAAAACGCTAAACTTTGCTAAGGTATTTATCTGACAAAAGTATTTGGCAAAAAGGGGGTAAACTACTACAGGTTTTATTTTACTATGCAAAAAAAATGCATAGAAAAGCTAAAAGGAATAAGCATACATATACAACATAATCCATTATTAATATTTCATTGGTGCTCTCTTGTTTTTCTTGTGTTCATAAAAGTATGACATGGCCAAAAATTATATCTGCAAAGTTTGGCATGTATCATTGCGTTTCACAAATAAAACAATTGACTCACAAAATCTTTAACAAAATTTTAATAATTTGAAGTGTAAAGCTGTATTTTATTCTAGGCAGGACATCACTTTTGGCCACCACTGATCCATAAAATGAATTATCTTTTTTAATTTTTTTGTTTTATTATTAGCCTTTTGTTATTAGCCTCCATCTAATATACTATTTGTGATTTTAAAAAAATGAGACAAAAGTAGAAGTGATTGCAATTTAAAAGTCTGTATTTATATGATATTTACTGTAAAATCAACATTAATTGTATCCATTTAACATGTCACAATAAGTTGTAATTTCTCAGCCTGATCTCGCATTTCTACTTGTGTTATAAGTAAATTATGTATATTGATTTTAGTAATTTTCAGACTTTCCTGTAGACATCTTAATTTCAAAGTGGGGTTAAAAAAAGTGCAACGGACTCATCTCTGCAACTTGTAGAAACCACTTTGATCTCACTTTAATTTAAGGCAGAAATTAAACACAATTTTTAATTTTAGTGGGTTGACTTTTTTTATAGTGATCAGTTTGAAAGGCAAAATTGATCACACACGATAAAAAGCATGATTATACATTGTTATTTTTCACACCATTAGATCAGGCCACAATTAAGAAGAGAATAAAAGGACAAGCGTTGCCTGACAACTCATGTTTGCCTAATAATTCACTGTTGTGGGATCTGGATCTTATAGACACTGTTGTTTACTATTAGGCAACTATCTGAAAGTGTGTTTGTGATTTGGTGACACTTAGCTAAAGTTTGCAGTGTATTGCAGTCGTCTTGTATGTGGAGCTGTCCATGGTGCTGATATGTTAATGCACTCCTCAGAATATAAAGCTGCACAGCAAGGAATGACTATAAGAATATACAGGGAATAAAGTCAATTAAACCTTAAATTCCTTAACTGAGCAGACTAAGAACAATGAGCTGAACTGAGACCATAACCTTTTGCTAATGATGTACTACGACAGTTTTTACCTGTTGATACCAGTTGTACCCTTTGCATTTTTTCATGTAATATTTATTATCTACCAAAACAGCACAGCAAAATTACTTTCCATTACATGCATGAGGACACCATCATTTCTAAAATCATAAAAGGACGATACTTTGGAGACGTTGACTCGGTCAGCATTAAAGACAAGTTGCAGAATTTATGGCCGAGAACTAATTAGTCTTAAGTTTAATAAATACGTCATAAATTCAATCAGAGGCATATTATTGGATTAAGATTCATGGTTTAGGTCATTGAAATACATTTATTTTCACCAACTGAATTATTAGCGTGGAGACATAAATAACCTGGTCTAGCTCTAGGATATCATTGCTGCATAAACAAAGACCACACGGCTGGCATGTGACAGAAGAGACAAGGTGGAAGGGGCAAAAAATAACCCCGGGGTGTAGGATGGGGGTTCGGGGTCAGGTTTGCATTTCCCCCCAGGGGAGAAATACATGCCGGGACACTTGAGGGATGGACAGACCGGGACAGTCAGTAACACTCAGGCTACTCTCACCTCCAGCCCCGCGCACAATCCAAAACAATACACCTGAGCTATATCCGTCATTCATGCTGGCGTCAGTCTGCTGTCGCCTGCCTCTCCTCTCCCCTCTCTCTGTATTGAAATAACAGCATGGCCAGTATGACAGCAATGAAGCGTTGTTACACAATGTATCTTGCTTATTATTACCCTAGCGTTCAAATGAGCACTGCAGACTGAGGTTGGGGTGTGACCTTTGGCATCTTGTTCTCTTTTGAAGTGTGCAGTGGAAGTTACAGGGGCAGGTTGCATTTGAGATACCGTATGAAACTTTTCCTCTGCGTCAGCAGGATTTAGGGATTTGGTTGCATGTTAGTCCTCTGTTTGTGTCTTGGAGCTGATTGATTGTTCTCTTTAATTAGGAACGGTCTCCTTCAACTCTTCACGTTTCCTGTTTATATGACTGTCACTTTGTCATTCAGTTTTACAGGGTTGCTAAAAGAAAATGTTTGGTAAAATATGCAATATGAAAAATTATATTCCAATGACATTCTTGATCTCTTTTCATGATAGATATCCCTGATAATTGCTTTTATACTTAACTACAGAGAAATTACCTGGATTACCTATTTCTTAGTAAAGTCAGTTACAACTTAATATCCAGTTTACTCAGTTTACTTTTTTTAGGTTTATACTTTCATAGCAGTAAGAGATCAACAATATAAGTATTATGTCAATACATAATAAAAGTAAACATAAAAGGAGCTTTAGAAATGTAATGTTAATATACTGTGGGTTTTTTTGGTGTTTTTTCTGTCCTTGTAGAACATATTTATACAGTATAAATATGTCCCACAACCATAGAAAACATCTAAAAGTGAATAAATAAATAAAACAATCAAATAAATAAAGCTCCCTTTAACCCCCTAGGTGGAGAAGTTTATCAGTGGCTGGTAACTGGAGCAACTCTCGGGAAGCAGGTGTGTGTGTGTGTGTGTGTGTGTGTGTGTGTGTGTGTGTGTGTGTGTGTGTGTGTGTGTGTGTGTGTGTGTGTGTGTGTGTGTGTGTGTGTGTGTGTGTGTGTGTGTGTGTGTGTGTGTGTGTGTGTGTGTGTGTGTGTGTGGTGTTGGTACGAGCACAGAGATTAAGAAATTAAGTGAAACATTTTGGTATCATGTGAATAATGTGAGCATTTTGTGTGTGCATGAGGATAGAGATATGATATGATATGTATTTTATTATCCTGAAGGTTAAAAAATAATGCACTTACAGAGTTTGCACAATGACATTTTCACCTTGGGCATTTCTAGAACTGCCTATCAGCACTACTTAGCCTGCATCCGAATATGTGTACCTGGCATACTATTACTACACGAGTTATATTCTGTATGACACAATTACTGTATATTTCATGATGCCCAAATATGCAGTTTTCATGACACACTAGAGATGTACAACAACCTGATGATGACCATACTCCACCTGCTGAAATTCTGAAGTGCTCAGCATTGCTATCCCATAATGACTGAGAACTGAAGAGCCCATAAAAAAAAAGAAGAAAACAAAACAAGTCTTAGTACTGATTTGAAGCTAGTCAGATGGAGTGTCAGGAATGATTAATTTTCAGTTAGGAATATATCAGATTTTTTTTAACGTTATAGGACTGTTACACTGCAATTATAGGGGACTAAATATTAACTTTTCAAATAATTTGCCATCAAAAGCCTTGAGTAGTCTTAGCCTGACATACATTTTTGAAATATTTTCTTCTCTGTTGCACTTTAATGCCACATCTGTGTTTATTTGTGCCAATTAATAGAAATATTGACCAGAATATTTCCATAAAACCCCTATTTACAGAATGAAAATGTCCCGTTAGAGGCAGTGGACGCACGAATGTGAGTGTACGCCGCAGTTGATTGGATAGGAGTTTTAAAAAGCAGGTGCTGTCACTTTAAGAAGCAGTTCTTACCTGGACACCCGCCACACAAGGTAACTGACGCTTTATATCTTCAACACGCCTACATTTATGTACACGAAGCTTTTAATCACCCACTTCTGCATCAAAATGACAAACGGTTGCCATAAAAAGCATGTATGTAACACCTTCACCAATTTCACCCTCGTTTTAGTTTCATTTCAGTGTCGAGCGAGATTGCGAAATGAATAAATTCACCCACAACATCAACTCGAGAAAGTCAGAGAGATGTTGAGAAAGAAGTGCGCGTGTATCAGATGCATGCGATTTTAAGATTGTCACACCGTCCCTGTATTCGTAACTTTAGCCCCTGTCGATGGAAATTATGCGCATTGTTTCAGCGAATGGAGCGCTTGTCCTTGAAATGTTTAGTAACATTGAGATGGAGACAGACAGCGACGCGGTCGCCATGAGATCGATTCATTCCGTAAGCTTGAGAAATTGCTCAATTCTGTTGCAGAGCGACGTTTACCGAGCACATGGTAGTGTGTGTCAGGCGAAAAGCACGCTGGATGTGTTATTGTATTTGATGGGACACCCACCAGGATATAACGTGAGCTGAGAGCTGCAGTTTCAGCCAATATAAATCAGCAACACATCTCTAGCTGCTCTGATGCCACATATGCCCTTGTTGAGCTTTGTTTATTTGCAAAGGAGCTGATCCCAATTCACAAACAGCCTCAAAATGTGCCATATCACAACACCTTTAAGGTACTGCATTTCACAGAGCCCACATTGGAACATGTAGGGATATTTATTAATATTTTTTTAGATCTGATTATTTGTGCCTATACTATTGTGTAATCTGCACTATGCTTATAAACGTTCCTCAAACTGTACCCTACATTTTGCCATTTGTATTCATAACTGCACCGACTGATTTGTAGTACCCTCAGTTTAAAAATAGCCTATGTGTATTTATCAGTACCTACCTACATAAAATATTTATGTTTTTTCAACACAGTAACTAACTATTTTATGTTTTGGCAAATTGTTGGTGAATTCGTGCAATCTCTCTTTTTTTAATGAACGTTTTCAAATGATATGCTTACTGAGTGTATAAGGTTTGGGGTGGAGCTTCAAGCTTAATTTTTATGCAAATTCTACTTTTTTGTTCAAATATTTACAAAAATGGCAATTTGTGAAATACAGTAGGTTCTTTGACCTCTGGTTTGTTTTTCACACACCAAAAGCTTTTCTGCCTGGTTTCAGGTCACGCTGGGCTTATCTATATATTATACTGTTACAATCGTACTTATAATCTAGGGGTATGGTAGGAATAAACAATAAAAAGTTAGGAGAGACTTTGATGTTCCCATCTCCAGACCCAGAGTCACTACTACAAAACTTTTTTTTGTGTGTTTTAATTAACAGACAAAGAGAAAAAAAGTGTAATTAGTGAATATAAACAGAACAGATTGCTCCAGGAAAATGGGACCCAAAATAACAAAGAAAACAACCCGCTAATTAATACGGGGAGAGAAAACTAACTTGCATAAAGAAAAGAAAAATCCCAAAAGAAATACAATTAACTTGTTTGTATTATTAATACATTTAAAAATATTTCGTAAATGCACTAAATTGCACATATTTCTAATTAATGGAACAGCCCACAAATATTTGGGTAATTAGCTAAAGTGAGGATACAATGTAAATCTGTGAGCATGAATGGTTAAAATAGGTACTGTACGTTTACAAATCTGAGTACAATTTACAAACTCATAGATAATCATTGGCACAGATTGTCCTACCTCAAATATAACAACAACAACAACAGGGAGTGTCTATTGTATCTCACATTTGTAGCTACAGAGTGTGGCATTCACTTATAAACATTCATCAACTCACACATCATCAGTTGTGGTAAACGGAAGCTTAAGCATGTTCACTTGGCGTGTCATAAACCAATGCGATTTATTCTCGTGTGTTTGAGCTTCCACAAGAAGTTTGTTCTCGTGCGTCAAGCAGGTTCGGTTGAGCTTCTGTTTATGTTCTCTGATCAATGTTTATATATGAATAAAATCCTAAATTCAACCTGTTAATCATTGAAGCGATCAAGTCTCTTCAGTACTAAACTGCTAAATTCATATGGATTAGTTTGGTAAAAGTGGTAGGCCTAGTTGCGTAGCTGCCAACTCAGGGACCGAAATCTCTTAGATTTCATCAAAAAGATCTTCATTTGTGTTCCAAAGATGAACGAAAGTCTTACGGGTTTGGAACAACATGAGGGTGAATAATTAATGACATATTATTTTATTTTTGGGTGAACGATCTCTTTAACCTCAGTATAGCTTCGTTAGCACACTGAACTTGACAGGTCACCACGAGAATGAGTTGACCAATGAAATGACACCAGACTGTGTGTATACATTTTTCAAGAGTTGTCTGTTTTATTTAGAAGAATCATTCACCAAAAAAGAAAAATACAACCATGTATTTGTATTAATGTCTTATATAGTTTTTATTAATATATTTGTTTTAGTTTTGTTTTGAATTTCACCATGAAATTACTTAGTAACCCAGGCTAATTTGCAAAATATGTGAAACAAGTGAAATTTCCAGGGACTGGCGCTAAATGCATATTCAGTTTTATCTGAAACAGATGAACGTGAATCTGGCATGTTTTATTATGCTGGTTGTTGTATGTATTCACGAGGCAGTTCAATTGTAAATGAAGAGTCCGGTGAGTTGCGCTAAAAAAAGGTATATATGCTAATAATCTAACACCTATACTAAACCCTAACCTAAATTTAACCGATCGTGTTAAGAAAATACAATTTTAAATAAAAACACATTTGCTGAAGCAACCAAGCCATTTTCGCTTGCTGCTACAAGTCTACAAGCTTGTTTATCTTAACTCCTGTTTCACGGGACCCATACCCGATGTCGCAAATGCAGTAGGTGAGTTAACAAGCAGGTTTACTACGTCAGAAAAGCCATGTATTAAAAATCTGCCCCTGTAATGATAATTTGTGTGAATAGGAATACAAGTTGTTGGTGTTTTAGAGCCATTAGTGTTCATTTCAGCTGAAAAATGCAGTAAATTGTATGCTCGGGTGTTTGGAAGTTTGCAGAAATCCAGGTATATGCACGTTTTTCCAATGAGCTTTTGCTCTCAAGTCATTCATAGCATGTGTGACTTTTCTTCCGTTTTCTTTTCCACATAATCATGAGTCTTCTGGACTACTATTATACAGTATATGCTATCCAAGTATTCTGATGCCATACAGTCATCTGAGAAACAGTGAAATATTCAAACTTGCCATGTTAGGATTAACTGCACCAGTTTTGAAAGTATACTAAACAGAATTGTTTTTCATTTATCAGTAACAAGGTATTATGCAGAATTTTGAGCTCTATGGTAAAAGAGTTTTAGTGAGTAATATAGTGATTTTTTTGTCCATTTTGTAGCTTGTCCCCTGCTTACTGTATGATATCGCTGTATGGAAAAGAGCAGCCTGAACATCTCCTTTTGTGTTCTACACAAGAAAGATAGTCATACAGGTTTGCAACAACATGAGGGTGAGTAAATGATGACAGAAGTAACCCTTTTAATGTCTATTTAGAGCAATGATTTTTCTCTAACAGCCCATGTTGTAAATGCAGTGTTGCACATTATGTAGCAATACATGCAAATATTGCTCAAACATAGTCAGCTGCTGTTTTATTCGAGAGTTAAAGTCTCCGCAAATCCTGCATTGTGAGATGAGCAGGAAAGCTGGAGAGTATTCACATAAACGTGAACCCTCTTGAAATAGCTGTTTGTTTGTTTGTTTATGGAAGTCTGGTTTTTGGGGAGGTTGAACAATCAACATTTTTCACATGAGACAGGCATACATCAGGGACCACAGATCCCAGAGGCTCCCGGTCGGTGACAGTTAGCTCCCTAGTCCGGAGATCCAGGCTCCCACTTCCTTGAAACGTGATGCTTCTGCTTTTCAGTAAAGCGGCTCTTTTCTGCCGGCTTGCAATAGGAGATCAGCCAGCGCTGTGTACTAGTACACAAGCAAGAGGGAACGAGCCGGTCAGCTTGCCCAGCAGCCTCTTTTCTCTCTCTCTCTCTCTCCCCCTCTCTCTCTCTCCTTCTCTCGCTCTCTCTCTCTTTCCTCCCTCCTCTTTCTAACCCTCACTTGCCAAGCTAGGGTCCTGCTTAATGATTTTGAGAGAAACACACAGCCCCTGATTCAGGCTAGCTGAGGGAAAGCAAGCAGGCTTTTTTTGTGTGTGTTTGTGGTCGCTGCACTGGGAAAGGGGAGGAAAAGCGAGAGGCAGCCGGCGGGCGGACGTCCTTGTCCTTGAAAAACTGCACCAGAGAACTCTTTGAGGGAAGCCAGGATCCAGCGTAAGTAAGGCACACCTCTGACGGGGAGGGACAGAGGGGTGCATGGGAGACCTGCTGCTCTGTGTTGACCCGCCAGGCTTGACTGAGCCACGGTGGTTCTGGATATGTGGCGCTTGGTTCTTTAAATGCTTAATGCTTTTGACAGGGGATTAGGTGAAACATAAAATGCCTTATGTCTCCGAAAAAGCCTGCCAAACTTTGTTCTGTGAAGCTTACGCTCGGTTGTAGTACAAAGCCGGCTAATCTCTGCGAACTGAAGCATACTGTCACCACATTGTAGTCTGTAATGATTTAGTTGTTTTATTTTGTGTTATAATAGGACAAAATTACGTTCTCGTGTAAGGAATACCTGCTTGTAGGCCATGATTTCATTTGTACACAATGGAAGTATCGCTTAAGATTATGCATCTTTCACATCATGGCAGTGATTTTGCAGACACAATACAAAACATGCAAATGTGCGCTTGTTTCAATCCCACTGTATTTATGTAGAGCATGAGGGATTTTGTCGTAGCTCTGTGACTGCTCTGCTAGCCAATCCAGGTCAGCCAGTCAATAATTCCCACATACTTGCAATACTGAAAATTTGACACCAGCTAAAGAGGCTTTTCTGATCATGTTAGTACTTACGTTGTACAACCAGACAGGCTTGGATGATTTTTTTTTTTTTTTTTTGAGGGATATACTCGCACCCTGTTTGCTGTGTATGCATCACTCCCTAATTGATACCCGAAGCTTTCTGAATGTGGATCGTCTATTAATACACACATCAGTGATGCCTGCCACCGCTCTGCCGCATGTTTGCAATAAAAACTACTGATCCGCTGTCTTGTCATTTCTCTATATTGTCTAGTGGTTCTACTTGTGAACATCAAAAATAGACGGCAGTAAATAAAAAGTGTCGTTGTGCAGATGTACAGGTATTTGCTTGTGATCCACAATATATCGGTACCATATCGGTTATGCGTCGATATTGGAGTGTTGTTTTTTTATGCACATTTCTCCTATTTTTACATTTATTTTACCTTGGCATCCTCTAAAGCTCACTCAAAATAATCTTTATTAATCAAATTATTTAACAACACAGTTAAAGGATTAGTTCACTTTTTAAAAAACTTTTGCTGATAATTTACTCACCCCCATGTCATCCAAGATGTCCATGTCTTTCTTTCTTCAGTCGAAAAGAAATTAAGGATTTTGATGAAAACATTCCAGGATTTTTCTCCATATAATGGACTTCAATAGTAGCCAAAACGGTTCAAGGTCCAAATGACAGTTTCAGTGCAGCTTCAAAGGACATTAAACATACCAGACGATGAATAAGGGTCTTATCTAGCGAAACGATGCGCCATTTCGAAAATAAATAAAACCGTTTAAGTATTATTAGCACAAATGCTCACCTTGCTCTGTTCTCCTGTTCGAACTCGTTCATCAAAATGAACAAATCTTTTTTCAAGTCATTTCATTCGTTGACTGAACAAAATGAATCGAAAAAAGACTCGTTCAAAATGAACAAATCTTTTTTCGAGTCATTTCGTTCATTGATTGAATAAAATGACTCGAAAAAAGATTTGTTCATTTTGATGAACGAGTTCGAACAGGAGATTCACGAACGTGCATCTCAGGACAGAGCAAGGTGAGCATTTGTGCTAATAATACTTAAACTGTTTTATTTATTTTCGAAATGGCGCATCGTTTCGCTAGATAAGACCCTTATTCATCATCTGGTATGTTTAATGTCCTTTGAAGCTGCACTGAAACTGTCATTTGGACCTTGAACCGTTTTGGCCACTATTGAAGTCCATTATATGGAGAAAAATCCTGGAATGTTTTCATCAAAATCCTTAATTTCTTTTCGACTGAAGAAAGAAAGACATGGACATCTTGGATGACATGGGGGTGAGTAAATTATCAGCAAAAGTTTTTTAAAAAGTAAACTAATCCTTTAAATGTATTCTTTAACAAATGTCAAAATAAATATAACATTTTGGACTGACAGAAATCAATAAGTTACGTGGTCTAAATGTATTTAGATGTATATCTCTGGAAGGCATAGGACCTTAAAATGTTTGTCCAATCAATGCATGGTACGATTTCATACCTGCCTGTCAACGTACTGTATGTATTTTCATACCTCCGTGCACCCTGCTCGCACAGACATCACACGTCATCAGCACGTTTCATGCTATGCAGAGTTAGACAGACGTCAGTCACCAAGTACTGCAACCAAAACCGTAGCCACTTTTTTATGAAGGTAAATTAGTAGCAAAACTCGAGAGCATGTAGATGTGAATTTGAGAACTTGTACAATAAATATGCGTACGTGTACGCGAACATTTACACTCACAGCTCCGATGTGAAACCTTGTAAAATAAAAATCTGAACTTGAACGCTGAGATTTGCACTCGCAGACAATAGTCACAAACCTGTATTCTGAATCTGATGTTGCAGACAAGTAGTCACAAATGTGTAAAATGCCATTCACAGAAATACAATGACAGACACAAACTTGTAGTACAAATTTGCACTTCTTCTAACATTCAAATTCGCAGTACAACCTCAAATTGGCACTTGCAACTTCTCAAATCTGTCACTGCAAGTTCAAATTTCACGCCTTGACTTTTGCTACTCTTTTCGCGATATATGAGGTTCAAAACTGATTTGTGCACTTGTAACTCAGTAGTGGCGAGAGAGAAAAGGGGGCGGGAGCGGGGGTGTTCAAAGGAGCCGTTTTATTGGTTGGCGCCTAGCCAATGAAATGGGACTTCTATTGTACGCGATGATGTCACGAAACCCGCCTCCTCGTGGATGTTCTGAAACGCTAACATGGCTTAATGCATTAGACTGATTTAAAAGACATAAATGATATTATCAAACTTCGTAATTTGAACTTACAGTGACAGATTTGAGAAGTTGCAAGTGCCAATTTGAGGTTGTACTGCGAATTTGAATGTATGAAGAAGTGCAAATATATTTTACATGTTTGTGACTGTCATTGTATTTCTGTGAATGGCATTTTACACGTGTGACTACTTGTCTGCAGCTTCAGATTTTTATTTTACAGGTTTTCACATTGGAGCTGTGAGTGTGAATGTTCACATACAAGTACGAATATTTATTGTACAAGTTCTCAAAATCACATCTACGTGCTCTCGAGTTTTGCTACTCTTTTACCTTCATACTTTTTGCTGAGTTCATGCTATAACTGCTGTAATTTGGAATAGATGGAAACACGTGACGTTATATGTGACGGAGTGGTTCTAGACTTGAATTTATGCGTTTCAATGGCAACTCTATCAACGCCGAAATGAATCTGAAGCAGTCAGATTGTACATATCTATGTTCTTTAAGTTGTTTATGTTTATTATTGTAATTGCAGACCCTGCTGTGTGCATTCAAGTTTGGAGACGCTCTGAAGGGAGGGAGGCATCTTATGCTTTTAAAGCTAACGTGCTACCCCCTCCGAAACTTACTTGCTCTACCTTTAAGACTATGTTTACTAGTGTTGTCACGATACTAAAATTATGACTTCGATACGATACCAGACTAAAATACCTCGATACCGATACTGAATCGATACCATGGGAAAAAATTACAAACAATATGACAAATACTATAAGAGACAAATAAAAATAAACAGTGCTTCATTTCTTTTTTTGAATGCTAATGTTAAATAGACCTAGTACTATAGCTTAAAAAAAAAGTATTCAAATCTATAAATTAACTATTCACTGATTCTTAATAAATAGATACATTTATTCAGTCAAGCATTGGGTGATTATCTATTTTATGTTGTTGTTTCATTAACATTAATTACACAGAATATGAGGCTGCTAGTCCGGCCCTTAAGACCCGCACGTATGCTACCCAATGGAACACATACGATTTATTTTTACAAACGGTTGATCACTTAAGACATACCCGACTGTGTTTACGTAAATACTCGCCAGGACGTACAGTACATTTTTACCTAGAATTTTGATTATTCAATCCAAATAATCCACGAAAGAGAACTGAAGTCGCGATCTCATACTGTGTGAAAGGCGTGTGCGCGCACTTCAGGTCTGAGTCCGGCAGGTGAACACGTCACGCGCTTTATTTTCTCATGCATGCATGTTTCGTGTGCCTGTGCGTATATATTTTACTAGCAGAAGCAGAGCTCTGCACACACATCCTGACTCCGGCTGTCAAACATCGACGCAAAATACAGAAATACTGCTTTTATTATTTAGAGTGCTGTCACTCTTAAAGTACCTGGCTAATAAAATGTAATATTGTACCGATTTTAATAGCTCGGTATTGCGATACCTTTCTAGTACCGGTATATCCTGCAACATTAATGTTTACTAGGATACTCGCCAAGAAGGGCATTTTGACATTTGTGTAAAATTGTCCGTTTAAGCGCAAGAAGACGTGTAAGAGTGCTCAATTCAGTATTCACGGCTTTCTGGGTGATTGCTTCAGATGTGCCGTTTGATGTGCGCACTCTTTTGTAACTTCTTGTGCTTAAATGTTTAAATTGGCATGGCCTTGCATGTGCTCTCTCCTTTCTTACGGTGCGTGTGCATGTGTGAGAGAATGCAATAGAGGGTGCTCTCAGCCAAGCCACGGTGCGTAAAGCTAAGCAGGCAATATGGGTGTAGCACTTCAAATTACGCACGGTTCGATTTTTATCACGGTTTTAGGTCACGGTTGTGGTACCTTTCAGTATGTGCTATGTTCAGGGAAACAGCACAAATAAATACAAGAGAGCAAATAAACAAATAAAAAACCTGTGCTTTTCAGGTTTTTCAGGTATCTGTAGTTTTCAGGTACAGAAATTGAATAAAGTAATCAGATGTAAAACAACATAGCATATTCTTAACTGTAGAACTTAAATAGATTAATCATAATTAAAGTTACAAAAGTGATTAGTCAAGAATAGTGAGTGATTTCCTCATCTTTTGTTCTTTGATGAACATTAAAGGGGGGGTGAAACACTCAGTTTCAGTCAATCTCATGTTAATCTTGAGTACCTATAGAGTAGTATTGCATCATTCATATATCCAAAAGTCTTTAGTTTTATTTATATTTATAAAGAAAGATAGGCTGTACCGAGTCTTTCCGGAAAAAAAATGAGCGGTGAGGCGTGCCGTGTGGGCGGAGCTAAATAATCACGAGCGTGCGAAGCTTACGTTGAGAGCTTCTGGAAGCTGTGATATCCCAAAACAAAACATTGCTAACAATCAGATTCAGCCATACATTTTTGATCCCGAATCAGATCCGAGACTGAAATTGAAGACGAGCAGCAGCAGCAACGACTACAGCAGGACGTCTCTATGTGGTGTGTTCTGGAACTGTAACTTATATTTACTTAACGGTTTTTGTAAATGACTAATTTTCACTTTATGTCGTCGTATTTTTTTTAAAGGTGTACATGTGGGAAGTGTAGTTTTACATTAACTGTACGTGATCATGTCGTTTACTTGTTGTGCTTAATACACTGTAAAGACTTTTGGGCGGGTCTAATCCCTGGGGAATTTGCATATCATAATTAATAATTGGTAATTAATAATTATTCATACATGTTTGGATTAGATCAGTCTTACATGTTAATAAATCTCCCTCTAAGGGAGAATCTGTCATTTTACCTGTATGCATACATGTGAAATCCTTTCATTTTAACGACAAGTTTATTGCAGTTAATTACACAGACCACGTCTTACAAAGCAGGCAAAATTAATTTAGCTCAATTGTCAGAATAATATTGTGGGGTTTTCCCAATATCATCTTACTTTATAGGATTGCAGGAAACGCAATTCTCTGGCCAGAAGAATTGGGCTTCCTGCCCCATAATGAGTACTCTTTAAAATATTAATTATTTAAATAATTAATTAATTCGTAAAGCTTGTAGCATAAGATCTTTGGCACTTAAGAGACTTGAGAATGAGCAAAGAGATTGAATCAATCAGTCAAGTGAATATGATGATTTAATAAGGCATGTCTACTTATACATTTACTACGTTCACACGGGAGATATATGTATTTACAAACACATAGAAGTACACAACAATAAGACATCAATGAACGAGTGAGTGTGTGAGATATAGAGATAGGGATAACTTACACACGTGATAGCGAGTAAGAGAGAGAGAAAGGGAGTTACATTCACCTAGACAGACAACCCCTCCGAAACAACACAAAACACATTCTTAATGCTCTTAAAACAGGGTAACCTAATTTTACTTGCATGGGGCAATGGTTCTCTCAGGTGTTGCTGTGTTCCTTGAGCGGCTTGCCTGGTCTAGCCGCGTTTTGGACGGCAGATCTTTTGTTCTCCGTACGCGTGCGTGAGCGGAATCCTTGGTTCCGTGGATAGTCACGTGATGCGGCGCGAGTCTTTGAACAGCGGTTGGAAGTCTTTGAGTTAACATTACCAACGGAAAATAGTTCGACTGAGTCCGTTTCACTTTGTGGAAGTGAACAGAGTCGACTACGAAAACAAAACTTTGACTAACAAAGAAAAGATATAAAGATCGGATCGGGTCTCCGAAGGAGGCCACGAGATCGGGTTGCATGGTGCAGTCTGGTGAAGAAGCGCGTGTCTCGGTTCCGCGCGTCACTGCGCGCGTTCCTCCTTTCAGAACGAGCGCGCGCGTTTAAAAGTCCTTGGTGGATTTGCTGAAGAGATATGCCACGCAGTGTTCCTTTCCTTCGTTGAGGGAATTAAACACGGAGGCTTATCTAGACTGAAAACACAAACTAAACTAGCAACACATAAAAGAAAGGTGAAAAAGCTCGCCTAGAGACGAGACGTTACATTCTGAAACCAGGACGAGCACGTAAGAGAGTGGGCGGAGCTGCGCTCCTACATTTATCACATCGGCGAAGTCCAGCCTCTTCCCATTGACTCGGCCAATCAAGAGGTTGAAACTCACAGACGGGACTTCTGGTTTTATGATCCTTTGTTCCTTTAAGCAAGGCATTTGAAACCCTAATTTCATCGGGTGTTTAAAAGCAGAACCTTCATAATTATTATAGTCATATGTGTAACAAAGTTTTAGCAAGATGTGATTTCAATGGCTAACTGGGGAGCGAAGATCGGAGCTCAGAGACTCCAAACTTGTCACAAATGGATTTGGTTAAACATTAGTTGGCAAGGTTTGAAACATTATCCCAGTTTTCGAGAAACAGACCAAACACATAAAAGACAAATCATAACATGAGATTAGATACATTGTTCTTACAATTCTAAAGGGGAAGTATAATAGAATATATATGAATGCAGAATTCATTTCTCCTTCGTTAGAATTCTAGGGAATACGCAGTTACATGTAAAAATACATAATGGTAAACTCAGTTATTTCAATGTAACATGAACAAACAAACACATAAAACACATTGAATATTTATGTTTAAAATGTCTTTTAAAAAGAGAAGTTTCTTTTCTCTGTAGCATTCACTTCCTGTGGCACATTCCACATTCCTGGGGGATGTGTGTGGTGGAATGTGTGTGTGTGTGTGTGTGTTAATTTTGAGTCCTGGGGGAGGACGCTGGTTTGGAAGCAAGTTCCGGCCTTTGAAGGCTCTTAGGATTTTAGTTATCCAGAATATATTTAATTATTCAGATTCACCCTAAATACGCTACAACACGGCGATAGTTAACAACTCGCAGACATTTGAGGCAGTTTTACTCACCCTTGCAGTTCCAACGCACGACTGTAAACCTTTATCGTTGGGACTGCTCCATCCTTAAGCATTAGACGATCTGCAAATCCGGCGTCGAACTGGGCCTTGTTTATAAAACAATCACAGCCGATGACTTCCATAAAGCCGAGCACAGCGCTCTGATAGGCATAACGTTACTTCTCTTGCTCTAGGCTACAGCTGCGCGCGTGCGCTCTTCCGGGAGAAATGCCCTTAGGACCCGTATAAGGAAATTCCGGCCTAGCTGACGTCACACAGGCCCGTACTCGAAAAAAACTTTCCGAAACTTGTGACAAACCGGAAGGAGTATTTTGAGAACAGAAATACTCAATCAAACGTACAACTTAATTTTTGAAACTTTGTCCATGTTTAGCATGGGGATCCAACTCTTTAATAGTGTAAAAAAAATCACTATTCATGAAATAGCATTTCACCCCCCCTTTAAAAACACAGACATACAGAATATTAGGCAGCTGTCACTTTAAGACATAATGCACAGATCCAGTACACTGATACTGATACACATATGTTGTCTTTCTCAACTATTTACGTTCACTTAAGACATAACTGACTATGTTTGCTAGGCAAGATGGACATGTTAATATAATTTTTTGTGTGAATTTGTCCATTCAAGCGCAAGACTTTCCATGTACACACTTTGGATGAGTACACTCACAAATCTTCTCACAGCACGAGCGCAAGTTCTCTCTCGTGTCTTCTTGAGCTTGAATGTTTAAAATGACAAGGCTTAAATGAGTTTAGTTTAAACAAATATACATACGGCACTCGCATCAAACAAAGTTTAGGGGAAGCCAAAATGTGTATCCATCGACAGAAACGTACAACTTCAACAAGCCATATTAGATGCGTATGCGTCAACAGATTTGAGATGAACCATGGCCCAAGTGCGTGCTTAACCATGGGTGGAGAATGGTACAGTTACACAGTTACAGAACCGTTACAAGTTGCAGAACCGTTACAGCCCTAGCATGTAATGAAATTATATCTGATGCTAAACTTATTTTTTGCTTCTAACTCAATTACAGGTGACTGTAATCGTACAATTTACTACCCATCGGCTAATTAAAGAAAAAATGTTGTCACCTCGTGAAATTTGGTCGTATATGCGATTTACTCGCATTGTAGAGAGTTGTTCTTTTAGCACTAAATCAGCATATTAGAATTAGAAATAGGATCATTTTACACTGAAGATTGGAACTGAAAATTCACCTTTCCTACCACAGAAATACATTTTAAAATAGACAGATAATTGTAATAAAAAAGTTAAATAATATATTTTACAATATTACAGTTTTTTTTACTGTATTTTTGATCAAATAAATGCAGCCTTGGTTAGCATAAGAGATGCCTTTCAATCATTTGAATGGTAATTAACAATATATGAAGAGTTTGGTTCCAAAACGCGATAAACGGCATTTTTTAAAAAAAAAAAAAAATAGTTACTGCACAAATCAGTATTTTATCTGGTATTGAAAAGTCAATGTTTAATTTTAAGTAAAATGCGATATCCGCCGTGTTATTCTGTCATGTTTTCTCCCTTTCTTTCCAAACCGCGACAAACACCAGTCTCCCTTCTCTGCAGAATGCGAAACATCCGCTCAACCAATCACAACGCACCATTCCACGCAATGTTAACAGTAACGGAAGTGCTTTAAACACCCGGCTTCCTAGTTTTTCTTATCTATTTTTACTTATCTATAACAAACAAACAAAAAAATTAATAATTTTGACGGTATTGATGAACCTGTGGTTGTTTCTGCGGTGGGTAAGAAACGTAAGGCATCGAAATCGAATCATTTACGTGAGGAAATTAAGAAGATGAGGCACTCGGGAGGAGGAAAAATGCCGGCTGTTGCTTGTTCTCACAGGACAGCAGCATCAAACTTCTGTCACGCTGACACATTGACCCCAGGGGGTCTTTTGAAATACTTTCAATTGTTTTATTCAAAATCAACGAAAACCGAGCAGGACCAAGCCATTTTACAGCTGATCGTCGTCAAAATTTTGTGAATCTTTGTGAAAGTACGTGTTCTTGTCTGTGAAAACACTTACTAAAGATATTATACTAATATTATTATACTAATAAACTTACTTTGTTGTGTATTTTCAACAGTTTCAATATGAAAAATAACTTTTATATTGATTCAATGGATTAATTGCATTTTGAAAAAAAAAAATGTAATGGATTTATTGCATTTTGGGGAAAAATAACCCGTTTTGATAATAAATCTTTGAAAAATATATATTTTTTTGTTATTATAACCTACAAATGCTATGTGAAAGTTTGAAACAGAAAATAGTGGTTTTCATCTTTCCACTTTCTTGGTAAAGAAAACACATTTTTACTCAAAATAATCTAAATGGATTTATTGCGTTTTGGAACCAAACTCTTCACATATATATACACAATTAATTTTATATGGTTTCAAGACTTGAGTTTATATACTGATTATCTCTGTTCCTGTAAAAGATCTATTTACTGCTAATCCACGGTTTGCTTTTCAGTGCAAAAGGCCTCTGAAATCCTGTAGACTTTGAGCAAAGATGATCTTCTGATTAGTATTCCACTGTCATAATGTATCCGTCAAGTTTACAAGATCACCCTCTTCCCAATGTATTCTGGGGCATGGTACACAGCATGTCGCTTTAGTTCAGCAGGATTTGACTCTGGAGTTGCAAGAGTAGCCTATGCATTAATTTCTGAACACTGAGGTCTTTTGATTTCCTGTGAAGCTGGGGATCCACATAACATGCAGTTACTCGTTCGCATATGCGTCAATTCATTATCTTGAAAAGAGGTATTTAGATAGTTAATCCTGGGGATTAACACACTGAATTAAGAAATGTGTATTACCTCGCACCCGCTACCATAAACGCTGTGGCCGAGATATTCCTGTCCAAGTTACTTGGAGTCAATTATTATTATTAGTTTTTTAATTGTGTGAGATGTGTAGATATACTATGGTGATTTTTTTTTTAGCTATAATAATAACCATACTTTTTTTTAATGTGTGAGATGTGCAGATATACTGTGGTGTCTTTTTTTGCCCAAATTATTATTTATTTATGTTTCAGTTTGATGATTTAAGACATTTTTGCCTCTAGATTATCATGGAGGCCATTTGTAACTCAGAGTTTGTTGTGCGGCTAAGGTGTGATGGTGTTTTTAACATTCAGCCTTGTGAGAGGCCAGTTTGAAATGTGGCTTCCTAGAGGAAATTAATCTTCTATGGTTTATTAGTGGAGGCCACACTCTGAAGTATCCTTCACCTTTTGAATAATTAACAAGCAAGCTAAACAATGTGGTAGATAGATGCCATAAATCTGAAGGCCGTGGAGGAATACTCCTGGTCCAGCATTCATAAGGAGTCTCAAGCGATCTAAACAACGGTGAAATGAGATGAATTAATTGCGTTGTTGCTTTTGGCATCTGCAATCTTAACGTTACTTGTAAAAAAAGACCCATCAGTCCAGTCAGCCCCTTTCCATATGCTCTCTCCTCATCCTTGGTGGATGGCTCCAGTGTTTTCTTTAAGACTAAGAGCTTTGTGTTAAAGCTACTCTCAAATTCTCGACAGATCGATACCTATAGATCCTCTAATTGGAAGCCATTAGTTATGGGGTTTATAAAGCTAGTAATTATTGTGTGTAATCTTGCAGAAAATTAAATTTGGAGTTGTGTACAGTGTTTTGGAGAGAAGTTTTTTTCTGCTGCATTTACTATCTGTCAGGTGCTGCACGGTCCTACTTTTTCATGTGCAGAGCCAACTTTAGTTTTTCTAGCATAATATACTATTTATATGGGAAAGCTGAATAAGAGGAAGCTGTTTTGCGACTAGGCTTTATGAAAGAATGAGTAAACTGGGGTCGAGTTTTTTTTTTTTATTGTTTCTTTTTTTTTACAATGTAAAAATGATTGACCATTATTTTTGATAAATTTAATGCATCCTTGCTGAATAAAAGTTAATTCCTTTCAAAAATAAAATCATTCTGACCCCGGAAATTTAAAGGGTATGTACATATTGAGTAATACTGTAGGCATCTAATATGTATATATGTTAAATATAATAATTGTATTTTGATCTGTATGACACACTATTCTGATATGATTCTGGTTATGTCATGGACTTGCGTGTGAACTTAACCAAAATACCTTTTATGCTCTTTATTTTATGATTTTTTTTATATCATAATGCAGTTGCAGTACTCATAACATGAATATATTCAGTAGAGGAGATTCATTGTCTGTTTGGGAGTTAACAGCGATAAAGTGAATATCTGAATATAAAATCTTTGCAGTGGATGAGATGATGACAGTGCCTAAGGCAAACACACACACTTGTTAAAATGAAGGAAAACTAGAACTGCTACATGAGTGTAATTCTGGTGGTGCTTTAATTTTACTTGTTATTTATTATGTGTGCCTGTTTGTCGGATTAATTGAAAGTAATTTCAAATGTTTTAAAGTAATGATTGGCGAATTCTTAAGGACTTCTGTGCTTAAAATGGAAGTGTATGGACAGTCAAAGGAATTAGCATAAATGTTTAAGCTCATATTTTCATAAAAGCACCGATACAAATTATTTCGCACACAGAAACATGTTAATTAAGATGCATAGGTCCCACATTCATGGAATCCTGAAAATACTGTATCTGGGGATTTTTTTATTGGGTATTTCCAGTGGATAGTAGTGGATTTTTTTTTTTTTTCTAGAAATAATTTTGCTTGAAATTGATTTTTGTAAATACAAACTCAATTAAATATTTTTAAAAAAGTGCAACAGTAAAAATCATGGAAATTTGAAAATGCATAGAACTTAATTGGTGAAATCACTGGTGCTTTTTAAGTTGTCTAAATCACCCCAAATGTTACCCAACCTGTAATATTCTTGTAAAGTTTAAGTTTAATAATTCCCAATGCAATCCTGATTTTACAGTTTGTTTTGTTGTGGTAAAGTAAATTCAATGTGAATCAATCAAAGGATATGTTTTCGTGAATATTACCTGTCAATGCATAGACCCAGAGAAATGTGTGTAATCAAAAAACATGTCAATGATTACTAAAACAGCAGCAAGAGACCTCTTTGAAAGTGGTGCACAATTGCCATGCAACGATAGGATCAAATGATATTGTGTCTTTAACATTCTGGGCATGTTGTTCACCAGTCTAGATTTAGAACTGGACCTCAAACAGAAAGCATTGCACCTGGTACAGTGTGCCTGCATGAACACCTCTTTTAAAATAGCTCTTGTTTTTTGTTTGTGTGTTCAGGAGTATCACCTGAAAAAGTTAGGTCCGTTAGCTTAGCTTTACGCACGGTATTTTCAGTGTAAACTAACCAGGGTGATATGCAAAACACCTTTTGTTTAGCTGTGTAAATGAAAATTGCTAATCAATTTTACCCCTTATTTCATGGCCTGTGGTTTCTGCCCCACCCCCACCAGCTGGTTAATCATGCACAAGCTGAACACTTCATTACCCAGGACATGTTTGCCCCTTAGCGCTTTCTCGCTAGTAAATTAGTTCTTTCTATTTATACAGGTAAGGCAGGTCAGAGGTCTCCGGGTTGCAAAAGGTAAAGGGATGAAATTAATATAGCGCCAAGCTCTTCTGGCTGAGAGCCTCCCAGAAGAAAAGCCCTCCAACTTAAACAGTTTCATAAGGAGAAATGAATTGGCACTGTAGGAGTGCGGCTCTTTTTGTTCTAGCCTCAGATTGGTCCTGCTGTGTTCTTTCTGTGCTGCACTGCGTGTCCTTTGAAGCCATGAGCTCAAATCTTGGAAGCCTGTTTCCTACCCAGTGCCTGTCCTATCTGCCTCCGCACCTTCGTCCAGTTTGTTTTTGCGGTTTCATCACGTTTCTTTTGTAGCTGCATTGAAGTGATTCACTATTTTGCTCTTCCTGCAAAGAGTACTTGTGAAAATTGAGGGAGGACCCCAGAGATTTGAGAGAGCAGTGTTTTATCTCCATGTAATCCCAGAGTGACAGTGTGTCATCTGTATGACGAAGCTAGTCGAAGTCCAGGAGCTTCATCTAAGCTTTATAGGGGATGAGGCGAAACGGATCCATTTCACAGGTGCTCTGGACTGAGGTATGCATCTTTTAGGTTTTGTTGACCTTGTCGCATAATGGTCACATTTGGTGTTCTTGCAAACCTACTTAGAAACGGGTAATTCTCCTTATGCCCCAAAACCATTATTTTTTTGATTGTTTTTATGTCAGGCAGTACAACCAAATGGTTGTATGTATTTATACTGTAGTTGTGCCACATAACATGGAAAGTGTACCTACCACCTATACTTGAATCTAGCAGTTTTTTTCCAGTGTTTGAGAGACATCTACAAAACTTTTCACTCTGCTACAAGGATCAGTTGGGGTTCTCTGGATGATGCATTATCAGGTTTACTGTTATTTCCTTATCAATTCATAATGAAAGAGCCATGTTTGCAGTTGTGGCACCCTGACATTTGAGAATAAAATATACAAATTGCTGGATAAAAGTTTTTAAATTATCTCAACAACTTTTAAACCACTAATATTTGTAACATTTGTTCATATGAAAGGTTTCATACCTAAAATAATGCCATAGTATTTTTTATTTTTATTATTTTTAGTTATTTTGTAGTGAGACACCATTTTAAATAATTTTCTTAGTCTATTCATTTGTTCGGACAGTTGCACCTGACATTTTGGGGGTTTAAGATAACAAAACATAAAATAAATGTGTATTATTTAAATATACTAAAATTAATTACAAATCTCTATTCTATAAAACCTATTTATATGTCATCATGAATTTATTAAATTATTTTAAAAGGAAATAATGCACTTGGACACAAAAATATGCATGTCAAATCATGTCATTGACCCATATATAGTTTTTTTTCTGCACAATTTGTCCAAAAATATATTAATTTAACTATGAATTATTATTAGTAATAATAATAATTACTATTATTTAATGATAGTTCCATTATTATTACTAAATAAAAATATTAAACAAAATAAAAAAATATTATTATTGTAAAAAGTCACTGTAAAAAAGTATTTAAGTAAAAAAAAAATTACAATGCTAATATTAATGGCCTTAATAGTCTTAATTTCTTCCTTCTCATTAACCATGTTATTTTGCCAGGAAACTGCAGGGAGCCCATAAAATTTCTCTTTGGTTGACAACAGCTAGTTTAGGGAAGATGGTTGGCGCATGTTGCATTCTCCAATGCAAGTGACCCAAACTCAGAGTTAATGCAGAGATGGAGTTTGTGTGGAGCCGCAATTATTGCTGAGACACTGAAAATACTGGAAAATGGACTGCTCACAGAAGACAGAACGCAGTACACACAATGCAAATATTTAATTAAATCGATTGATAATTGCACTAAGCCAGGTCGTAGGGGTGGACGATATGGCAAAAATATATCACGATTTGGTTTTACTATTTTACTAGTGACTGAGCATTACAGCCAAACTAATGTCCCTATTTTAAAAACAAAGCCTTACAAGGACACATAATATAAAATAAAAAAGAATGGCAGACATTTAGGCCAAAGTTGTGAAGATAAAAATATTCGTCATTATTTCTTCATAAATGAAAAATAAAAAGGGGTCATATAATGGTACATGCACTTTTACAAGTTGATTGTACTGAAATGTGTGTTGACAGTGCCTGTACACAACTATCATATAATGATAAAAATCCATCCAGTGATTTTGTTTTAATCTCCTTATGTTTTCCCCTGCCTCAAATTGAGCCGTTCGATTTTGTGACGTCACACGCTCGGATGCCCCTCCCACGATTGTTGATTGACAGCAGCGTTTCAACACAGACCCGCCCTCGCTCGTGAGCGAGCTGTCAATCATGCGCGCGCGGACCCGTGTTGTGCCGAAATGTACACTGGAGCACTGTCACTGAGCCGAATGGAAGCGAAGTGGTGTTCTGTTCTTGGGTGCAATAAGGAACACAGCAGTCGTTTTAATGTTCCTAAATCCAAACCGCTGAAGACGCAGTGGCTGAGTTTGTTTTCGAAGGGAATATTCCCCACGACGATCAACGTCAATGCGTTCATGTTTGCGCGAATCATTTCACACCAGACTGCTTTCGAGGAGGTATAAAGCTGGTTTTGCTAAGAAGCTGCTCCTGAAAAAAGGAATCGATACCAACTATTCGTGTTCCTGCACCTCGAGAAGAACTGAAGTGAGTGTAATGTTTTATTAACCTTTATATTAATATTTTATATTAATCTTTGCAAATCGCTAGCTTCACAATGAATGCGGCTAATGTTTACACTCAGGGTACATTATGGCATGTTTTCTATGTACGACGTTCTGAATATAATTCATAATCCCACGTTTATAATGAACAGCGCGTTATGGTTATTGTGTTACAAACATGTACGCACAGAACAGAGCATAGACTGTGGAACAGAGGGGCGGGGTGAGCGAAGCTCATTATCATTTAAAGGCACATGCACTGAAATGGCGTGTTGAAAACGGAGCTGTTTTTGACCAGGTAAAATAAGTGTTTTCTTTCAATACTAATGAGAATTTTTAATTAATGTATATTACAAACTTTTAATTTAGACCCTAAAGAATTATATTAGCTTGTACGAAAATGGCATTATATGACCCCTTTAATAAAAAAAATACACATTATATATATACAAATATACAACTTAATTTACAAATGAGTGCTTTATTTTTTCAGCTACAAGTTTGTTTAACAGTAGCATTCAAAAAATAAATTAAATTTACAAATATAAAAATAAAACACTACATAGATCTCACTGTATAAATTATACACTGATTCTTATTAAAGCTACAATTAAAGTTCTGTCAAGAGCAGTAAGTGATTTTCTATTTAACATTAAAGGAATAGTTCTCTCAAAAATTAAAATTGTCATTATTTATTCTCTCAAGTTGCTTTGAATTTTTTTTCTAAATTTCTTTCTTCTGTTGAAAATAAAAGTTATTTTGAAGAATGTGGATAACCAAACAGTTGCTGGTCCCCAGAGACTTCCATAATATATGTTTTCCTATGGATGTCAACAGGGACCAGCAACTGTTTGGTTACCCACATTCTTTAAAATATCTTCTTTTGTGTTCAGCACAAGAAAGAAATGAATACAGGTTTGGAACAACTTTAGAGTGAGTAGATAATGACAGAATTATTGTCAGGGGACAAGCGGCAGCATGTTTACTATTAGGCTACTGTCACTTTAAGACCGGCACACATCTAAAATATACGCATATGACACACGCACCAGATTTTATCTCAAATGTTTGCTTTCACTTTATACATAACCAACTGTGTAAACCTTGTGTGTATTTGACAGTATTAGCACAATAACACTCAAAAGATAACTTAGTCCAGTAACCAGACGCAGTTTGACAGGCTTTTAGTGGGCTAAAAGCCCTGTGGGCTTCGGGTGTTTGCGCTCAGAAAAGCGCATGTTAGAACAGCGCATCAGCACTTGAATAAAATGTTTAACCGGCAAGGCTGTAAAAAATAATAAGCTTTCACAGTGTCCTGTGAGTGTTATTCTATGTCTGCGTTAACATGTGATGTGAATGTACGGAAAGTGCATTGTGCAGTATGTTGAGACGGAGGCGCCAGAACTGCAACTGATAGAATGCACTGTAGCACGATAATATGATATTTCTTCAAAAGCAGATCATGGAGACATTTTACTCTTCCACGTTCAAAAAACGTGATATCGCACTCCACTACCAGGTCGTGTGTTACTTTGATTAATAATGTCCTACTTAATGGTGTATTATTGAAAATATGTTACTTAGCTTAGCATTGTGCTAACGGTTTAAGAAAAGCTATTAATTAGCTAGATCAGTATATCACATCAGCTTGCTACAGTATGTTTTTGATCAGGCTTTGAGGAAGAGGGGACCGAATTCTTGTGACTGTGATTTTTAGCCCTGCTCATGTGCGGGTTTCGTTTATCTCTAACCTTGCTAAACACCTGAACCAGCTAATTAAAGTCTTCAGGGTTACTAGCCGTTTGTTCGAATACCTACTGTATAGCAGTTGAAAAAACTTGTGTGAAAATGGTAGTATGCCTAAATTCATAGTCTTCATAAAACAGTAGGCGAAAGAAGAACCATTTTGAGCTCTGCAAAGAACCTTACACTAACAGTAAACAGTTCCTAGAAGATCATTTATTAACAATCTCTTTTAATAACCACTGAAAAAACCCTTTTGTGGAATAAGAAAGTTTCCTTTGATGTTAAAGGTTCTTCATTGAACCATAGATGCCAATAAAGAACCTTTATTTTTAGCAGTGCATGGAGCAGGATCAGACACCCCTGGCCTATGCAAGTTTTGATCACCGTTTCCACGTCTGTAACTACACCATCAAGCTACTTTAGAGAAGCAGATTGCTTTGAGGTTAGAGCAGCCCCCTGGTTCCTCATCAGAGAAGTGGACCACAGCTCTGCGCTCTTGACCCAGTGCAGTTATAAGGAGTCTGGCTTGAGAAGCCCATCAGCTGATTAAGAAATGTTCTCATGAGGTCCCTTAATCTGGCTTTCCTCATCATCTGTCCCCCTAAAAATATGACCAATGCGGCCTTCTTACCCTGATCCTTCGGCATCTGATTTCAACTTGAAGGCCTATTTTTAATCACGGGTGCAGTGCAAAGACATTCCTCCATTAATTCATTAAATGACCCAGCTGTGCCTTGCTGTGTCATATTTTCCTTTGGCCCTCTTGCTATGTACCGCCGAGGACAGGGCCCAGCTTCATGCTGTTGATTCGTTCCTGGCCGCAAGTCTTTGGATCACATCACAACTTGAGTATTTTCATTGAAACAAGAGCACCCGCATCGCGTGTATTTACATATAAATATACGCTTGCAGTGCATGGACAGATGGCTAAAAACAGGGTGGGGGAGTCATGCCTTTTTCCAGTCCGTTCTGAGGTTACTAATGTTTACATCCAATAATAGCTAATACGCTCATCTTATCGCATTTGGGAACTGCGACATGCATGCGATGCTCTTCGGGCTTTGCAATGGAAAGTCAGCGTTTCAATCACTTGTGCCAAAGATTTAGATTAGCTTGTCCCAAACTAAAGGAGGTTATTCAGCCTTGATACATGGATGCCAGTTGCTACTAGAGCTCCTGGAAAAAGGTAAATAAAAGATTAATAAAAGACTTATAGGGTGTGTGTGTGTGTGTGTGTGTGTGTGTGTGTGTGTGTGTGTGTGTGTGTGTGTGTGTGTGTGTGTGTGTGTGTGTGTGTGTGTGTGTGTGTGTGTGTGTGTGTGTGTGTGTGTGTGTGTGTGTGTGTGTGTGTGTGTGTGTGTTGTGTGTGTGTGTGTTCATTGTTGATGCTGTACACCATAGATGGCTCCTGCCAGAACGGTTAGCATCTAGCTGACCTGAATTCTTTTGCTTATAACAGCCCTGGGTCAGATGACCCTTTCATGCTAGCACAACATCCCAGCATGATTCATGTTGAAATATGAATAAGGCTATAGGCACAGGGGTGAATCTGGAGCCAAGGGATGGCGGTGACTTCACCATGTGCTGTGTAGATTGATGAAGTCGAGTGACGAGACGCTTCAAGAAGTTGTATGTGTACAGAGTTACAAAAGGAGCCTGTCTACACATGGCTAATTTTCAATGTACTGCTATTTCCCTTTGTTGTAATGTCAGGAGAAATTAGTGTAATCATCTTTGTTTTTTAAATATAAACCAAACTAAATTGAAGGGTGGTGGAAACTACAGGTAGTTTCTCTAGTTTCTTCACAAGTGAAGTGGAATGGAGAATGAAATGGAGAATGGCACAATTTTAAAATCAAAAATACCATAAGCTACTGTATGTTTCCATCCACCTATTTTTATGCGCATTTTGGGATATTGCATAAAAAAATACTGAATGGAAACGCCAAGATGCGCATAAATTCTAAAAATGTGTATAAAAAAACATATGTGCTTAATTAAGTTGGATAAATTTTTTATCCGATAAGATAACGTGCACATAAACTATGATGGAAACACATTTACAGAATAAATTAATCGATGTGCAATTTGTGCATCAAAAAAGTAATGTGACCTTGCAATGTCATTCTGAAATGCCTGAGCAAAGTCTGTTATGAAAGTAGTTCGGTATAGACCTTATTCACAGCAGCGCCATCTTTGATTTTTAACAGGAATGAAAGCGAGGCTGTGAGGAATAGACATGCATCTCTTTAGTGGGTTGTACTGTTATTTAATGTGTTTTTGGATTGTTCTGCTGATGAAACACTGCAAAAATATCTTTCTGAGAAATTTCAGTTAACAATAAACCCCATTCAATATGAGCTGTGGAAAATTATAAGGGATCTAGGTGCTTTATGCAGCTTTTTAAAACGGATGCCATTGAAAACACGGTCTAACCCTCACAGCTTCACTTTCATAACTGTCATGGCGCTTCTCTGAATAAGTTTGATAATTCCCTCCCAGAACTGTCACTGCTGTGTCCCAAACAGCAGGCATCCGCCCTCCGAAAGCAAGAGAAAATGACCACGTTTATAGCGTTTCGTCTGTGCGTTACTACATAGTTACTACACTGACTAGTTGGACTGTCTGCTTTATACGGTGTCTGGTATATTCAGCTGGCCATGCGATCTCAACATGGTGGCCCCCATTAAGCTGAAATTAAACTGCTTTTATCATGCTTCATTTTTGTGTGTACTTTTTTTTTTTAAGTTCAATTTACTTGTTTAAAACTGTAACTTTGGCCTCTCTATTGCCATCTCTATTGGCCTCTCTATTCTCTTTTGCAATGAGATTGAAACAATTGAGAACGACAAAAATGCATCAAGGTTTCCACAATAATATTAAGCATTGATTAAGTAATTCTAATAGTAATAAGAAATGTTTATTGAGCATCAAATCAGTATATTAGAATAATTTCTGAAGGATAATGTGACACTGAAGTAATGGCTGCTGAAAATTCAGCTTTGCTGTCAGTAATAAATTACATTCTAAATATATTGAAATAGAAAACAGTTTTATTTATTGTAATTATATTTCACAATAGTACTGTTGTTGCTGTATTTGTGATCGAAAAAAAAAAAACCTGAATGGTAGTGCTTTTATTTATTTATTTATTTGCTCATAATGCAGTTTTGTTAATTTTCACTACAAAGATATTCATAGTACACCTTTATTGACAGTACAGTTGCAACAATAGCTAAAGTGTAATTATAGTATTATGGCTAAATTTGTGTATAGCTCACTGCTAGAGTTTACTATATGTGAGGGTTTATTACTTTCCACTCCACGTAGCACTTCAGATTATATCTAATTAGAAATTTGCCAAAATAAAATTCACAACAGGGAAAAGGGAATGATTTTAGACATTGAAACAGAAGTAGAGCACATGTGCAGCAGTCTCCAGAAAGGTTTCTGTGGCCCCAGTGCCATAGATAAGACAGCAGAGTGCAGCGCGAGCACCACAGCTTCCCGAGTGACATCAGCCGCTCTGTGATCTGGCACACTTTCATTCGGTAACAGATTAAAAAGCCTCTTGGTGCGCCCCAACTCCGGAGCGCTCGCTCTCTCTCTTTCCATCAGGCAAAAAGAGGGTGAGGGAAACGAGTGAATCAGAGTGATACTGGAGCTCTGTGTGCTTGAGGCTGTCCCTAACTACATCTCTCTCACTATCTTTCTCTCTCACTATTCATCTTTCACATATACAGCACACCATCACACTCCTTAGTTGACAGCAAGGGTATAAGATGGGAAAAAAAATACAGAGGCAAGCTAGGGACCAAACTTTTTTGTGTTCGCACGTGGTGTTGGAGATGGAAAGCTGCTAATCCGTCGTGCTGGCCCAATGGAAAGGGCAGACATATTTATAGCAAACTGAATCACTCGCCTCACAAATGCACAACAAGCTCTGGCCGTGATATTTCAGCTCTACAGTGCAAACACAGCAAAGCTCCATGCAAACTAGACTTAAGACACTGGATTCTGCAACTCTTTCAGTGTAAAGGTGCTCTGGGGAAACAGGTGGTGTAGATATGAAGCATATGAGACCAGTGTTGTTTTCGTCAACGATGACGATAACGAAATGATTTCGTTGACGCACTTTTTTTTTATGACGATAACGTGACGATGACTAGCTAAAAATGGCTCTAAGGTGACTAAAACATGACGAGACGTTTTCGAGTTTTCGTTGACAAGACGAGACGGAACGAAAATGATTATAAGTCTGACGTTCACAATCACAATGCATGTCATTTCTGCCTATTTTGCGTGAAATCTTTCTGTTTTGAGCTAAAAAAAAAAAAAGTATCAGCAATGCTACCGCTTCATATCCTTGTTTTGCGTACGCCCACCACCCATGCCGCGCGCGCACCAGATTCCACACAACAACAACACACCTGCGGCTGCGGCTAGTCACTCGCCGGCGGCGAAGCCAATAAACGTGCTTGGTGATCGGAAACGACAAGATGATTTATGGACATACTTTCAGTTTCAGTATAATCCAGCGGTTCTCAACGTGTGGGGCGCGTCCCACTGGCGTGACAGGTCTCCTCCAAACGGGAGGAACTTTTCCGTTTTGCCTTATATCTTTATTCGTTCATGGCGAGTCCGCATCGTCAACTTCATCTTTGCTGCGACACCGAAAACACCAGTTTATTAATAAACAATTAAATGTCTCCTTGCTATTTTTTTTTTACACATTCATAATCATTAGCCTACTTTTGCCGGTTCTTTGTGGCAGGCATGCGTGCGGTCGTGCGCTTGAGTGCGGCTATAACATTATCCTGTATAGCCTATTTAAGTAATACATAAATATAAAGGGGCGATTTGTCCACTAATGGTTTAAATGAACAACTACTAGAAAAAAAACTTTAGTCGGAGGCAGCCCTTATTCCACATATTCTCGAACCAACAGGGCATTCTGTGTTGAGCCCTGAGCTGAAGGAGCGAGCAGAGGAATATTCAGAAATGCGCTCTCTGCTTAAAACGAATTAAACATTCGTTTATATCTTATACACTGCCCATACACTACCCATCATTTTAATCCCATATCAAACACAGTATGTTATGTCTATTTTATCTATTTAAAAAAATCACGTTTTAAAGTAGGCCTAAAGAAGAGAGCTGTGTGCATTCTTCTTCCCTTTGCCACATCATATATCTGTGAGATGGGCTTTTCAGCTGTTGCTTCACTGAAAACAAAGTACAGATCTTAGCTGAACATTGAGCATGACTTTTGAGAAATTGTGCAATGCAAAACAGGCTCTGCAGCCACTAATGTAGGGATAAATAGACCTGTCTTGCCAAATGGATTTCTATTCTTTTCTTTTTTTAACAGATTGCAAAGTGGCACTTTTATTTCTTTTCTATTTTTGAACTTGATACAAATTGTATTCTATTCTTTAAAGACTATATATATATATATATATATATATATATATATATATATATATATATATATATATATATATATATATATATATTTTTTTTTTTTTTTTTTTTTTTTTTACAAAAATTGACTAAAACCTTTTTGCATTTTCGTCGACTAAAACTTGACTAAAACTTTTTTTGTTTTCGTCGACTAAAACTTGACTAAAACTATTAAGTTTATAAGTGACTAAAATGTGACTAAAACTAAAAAGCATTTTCGTCCAAAAGACTAAGACTAAAACTAAAAGGGCTGCCAAAAACAACACTGTATGAGACTTGTTTTTTTACCCTCCGCTGTAGTTGTTCCTGTTCTTGCAGATCTGAAGACAAATTACTTTTCTGAGATGTCTTACTTTTCTGAGACATCTGTAATTTTTAAGATTGACTCGAGGTGTATCTGAATATTATTTAATGAAGTGCAAGTTGAAGGCCTATTTGTTTCCTTATTAAACACAGCCTAATAGAGTTTTGTAGTAAAGGTCTTTTCAATGTGAACTTAGTCACGCCGATCACCTCTGACCTTTTCTGACTGTCTTCAATGGCAGCATTTATAAAATATGTAATATTCTCCCATGCTGCCAAAAGTTTTTTTTTTCCAGTGGATGTGCTTATTAAGAGCAGTGATTTTGTGTTTTATGTGGTTTTTCATAAAGTATTTACTTTTTTTTTATTCATTGGCTTTTATGGATACCCAGAATTCGTTCACTTAATTGCTTAAATGCTGCATATTATCACAATTTAAAATAACCATCTCCTATTTTAATTTTGTTTTGAAAATCGTTAGTGTGGAAAACGTTGAAGTGTTTTCCAGGATTCTCTGAAGAACATAAATAATCCACTTGAGTTAAAATAATGAACAAGTGTAAGATGTAATTTTACGTCTTACAGTCCTCCAGCTTTCTTTACGTCATCCGATCAATATGAAGCGGAATAGCCATGTATCACTATTGTGAGTGATAACTGTCACTACTTTACATCTGGTCTATTCCAGGGTGAGGTGTGGAGCAGTGTTGCTCAGAGTCTATACTATTTAAAGGTTTGAAGGTCGCTGCTTTCTAATTGTCACAGCAAAAGTGTGTGTAGGAAGTACACCTGCGTTATATACAGTATATGCATTTGTGTGCGTATCCTGCAGTGGCATTAGTCAGAAGAGGTATTTTGGGAGTGCAAACTGTTGGCTCTCAGTTTGAGCCCTGTCAGCATGACATTTTCATGAATCATGTTGTTTCACTGAGATGTATGACTCTCCCTTTTTCCCTTGCTCTTTGACTTTTCATTCCTTTTGTTCTCTCTCTCTCTCTCTCTCTCTCTCTCTCTCTCTCTCTCTCTCTCTCTCTCTCTCTCTCTCTCTCTCTCTCTCTCTCTCTCTCTCTCTTCAAATGATTGTGCAACTTTATTATCAAATGAACTTAATAAAATTGCATTGAAAATCCACTTGAATCAAAAAAGAGCCCACTTAATTTGGAATGACATGTCAGTTCTACCTCAGTACAATCTTCCTCTTATCATTTTATTGTTGGATGGGTAACAAATGTGTGTGAATTATCTTTAAATTCCCACGATGGAGCAGCCAGCATGAGGGTGTCAGTAATGTGCAGTAGTGAAGATGCTTATCTTGTAGTTGTGATGACTCTGTTGATTCCATGTGAAAGACTGGAGATTTTCTCATGGCTCTGCTTTGCTTTCTGTGTGATAGTCTGCCATTGACAGGATTTAGTTCTCAGAGTCTCTTGGGGGAATGTTACTTTTTATATCGCACTGCTCTAATGCAGGCGATTTGAGTATTTTTGCACACGTTGTAAGTTTTGCAAACGGTGAGTCATTTGGCAGATGTCTCTTGCGATGGAACATGATGATACATAAGGCAAAGATTACCCTAGAGCCCCAGAGGAACACTGTCATTTTCTGCCACCACTGTCCTGAAAAGAGACGCTCCAGCTCTCTCTCCCACTTTCTCTCTGTCTCCTGCCCGTTGATATCTCTCTCACATCAGCAGTAGTGCAGGGGAAGCAGAAATGCTTACGTCCAGCTTTCTTTGGCTCCCTTCCCTTTGCCATTTCCCTACACAATAGGGCCGGTGACTGTCTCCACCTGAGATGATCTGAGAGATAGATGGTGGAACAGGCAGGAAGAGCTCTGATGTACGTCGTTTTGCAGACTCTGATCATCCCTATAAAGATTGGCCATTAAATATGCCTGATTTGCAAACTAATTGTTCTTTTGAACTGATTGTTATTTATTTGTTCGAGCCAGTTTGCATTTTGCAAACATAAATGGCAATCTCTGTAATATCATCAAATGCAAAACCCCAAAAAATGTAGGTGATTTAAAAAATAACTTTAGGTGAGCCTTAGATGTTTATTTCATTTGCCCTATTTATGCAATCATATATTCAATATTCTCTGATAACCGATGAGGTATTGATTTATTGTGCATTTTCTATTTTTTGGAATAATGCATGAATCTGCTACTTTGAGGGTTAGAAATAGAAATAAGATGGTCTTATTACAAATAGGGTTATGTGGAGATAATGATTCTTTGGAGTTAAGTAAAATATCAATAGCTTTTACAGTGAAATAGAACAGTCTAAATTCCATTGAAAACTCTAACTTTGTGTAAACATAAGATGTATTTTTCCCTCCACGGCCTTATGAAAGAATCTCATGTCTATCATTTATGTGTATGCCTGTCATTTATGTTCTTTTTAATCAATCTATTTATTTTGCTAGGTTTGTTTCTGTGTCTGTCAGAGGAAATTAATTAGTGCTTCAGCCTATTGCTAGAAGAGCATACAAAAACAAGAGTGTTCACTCAAAACAAGCACATCACAACGGCAGTGACATCAAACACCAGCTTTTCATTAATGTAACACTATTTGCTGATATATTTTGATAAGTGTTAGCTAATGCCTTCTTGTTAAAACTGTAAAAAGAAAGATATGAGTATTGGAGTGCAGTGGAACGTGTAAACAGCACCCATGAGACCACGTCAGTGTTAGATCGCTCATTTCATTTTTTAGCTGTATCGACGATGCCTGACATCTCCACAGAGACGAGACTGACATCTCACACAGATTAATGGATATGAATGTTTTTTCCCCCTTTCTTTTTAACTACACCCAATTTAAGAGCTCAAATTTGATTTTTTTAGGTTGAAAAATCCTCAAACGGAGGAACTAAACTAAAATATTTTCTTTAGTCTAAGTAATCTTACTGAGATTGTGCCATATATACTGTAAATAAATACACTAAGAGGTCAGGCTTTGTGTCTTATTCTCGCTGTCTCATCTTCTCATGCTTCTCATCAAACACACCTCCTCTTTTTGCAGTCTCTTCTGTAGTGAGAAGTTGTTTTGAGGTGCTGTATAACAGGATTTTAACCTGTATTGCAGTCAATAATGAAGATGACCACAGAGCCGACGTTATTCACAAGGCTAAGGTCCGAGAGCCTGAGGGACGTTTGTATCTAGATTACTGCCGTAAATCTCTCCTCTGGGTCAGCAAGCTTCCCCTGGCGCACTCTCTCTCTTTCTCTCTCTCAATCTCTCTCTAGGAAGTGTAGTCATACCTATATCTTTCCCCCTCACTGATCAGAAAGGTGGAAGTGTCATCAGAAGTCTCATCAGAGACTTCCTAACAGGCTTACTTGGCACACAACAGAGTTGAATATATTTATATATTTTATTTTTTGTGTGTAAACAAAACTTCTGTCTCTCTGACAGAGAGAAATGTGTATAATTATAAAGTGTATTATTCCTGCTACATTAGCAACAGCAAATGAATGTGCAAAATTTTTCAAAAATTTTTCAAACAGGATTCCAAAAACATTTTACCTGGTTGTTGGACAAAACGAATAGTACTGACTCAAATTCATGTCATTGTTTGCTATGTGGGGCTGGTGGGGATGTTTAATCAAACTAAAATTTTCGGGGGCTTATAGTGTCCACATCCCTTTCGACTACTACCATTCAAAATTTTGGAGATTTTATACTGAAGTTTATACAAAGTTTAATACTGAAGACTGGCATTATGACTGCTGAATATTCAGCTTTCCCATCACATAATAAATTACATTTTAAAATAGATTAAAAAAGAAAACAGTTATTTTAAATTGTAATAATATTTCGCAATATTGCTGTTTTTGCTGTATTTTTGCTCAAATAAATGCAGTCTTGGTGAGAAAAAAAAAAAAAACTAAAAACAACCTTACAGATACTAAACTTTTGGACAATAGTGTGGTTATTCTTTTTAATTGTTTGGCAATGGATTCAAAGCCTGACCTGCCACATCAGTTAGTTTTTGAATAACCTGCTATAGAAATCGACTGCAGGTCGACATGTGTTTCAATGAAAGGCTCAGTTTTGTGTGGAGTTTGGATATGTCTGCAAGTCTTTATATTCTTCTATATGTGGACCAAAGCTGCTGTCTTAAGGTCGAGGATCCACTCTCGGGGTCACACTCGGGTCTGGTCTCTCTGCATTAATCACCCCTCATTTTCTTAGTGCCTGACCCGGGTCTCCAGCAGCATTCCCAGGGTTGCACACCCCCATGACCTGCTCCTTGACCCACTGGCCCTTTGGTAAACGCTGGGCTTCTCTTCACCTGCAAATAAATACAGTAAGGTGCACTTTTCCATCCGCCGCAGCCCGAGAGACCAGACCCCATCTTTTTTCTTTTTTTTTTCTCGTCTTGGAATCTCTTCTCTGTTTTGTTTTTTTACAACAACACAATCCTGCCTATAATCGTTATCGCTGGAAAGGAATGGCACTTTCTGTTAAATATTTAGCTATTAACTTATGTAATTTATATCTATATTTAATACTTTCTTCATTGGATTTTGTAATGATTCATCTGTTGGCCTGTGTTGATACAAAACCCCAGAAAACTCTAGGCTAAATCCAAAGTTTAAAAAAAAATCTAAGAGCTCATGCTGGGAAAAGTGACGAAATGGCCGTCTTTCTTGTTTTTCCCACCTCTCGGATCATTAGCATGTTGGTTTAGCGCTCCTTACAAAAAGCAAAGCGGTCTCTTGGGAGCGTTCCCACACGTACAAACCCACCTCCTTCAAAAGAAAACGCAGCAGGCTCTCTTTTGTTTAGGTTAGCCGAATAACAGAAGTCAAGCATGTCACCTGTGTTTTGAGTTGGAGTCATGAATATTCAATGTTCTCTCCTTCATAGTAAAGTAGAGAGAGACAGAGATGGAAAGAGCGAGAGAGAACCGCACACTTCTTATTCTAATGCATCGTTTTGGTCTTTTGGGGTAGCTGCCATGTTTGAAGATTCAAGAAAGCAGTTGGCTTTCATTCAGCGTTAGCAGTAAGAAAACGTAAGTGCCGAAAAGCAAAACCTACTTTACCATAAAATCTGTGAATTTTGTTTCTGCTGATGAAGACACACAGCTTTCATACACAATTTTTTGGCACACAGTCTTAATGTATTCATTTTTTATATCCTTTCTTTCCTGGTCCTACAGTATTTTCATTTGAATTATTTCCTCATAACATGTTCCAAAATTACAGTGCTGACCCACATTTCTGATTTGACTAATTTGGACCATTTTAATCATGTATACCGATCTGCTGTTCGGGTAGGGATAATTGTATGTTTTCTGCAGCATTGCCGTCTTCATTAGTATACTTTGATTACATGTTTTCCGGAACTACAGAGACTACCTATAAGTTCACGTAGACAGTTTAACTGTATCAAGTTTTATGCCCTCTGTTGATTGAGTAATCTTAACAGAAGTTTGACTGCTCCTTGGAAAAAAAAAAAAGTAATTCTTGCAAGTTCTCTTCGTTATAACATTTTAAAGGAATAGTCCACCAAATTACCTTCTTGCTTGATCCACTGTTTGAAATTTAGATCTTGTTCTTGCTTCTCGGTATGTGGTTGTTTGTCACAAGAAGACAAGCGCGAACATTAGGCGTTTATCAATACCAAGCACTGAGAAACAAGTACAGTACCAAGTACAGTGATCATCTTCACTGTAATATAATTAAAAATGACAACTCAAACCAGTCTCTTTTTGTTAAATTTGTTTTATCAATATTAGCCATTATAAAAGTATAAGTAAAAGGTACAAGAAGCTATACAATAAGAAATAAAGCAAACAATTCAGTCAAACATACAAAGTCAGCGCTCTAGTCTAACCTACAGTATAACAGTAATGTTAATGTTATAATTATACTATAACAGTATAATAACAGTAATGTTAAAAACTAAGTCTAAATATATAAAGTTATGAAACTTCACTTAGCCCTTTGCCAAAACGATTGGCCAGGGGACAAATTATAGATTTACGAGACCAAAAATCGCCCGTTAGGTCTATACAAGACAAATTATATCTCATGTTTAACCACTACAGAGACGTCAGAGTCAGCGGCAAACGCTAGAACGACTAGCCGAGGAAAGGTTGTTCCAGGCGGGGTACATGAGCGCCCGGTGATCGCCTGGAATGGATCTCACAATCCTGGATCACATTTTCATAAATCTTTATGAATAAACCACAGATTTGAGCTTTAAACAATTACATTCTCGCCTGAAAAACTAACAATAGTATATTTCAACTGTATATTAAAAAATGACAGATTCTCTGTCAACCAATCAACATTCTGCACTGAGTCTAGCTCCACCCTTTAGGTACCGTACCACTGTGCTAGGTACCTAAAACGTGGTACGGTTCGGCATTTTGTTACCATTCACAACTTTTGACAGTGGAAACGGAAATAATTGCGTAATATACTGTACCGTACCGCTCGTCGATTTTCTCTCTCTCTCTCTCTCTCTCTCTCTCTCTCTCTCTCTCTCTCTCTCTCTCTCTCTCTCTGTGAATTGCTGCCGTTAACACCTCACTCAAGGTGAAGATTATCATTGAGTAATAGCCTAAATTTAAGTTTATTCCTCATTATTGTATGGCTTTAATGGTGCTTTTTTAATTATTTTGAAGCTTGAAAGCTTTAGTCATCTTTCATTGTAATTTCATAGAAAAGTGAGACCAGCCACAGAAGAAAGCAAGTTATACAGTTTTGGAATGACATGAGAGTCTGTAAATCATTTTTGGGTAAATTATCCCTTTAACTACATTACTAAGTGGAGTATCATCACTTTGTGAGCATCAATGAAATGTATGAACAGTTCTGTGGTTCACCAGAGACATGGTGTGTGTATTTGTGTATGTCTGGCGGGTCACGTGGAGACCCATGGCAGCGTGTCTGGCTGTATGTTGAGCAGTATCACTTTGTGAGCATCGATGAAATAGTGTATGAACAGTTCTATGGTTCACCAGAGACATGGTGTGTGTATTTGTGTATGTCTGGCGGGTCACGTGGAGGCCCATGGCAGCATGTCTGGCTGTGTCCCTGATTCAGTGCTACATTGGGGGGACAGATGGGGCCGCTGAGAGCCGCCTGCAGCAGCAGAGCAGCACAGACAGGGGAGCACCCCATTCACACCTCACCACGACGCTCAGATCAGCACGGGGAACCAGGCCACAATTCACTGTCTGCCTCTGTCAACCATTCTCCATATATCCTGAAAGCTCAAACACATCCAACTCATACTAAAATCATGAAATTCTTTATTATTAAGTGGAAAACACATACCTTAGGCTAAACTTAATTTAAAACTATAATTCCCACATTCATAAGCTAGAAAGTTTAGCATAGCAAAATTCAGCATCCTGATGCAGCTACAAACACCTTCTTTAACAGCTGCTGTACCCAATTTATCTACAGGGCACAGTACAAAGAACAACAAGCTTTTTTTTTTGCTGGAACGTAGTGGTTTCTTAAACATAGGCAACATGAAAATATGAATACTAATTACAAAATTAGGAAAGACAATGTAATTTGTTGGGTGCTCAGTTGAGAGAGCATTAACCCTGAGGAAATTCCTTCTCAAGAGTTTGCCGTTGCTCACTCTACATAACTCTTTGAATATTTGCATACGCTGAGTTAATGAACAAAGTTTTCCTCCTCTGTGAAGGCGCATCACTTTCAGCCCTGCTGCACACTTGTAAATTAGCCACAGAGAGTGCAGGCTTCACCTGTTGAGAGGCCGTCTGGTGTGTGAAATGAGCTCCCTATTGGGAGTGGGTGTTGCCTTGTACCACTGATCCGAAACCAGGTTTTGCAGTTTCTCCTGTAGCCACTGAACTCTGGAATGAGGTACGGGCTTGACTTGGGATCAGTACTGTATAGTCACGCTTTCTACTCGGTGGTTGTCTCGGAGTCAGAGATGGACCATCATTGACACAGACGCAGAGTCTTGTTTCGCCTGCTGTAGAGTTTCATTCAAGAGCACATGGTGGCGTCTTGGACTTGACGGCACATACGGCGTGCACGAGGAGCCCTGTCTGTCATTACGCCTGCTGAGTTGTCCAGTGCAAATTTGTACATGAAAGGGTTAAGCAGGTCTCGCCGACTTTGATCTGTTGTAGATGTCGATCATGGAACTAGCCTGCGTAGTTTGAAGGCTGCAGTATGAATTTCCCGGTTGATGCTCGATTGGTGCTGGTCTTGCTGGTGGACCAGCGTTGCCTTAGTTAGTGAAACTTGCCAACCAGCATAGCCTTTTTTGAAACTGTTTGGCCAAAGGAGTCTTGCTGGTGAAACTAGTTAAAACACATTGTAGGGACACCTGCAAACCAGCATCCAAAGCACAACATGTCGATGACCAACAGAGACCCAATCAAGTTTTAGGGTTAGGGGTGTTGAAATTAATCGTTTCTACGATGCATCATGATGCGGACGATTCTGCATATATGCAGTAATAGACCATAATCGATTAAAGCCGTTATATCCTACTGACGTTTCTCAGACGTCATTACGCTTGTCTCACTAGGAGGGAGGCAAAACATAAAATAGAGCAATAAAAATGCACCAGTGTGTGTGCGAGCGAGCATGTGCATGCGTGTGTGTATGAGCGTTATTGTAACTTACGTACACTACTTTACAGTTTCATCCATTTTTAGTACAAGTGTTTATTAGTTCTGAATGCTCCAGTCGTCTGCTGTGTTTAGACTTAAGTTTTGTCTGACTACATTCAGGAAGTGTACTTTCTTGGAGCAGATAACATAAAAAGGGAGTTCATATATCTGGCTGCTTCTATTAATTGATGAAAATGTAGCCATGTGCAGTAATATTTGCAACACATCGTCATGCATTGTGATGTCGAATCGAATTGTTGATGTTGACATGATAATCGTAATCGAATTGAATCTTGAGACCAGTGATGATTTACACCCCTATTTAGGGTTAGGGTTTGTGTTAAACTTAATATTGGGGTTAGAGGCATTGATAACATCTTACCTACCTATAATTGCAAACTGCAAAATCCAAACTTGGAAATTGTCCTACATTACTTGGCAAAGTCCTACTTCACCACAATCCTGCTGTAGAAGTTCATTGGTAATGATCATGGAAAAATGTGCTTTCATATGTGAGAGATCCCTCCAAAAACCTGTGTTTGTTGCCACTTTTTCTTCTTTTTTTTTGCCTTGCATTCTTCATCCTGAATGCAAATGGGACACAAGAAACCAGTCCGTGTGTGGAGACTGGAGAGCGAAAGTAAAAACGAATAAGAGAAAGGTTTCAATTTCTGACAAGAGTCACGAAAACCCAATTAAGCCTCTCCACAAAGAAACATCAAGTGCTTTCACACAGCGGCCGCATGCCTGTGGGAATTTGAGTAAGTTCAATTACTTTGGGATTAATTCGGGGTCACAAGGGTCCGTTTGCGGAGCTCTGTTAAGAGAGAGAGAGAGAGAGCAAAGTCAGGGGAAGGAGGAGGAGTGGAGGTCTCGTATTTAGTACTGCAGGTTTGAGACACCATAGCTGCTGTATCTGCTGTAACGAAGAATGAGGTCAAGTGCTAAAGACTGTCTAAACACTCAGGACAGTTGCAAATATTATTTGTGATCCTTTGAAATAAAATGTATCTTGACATGGCAAGACCATGCTACCCTCATTAGAGTTCTCCCATGCTGCCTCTAAGCCTACAATTTTTGCTTATAGGCCTAAAATGTATAATTTACAATAGAGATGGTCTTGTTCATAAAAACTTTTTTCCCTCTTCAGTGTTAAAGCTGTAAGATTCCTATTCTAGATAGCACCTTCACGTCAGAGCGCTCCCTGATAAGGTGCTTTTCTTGCAGAAGCCCGAGTCAGCATTTTGGACCCGTTTCTAAACTTAGGCTAACAAAATGCAAAGTTACACAATAATATGGGAGGAAAGTAGAATACGAGACTGCAAAACTCCTACAGGAATACAGCTATTGTTATTCAAGACACTTGCATTACCATCCAAACAATTAGATTTTTTTTTTACCTTAGCCTGAGGTGTTAGCAGTTTAAACGTATAATTTAAATGTTTTCAAAGAGGAAAGGCATCAGGGATCCAATGAGACAGTGTATTGTGGAGGTCACCGTCCCTCGGTGCTAAAAGACTTTAATCCTTGACTCCAAGTAGTATAAATATAGTATTTTTTGTCTTTCCTTTTTTGAGTATCTTAGATCTCATTTTCATCAAACCTGCCGTTTTCTGGTAAAGAATAACAGAACTGCTTGGGCAGGACTTAAGGTGCAGGGTACAGGTATAACACAGTAACGTGAAGGATTTTTTTGTAGTGATGCACCAAAAATATTACCGAAACAAAATTTAAATTTTAATTTAGCCGAAAACTGAAAATAGTTCATTAAGTCAATTGAGTTGTATGTATTGCACACATGGCAGCTTTTATATTAACTTTTTAATGATAAAATTATTTACACACCAATTTGTTGTTGAAATATAAACATTTATATGGTGTCTGAATATTTCCAGTTGCCGAAATTTCGTTGCATCACTAATTCTATGTGTATTAAATAGGGTACCACATATCGAGAACCACATGTCAGGCTAAAAAGATCTGGCAGTTCTCTTCTGGCAGAGATGTTTCTCTCTGAAAGAAAAACTAGCAGCTGTTAATCTAATGTCATGGCTTCTTGCTAAAGAGGTGACTAGGTGGCCACAAAGACCCCACCCTCAGTCATGTTTTTGCACTCATCAGGTGCAAATGATGTGCCTGTAAAGTGAGTAAATTGTGTATCCTGTCAAGTGATATGGTGCTCACTGCAGAAGAGAGGCGCAGAGACCAGCCACAGCTGCTGTTCTACTGTTAAAGAGCCTCTTACTGTGATGTAACCCCTGACTGATTGAGAGAAAGAAAGCGAATCCTCTCTGGATCAGATAGTTGGGTCACACAACTCACCTCTCTCACTCTCTTTGTGGAGAGCTGCACTAAAGGCGCACAGATATTACAGGGTATCCTTTGCTCTTATTTTAATGGTAAGTGTTATGGGCAGGGGTCAGTATTTCTTGTTGAAATCACTAACAGAAGAAGGCCCCTCTCAGAGATGAGAAAAGGCCACTGGAGGAGTGATCTGACATGTTTTATAAAACAATGTCATGAGCCAGCTCATTCAAGTGGAAAAATGACTTGGAGCTTCTAAACTGCCACAGAGGGGGAAAGATGGAGAACAAAAAAAAGAAGGGAAACCAATAAACCTCTGTCATTTACTCTATACAAGTGTCTTTTGGCCCACTCAGTGATGTCATCATTGTGACATGTACAGTATAAATGCATCAGTGGATATGACAACACTGAAAAAATCTGTTTTGTTTAGCAGAAAACTATAGCCCACTCTTGTCACAATTTGGTGGTTTATTAGTAGACAGTTTCATTGACATTTTTAAGGCAGCATAGATTGTATCCCCTATTATATCACACTATCATGTGGGTTCAAATCTGTGACAGTTTAGCTAAAAAAAAAAAAAAAAAAACTGTGTTTCAAAGTTGCAGTTGGTGGCAAGTTTGTCTGTAAATGTATGTTTTGACCAACCTTTTCTACTTTGGATGTCATTTCTAGAGAAAAGTTGGCATTGTGGTAATTATATTAATTTGACTAAATAAGACACTGAGCCAAATTGAATGGTACTATAAATAAGAGAACTCATGCTGTATGGTGCAAATATTATATTGAAAGTCTTTTATATATATTGTTTAACCTGGTAGTTTTGCTTTACATCATAATCCTTATTTTAGGTTTTGGTAGAAATAAAATGGATTCAAATTGCTGTTGGAACATACTTGGGCAAAATACAGCCACTTATCAACAACCTGTCACAAAATTCCTCCTTTTTTAGGAAGGACCTGGTCAGAATGACTACACGCACCACTGGTCAGATGTAATCTGTAAACATTAGACTTTCATGTTTGGTCCTCTTTCCCGCCGTCAGCAGAAGAGGTGTGAAGGGAACTATGTTTGAAGCAGACTAAAGTACAGGTTTGGAGCCTCGCTACCTCTAAATGGAGTTCAAACTGTCATTATCTGTCCACACAGATAAACTCAAATTACACCTCTATCCTTGGCTGTTAAGTTGTTTTCTTTGTCACAGCCCTCTCTCTCCCTCTCTCTTTTTTTTTTTGTTCTTGCTCACTTGTTCGCTTGGTAGGGAAGAGAAGCTTGAGCCATCTAGGCGGTGCATTCACGCAGAGGTAAGCACTCAGCATATGTAAGTGCAATTCTAAAATCACTGTCTTGCTGCGAAACACTTGAAATTGTTCTCTAATGGCCCCGGCTTTGTCATATGGTTTTGATTATAATGTGAAGATTGCATTGCCTTGCCTTTAGCGAGGGTGAGATGGAAGAGTAATTGGTACGTGCATTGAATGCTTTGCCCTCCTCGTCACAGAGCTAAAAGGGGAACCCCCCTCCCCTCGCCGAAGACGTGTGCATGCACAAATACATGCTAGAGCGCTGTGTCTCCTCTGGTCATTGCTAATGTCTCAGTCGGGCTGTCAGGAGTTTTCTAAGTGGGTTATTTATCAAGTCTTGCCCTGTTAAATATGCATATCTGCTACAATCCCAGACATGTCTCCAGTTTCCCATTCTAGATTACAGCAGTTGGAATACAATTGCTAGGCGGAGGGTCAGCAACCAGCCATTTTTAATATCCCTTTTATTTATTTATATATTGATTCATTTATCTCTAGAATGGGATGAGTTTTACTTGTTAGATGAGTGAAAAGTCTTTTCTCTGGTCTCCTTCCAACTTATGGGCTTTATCTGAACACTGCACTCTTTAGCATACATAAAGGGTAGATTGTGGTGGGATTGGAAATGTTTTTTCAGTTTGTAGTTTTCTGGATCTATTTTCTGCTTTGCTTGTTTGCTAATTGATTGGTAGCATATTGCTAGCACTCAATGGAATCCTTTTTACAGTTTATCCTACTTTAAAGGAAACCCAAAATAAGCATCTTAGTGTGTATTTATTTATTTTATTTATTTATTTATTGAGATGCCATAGTATCTGCACAGCCTACTCAAAAGCTGAGATTTGATGTTTATATGGCTGTGCAACAAATGATCTGTGCGTTTACTACATGGTTTTACTCCAGTTATTTTTAGAATGAACCAGTTTTTGATAGTAATACGTATACTGTTGTGTAATGTGTATATAAATCTCACTGGTCACATACTCGAAAACTTAGTTTAGCAGAGTACACAATACAATGAGCTGTGTACAATGAGCTGTCTGTGTATGAAACTCTTGTCACTGCATTATCCATCGACTTTTTTGATCTATTGCATATCTTAAAGATAATTCCTAATCCAAAACGCAATGACTTTCCCTACCTTAAACAACTCTAATTCATACCTACACTTTGGTAAACTACCACAGTGTGGAGTTTATTTCATCCACTTTCCTCATCATGTTTCAGATGTTTTAGAGCTAAAAGGCTTTGGTTTATTTTTAAATATGCTTTTCTCTATAGATTGTCTATCCAGCTTTGGAAGAAGCCTCTCTCTCTCTCTCTTTCTCTCCATTTCCCTCAGCCGTTTGGGTCATCTTACAGCTGGGCAAAACTGCCAGCCTGCTTTCATTTGTTTTTCTGTTTTTCATTCCCCCCCAATTCTCTCCTCCATGCTGCATAAACTCTTTTGAGGAGGAATATTGTTTTTAGGATGAATGCGCAGCTGTGCTCCCTACAAATCCCAGTCGGAGTGTGAACAAACATGCCATGAAACAGCCTGCAAAGAATGCACATATAAAAAGGCCTGTTTTATTGATGAGCCTTTTTTTAAGGCACCCCCAAAGACTCTGATTCTGTGCGTGTTTTTCATACGTGGCTTGTGTTTACTGATATCAGCCGATGCAGGCAGGCAGTAGACTGTAGCGTTGAGGCCCAGTGTTTTACTCAGACACACACTAATAAATTCTCCCTAATTCATTTTTTATTGTCTCAGGGGACCGGCCTGCAGATTTGCCTCAACAGAGGAAGCATCGGGTTACCTCCTCTAAATAATTGATGCTTCTTGCTTCTCTACCAGACATGGCCGAAATCTCAAAATATTCACTGGCTTGACTAAATATGAAGATTGCCTCTGAGAGAGAGAGAGAGAGATGAGAGGAGAGAGAGAGAGGAGAGAGAGAGAGAGAGAGAGAGAGAGAGAGAGAGAGAGAGAGAGAGAGAGAGAGAGAGAGAGAGAGAGAGAGAGAGAGAGAGAGAGAGAGAGAGAGAGAGAGAGAGAGGAGAAGAGAGAGAGAGAGAGAGAGAGGAGGAGAGAGAGAGAGAGAGAGAGAGAGAGAGAGAGAGAGAGAGATGTGTGAAGGGTGAGCTGGATTGCTCTCTGGTTTTGACATAGTTTGTTTGAGGCACGGCGATGTCATTTGCTTGTGTAAGTGATGGTGCTTTTCTCCGCCACGTTAGAGGTGCACTCGGGCCGTTCAGGGGTTAAGTGCTGTGCATCTTTATGGTGCTAATGCCGCTTGCACACATACATGCACTCGTGCCACGCAACGGGAGACGGGCACACGTTACACCTCGCCAATTGTTCGAGCTCACGACCCTCCGCGTAACTGCTTGGAAAATGGCGGGAAAAAGGCTCAAATGCTAAGAAAGCGTAAATGATGAGGGTGTCTGTGGTCAAGCAAACTTAATTACTCAGTGCTCTTCATTTTGGTGTATTTTAGCCTTGATGGCGTGAAATGTTGTGCTATTCCATTGTTGATGCTCACATTCTGTAACGCTCATCTCCACCATCATTCACTCTTATTCTGATTAGTGTTATTATTATTCTGTCTTTCATTGTGGAAAAGCTGACATATCAAAAAAGCAGTGATGATGCCAAGAATAAAACAACATATTAATATTCTAAAATAAGTGACATGATGGTTGACAAATCAAGTGTCACCAACACAGTCTCATGACAATTTGTAATTACTGGTATTTTGTTTATACAAATGTGTACAACCTCACTCACTTGTACTCATTTGTGGCCAAATCTGTACAAGATTACTGATTTGTTTAACTGATCTGTTTTCTTGTGATAATGTATTTCCTTAAAAGTAAATTTAATGTAAAAAAAGCTGAAGAAAATCAAATTTTCAGTGGACAAAAAATATGTGTATTTTCAACATTTCATTTGCAATTAACGTAATTGACTCAATAACAAGCAGATTTTGAATTTCGTGTTTTAAATTTATTTCTCTGTGAATGATTCTGATGATGTTGGATAATTTGACATTTAGTATTGTCAATGATGTGGCGTTTTGTTTATCAAACATTTTTACGTAAATTGTTCCATCAAAAGAATTCAACCGGAAAGACTGACATAAAACAAAAGAATAGTTTTTAAATTGTCACATCAGTACATTAATTTACATATGGTTGTACAATTGTCACTATGTGACAATAGCATTGTTTCATTAACTACCTTTTTTGTGTGGTTTGACTAAAATTTCACATCAGTGTGGCAATTTTCCTTGAGAACCATTTAGTGAATAAATTGTTGCATCAAGGTGACATTTTATATAAGATGAATGAAACCTATTGAAATGACTAATTATTTAACTTATAGACCTTATGCGCCAGAGAAACGAGGGCGCAGCCATCTTTATAATAGCTGTATATTTCTATGGCATTGCTGTCCAGGAGTAATTCGCTTTTGAAGTGGATTTACTTAATGTAAAGTTAACAAAAGTTATCATGGGGATTGTAATGTTAAAGCAGACGTCTTAACAAATGTCAGTAGACCGGGAAGATTTTAAAATGAGCTGTTCATTCATAAATACGCAGGATCGTTGTGAAAATACAGACCAAAAGACAATGAGTGCAGCGGGGCTACATAAGGTCTATAGCCTCACCTTCGTTAATTTCAAATTAAATGATGTCCACTCTAAGTGTACGCACTCTTTTCTGGCTTTCTGTCTGATGTCAAGGGTCCCTGAACACATCTGATGTAATATCTCTCTTTCGTTTTGTTCTGTCCTAAATCGAGAGGCATATTGTGGACTGTTGTTGCTGTAGCTTCCTGGGTTCCTCTCTCTGGACCGTGTGTAATATGTAGGACTCGTTCACCTCAGCTCTTGTACTAAATGCTCAGGACAGGAAAACCGAGCCCCTCTGTACAACTTCCTAAAGGAACAGCGTCTGCAGTTTATGGCTGCATGAAGAATGAAATATTAAACGATTAACATGCTGGGATAACGTTTCTGGAAGATAAAAGTATTGTGGTGTGGGAGTACTTTTACCACAGGGCCTCTATTGCAGCCTAATGGAGGAGAGACACAGGCAGTGTCGAAGAGCACTGACTTAGGTGACTGTCCCTCACTTCTCCTCACACTTATTTATTTTATCCCCCCTCTCAAGGTGCGAGCCCATTTAAGCTCCTCTTACAGACGCACACGCACACTCATCCTAAATGCCCACCCAGCAATCCCACCAGATTAGCTTTTAAAGAGACTTGTCATCCCAAATGTTGTCTCTTTCTCTCTCTGGGTCTCAACCCCGCTGACCCTGGCTACCAATTAGCGTCCTCTTGCACCCATCTCACCCACACCAACCTTGCCTCTAGTACCCAGCTGATTGGCTAACCGATTATGTGGGGATCTTCTGTACACTGGCTAACATCGTCAGAGTGAGTCCCTTGCTGATTGCCTAAAGGTTAGACCCACCTTTCTGGAGGTTATGCTCTTCTTCAGCCAGTGGAAATTGGGTTGACTATTTAAAGACCCCATGACATCAAATTGGGAGATTTGTGGTGTTTAGTCTATGTTTGCAAGCATTGAGCCTATCTGTACTTCTAAGTTGACAAAGTGACTATTTATTTAGGATTGTTTCACAAACTGCAACAATTAAATAAGAATGAAACAGAAATTTGTATGGTTTTATGGAGAGAAAAAAGTCTGATGATGAGATTGAGATTTCTTCCCTATTCGGTTGTTTAGTCTGACGTCACGCGTGACGTTTAGCCTCTTCCGGGCCCAAGCGCTCCGCTCGTCTTTCAGATCATAGACTACATAAAACCTTTTCTTAAAGGGCTTTTTTTCGCTTCAGTGCCAGTGGGTGTTACTAGGGATTAAGGGATAGCACCCACTGGCGCCAAAGTTTCTTCATTCGTTTAAGATTTGTAACTTACCACTGCCGCCATTTTCTCTTATTTCTCGTCACAGGGAAAGCAGTAGATGACAGTTAAATGTAGTGTTGTTTTTGGCGGCCTGTTTTAATTTTAGTTTTAGTCTAGTCTTTGTGTCAAGCTGTCATTTTAGTTTTTATTAGTTTTAGTCACGTTCATACTCTTTTTAGTCTAGTCTAGTTTTAGTCGACAAAAACTGATGACATTTTAGTCTAGTTTTAGTCGACGAAAACTGATGACATTTTAGTCTAGTTTTCGTCGACGAAAACTGATGACATTTTAGTCTAGTTTTAGTCGACGAAAGACATAGTCTAGTTTTAGTCAATGAAAATTGTATTTTAGTCTCTTTTTAGTAATGCAATTCTATTTAACCCAGTCAATATGTATACCTAGTAGTAGACGAAACCAACATTTTCTTTTAGCCAAACCCATTTCAAAAAATCTTATCTTATTATTGTTAGTCTATCTTATTATATTATTGTTACCTTATAGACTCAATAATGCTATTCCAGACACAGAAGACGCTCTGATATAAATTTAGAACATATTTATTTTACCAACCAAACATGTTGCCTACACACGATGACATTAAAGTTTTTCCAAATGTCATTTCTTCTTTTTCTCCCAAAGACGAATCCCTTTCTCTGTGTCAGACTTAACTGCGTTTGTTGTCGTTTATGCTAACGCCTGTTTCACACATAGCCTAATCCGTTTGCGGTGTGTATTTTTTCCCGCACCCATGTTAGGTTAGAGCGCTCACACCGCACGCGGGAGCGGTGCGTGCATAACAGCAGAGCAGAGATCTACACAGTAGCCTACCTCAACAACGCGACATAATGGATGTAGGCTAGAAATATTGATTTGAAATAAAAAATAGAGAATAAATGTTGTGATTGTGGTATTACAGCCGTAGATCAGCTGCGCACTGCAAACGTAGCACATGTGAAAACACAATAGCACGAGCTGCTCCTGCATACACACCGCACCGCATACGCACTACACACGGAGTAGGCTATATGTGTGAAACAGCCGTAACTCACGCAGCTGCATCTTCTAAATAATGCCGCGAGTGGGGCTTGAGGATGTGATGTCGCCTGCGTCTGCGCAGTGCGATCTGATGCAGCCCCTGGCCTGAAGTGAAACACAGGAAACAGAAATGCTGCATACTGGTAATAACGCAAGTAAACGAGACGAAATAACGTTAAATAACATTTCGTCTCGTCTCGTTTTGGTCAACGAAAATTAAGAGACATTTTAGCATAGTTTTTATTTTGTAAACCACATTTAGTCTCGTTTTTATTCGTCAACGATATTACATTATACATTTAATTATAGTCATCGTCACATGACCAGCATTTACGTTGCGTCTCGTCTCGTTTTCGTCACGTGAAAAAGGTTCGTTGACGACGATATTTCGTCATAATTTTCGTTGACGAAAGCAACACTAGTTAAATGTCACTTGTTTTTTTTAACTCCGATCTATTTAAACTACACGGGAACACGTTAAAACTCCGGCGAAAGCGGTAGGTAGGTAGAGAGGACCCGGCCTTTGGACCCGGAAACAGTATTATCGGAGAGCGCTTACGTCACGACTTAACAACCGGATAAAATGCTCTTATATCAGCTGCCTCTGATTAGGAGTAGATAGCAAGGAGATCTTTAATAACTTGGAGAATGCTAATTTATATGAATTTTTGATGGAAAAAAATCATGATGTCTTAAAGTTTAGAACTCACCATGATACAATTTAGAATAGCTGCTTAGTTAGAATAGAAACAGACATTTGAAACAGTTTCCTGACTAGAATTGTGCTGATTGGCTGATGGCTATGTGGTTTCATATTGTTGTGTTTGAGCAATTATTTTGTTCTGGTTTTGACATTAAAACAGATTCTTAAGACTTTTCGTTATTATTGATGTGACTACATACACACCATGTTGCTGTACCAAATGCAGTTCTGTAATCCCTTTCAGGACCTCCAAAAATATACATATTGATTGACAGACAGCACAGCCAACGCTTTGGATTTGGTTCAGAGAGAGCGTGACAGAGTCTGTGACACTAACACTATAGTTTGTGTCTGGCACTTGCACTTGATTTTCTGCGTGTGTGTGCTGCGACGCTGTACGAGCGTACGATTTGCTTCACCACACACACTCTGTCTCCGCAGCAGTCATGGTGGGGAATTAACTCGGTGGCCCTGTTTGATCACGCCTCAGCAGCTCCCCTACTCGCCCTGTTCTACCCCCAAAGCCCCGGGGCCTCCTCCTGCTCCCACACGCACTCACATGTTCAGCTGTCATGTCCAGCATTCATGGCTTTTTTATGGCAATAAGGGGATGGTAGGGATGAGGGACATAAACAAAACATTGATAAGAAATAACAAAGCTCAGGCGGTTGTTATTTGTGTTTTCAGTGCCTGGAACTTTGGAAGTTTCATTTGGTTTGTGTGTGGACTAAAGCACTGGTGTTCTTTACCCTTGAAGACCTCATGAAATCACAGTTTGTAGTGTTTAGTGCATGTATGTTAATGACATCTATAGACTATACATAATCCTAACGGTTTAGCAGATACAAATTGTAACATTAGGAATATGAAATATGCCAACATAGAGAAAAATATGATCAGTTTTTACGTAAAAATTTACTGTAAAAATAGTTTTTTTTTTTTATGAAAAATTATTTTATGAATTGAAATGAATTACGCCAACATCTGTTAAAACTAAAGCAGGGGTCTTCAACATTTTTCAGGGCAAGGACCCCTTGTGTCAAACAGATTTATATTAAGCATTTACTAGCCTTCAATATTAATAGACACCAAAAATATTATGGTAGTTAGTTATATTTTGTTAAGAGTTGATTAGATCTATGCAGATTATTGTTGTTGCACATGCATCATTGTCTGTGTTTTCATTGTTAATTTATGCATCATAACAAGCATACATGATGCAATAAAAATCCCAATTCATTAGTTGTTCAGTTACTGTAAATAATTTGTATGGATTTGCTGAGTCATACATTTTAATTTTACTGTCAGATGCACAATTAAATATTAACTTGAACTTAAGCTTAAAGGTTATTAAAACTTTACATTTGAATTTAACTATGATTTCACTGACCATTAGTCCACACTAATTCATTTTTGTTTAAATTGCATCTTTTTCTCTCCGTTTTGGCCTTCCATCCACACTGAGACGGCATTTTTCTCCCGTGCAAATTTAGCTTTTTGAAAACGCTTTCCCGAGTGGATAAATTTGAAAATGGCGTTTTCGCATTGTAGTGTGGACAGTGAAAACAATCTGTTCGTTTTTTGAAAATGATGACACGTTAAGTATATTGAACCGATAGATATGTATGTTTATACCGTTAATGTGCCTGTTATGTGCTATAACTGTCATACTGTTGCTAACGATATGTTACTTTGTACACTCCTCATATCACAGTCCTGCAAAGATGACAGAAAATGTACTCGCAATTGCTGTCCTGCGGCATATCATAAAATCAGTTGCATTTTAGACTAAGGATGTAATGTTGACTAAGTGCATCCTGGACGCATCAGTGAACGGTGAGATATTTTGCTAAATAAAATGATCCTGCTTTGATTGGCCATTGCGTTCGAGAGATCAACAAATATGTCTGTTATTGGCTACATTTCTCCCCTCTTAAAAAACACATAATAAATACAGTAGAAGCATTTGACGTTCTCCAGAGCACAAAAACAAAAAAGCACTGGAGCATTAGTAAAATGTTTCACCAGTATGATTTTATTACAGCATCAACTGATGGTGCTCTTGCTTTCATTTAAGAGTGTTTATATTTAAATTTGACTTTGTAATGTTTTTACCCATGGTTTAAAAAATTATTTGTGATCAAACATTAGTTGGCGGACCCTCTGCAGTTCTGCGGCGGACTCGTGGACTAAAGTATGATTAAAATAAAAAGTCAATATTCTTAGTTTTCCTAGAGGTTTGGCTAACACAAAGATCTGATATCGTCACTGTCTGTAAGGATGACATCAGGTCCACACGTCGCATGCTAGAGTTAATCGTGTTTTGTGCAGAAATCTTTAAATCCCGACATGAACTGCTCGATAAGCCCAAACCTACTGCTGTTTGTGTCCACCTCAATTATGTGATGTGGACAAAATAGCAACTGTGCTAATAATGGGAAAGCAGGATTTGTTTGGTTTGACTGCTTGGTTTCAGGGTGTGTGTTTAACAGGAATAGCAGAACAAGGTTTTTTTTTTTTAATTATTAATTTATAGGGATTTTTTGTTATTCCAGAGAGGAGTGGAAAAAAGCCAAACGCACAGGCAGTTTGAGTTGTATGTGTGCTGTCTGGGGAGCTTAGCGTGATACACAGAGGAATAAACAGAAAGGGCAACGTCTGGGCTGCAACACTCTTTCTCTCCCTTGGTTGTGCCCATCCTCTCTCTTTCTGAGCTTCCTGTCTCCATTAGTATAGATGTCTTTCTGCTGTTTTACCCTCACAAATTCTCTCTCTCTCTCTCTCTCTCTCTCTCTCTCTCTCTCTCTCTCTCTCTCTCTCTCTCTCTCTCTCTCTCTCTCTCTCTCTCTCTCTCTCTCTCTCTCTCTCTCTCTCTTCTCCACTATTTCTCTTTATATTTATCCCTTTTCTTCCATCTTCTTGTCTATCTGAGGCATGTGAGCGGTGTGTGTGTGTGTGTGTGTGTTGCTCTGTGCTTTTGAGACCAGCAGAATGTCTGTTTTGAGGACAACAGCGGGGGGCTAATGAAAAGGCTTTGTTGATTTTAACGAATTACTAGCCACTGTAGCCAAAATAAATATAATCTGCTTTTTGGATTAGTTGTCACAGACGATTTTACCTACTGACGGTGATTAAATAACCGGGCAGACAAGCCGGCCAGCATCTCTCCAGTGACCCTCCTCAATAAAATGCCAATAAATAGCAGCAAATAAAGACTTAGAGCATTAGTTATCTGTAATAAACAGTGACACCCTATATAATGTTGGGTTGGACTTCAAAGCAGCCGGGTTTATAAGCAGAGCAGCGTAACCCTGTTAGCTGAGCTGCATGCAGGAGGAGCCTGCTCTTCTCTGTCATGTTTTAGCGATTGCGATAGTCAGAAGATCATATTATTGTGAGGTAATTATATATGTTCAGCAAATTTTTTTGTTTTTCTGTTTCAAAGCAATTTTTTGGTGCATTGTAAATCTGATTGAACGATATTCACACTTTATTTATGTTGACCATGCTGCCCACTTATATTGGCATTTATTTGCAGATTACGTTGATGCTGCCTTTATAATCCTGAGAATTAAAAGTAGTGAAAATGAAAACGCAGATTTTAGATAAAAGATATTCATCTGAGGTAGGGCTGGGACAACGCGTCGACGTCATCGATGACGTCGACGCAAAAAATACGTCGACGCAAAATATGCGCGTCGATTCGTCAGACCCAAAACAAAGATGGCGGCGCCAGAGAGTAGTAGCCATAGACATCATGGTAGTAGCTGACTATGGGATGATTATAGTATCAAAATGATTAACACGTGCAAGCACACAATCAATGAACTTGATACATGTTGCAGAAATGTTTTATCCATGCCTTTCAACTTGCGTGTGCAAAATTCAAAATTGAATGAATGTGAAGCAATTTGTACAAATAGAGACATTTTTGTTAATACAAATGTTTTCCTTTGTATTAGTGTATCATAATTTGCACATGCAACACAGAAGATGTGCATGTGTGGATCAGGTGACGCGCGTGCATTCATTGACGTCTTTTGTTTGTCGATCTCATTTGATTCATTTGGATTTTGAGACTTTCTTTTCGCAGTTTTTAAGCATTTCAATACCCACACACAAACGACTACAAATGAATAGGCCTGGTGCTAATTATTAATGTGTGCACAACTACCCATCTATTTGACAAATTCACAAATGTGCGTCACTACATTTAAACTAATACAATACAACTTGTGTGTGCAAAATCCAAAATCACATGAATGTGCTGCATTTTGTACAAATAGAGACATAGTTGTTAATACAAAACCTCGATTTTGTATTAATGTAGGCCAGAATTTGTGCATGCAACAAGTAAGATGTGCATTTGTGGATCAGGTGACACGCGTGCATTCATTGACTCGTTTCTGAGTCGATCCTATTTGATTCATTTGGATTTTGAGACTTTCATTTCGCGGGTTTTGCCTTGCACGATCCACACACAGCTGTCTGAGAAAACCTGCTACCACTAGATGGCAGTATTCTGCTAAAACAGACAACGGCAGCGTAATTAAGCGTTCTTCCGTATTTAAGACGCTTAATGAGAGTGATATTGAAGCACCAAATGTAGTACACAATAATATAGGCCTACCCTATTAATAAAGCATACTTTATAGAGGCAAACATTACATCAGATTATGAACAACACCCCTAGAAAACCATTATAAAACGCTTCACGTCCAATCGCGCGTTGCATGTTCAGGAAGGTGTATTGGCTACTGAGTTTAAATATCACCGTCTTACTGCATTGACGTTAAGCTTTTTCTTTATAATATGCTCTATGGGAGGAAAACAAAATAGCCCACAGAGAACGCAACGCACGGCATTTCAAGTTAATACAATTTTCCTTCATGTAAAAAAAAAGGTGAAATTTCGCAGTTGCGTTCATATTATGTGCTTATTTTTGACTACACATTGTATACATAGTATACAAGCTTTGGAATTTGAAAATGTCTGTTTTTAAATATTAAAGACGATTTTCGCAGTACATTTGTTTTCCCTTGACCCTTAAGCCACTGTTATAGGCTATAGTCTTTCTTACTATATAGCACGATGAGTTTTAACAATATGCAACCATTGTATATCGACATGAAATATTAGGCTACTTGAAAATCAACTGGCGTAGCGGGCCTGTAGCTGAATATTTCTACATGAGAATGCTTTGACGCGCTAACCAGCTCATGATACACAAGGGAACGTCTGCCAATTCACTAACTGCGTTAAAACCACTGATCTAGCCTATATAATGTCATTATAGATCAGTGGTTAAAACGTATAATTTGTTTTAATTCAAATTACTTTTAAAATTTAATAACAGACATTTTCAAATTCCAAAGCTAGTAGAAGGTTTCTGTAAGACTGACTTACAAGTAAAATTTGGACAATACTTCCCTTCATGTAGCCTGTATTCTGCATAAAAATACTGTAATTCGCCAAAAGGGTTTTTTCATGTTCAAAATGGTTGTAGTATGTTGCTAGTGACTAGACTGGCTTACTACAGATGAAATTGTCCCAATACCTCCCTTCATGTAGCCTATTTATAGTAAACAATTATTATTTTATATAAAAATTACTGTAATTAACCACACAGGTTTTTGGTGACTTACTACAGGTGAATAATGTAAAATTTCACTTATCACTAGGAACGTACTACAACCTTTGGAACATGAATGGAAAAACAATTTACAGTAATTTAAAAAAATTGTAGGCTACTGTTCAGTCGAGATATTGGCTGGACACACAGTAACAGTAGGCTAAGTCAGTCTGCCCACTAGACTTCCAAGCAAGGTTATAATATAACCTTGGAAGTATGTTCATTTGAATGAATGACTGGACGTTTATATTTTTTTGACTGTGAGTGGAATTTGCAGATGGTCCCTTTTATAAAATGTGGCGAATATCAAACCTAAAACCTAGCCTACTTCACTGCGCTCTCGGAGCGGTTGCTCTCCCATTCACATGCAAAGCTAAACGCAACTGCAGAATTTCATCTTAAGCTTTTTCTTTTTAACAGGCTCGGGAAGGAAAATTATATTAACATGAAACGCCGTGCGTTGCGTTCATGTAGTCTCTTGTCTGTACTAGGCTATATAGTTTTCCTCCCATAGAGCATATTATAAAGAAAAAGCTTAACGTCAATGCAGTAAGACGGTGATATTTAAACTCGGTAACCAATAGGCCTACACCTTCCTGAACATGTACGCGCGATTGCACGTGAAGCGTTTTATAAAGGTTTTCTAGGGGTGTTGTTCATAATGTAATGTTTGCCTCTATAAAGTATGCTTTATTAATAGGGTAGGCCTATATTATTGTGTACTACATTTGGTGCTTCAATATCACTCTCATTAAGCGTCTTAAATACGGAAGAACGCTTAATTACGCTGCCGTTGTCTGTTTTAGCAGAATACTGCCATCTAGTGGTAGCAGGTTTTCTCAGACAGCTGTGTGTGGATCGTGCAAGGCAAAACCCGCGAAATGAAAGTCTCAAAATCCAAATGAATCAAATAGGATCGACTCAGAAACGAGTCAATGAATGCACGCGTGTCACCTGATCCACAAATGCACATCTTACTTGTTGCATGCACAAATTCTGGCCTACATTAATACAAAATCGAGGTTTTGTATTAACAACTATGTCTCTATTTGTACAAAATGCAGCACATTCATGTGATTTTGGATTTTGCACACACAAGTTGTATTGTATTAGTTTAAATGTAGTGACGCACATTTGTGAATTTGTCAAATAGATGAGTAGTTGTGCACACATTAATAATTAGCACCAGACCTATTCATTTGTAGTCGTTTGTGTGTGGGTATTGAAATGCTTAAAAACTGCGAAAAGAAAGTCTCAAAATCCAAATGAATCAAATGAGATCGACAAAGAAAAGACGTCAATGAATGCACGCGCGTCACCTGATCCACACATGCACATCTTCTGTGTTGCATGTGCAGATTATGATACACTAATACAAAGGAAAACATTTGTATTAACAAAAATGTCTCTATTTGTACAAATTGCTTCACATTCATTCAATTTTGAATTTTGCACACGCAAGTTGAAAGGCATGGATAAAACATTTCTGCAACATGTATCAAGTTCATTGATTGTGTGCTTGCACGTGTTAATCATTTTGAGACTATAATCATCCCATAGCTGACTGGATTGTTGACTATACTGCGCGCATAACATACATAGCGTGCGCAGAGGGAGAGAGCGTGAGACACACAAGGTCGGGCTCTCGCTCTCTTCCTTGCACGCGCTATGTATGTTATGCGAGCAGTATGTAATGTCTCGCATGCGCGCTCTAGATTCTGAGAGATTTTAACTAATTTGCGGGCATCAGGGAGACGCTATCAATATGCGGGAGACTCCCGGAACTTCCGGGAGACTTGGGATGTCTGAGTGCGGGGTTGTTTTTTTTTTCGGCGTGCATGTTAATCACTGAGTGCATTCACACCGAGAGCAGGAGCAGCGCGTCAGCAACTGAAGCGCGGGTTTCGGCGCAGAGTCTTTGCTGCTCACGCTCAATTAAAGTGAAAGCACTTTTGATGGTCAAAATAAATATGATTTCACCCAAAAAGTTCTGAAAATGCACATAATTTGCATGTCTGGTGTATTTTAACTACAACTGGAGTAGGGTATGTCAGAAAAGAAAATGAAGACTCAAAAATATTTATAGATTTTTTTTATTGAATGCTAGACATCAAGTTGTTATTTTCATCTAAAAGAAGAATTACAAGATGCACTTTTTTCAGTAAGCTACGCCTATGTGTTTTCAAGGCTTTAAAGTTTTATTGAATGCTACCTATGACTATAAGAATGCATTACTTTGCGCTTGTATATTTTATTTTGGAATTTCAAGAGCGATAAACATATATTGCAATGTTAAGGAATTCATGTTTTTTCATTCAGATATGTAAATCAACATGTATAAATTGCTATTAGTCAATTAATGGGGAGATATTCGAATCGAAATCGAATCGGGCAGGAAAAATGAATCGTTAGATTAATCGATGCATCGAAAAAATAATCGTTAGATTAATCGTTTAAAAAATAATCGTTTATCCCAGCCCTAAGGTCATATTTGATGAGTGGATTTTTATGTGCATTTTAATACCAGAACATGGGTGGGTGGAGGGTAGTAACCATGAGGGTACTCACCATTGAGGTCCCCGCCATTGAGTCCCCCAAGGTCCGGACCTCTGTATTTTTCGGAGGTGTATATAATACCCAACATTGAGGTCCCCACCATTGAGGTCCGCGAGGTTCGGACTTCTGTATTTTTCCAAGGTGTATATAATAAAGTTTGTGAAAATTAACTAACAAAATTAACTCTACTTTGGTGGTGCACAGATATTGCACAATGCCAAGGTAACTGGCATTTTCATCTGAGCTGTCAACGGTCAAACACCGCTTATCAATGTCAAAATGTTTGAGATCATGATGACTAATCAAATCAAAGTAGGCAGGCTTTATGTTCACAGAATCTTCTAAATGCTGATCACGAATTCCAGCGCGACGCTTCAGTAAACTGCCATAAAGTGCAAGACAAACTCAACATTTAATATTTGTAACTAATAAACCTTTGTCAGTTATGTTCAGTTACTATGCAGTGTTTTAAAGTGTAACTCAGTGTTTAATGTCTACTTTGATAAGAAGTTTGATAATATTCTCTATAGTACATCAAAAATAATACTCTATAGTACTCAAAAATGAGAAGATTGTGAATCAGATTGTGATTGTTTGTTATATCGTCCACCCCGACTTACTGTAATAGGCTGTTTGTTTTTAAACAGTTGTTTACACTTAGATGGGGTTCGAATTGTTGCATTATTCCAAATAAATAGATTGAGACTTACAAACAAATGTAAAGAGATTCACAAAAATGTATCAAATAAATAGATTAAGATCCACAAATAAATGTAAAGAGTTTCACAAAAAACTCACAAATAAATAAAATGAGATTTGCAAATAAAATTTTTACAAATGGGTTTTATGTCACAAACACAACTCTGCCTGGCATTTATTTGTGAACCGCTTTCTGTGCATTTGTAAATCCCCTCACGCATCTGTGGATTTTGAAACACAAAAATCCACAAATAAGTAGACTCCACTCACCGTTTACGCAAGCCAATCAGATAACGGCCACATTGAGCTGACTAATCATAGCACGTTTTACCTACAACCAATCACGGTAGGGCTTTACACTCGGGGTGGGAACTGAATCATTTTGCACCCTTGAAAGGAGCTGTAATCTATGGGCGCTTCATTCAAATTGAGCTGTTTGTGTAAAACACCCGGTTTCAAAAAGATTGTTGGAGTTTAAGGCTTCTTTATACTTCCATCAGGATAAACTCAGGATTACACACAAATTATGATCATCACAAATCCCAAGCTTGAATTCGCTTCCATGGTGCTGTCAAGTATGTATTGCAGTCTGTGAGGTAAACTAAATGATATTGGCTATTTGAAGGGGAGGAGCCATTCAATATGTCCCCCCTTAGCTTCCTGTTTCAGTGGAAATTACGTCAACGCATCATACAAAGCTGCACGTTCCAAGGCACTTTAGTGGGTCTTTAAGTATATGTTATTGAGCTGTGCTTGACAAACAATATATGCTACTGACATGCTTTAAAAGCTATTGTTATTAAATTTTTTGGCCTTAAGACCTCTTAAACTACACATATGTAGGCCAGGGACAGCAACATTTTATACTCAATATTTTTGTTTATCCAATGAAAAGTTTATGCTTACTGCCAGTTTCATTTTTGCGCTGGTGCTGCCTGTTCTCCACATATCTCTAAATATGTATCAGTTCGATGGGAAAGCAAGCCCTATTTCTGTTTTCCCGGATTTGGAAAATTTTGACAGCGGGCCCTGCCCGTGTTTGCACTGCGACATGAAGCAAAACGATCAATCAAAGTTAACGGCAAGTATGCAGAAAGTCAGGAGCCTCAGAAGCCGAGATCTGAGAGGCAAAGAACAATGAGCCTCCCCTGACAAACAGTTAAAAAAGCCTTAAGACTACAGTTTAGATCTGTAATGTCATGGAGAATACAAATGAAGGAGCTGTCACTCTCAATTTTCCTGAAAGCCTTTTGATGTTTTCTTCTAAGGATGGCTGTGAGGGGAAACAGGTACCCAAATGTGTCTGGGGCTGCCTGCTCCACTCCTGTGGATTGCTTGGAATATATTCACATGAAAATCAGCTCCACAGAGGTTATTCCCTTGTTTAAAGCTCGTGCTCTGTGTGTGCTGTTTTTTTTTTTTAAACAAGGTTTAAGAATTAAACTCCAACCGTAATCAGCTTACACCCTAGCAAAATGAAACTTGTAAAGAAAGTTAAAAACGAGTTTTTCAAACAAACGTTATGATGGGATGGAAGTTTAGCAGGGCGAGTTTGCTTTGGACCGCAGTACCAGGGGAATGGCATCACATGGACACTTGATGCAGCTTTAGAGAGGGTGTGAAGCCTGAGACATGGCCGTCAGACAGAATAGAGAGGAACGGGGCACATGTTTGGTCTCGCACTTAAACTTCAGCTGGAGCTGAGTGGGTGCATTGTGGGGAATTCTGCAGTGTTGCGTTCACTTCATGTGAGGTTTGCATAAAAAAATTCACATATCTAGCAGCAAATGTGCAACGACAAAAGTGGATGAGCACAAATATAATTTTGCTTTGGGAGGACTTATGAAGTCACTTTATGTAAGTACATGTTTCATTTGATAGCATATATTATTTTTAAAAAAGTTTATATACTGTATGGAAAACTAACACATAGTTGATAAGAGGTAGTATGTGCGTGTGTGTCACCTGATCTTTCCACTTCCTCTGACATCTCTGCACAGGTGCCATGGCGCCCATAAGTGAGGATTAGTGCGTGCGGCTCTGGACTCATTACCAGTAGGTTGTGGGTTCAAATCCTAATGAATATTCATGCCAGATGATAATGATGATCCCAGGGTTCTGTAGGCCCCTCCCTCCACCCCCTCCCTCCTTCAGCAGGTTGATAAAACACTTGCCAAGCTGGCATCCCCTAAGAAATTATTAATTATCTGGTTAATGTGCATCAGGCTGTGTGTCGGTTGATTAATCACCAGTGAGGGGGCTGTGTGCTGGAGGGGGGGCTTTATTTTCCTTTCTGAGTTACTTTACCTTCCACCTTCCTCCCTCCTTTCCTACCTCCCCCAGCTACTCGCACAGACGCTTTTGTCTCCTTCGCTTTGGTGCAGAGGTTTTCAAGGTTTCTGTATTGATATTGTGGTGGCCAATCAACAATGACTGTGATTTTATACATTTTCAATGTCTCTCTGGCACCGTGGTTCAATGAAAATATGTTGCCGTTTCTCTAGGTTTTGTGTTGTAATAAGGTTTATCTTTTATTCAGCAAGGACACATTAAATTAATCAAAAGTGACAGTAAAGGCATTTATAATGTTACAAAAGATTAATCAAAGAATCCTGAAAAAATGACAGTATCACAGTTCACACACAAAAATATCAAGCAGCACAACTGTATTCAACATTGAAAATAATAAGAAATGTTTCTTGAGCAGCAAATCAGCATATTAAGATGATTTCAGAAGGGTCATGTGACACTGAAGACTAGAGTAATGATACTGAAAATTCAGCATTGCATCACAGGAATAAATTACATTTTCAAATATATTAAAATATATAAAAAAAATGGTTTTAAACTAATTATTTATATCTTTTGCTGTTGTGTAATAATCCATTAATTGTAATAGTCCTCTGGATTTTTGTGTGCACAAGGAGTCTGACAAGGAAGGAAAGAAGGATTCTTCAAGCGTTTTGAAGACGTTGCCACAGTTCATCTGGATTTAGTCTGTCTCCGTTTCTTCATGTAATCACAGAGAAACTCAATGATGGTGAGATCAGATCTCTGTTTGAAGCATACTGGCTGTTGTCAGACTCCTTGTGCATACAAAAATCTCACTGGATTATTACAATTAATGGCAAAAGGAATGTTTGGAAATGTAAACTGATATTTCCTACTGACACACTACAGCAAAATATATAAATACCTGGCTTTTTTAATGAAAATACTAACATGCCTAAGACCTTTCCACAGTACTGTATGTTTCTTTTATTTACTTCAGGCTTGTATTAACACTGTACGTAATCTCTTTAATTTTCGTGACTGTTAGTTTACTGTCTGTTGTCAACCGACAATCCCATTTCTTTTGTCGAAATCAGTCGCTGTTGCTTGCAGTTAGAGTTTGAGTATGTGTGTGTTTGTTTGGGAAGCCATTGATGTCTCACTGTATCATCCGCAGAGAGCGTCTCCTCAGCCCCAGTTGAGATTAAACATTTAATAGCGTATTACAGCATTTAGCCGTGGTTGTGCCCTCCGTAGGCTTACGCCTGTTTCCCACAGTCCACTGCTCCGTTTCTGCAGTCTGTGAAATCGGGAAGGAAAAGGAGAATTGCATTGTAAACAAAATCCCACAGGGTGGCATGTGATCTCTCTTTCAGGCCGAGCTAGTTAAACGGTGGTGCTAGTTGGATAGAGAAATGGGTTGCCCTGTTTGTGCTCTGAAAATCCCAACAAATATTATATTCCCTTTGCTGACAGCGGCTTGACGGTGCCAAACAATGTTCGTGGCTCAAAGTTCAGCATTTGCATTCGAATTATTTTATCCCCTATTCCTTACAGGGCTTCCTGAGCACAATATGATAAGTAAAGCCAAGTTTACTTTGCTTAATCTCTGCTATTCCCAAAAGTGCAGCAGATAAGGGAGGAAGGGAGAGAAAGAGAGAGAGAGGAGCCACAAACAAATCACACAAAGCAAATTTGTTAACTTGCTGTTAAAAGTCCATCACGGGTTTTTAACGATCATTGATTTTATTCAAATTTCGTGGGGTCCTGTAATGGCAAACATGCCATTATATAATGGCCAACAGGCCGTTCTGTATAGAAAAAGTAGTTGAGCGCGCCTTCAATGCTCCTGTACTTTCATATCATTACCCTATTTAAACTAGAAAGCCGTAATTGGAGATTGGAGAGTTACATCATTAAATTAGAAAACTTAATTGAACACATGACATTTTTTTGGCAGTACTGGGACGTCTGGGAGATTAAATGAGCTGTTTGGACTCCTGAACTGTTTATTCAACCTGTACTATCTTTTGGGAACGTTTTCACTATGAGAAAGGTCAATGAATCCGCATACAGTAAGATCATGCCCTTTCACCACGCATCAACTAATTGATTCGTATATGGAGAAGCATCATTATTATTATAATATGCTCTATAGTTGGCAATTCAGGGCTAGCATGTTGTTGAGAGAGTGTTTCTATTTTTTTTTTCTCTCTCTCTCTCTTCTGGACACAGACTCCTCTAAGACCAAGTTGCTAATGAGAGCAGGGAACGGAGGTTACAAGGGACTAAAAATAAATGGGTGTATAGGAGTTTGCTCAGTGATTTTTCCCATTGATTAGTCGCATAGCTAATGCACGCTCATTCCTCAGCTCAGCACTAATTAGCATGCTCAGCTCAGCTTCAGACCAGTTGACCAGCAGCTTCTCCGCAGGCTTCCCGCCGCCACTGTGACTCAGAGAACCACCAGCCTCGCTTAGCCCAGCTCTTGCTTGACTAGATGCTTTTGTTCTTTTTTGTGTGTTAATTCGTTATAATTTAGTGCTAATCATAGATTTAAATGTTAATGACAGTGAAAAAAAATGACACGAATTTTGGAAGTTATCATAAACCTTGATGTTTTTGACTTTCTGCATGAAGTTTTTCCTCCTTTGCAGCTTATTCTAACCTAGAACTGTCCACTCAGACAAGAAGAGGTTTTCTGACCTCCATGTGAAGCGGCCAACCAGTTTGCATTGTTTTTATCTAATTTAGAGCTTGGATTATCTTAAATGCATTATAGTCAAGTCAAGTCAAGTCACCTTTATTTATATAGCGCTTTTACAATACAAATTGTTTCAAAGCAGCTTTACAGAGATAACAGGAAAACAATGTTGTAATAGTATTGTTCAATTGAAAATTAAATGTCCCCAACTAAGCAAGCCAAAAGGCGAAGGCAACAGTGGCAAGGAACCAAAACTCCATCAGGTGACAGAATGGAGAAAAAAACCTTGGGAGAACCCAGGCTCAGTCGGGGGGCCAGTCCTCCTTTGGCCAACGAAACAGTGTATGATTATGAGTTAGGCAGCATAATGTCAGGAGTAAGATGGGATCAGAACTTTCACGATATTATCCAGTTCATCTGGTTGGGTTGGGTCAACCGGCCGGTGAGGAGATGAGTGTGGTGAGGTGTCCATGGGCCTTCACAGCCCTGATAATGCGTGTCGTCGTGTCCATGTGATGGTCCTTCATCAGATCTGGATATGCCCTGGATCCGGCGGTTTGCGGTAAACCTCGGGATAAACAGAGAGACTAATATTAGCGTAGACGCCATCCTTCTTATGATGTACAAAGTACATCAGGAATTATGGGAAGTGTTCCCGGTTCCGGCTGATCTAATCTATGCAGCCTAACATTGAATTATAGAAATCTATAATGTGTTATGTGTATGCTAAGCCAAAGAGATGTGTTTTTAGTCTAGATTTAAACTGACAGACTGTATCTGCTTCCCGGACCGTGTTAGGAAGATTGTTCCAAAGTTTTGGTGCTAAATAGGAAAAGGATCTACCGCCAGAAGTCGATTTTGATATTCTAGGTATTATCAACTGGCCAGAATTTTGAGATCGCAATAGACGTGAAGGACTATAATGCGTTAAGAGCTCGCTCAAGTACTGGGGAGCTAAACCATTTAGTGCTTTGTAAGTAATCAGCAATATTTTAAAATTTATACGATGTTTAACAGGCAGCCAATGCAGTGTTGACAGAACCGGGCTAATATGGTCATACTTCCTTGTTCTGGTAAGAACTCTAGCGGCTGCGTTTTGAACTAGCTGTAGTTTGTTTAATAAGCGTGCAGGGCAACCACCCAGTAGAGCATTACAATAATCTAGCCTTGAGGTCATGAAAGCATGAACTAATTGTTCCGCATTTGTCAGTGAGAGCATATGACGTAATTTAGATATATTTTTAAGATGGAAAAATGCGGTTTTACAGATACTAGACACGTGACTTTCAAATGAAAGATTGGTATCAAAGAGCACACCCAGGTTCCTAACTGACGACGAAGACTTAACAGAGCAGCCATCAAGTGTTAGACAGTATTCTAGGTTATTAGGTGAGGAAGTTTTTTGTCCAATGATTAGAATCTCTGTTTTTTCAGAATTTAGTAATAGGAAATTACTGGTCATCCAATTCTTTATATCAGCTATGCATTCCGTTAATTTTGTGAATTGGTAAGTTTCGTTAGGTTTTGAAGAAATATACAGCTGAGTATCATCAGCATAACAGTGAAAGCTAATTCCATATTTCCTAATTATATCTCCTAATGGTAGCATGTACAGAGTGAACAGCAGCGGTCCTAGTACTGAGCCTTGTGGTACGCCATACTGAACTTGTGATCGATAAGACATCTCTTCGTTTACTGCTACAAACTGAAAACGGTCAGATAAGTATGATTTAAACCATGCTAGTGCAATTCCGCTAATGCCAACATAGTTTTCTAGTCTATTTAAAAGAATGTTGTGGTCGATAGTATCAAATGCAGCACTAAGATCAAGTAACACTAATAGAGAGATACAACCACGATCGGATGATAGGAGCAAATCATTTGTGACTTTAATGAGAGCAGTCTCAGTACTATGGTACGGTCTAAATCCGGACTGAAAATCCTCGCAGATATTATTTCTTTCTAAAAAGGAACACAGTTGTGAGGATACTGCTTTTTCTAGTATCTTTGACAGAAAAGGCAGATTCGAGATTGGCCTGTAATTGACTAATTCTGTAGGATCAAGCCGCGGTTTTTTAACAAGCGGTTTAATCATAGCCAACTTAAAGGTTTTTGGTACGTATCCTAATGACAAAGATGAATTAATGATATCTAGAAGAGGATCTATGACCTCTGGAAGCATCTCTTTCAGTAGCTTAGTCGGTATAGGGTCTAGCATACAAGTTGTCGATTTGGATGAATTAACAATTTTGCAAAATTCTTCCTCTCCTATAGCAATAAATGAATCAAAATGCTCCTCACGGAGACTACAATATACTCCCTGATGCGATACTGTAGTAGACGGTTGCATAGTTATAATTTTGTCCCTGATATTATCAATCTTATAAGTGAAGAAGTTCATAAAGTCATTACTGCTGTGTTTCTTGGAAACTTCTGGGCTTGAAGCTTTCTTTTTCGTTAGTTTAGTCACTTGTTCAAATAAATACCTAGGATTATGTTTATTTTCTTCTAATAGGGTTGAAAAATAATTAGTTCTAGCATCTTTTAAGGCCTCTCTGTAAGCAATCGAGCTCTCCTTCCATGAAATCCGAAATACCTCTAGTTTTGTTTTCTTCCAGTTGCGCTCCATTTTTCTGGCTGCTCTCTTAAGGGCCCGGGTGTGCTCATTGTACCACGGCGTTGGACTATTTTCTTTAATCTTCTTTAAGCGCAGCGGAGCAACTGTGTCTAAAGTGCTGGAAAAGAGAGAGTTAAAAGTTTCTGTTGCAATATCAAGTTCTTCTAAGCTATCTGGGATGCTGAGATTATGAAACTGATTTGGAAGATTATTGATAAAGCAATCTTTAGTGGCAGAAGTGATAGGTCTAACATATTTATAACACGGAGTCGGCTTTGCAGCCTTGGCTAAATGTAATTTACACGAGACTAGATAATGATCGGAGATGTCGTCGCTCTGCTGCAGAATTTCAACGCCATCAACATCTATTCCATGTGATAATATTAGATCAAGAGTATGATTACGACAATGAGTAGGTCCTGACACGTGTTGTCTCACTCCAATTGAGTTTATAATGTCTTTAAATGCCAATCCCAATGCATCTTTTTCATTATCTACATGTATATTAAAATCACCAACAATTAGGACTTTATCTGCAGCCAATATTAATTCTGACAGAAAGTCAGCAAATTCTTTGATAAAATCTTTATGGTGCCCTGGTGGCCTGTATACAGTAGCCAGCAGAATTCTCAAACGTGATTTATTGTTTACACTATACATTTTTACATTAAGCACCAACACTTCAAAAGAAGTATATTTAAAACTAGATTTCTTAGTGGTTTTGAGAATATTACTATAAATTACAGCAACACCTCCCCCTTTGCCTTTCGGACGAGGCTCATGTTTATAACAATAATCTTGCGGAGTGGACTCATTTAAAGTAATGTAATCGTTTGGTTTTAGCCAGGTTTCTGTCAAACACAGCACATCTAGGTTATAGTCTTTAATCTTATCATTAACTATGAGCGATTTTGAATTAAGGGATCGAATATTCAGCAACCCAAGCTTTATCGTTTGCTCATCTGTATTATATCTGTTTTTTATTTGTTGAACATCAATTAGATTTTTAACCTTAGAAAGGTTTGGCAGTTTTTTGGATTTCCAAATTCGGGGAACAGACACAGTCTCTATATGATGATATCTAGGTGAAAGAGTCTCTATGTGATGAGATTTATCTGACCTATACCACAATAATATACTGGCAAAAAGAGACATTAAAAAAGACATTACTGTTTTATATATATATATATATATATTTTTTTTTTTTTAAAGAAATAAATTAATACTTTTATTTAGCTAAGATGCGTGAAAATACAGTAATTTATAATGTAACAAAATATTTGTATTTCAAATAAATGATGTTCTTTTGATTTTTCTGTTAATCAAAATATCCTGGGGAAAAAATGCATCACAGTTTCCACGAAAGTATTAAGCAGCACAACAGTTTTCAACATTGATAATAAGAAATGTTTCTTAAGCAATATATCAGCATATTAGAATAATTTCTGCAGGATCATGTGACTGAAGACTGGACTAATAGCTGCTGAAAATTATATTAAATAAATAAATATAATTTATAAAACCGATATGTTAAATTGAAATGGTATTTTAATATTTAATATTTTAATATTACTTTTACTGTATTTTTAATCAAATAAGTGCAGCCTTGCTGAGCATAACAGACTTAAAAAAAAAACTAATTCTCACAGACTGCAAACTTTTAAAAGGTAGTGTATGTAAAACTCTCAGAAGTTGTGTGAAGCCTGCTAATCACTAATCACCTTTCATGAATATTTTAACCATAATTTGAGCCAGGTAAGAAACATGTATGAAATCATTAATGCCAAATTTTGTTATTGAAAAATAATCTGAAAGTAGAATCAACTGAAAGTAGGACTCCATGTCTATCTGAACAAATGAAACATTGCCTCTACTTCCTTTAGTATTCACCGCGATTGATTCAAGCCACTCGACATATGTAATACACCACTATAGTATTGTATCACACTTACATGGAATGACATGATGTAGTTAGCCGCTACGCTAATGATTAATGGCGATAGCAACCTGAAGGCCCTATAGTGCTGCGTGATGGCTTTATTTGACTCTCTTCATGCCTGTTCTCAGTGCCCGGCCAAAAAAAATAAAAAATCCCTGACGCGATGCTATGGGAAGCGTTTGAGAAAGTGCATGGCAGTATCATAGCGGCACTTAGAGGGGGATTAGATTCTCGTCAATGTGCCTCTGAGGCTGTGCTAAAGTTACCCCTCGCAAGCCCTGGCCATTGACTGCTACTCTAATGGCCTAGTCTGTTTCCTCCTGATGGGCATCGACTGTAGGCCTGATCAATATGGGTTTCCATCCAGAATCCGAGCGGGATGCTCAAAAACCAATAAGCGGGCCGAACGGCATCAGTGAACCCCGGAAGTGAATGAATTAGTTATCAAGTGGTGGTCGCGCTCTGGGTGTTTGTGTTTTTCTCAGGAGTGTAATGGTCACAGTGGTGTAAGCTTTTAATTTTGGGTTTTCCCTACTCCATGTTTTGGGTTAAATCAGCTAAAGTAATGAAATTTGCTATTACATGCTTCAACATTGTGAGCTGATAGTTCAAACCCAAAAATGTCACATTGTAAAGTGCAGTTACAAAAACTTTTCTGCGGTTCCAAAAATTTGCCACACAATCAAATCTAGCATTTTACAAATTACAGTACTTGTCCTGTAAACTATAAGAATAAAATCAGTATAAAGGAGACAATTTGGAAGAAAATTACCAATACCTTTTCTATGGATTCATATGGCCGTTACCGGAAGCCAGTGATTATGGTTTATAAAGTTCTAAATATGGATTTTTTTTTTTCGTACAAAACGCATCCCTTCGCTTTAGAAGATTCAGAAAATGATTACATTTTTTTTGGTGAACCTGCCCTTTAATGTGGAATTATTAGAATTAGAAATAAGTAAATTCTAAATAATAATAATCATAATTGTAATTGTGTGTGTGTTTGTGTATATGCATGTATGTATGTATGTATATTAGGGATGTAACGGTTCACAAAATTTACGGTTCGGTTCGATACGATACACTTGTGTCACGGTTCGGTTCGGTACGTTTTCGATACAGCAAAAAGAAAGAAATGCCAGAGAAATTTTCTTTGATTTAATTTTTTTTAATTATATTTTTTTAAAAATAACATCATAAAGTATAATGTTTTTTTTTTAACTTTGAGCAATGATGGAGCTATACTTGACTTAGGAGCATATAAAACAAAACAGCTCCTTGGACAAAATGAAATGTTATATTGCAGTAGTTATAAACAAAGGTTCCCTTATCGAAAGGGAACTTCGAGATGCGTCGAAAACGCTACGGGAACGCCTTCTGCGTGAATGCGTCTGAAGCATCTATGCCAACTAGTCCAATGGAAAAAGGGAATGAGCGTCACGGGCGGGTGACGTCATGACCAGGAAAGGATAAAAGCACTTCCGCTGCGAAACGCCAGTTAGCTTCTGTGCCTCAGCAAGCGATCTTTGTCAAACTGTCCCTGTCTATTTATTGTTGTCTGTTGCAATATTGTTGGTATCGTTATGGCGAAACAAGTCTACAAACAGTGTGTTCCTCCCTGCCCGCGTTATTTAACGGGTGGGGACACACACAAGCTTTGTGTGATTTGTTTGGGATTTGAGCATGCAGCCTCAGCCTTCGAGGGGGCTGAGTGCCAGCATTGTGAGAAGCTTCCGCTTCGCATGCTCAGATCCCGCCTGTCACTCTTTGACAAACAGAGTGGACAGGCTCGCGATCCTCAGGGATCAGGACCCGCGTCTGCCGAGGCAACGCGGAGAATGCATTCCTGGGGATCGCAATTGGATCTTTCGGAGGGGATCGAGACGGGTCCGAGGACCCTTTCTCCTTCCTTACCCGGGAGATCCAGCTCTCCTCCCCCGGTGTCGGAAGCACGCTTTGCGGTTTCTTCCGCCCGGGGAGAGAGCCCCTTACTGCAATGCTCATCTTCTGAGGAAGTTGACGTTGTAAGTATGGACAGTGATAATGCACACACGGGGGAAAGGGATTTACAATTTATTTCCCCGGCGTATGATGAGCTGGTGGATGTCATGTCTCGAGCTGTAGAAAGATTAAATGTTGACTGGCCATCTGAAACTAGAAACACTCGCCCCAAAAGCAAGTTAGACGAGCGTTTCCTTTCTTCAGCCACATTATCTCCACCGCGAGGGCTTCCTTTTTTTCCTGATTTGCATGACGAGTTATCTAAATCATGGAAAAAAACATTTTCATCTCGTGTTTTTAACCCTCATTCCAATATATATTCTAAGATTAGAGGGTCTAAAGATTACGGTTATGGTTCAATGCCCCAGGTTGAACAAAATTTAGCGAGTTATCTCGCGCCTGGTCCTGCATCTTCCATTAAAGCCCCCGTTTTGCCCACTAGACCATTAAAAAATACATCTATTTTAGTGGGCAAAGCTTATTCGGCAGCAGGTCAAGCCGGAGCGTGCTTGCACACTATGGCATTGCTTCAGGCTTATCAAGCTGATCTGCTGGGGGATCTGGATAACAGCGAGGGAATTAGTCATGACGATGTTCGAGAACTTCGTAGGGCTACCGATCTTTCTCTCAGGGCTACTAAAGAGACCGCCAGAGCAATTGGGCGGTCTATGGCAGCTTTGGTAGCCACTGAGAGACACTTATGGCTCAATCTGTCTGATATTAAGGAAAAAGATCTAACTTTTTTATTAGACGCTCCGCTTGAACCCTCTGGTCTCTTTGGTGACGCAGTTCATGAAGTAGTGGAAAGATTCCAGGATTCTAAAAAACAGTCGGATGCATTTAAAAAGTTAATCCCTCGCCGTGTCCAGCCCCCTGGGGCTGCTGGGCGTGAGCAGCCCCAGCCGTCTAGCTCATCATATCGCGTGCAACAGAAAGAGAGTGTTGCGTCTCGTGCTCCTCCACGAAGATACTGGAGACAGACGCAACCCTCTCAACCGAAGTCGCCTAAGCCGGATCTGAGGACCGTTCTTCAGGCGAAGAAAGCTTCGGTTCAAAAAAAAAAAAAAAAGGTCCTGATGCTTAGGCATCAGGCCTGTGAGGACAGCCCCGACCGGAGTCCTCACGAGACCCTCCTTCCAACCCTCCCACCTCTGGTGCTTCAGGGCGCAGTGGTCTCCAGCGAGTCGCTGATGCTATGCTGCGGCACAGCATCGGTTTCGCGCCCTCTGAGGGGGGTTTTAGAGCAGTCAGGTCAGGTAGTTCCTGCCGGTATGTTTCAGGCTCCAGATTTGGCCTCGAGAGGCTGGTTCCCTTAGTAAATTTTCTGGCAGCGTGGAAGCTTCTGCCGAATATTTCTCCTTGGGTCCTGCAGATTGTAGAGAAAGGATACAGAATCCAGTTTGGCTCTCGTCCTCCTCGTTACAGCAGGGTGCTGCCCACAGTGGTGCATCCCGAGCAGGCTGGAGCAAGAAGTAAAGGACCTGTTAGCAAAAGAAGCTATAGAACAGGTGTACTCACCCGACCGAGAGTCGAGTTTTTTACAGCCGTTATTTCATTGTTCCAAAAAAGGATGGAGGGTTGCGTCCCATTTTAGATCTTCGCCTGTTAAATCGGTCAGTTCAGAAACTAAAGTTCAAGATGCTGACCCTCAAACAGATCGTGACCCAAATCAGATCCGAGGACTGGTTTGTCACGATAGATCTAAAGGATGCATACTTACATATCTCCATCCTCCCTCAGCACAGGAAGTTCCTAAGGTTTTCTTTCAGGGGCAAAGAATACCAATATCGGGTTCTTCCTTTCGGCCTAGCTTTGTCACCCCGCACGTTCACGAAATGCATGGATGCAGCTTTAGCCCCTCTCAGGCTTCAGGGCATACGCATTCTGAACTACATCGACGACTGGCTGATTCTAGCGGAATCAGAGCAGTTGGCGGTTCGGCACAGAGGTGTCGTTCTCGCCCATATGCAGATGTTGGGGTTGAGGCTCAATGCCAAGAAGAGTGTTCTTTCTCCAGTACAGAGAACCACTTTCCTTGGTGTGGTATGGGATTCAGTGACGATGAGGGCCAACCTATCGCCCGTTCGTGTAGCTATTATCCTGGCAGCCACCAAAGAGCTAAAGCTAGGTCAGTCACGCACTGTAAAACAGTTCGAGAAACTGTTGGGTCTACTGGCAGCAGCGTCCAACGTGATACCTTTTGGCCTGCTGTACATGAGGCCTTTACAGTGGTGGCTCAGGACCAGAGGGTTCTCCCCAAGGGGAAACCCTTTCCGTATGATCAAGGTTACGCGGCGATGCCTTCGTGCCTTAGAGATATGGAGGAAACACTGGTTCTTAACCCAGGGTCCGGTGTTGGGAGCTCTTTGCCATCGAGCTACTATCTCGACAGATGCTTCCCTCACCGGCTGGGGAGCGGTAATGGAAGGCCGCTCGGTTCAGGGTCTGTGGAGAAGCCGTCTTCAATGCGTTGAGACATTTCCTTCCGGACCTAAGAGGCCATCATGTGCTCGTTCGAACAGACAACACATCTGTGGTCTCTTATCTGAACCGTCAGGGGGGTCTCAGGTCGCGTCCGCTTTGCAAACTGGCGCACCAGATCCTCCTGTGGTCCCTGGGGAAGGTACTCTCCCTGAGGGCAGTGTATATTCCTGGGGACCAGAATATAGGAGCAGACATCCTGTCGAGGCAGGAGCTGAGGCCAGGGGACTGGAGACTCCACCCCGAGGCGGTGGAGAAAATCTGGGAGGCATATGGCAGAGCAGAGGTGGACCTGTTCGCGTCTCACAGCACGACGCACTGTCCCCTCTGGTATTCACTTACTCACCCAGCCCCCCATGGTGCAGACGTGGCCGAGGCTACGTCTGTACGCCTTTCCCCCTGTTGCTCTGCTCCCAGGAGTTCTCGAGCGGGTCCGTCAGTGTGGATTAAGCCTACTGCTAGTAGCACCACGCTGGCCGACTCAGATCTGGTTTTCGGACCTGATCCTTCTGCTAGACGGGCCTCCATTGGAGATCCCTTTGAGGAGGACCTTCTGTCTCAGCCGGGGCACAATATTTCACCCTCGTCCAGAGATTGGAATCTGTGGGTTTGGCCTCTGAGGGGCCCAACTCATAGAAAGTGGTCTTTCAGCTGAGGCTGCTGAGACCATCCTAAGCTCCAGAGCTCCGGCTACAAGGAAACTATATGCGCTTAAATGGAGAGTTTTCTCTTTATGGTGTCACCGACGTCATTTGGATCCAGTTAACTGTTCTGTGAACACAGTACTCGAGTTCCTGCAAGAGCGCTTTGTGTCAGGTTTATGCCCTTCCACGCTAAAAGTTTACGTGGCAGCCATTGCGGCTTATCACATCCTGGTGGGGGGTACATCCTTGGGTCGAGACCCCCTGATTACACGTTTCCTTCGTGGCACTTTGAGGCTAAGGCCTGCAACTCGCACTAGGGTGCCAGCCTGGGATTTGACTATAGTTCTAGAAGGCCTGTCTAGGGCCCCATTCGAGCCTTTAGATTCGGTTTCAGAGAAGTTCCTTACTCTTAAGACTATTTTTCTGCTAGCTATTTCGTCCCTCAAGAGAGTTGGTGACCTTCAGGCTCTTTCGGTCTCCCCCACTTGCCTTGAATTTGCACCGGGGATGGTCAAGGCATTCCTATATCCAAAACAGGGATACGTCCCTAAGGTGCCGTCCTTGACTCCGAGGCCTATCGGGCTGCAGGCTTTCTGTCCTCCTCCCTTTACAACTGCGGACCAGGAAAGACTGCACCTCTTGTGTCCAGTGCGAGCATTGGACACATATGTACATCGGACATCCTCAATCAGGAAGTCCGATCAACTATTGATTTGCTTTGGATCACCTAAAAAAGGTCTTCCTGCTTCCAAACAGACAGTCAGTAAGTGGATAGTCGAGGCTATTTCACTTGCTTACGAGTACTCGGGCCAGTCTTGTCCTTTGGTGGTCCGAGCTCACTCGACCAGGAGTATGGCGGCTTCTAAAGCCTTACTGCATGGGGTTTCTCTCCAAGACGTCTGTGATGCGGCGGGCTGGTCCTCTCCGCTCACATTCGTGAGGTTTTACAGCCTAGACCTGGATGCTGCCCCAGGTTCTCAGGTGCTTAGTGCTTAGCTGAACAGTCTGACACTCAGGTACTTGAATTATGGCGCATGGGTATTCTCGTTCCCGTAGCGTTTTCGACGCATCTCGAAGTTCCCTTTTCGATAAGGGAACGTCTCAGGTTACTATTGTAACCATAGTTCCCTGAGAACAGGGAACGAGACGATGCGTCCCTCTGCCATACTTCTGGCGTCCCTGCGATCGGCTTGCTTCGGCAACTTCGAAGCTAACTGGCGTTTCGCAGCGGAAGTGCTTTTATCCTTTCCTGGTCATGACGTCACCCGCCCGTGACGCTCATTCCCTTTTTCCATTGGACTAGTTGGCATAGATGCTTCAGACGGATTCACGCAGAAGGCGTTCCCGTAGCGTTTTCGACGCATCGTCTCGTTCCCTGTTCTCAGGGAACTATGGTTACAATAGTAACCTGAGACGTTTATTTTAGTTCAGATTAACATTTGAGGGCAGCAATTATATTCATAATGTCAAAATAAAACCGACGTAATATTACTTAAAGCATTATAGCCTACTATTCCTGCGAAACTTCCATGGTTACAGTTAGTGTTACTACAGTAAATCCATGGTGAATGTTGCTGATCTGTGGACACTGAATAGTTCATTTCATGGCACAATGTTTCTTCCTGTTTCCACGTCAGCGCTGTTGGATCCATTAATAACGGAGAAATGTGAATGTCTCTCACTAGATCTCGCATCGATGCTATTACTTCAATAGCGAATTCAAATGATTTCTTTACTGGATGTCTCAGCGCTGTGTAGTAACAGTGCTGCTTAATCAAGATCGGCTCGTGCTGCATTGGTCCAAACTGATAAACAGTCCGTCAACCACATAATAACGAGTAGCTCAGTTTCGTTCCGCTTACATTACATTTGCCATTTGATGTTGGGCAATGTTGTGGTCGCGCCAGCATCTCGAGTGCGCTTGCCACCCGCAACGCGCCTACATTTGAAATAACGAATTTGCGCAGGAAAAATGGTCCAATGAACCGCTCAGTTTGAAAATGCGTACCGAAAACCTAACCGAAAGCCCCTTATCGAACGGTTCGATACGAATACGTGTATCGTTACACCCCTAATGTGTATATATATATATATATATATATATATATATATATATATATATATATATATATATATATATATATATATATATATATTAATTACGCTCTACTTTCAGTATTTTTTTTAATATATTTCACTTAAGGTGTATTGTACGTCCAATCAACACTTACATACAGTTGGGCAAGATGAATGGCCATGGTGGAACTGATAAGATTGTATTTTCAGTCCCCTGATTGCATTTTTTTCCCACCGTGTGTCTATTCTTTGCCACATTACCTCACCATCTTAGCTTAGCTCGAGCATCTCCCTGCGTTGGAATCCAGTTTCCAGCCCCATTCACGGCAGCCAGGGATCAGATCTCAGCCTCACTCAATCTTTACCCTGGAGAATGTGCATTCTTTCAGTCAAAGCTATCGATTGACTCTATTCCTGGACCTCCAGTGAGCCTGTCCCAGCCCAGTTTGGTTCCTCAGTGAACATTAACTCTGATGGCTCAGGATCGCCCCATGGCATCTTGGCAAATGAGGGTCTCTCGTTGTCTCACTCTTTACAATGACACAGAATTTTAACTCCGATCTCCCTGATCAGTCTCACCGCTGTCTGTTAAGAGCGCTCTTTGTTTTGCAGAAGTCGCTGGTTCAATATTATGGCATCCCTGGTGACATGAGTAAGAAGAGCTATTATAACTGATGCTCCAGAGGAAGGGAAGGAAAAAGCCAACGGTGTGGTTTGGGTTCTTCGCTGAGAGCTCTGGTAACCTGACCCTCACCGTCCAACCGGAACAGGAGGAGGGATGATCAGGGGACTTGTTGCAATCGCGCAACCCTATTCCCAACCGCACGCACATACACACACGAACACACTCCTTCTGTCATGCCCACCTTCTTTCTTCTTCCTTTCCTTTTTTTCTGTATGGAAATACGTGCCTGCCATTATTGGTGTATTTCTTTAGACGTGTCAGGAATTCGAGGCTCGGGGCTATAAGAGTGGCAGAGCTTCAATTGGCAGCAGTCAGGTTAATAAATTCTGAATAGAGATGCATAAATCAGTGAGAAGGCCTCGTTTTTTTTTTTTTTTTGCTTTTCTTCCTCCTCTCTAAAAAGAGGCCTTCAGAGGATTGTTGTCTATCAGTCCAGAAAATGGAGAGGAGAATGCCTTCAATACCCAGGGCTGGTTAGCAGATTGTCATTTTTAGGTTTGATGTTCCTGGGTCTAATTGTCTTTCATGTGAACAATGGCAGCAGCTCTCTGGTGAGACGCGGCGAGCGGGGTAGAGGGAGGGCGGCCCGTGCATAGCAATGTCCTTTTTTATTATTAGCTTGTGAAATTAGCAAGCTGGAAGTCGTTACAAGGATTTTCAGCCATCCGCCATCTCATTCCCTCCACCCCCCCCCCCCCCCTCAATCCGTTCACTCTATTCTTGTTAATTGTAATGCAGGGTTTGAATTTGTTTGTGGACTCGCCGACAATAGCGGCGACGAAGTCCGTGTTAATAGACTTTTACTCATACCCCTGCACTTCCAGTTCGAGTCCTAATAAGGTGTCTGTCGTAGAGGCGGAATTTGTTTAAAAAGCGTGGTAATTGATGTATTGCGGCGAGTGCACAGCCCTGCTTGATTAATGTATGAGTGTGTGTCCGTGTGTGTGTGTGCGAGTCATGTTTTTTCCTCTTTTTTTTTTTGTAGTGCCGATTTTAAAAAGGCCTCTTAACTGGGTCTGGGGATAGTGGCAAATGCTCTGCTGTAAACTACTTCATAGCAGCTGTTAAAGGACCTGACAGCTGCTGATGTCTCACAGGGTTTCGTGCTTTTTTCCCCCGTCCTGATCAGAGGAGGAAAGGGGTGAAAAAAAGAAAAATAAATGTAGGCGATATAGTCCTTGTCAATAATTGCAGCACTTAAAAATCTTATAGAGGTTTTTTTTTTTTCTCATAGTGACTATCCCCTGAGATGCAGTTTCAAAGGTTCATTTAGTTTCACTTTTATGCCTCAGGGCTGGAGCAGAGAAAAAGAGTTTATTTTCACCAAAGTGATTTATCTTGGTTTAGTCATTTTGAAGTTACCATAGTTGCAAATAATGGACACTTAAAGTTCACCTAGGCGGTTGGCCAGGTTAAAGCTTACCTCAGCAATTTATAGCCACTGGTGCTTTAGTAGATTTTAAAGCCCATAGGACTGTTCACATATATTTGTGGACACTTTATCGCAGAAATACTCTCGTCTCCACAGCTTTCTGTGTTTGGTTTATTGGTGATATGACGTCATGGGTCTCTGTGCTATAAAGATGGCCACCCCTTCTTTCTCACTACTTTTGTTTAAGACTGCAAATTGGTTGTTGACATTAAATAATTCCTGATATTAAAATGATGACGCATATAGTTATTGTTTTGGTTCCATTAAAGTTTACACATCTTGCGATGTGACGTTTACCAACTAAAACTATTTATTTATGTTTTGCAGCTTTTATGACCTCATATTAATTGAGACTATGAAGTACTTTTTTTAGCAATTCATGTCACATCGTTATTTATTTATTTACTTACTTATCAATCATTTTATTATTTGTAGTATTATTATTGCAGATTATGACCTCATATTAATTGAGACTATACAATATTTGTAGTTTTAACAATTCATATCACATCGTAAGACCATTTAAAATCAGGGTGATTTAAAAAAATTATGTTACATTTTTTTTAATATTGATATTCCTTTAAATGTAACTACCTATAAAAGTAGAGCATACCATTTGAAAGTAGTCAAAAAAATATCTACTTGACTGAAAAGTGTCTTGAAGGCAAGTCATTCGGTTGCTCTGCTTTTAAAGCGATGTGACATTTTTTGAACCACTTTCTGGCCTGGAAATAGAAATGCAAAGAACAACAACGCTACAACGCTGGTACAACGCTAAAGCTGGAATATAATGTTCCGTTCAGTCAGTATAACACTGTATGCTTTTTTTAAATGTCCTCAGCTTGTGCTCCATCCTTTTCTGCTGCTCATCATCTCCACCGTCAGCCTAATTCAAAGCCCAGTATCAGATACGGTCCTAACAAACGCTGTGCTCAAGGCAACGGGACCTCAATTATAAAACAGCTCCACCGGTCATGGGTTAGCCTGCGCGAATCTGACGTCCCACCTAGACACACGTGTACACACACACATGCACACACACACACACACACATGCACTCACAGTAAGAGTGGCCTGAGGCTTTCCATTCTAATTGCCACTCCACAACAATGTGGCAAAGAAACGCCTTTGTTATCGGCCCTTAGTGCGTAAGAGATCTGCCGATAATTAAAGCTAAAAGCCCTGGAAATTCTCTTTGATAAGGCATAAATATTATTTCCTTCCTAATGCTTTATTGAAGATAAAATGCTATTTAAACAAACACTTCTGGTATTAGTAGACTCAATAAAGAGGGTGCTTGCAGCCAGAATGTAAGGTCTTCCCTTCCAGTCACTTCTTAATCAGTGTATTAATGTAGATACACGTTGATAGAACAAGGGGGTTTTCTGCCCTTTATTAATATTCAAACAAGATTTTTTTGTGGTGTGTGAGTATTTGTGTGCCCTTTCACACCCCAGATAACACACTCTTGATGGAGTCAGGTGTCTGGCCTTTATCAGTTCAGCAGATTAGAATGAGATTAGGGGAATAGAGGAATAACACACACAGTTTTGGCTCGTCTGAATATGGAGAACAGCTCTCCATGCTGTTCTTTGGCTGCACAAATTGACTACATCTGAAGTGGCAATTTCACTGTTTAGATAAGCTTTATTGGCTTTTTGGAAGAATATGTCAAATTGACAATTTTTATAATTATGCTCTGTTTGAGAGCTATTGTAGCGGTTGAACAAAACCTAACGGCACCAGTTCAGCATTCACTGTAATAGCCTGAACAAGCAATTGTATTATTGAGAAGTTGGTAGAATTTAATTGTATTATCATGCAGAGTGTATGCTAATACTTTTTTTTATGTATTATGAAGCACATATTATGCAGCATTTTTGCCTTTTTGTATGCGTCACCAGCTGGCACATCTTACCATTCAAAGTGAATATAAAACGGTGAGCGGGTACACCTGGTTAAGGCAAGAATTGTTGCTGCTCAGCAGTCTGACAAGAAAACACAAGAAATTAAGATGTAGTATGTGATCTTTTTGCATTTCTCCTATCCTATCCTATGCTCTGTGTGGTTTAATCTATGTAAGACAGCCAGAAACAAGTTGATTGTCTCAAAAACACACTATCAACACATTGCTCTATTTGGATGAGAATCCTGCCCAGCAACAGCAATATTGTCTCAACCAATGTTGTTAGTTTGGGGCAGGGCTATCTGATTGCCTGACCAATGGCAGAAATGTTTTCAGAAATGTTTGTAAACAGTCATTATATAATTTTCATTTGGTGGTGCTACTGTAGCAGCACAGAAATTACACACTTCACCTTCATTAAAAAAATGTTCAGTACAATGTTCAACTTTCAAGTTCAGTACAACAATCTCCAGCATTATTTTTTGGCTAGCACAAAAATGATTTTGATTCGTTGCTCAGTTTTCTTTTTTTCTTTTGTTTTAAAAGAAGCAACAATTAAGGTTACAATGAGGCACTTACAATGGATGTGAATGTGATTTTTTTGGAGGATTTAAAAAAAAGAAATGTTGAGCTTACAATTTTATAACAGAATTTACATTAATTAACTTGTTTTTGAGATGTAAACGATTTAAATGATCATTTTTACAGTCAATTTATTGTTCATGGCATTTTTTTGTCATGATCACAAAGTTATTGCGTTAGTAAAAAAATGTAAAAAAAAAACATGTTTATGTCTTGTGACTGTACTATTGAAATAGTATTTTAACGGTTACAAATCGGCCTCATTCACCTTAGTAGTAAGCCATTTTTTTTAAGAAAAGGAGGGACAAATAGAAATTAATATTTGTGGTTATCAACTTAATGCCACTGCTATTAGTTGATCTTAACTTGTACTGTAAATCATGGACTTCCAGTATATAAAATCATCCAGGTTTTCCTGAAGACAAAGTCAAAACCACACACAATCTCGCCTCAGCGGAAACCTTCCTTTGAGGCCCCTCCTGCAGTAATTTCACTACCCAATTACAGTAATGTGGCGTGGAGGAACGGGTTAGATGTTCCCACCCTAAGGCAGAGCCTGGCATTCATAATCCTTTAGAAGCACTTAAGAAATTGATGTTAGCGCCTCTGCGTCTGTTAGCTAGCCTGCGGCCGGCCTGATTGCATAGTCTCCTCCCTTTAATTGGATCATCAGAGTGTGATCTGAGTTTTGGAGCTCAGATTATGTTAGCCTGACTTTGAGTATGCTAACCTGAGCAGGGCTCTGCACTTGCTACCTGTGCTGACCTCAATGTGCCTAAGTGGTTCTTCTCATCAGGGTCTTTGGCCACTGTATCAAAGCAATCCCAGGTGCTTTATTCCTTTCTTATGTGTGTATACATATATGTGGCATCCCAGGATGTTTTTTTTTTTGTTCCCTCTTAGAGAGTCAAAATTGATCATTTGGAGAGGTGAAATCTTTTGTGAGGAGGAGGAGGAGGTTGTTTTTACTTCAGCTCAATAGGATGTTTTTGTAAGTACACTGCTTACTGATTAATTGATTTATTATATTAAAATATGCACAGCAGTTTGTCATAGTCGTGGCATAATTGTTAGTCCACGTGCTTAAGATATGTTGAATTCTCATCCCTGCTTTGACTGACATGAATTTTGTTACAGCAATAACACGTTCTTGTGTTCAAAAAGTGCTGACGACTGAATGAACAGAACGGCGGTCTTGTTGTAACGGTAACACTTTACAATAAGTTTTCGTTTGTTAACATTAACTACAATAATAACGAACTAACAATGAACAATACTTGTACAGCATTTAATATTCTTAGTTAATGTTAATTTCAACATACATTTTTAAGATCAAAAGTGATGTAATGCTCCGTGGACTAACATAAAAAGGTTAATAAATGCTGTAAAATGTATTACTCATTGTTAGTTCATGTTAGTTAATGCTTTAACTAATGTTAACACATGAGATCTTATATTAACTCATAAAACTACTTCTATTTGTGTACATAGATTTACAATAAATAAAACAAACTCTAACTTTTCGTTGCACAAAAACAAAGAGGTATAAAAATCGTGATAATAATAATAACATTGCTTACAGCAGGTAATTCGCGGTCCGGTTGTCTTTTAATGCGTTGTTGAAGGTGGTTATTAGTACTTTAAAGAGGGGGCATTTAGAGATGCAACTTCTCTAAGAGAGCTTACTGCACCACATCATCTGTATGCTAAAAGCTTTTCAGAGAGATAATGTCTCAAAACGCATCGCCTTGACTGAATTGATGTAAAATATTCAAGCTAAGACAAAAATCAAAAGAAGTAAAAAAATCTAGATTAATTATTTGACCATCCAGGCATAATTTGGTAATAATAAAGTTAAAAAAATTATTAAATACCCAGTTTAAGCTGCCTCAATATTATTAAGTCCGACAAATTCACAGATGGATGAGGATATGCACAGTGATTGGTTAGTTTATACCAACTGACCAGGCCTTGTGTTTGCCTAATTGGACGGGATATTGCCACGTGCAGTCGGGTAGAGGTAGTTCGCGATCTCTTGCACCTTTTAAGAGCATCAGCAAGTGTGAAAAGAAATGATTACTGTAAATGGCCTCATTGTGCCTCCATGCTGGCTTAGTTGTGCTTGACTGAGCTGAGAGCAGAGAAGGAGGTGGGGGCGGAAGAAAGGAGGGGGAAAAGGAGATAGAGGGGTCCTGTCACTGAAAAGCAGAGAGAGGATGATGACGATACTGCACACACCTCATTCTCTGTCTCTGGTTTACATGGGAGTGTGTAAAAACACCATGGTTGGGCAAAATTAAAAGAAGAAAAAATAAATCTATATTAATTGTTTGACCATCCTGACACTCTCCCTTCCATTAATTTCTCTGTAATTCTTGTCAAATAAATAAATACTCTGCTCACATTTTAAGCTGCCTCACATTATTACAGTAAGTCACACTGATCATAAATTCAAAGATGGATGAGGTTATAAACAGTGCTGCACACAACTCAACTCTCTGTGTCTGGTTTACATGGGAGTGTGTGCAAACATCAGAGTTGGGCAAAATTCAGAATTGAATCAATTCCTGAATGTGAATTTGACATACAGGATGTTGAATTGGAATCAATTTTCTGAATTTGATAATTGGAATTGGAGTTGACTAATAATGTCTGTTTGTTTAAAATATCATTTTTTTTATTTGTTTTCAAATAACAAACAACTAAATATTGACAAAATATTTCACATAATTGATTTATACCTGTATATTGATGTTTGGGAATTAGAGAATTAAGGTCATGGATTATTAAGTTTATGGACCATTATCTGTAAAATGAAAAATTTAAATTACAATTCTATATATTTTCCCACAACTTTTAGGTTAAGGGAAATTGGCATGAAAAAACCTACTTTATTCAATTCTGAATGGTGCACAACCCTGGCAAAAACGGTGAAAGTCCTATTTAAATTCATAATATTCAAATCACTTGATGTTGTTCAGATTTACTTGCACACATGAACTTGCTGTTTCTGTTTGACTGACATTGTTACAGCTCCTTCTCAAATCAAATCCTATTTCTCCTGTTAACCAAACATCGAGAGGTTCATTGTGCTGGAAGAGGGCTGCCCGCTAGCCAATGAAACCAGCAACGAAACAGCTGAACTCACAGAGAGCAGTCTGCGATTGCTTCTGTCATCATCAGCCTGCCTACAATATTTGTGCTCTGATAAATGATCCAATTCAATCAGAGCACCCAGTTTGCTCTGTGTGGGTATTTGTAAGAGAATGTGTGTGTGTGTTTATGAGGACATTGAGAGAGAAAAGAGAGAGAGAAAGCATATTTATCTCCCTTTATTAAATCTCACAATTGTCTCAAGAAAATGTTGGAACCATAAATTCAGTTTGTGGTTCAATTTAGAATATCAAAACAAGCCTCCTCTCTGCCCATCTGAATAGACTGTTTGTGGGAGGAGAAAGACTCCAGCAATGTCATGGAGGTTAAACTAAGATCTGACTCACTCAAAGTGCTCCTAGCATGTATACCAGATTCTACAGCAAAGATGGCACATGTCAAATCATGCAAATAGGTAAATGTGTGGAGTTATACGGTATGTTAATGCGCACTTGATTGTGATGTCATAACTAAAACTTCCCTCAGTTGCAAAACAGGTTGTGAACAGCTTTATTGTCTCTTGAAATATATATTTTTTTTCGTTTTCATGATATGCTATTTAAATATTTAATATGTAAACAGAAAAACATCACATTGTGTAAGCAGGTGGACATCAAGACATGGGGCCAATAGACTAGTTACAAGAAGGTCAACTAAACCAGCAAATGTCAGGGCCTCTGCCTCTTTGTTGTATAAAGGTTCTCTCGGATTTATAGGACACAGACTCAATTGAGACTCATCCATCCTGAGTTGGAGGTGTAAACAACCCCACTCTTCCTTTTGGGGGTGAAGTGGAGGGTCTTTTCTCCCTCTTTCCTCTAATGGGGTCCCCTGATACAGGAAATGTCATCAGCTCGGAAATAGATGGACTCTAACCACCACTGTCGACCAGCATGCACACAATTCTCAGATACAACAGATTAGATTTTCTGACCAAGTCTCATGACAATTCATAACTCTTTTATTTTTTTGACAAATTGCATGGTGACAAATTCATATGAATTAGTATGCTCTCACATTTTTGTACAATCTCATCTATTCATTTTTGTTTAACCTGCTCATACCCCACTGAGGGTTGGGTTTAAGGGTGTAAGTTCGAGCTTCATTTTTTTTCTTTGTTACAAATCATACATTTTCATACAAATCACATCATACTATTTTGTACAAAATTGCAACTTTGTAAAATACTTAAAGGTGCAGTAAGGGATTACTGAGAAACACTGTGGATATTTGAAATCAACCCAAACAAACACACCCCTCTCTTCATTGCTCTGCCCCCACAAGAGTGGATGTCTCTTTATTATAGCTGAAGCGAACCAAAGTAATGCTTCACAAAAAATAAAGCTAAGATGACGAATGAACAACCAGGAAGAACAAAAAAGGAACATGCAGTACACAAGAGTTTATACAAACAAGAGTTAATTGTTATAGTCGCCAGCAGCACACCAGCTCCAGACAAACAATTGACACTCAAAACTTTCCTGTTACTTTAGCAAACATTACAACAATAGCATATCTTGGTATGTCACCTCATGTCAAGATTCGATACATATCACGTTTCTGAACTCACGATACGATATTATTGCGTTACTCCAAAACATGGTAAAAGGTTAACAAAAAATAACTATTGAATTTGCTATTACATTGGGTGTTTAAATGAATAGACTTGGGCTGGGGTTGGTAACCCAATGCACAGGACAATACCAGAATAAAAATATTTATGGTTCTGAAGCTGAAAACAGATTTTTTTAGACGAATATGCTTGCACTCTTTCACTGACTAGATATATTCAAAATAATACTGGTAACAAAACATTTGGCATTATCAGGACCCTCACATATTCCCCAATATTCCCCATTCCGCTTAACGCACCTTACTGCACCCTCAAGCTTTCTCATGAGATCGAGTTGGATTTTAAGATTAAGTAACTGGCCCCTGGATGGTTGAAAGATGGTTGCTTTTATCCCAAGTCAAAGACCCAAACTCAGATCCCTCCTTGTTTTTTTCCTTTTCTTTTTTCTTTTGGGAAATAATTAATCATGTTTTTTTTTTAGTTTTTTTTTTATTGTGACCTAATTGAATGATCATAAGTTAAACAACCGTAATCAATTAAACTAATGTATCTGATATTTATTTGTAAACACCCCGTATTATTAACTTTATAATATATTGCATTAGTTGACAACTGGCTCCTCTTTTTCTTTTGTAACATTCAACAGCATCTGTTTTTTGTTTGAATTTTGTGACAGAAGTTTACCTGGAGATTGTCTGCTTTACCTGACTACAATTTGATTTACCTATAGTCTTACCTATCATTTCCTGCGTCAAACCACACATAATTCCCACATCCTTTTTATTATTTTCTGCTGAATTGACGCCATTAATCAAGGCAGATCTCATTAGGATGAAGTTGGGCAACTGGAAAGACCTTGAGCAGTCCTGTGCCCTCCCTTTCTCCTCAATGCCCTCTCACCCTTTTTTCCCCTTGTACATTTTCCTTCCCTTTCTCCGTTCTTGTGAACCTTTTGTGCTTGCTTTGGTCTCTTCAGTTTCAGTGCACTGACAAAAGCAGACGGTGGCTGCTTCAGTAATAGCTCAAGCTTCATTGGCCTGTCAGATCCGTCCTCCTGCTGTCGTCTTCTCGACTGAAGAGCTGAAGACTTCTCAAAGTCCCACACTGAAAACAAATCCTTTGTTACAGGAAATATTTGAGAAAAAAATCGGTTTAATAGATGAAACCCCTTTAATGCGGCCACAAAGTGGCCCCCCCATTCCTCCAATCACTCACTAAACTTCCTCCTCTTTTCTTCCATCTTCTCTTGTTAGTCAGAAGGTGTTGTGCATGCTGATACACAAAAGGCTCCACATCTTTTTCTGCGGGGCATAAATTACGCCCGTGCGGCGGATCGTCTATGAGTGCTTTCCACAGTTATGGATTGCTGCGTTCTGGACTTGACAGGAACATAATTAGAACTCTTGATGAAATCTACAAAATTATTCCTCCGTGGCTTCAGTGGTCCTGAAATGTATCCATATTTGTCACCGTGCACTTGAAGGGCCTGTTAGCGCACAGCAGTAATGGCTCCGTTCATTTATCCTGTAATCTGAGGATGATAGAGGAATAGTTAGTCGGATAGATAGATGGAGGCCAGGAGTGGTGGGGGGATGTTACATACTGAGAATGAGAAAGTAGAGGAGGGGGGCATGTTGATTAGTTGTCGTCTCATTCTTGGTGTGAACAGGACAACACTGATATAGAGAATGGCCAGATCACAAGACCACTCACAGGACACTGAAACACAATGTTATGTATCACAAACAAAATTGTTATAGCATTTACTAATTGCCACTACCATTTCAAAGTCAGGGTCAGTTTTAGTATTTTTATTCAGAAATGATACATTATAAATCTCTATACTGTTACATTTGATTAATTTAATGTTACAAAAGATTTCTATTTTGAAATAAATGGTGGTTCATTTGAACTTTCTGTTCATCTAAGAATCCAGATGTGGACAAAATGTATTAGTTTTTTGAGCACCAAATGATTTCTGAAGGACCATGTGACACTGAAGAGTAATTGCTGCTGAAAATTCAGCTTTGCCATAGCAGGAATAAACTACATTTTAACATATATTGAAATTGAAAACAGTTTCTTTTGGTCGAATAAATGCAGACTTAGTGAGCATAAGAGACTTCAAATATTAGAAAAAATATCTTACCGATACCAACCTTTGAACAGTAGAGTAGGTTAATGTTAATTTAATAATGTACTACAGTAGCTATAGCTTATACTGTAAATGTGCTACTAGCTAATGCATTAATTAGTAACCTTATTGTAAAGTGTTACCAGATTTTATTGCACTCCTCTATGGAAGTAGATGCTGATTGCAATCTAGAGCTGTAGCGGCGCGTCGATTACGTCGACGCCATTTTTTTTTGCGTCGACACTTTTTTATTTATTTATTTTTTTGCACCGTTTCCGGCAGTACAGCTCGCCAACACACGTGGGAGACCGAAACATTGCAGAATGGAGGACGAAGACCACTAGAAGTGAATGTGCTTTCCATTAAATGAATCACACACAGTAAACAAATCCTTAACAAAAAAAAACCTTTGCAATTTAGACACGCAAACTGTGTGCCGGTGCGGTGAGACGTACGGCTCGGGCAGATCCGACTTGCAGTCGTTCATCCTCGGACGCGGCGCCGCGCGCGCTGTTACAAAAGAAGCCGTGCACACAGGCAAGTGAAATGGGGTCTTGCCGGTCTTGCGCACCCAACGCGTCATTTTTTCCCGCGCGCACCTTCACGCTCGTGCGGACGCGTCGAGTATAAACAAGGCTTTCTGTGTCAGCGCGCGCTCTGACGGTAAAGGGGAACAGACCTCCCCGAATCTCCAGCAGGAGCAGAAGCACCACTAACTCCACCTCCGTTTCAGCTGATATTAGTATTTAAACATTCTCTATGATAAAAAATGTTTGTAAAAAATATTTTAATAACACGGTTTTGGATGTTATAGAGTATTAATGATGGTGTTCAAATACATAACATTAGACTAACGTTAGCCAGCTTATACAGTAGGCCTATCATGATTCAGTACGCTAGTTTGTATTTATTTGAGATACATTATGTTTTTTTTTATTAATCGAGCAGCAGAAAAATAATCTTTATTTTTATCGTCCAATTAGTCGTTAGATTAGTCGACTAATCGATAAAATAATCGGCCAACTAATCGTTTAGTTAATAATCGTTTACCCCAGCCCTATTGCAATCACAGAATTCAATGGTCCAATATTTCCTTATGTTCATAGTCGTCCATGGCAACGCTCAGACCTCTCATCAGGGTAACTGAAACCGGTGCTACTTTCTTGACTTTCGTATCACACCACAAACTCACTCTCTCGTTTCATACAAACACAATGCCGCCAGTATCGATTATTGTGAAAATTACCTCAGATGACTTCAGTATTAATATTACTGTAATGTTTTGAAGTAATTATCTTATTGCTGGGCAGATTGTTTTGTACTCCTTATAATTGAGTATTTTCTTAGCTAAAGCTTAAGATAAGGTACAATTATAGAATGATCTCACCTTAAATTATTATTTCATGCACATTTTATTTGGTATGAGAGGGATAACAGGGATGACGTTCCCTACTGATTTAGGTTTTTCTTTTCTTTTGTGATAGTGGAATAGTTAGATCGGATAGATAGATGGAGGCCAGGAGGGGGGGATGTTACATACTGAGAATGAGAAAGTAGAGGAGGGGGCATGTTGATTAGTTGCTGTCTCATTCTTGGTGTTAACAGGACAACACGAATATAGAGAATGGCCAGATCACAAGACCACTCACAGGACACTGAAGGGTTTTGCCTACGAAAATCTGTTTGTGATGTTATGTATCACAACAATTATTTTAGGTTATGTCCCATATCCACACTATCTTGCTTTAGATCTCAATAAAGCATCAAGCAGCTCAAAACTCAATTGATTTCCCTCATTTCAGAGGTGTGCTATGAGATCCCTTATTTCCTCCGTCTTATTAAATGCACAGCTTAGCAGACCTCATCCATCCACGGGATCTTTTCAGATGAAGACGCCTGGTGTTTACTTCACCCTGTCTATGAGTCTTGTTTCAGGGCAACGTTTTGCATTTCTTAAACGTCTGTCTGTTCATTGCTTGATTTTGACCCGCACAGTCCTCCATCTCTCTTTTATAGAAGTAGGAGAAAGCCCTCTCCCTGTCAGGGTGGTGCAGCGGGGCAGAAAGAGAATTGCGTGTTTAACGTAGAAAGAGGGAGAAAAGGAGCGACAGAAGACTCATTTAAATGAGATATACAGCCAAACCTCATATGCATGGCCGAGGAGAGAGGGGGGGAAATGAGAAGCAGAAAGAGGAGAGACAGAAGAATTGAATATGGATTAGAGGGATGAATATTCTATTATTTCGCCCCATTCTGCTGATCTCCCTGTTGCTCCTCGGTGCTCGAGTTGAAATATATTGATGTGGCAGAGAGATCGGTTTCTGTGGCCCATGTAGTCCGGGGGAGATGTGTGGGTGTGCCACTTGAGCCGTGGATTATGGGTACGGCACGGTATTCGTCTACCTCCCTCAGACCTGAAGCCAATTTGCAGCCAGTTTTCCAGGTGCACGGATCTGGTTAAGAGTAATGAATGCCGATGAGCTAGTTTTCCTGTGGTTGGCATTAGCTGTGCGTGTGTACGATGCCTTAAATCCATGTTGCCGGTGCATCCATGCTGCGTGACAGGAGATCTGCCTTAGCCTCTGTCTATGTTTGTAATCTCTGAGATGATTAGGGAAGTCTCTTACCCCCTGTGGAAGAGCCTAGAATGATCCCTGGGGCCTGGCATACGTCCACACATATTGCTGAAGCATACAAGTGTCTAAAAAACAGGGACAGCAAGTTCAAATATGGGTCACGGTAGATGTGTAGAAAAAAAAACATACAAGTTAACCCTACAGAAAATGGTATTGTGTTTGTGCTAATCTCATTTAAAAGTGACCGTTCACAGAGCTTTAGCGTGTTGTAGCTTAATAGTGTTTATGAGATTTGTCTCCTTAGAGGTCAGGTGGGGTAAAGGTGAGAGCCTAGAGGTGAGACCTTATCTGACACAAGCCTCTACAAGCTTCATTACAGGACACGAAACTGCACTATCCATACACCAGCAAATCCCCTTCTTTAACTTACTAACAATGACAATTGTTAGGCTGGAGGTTCCAGCTTTAAAAAGGACACAAGCACCATCAAATTATTAATATAGGCCTGACTGAATGCAAATACGTTTTGTGTGTGTGTGTGTGTGTGTGTGTGTGTGTGTGTGTGTGTGTGTGTGTGTGTGTGTGTGTGTGTGTGTGTGTGTGTGTGTGTGTGTGTGTGTGTGTGTGTGTGTGTGTGTGTGTGGTGTGTGTGTGTGTGTGTGTGTGTGTGTGCTGTGCTTTTTTATCCTTTTTAAAGCACTCTAGTTGGTAAGTCTACATTGGCTTAAGGACTCCATGTATTTTTCAAGGGCATCGTCTTCCTATATAAGGTGAGCGAAATCTGACCCTAATGGTTTTGAAGGAAAGAGCGATCACAGGGAGAGTAAGGTCAGACAGAAAGAGTAAGACAGAGATAAAGTCCCACCTCTCTATCAAAACAGCACTCTCAAACTGAACAGTCAGCTTACACAAATGTCTGTCAATAAAGGGCAGTGATTCACTTGCAAAACCATAAAGTACAATTGTTTTACAGTTGACAGTGGTAGCATATAGGTGACCACAAGATTTTTTTTTCTCCAGCCACATGAGATGAACTCGCGGTGGCAGCTGAAGCATGTGCATAGTGGTGCAAATACCAGTGATATTTTGAGTGTTAAGGCAATCTAGATTTCCTCAACTGGTGTTTGTAGGAAGATATAGAAATGTCTTAAGCCACTTTAAAGCCTTTGGTTAATACAAGCATTGAGAACAAACTCGTTTTAGTTGTAATGGAGATGATGAAACTCGCCATGATGCTGTGGTGTTGTGAATTGCTGCCCGGTTGTTGAAAGTGTTCTGAATGGATTTTAGCAGTTGCTATGTGGTTACTACACTGTAAAAAATACAGCTTGCAAAATGTTCTTCTAACAAATGTAAAGTAGCTTGAACAAAAATTATTTAGTAGGATGAGTAAGTTTATTATCTTGAGTGAACTAAACAAGAATACTCTGAACATGTTGCTAATAAATGTCATATGGTTCGGAGTTCATATTTTTCTGAATGACAATTCTTGATCATCTCTATGTTTGAGATGTGTGTGGAGGTATATGTGCATCTCTTTGCAACTTTTGTTGGGTAAAGGGTAAAAGGTTTGCCTCTAATTTTAAGAAGCAAATAATGTTTATATCAGGTAGTTGGCTCTAAAAATCAAACGTGGAGATGAAAAAACAAGGATTGTTACCCCTTGCATTGCTAAATGCTAACTCTTTTAAAAGTGTTAAGTTCATAAGACTACCTGCTACTGTAATGGGAGCAAATTAGTTGAGATAACTTAAGAAGTTGAATGTGAATGTATTTTTTCAGTCAAGGGTGTTCAGTTATTTATCAGTGGTGGTTTGACTGATTATAAATCCAATCATATCTTACACAGTTGAAAACAAAATATTAAATAAGATTTGAAAAAAGACTGATGTCTTTTCAGTGCTATGTGATCAGCCTTAGGAAAAAGCATTAATATCCCCTGGATCAGATAGGTAATGCGTATCAAACACCTGTGTTTTTGACATGACAGCATCTGTCACTGTACATAAAAAAAGTGAGAAATCAGTCATTGTGAAATCTACTGGAAATGAGAACTAAAGGTTATTTTTTATGTTATGCCATAAAGTGTTTATTTCTAAATGTAATTGTTGGTACATTTTACCAGTTGTTAGTCACCCTTTTTCTCAATATAGTGTTTGGTTTTCTTGTGCATGTTTTTTGCTGTCCTACTCTGTTATTGCATGTCTTTATTTTCCCGCCTCTTCATCCCTCCATCCTCCTGCCATATATTTATTCCCTATTGCATTCTCAGGATCCAAAGAATAAGATTTGAAGCTTGAGCAATTTGTCCTGACATAAGGAGATGTTTAGAGATGTGCTCACACAGAGAGAATGAGAGAGAAAGAGAGTGACATGCAGACTGACTTGTTTTTGGGGACCTCCCTCTCCCCAGTGCCCCTTCGCATTGTTCTCATGTCCTGCTTGACTGCCGGCGTCTAATCTTGAGGGGTAAGAGAGCAGAGACTCCCTTGGGTTTCTGTGCTCAGCACCTTGTTAGACAGCTCCTCCAAGTGCACTGGCTCCTGCCTCTCCTGTCAGCCTCCACTCGCCATCTCCTCCATCTCGGTGTCTCTCAGTCGTTCCCTTTTTAAATCTCACTTCTGCCGAGACACGTCAGCCTGTCGTTTGGAACTGCTGTATTACAGCAGCGCTGAATGAGGAGCTGTCAGCGAACGCGTCGTGTTGAAGAGCGCAGCGTGTTCACATTAAAAAGAAGTGTAGGGTGGGAAATAATGCAGTGTTTACAGAAAGATCAGGATGTAGGTGTGCGCTGTGTGTGATAGGGTTTAACTGTATTAAGCTAGATTTACCGCCGCTTGCTGTCGTGTGTATACAAACCAATCTCTTCCTCTCCGACTCTGTCATCAGTGCAATAACTGATAATAACTGATAATGCGGCTGTCATCATTTACATGTAGAGGCAGTTAATTAGAGCTGCAAGTTATTTAATAAGCTGAATTTCCATCTTCAAAGTGGATGAGGCTGCTGAAATAATTTGCCAGTAGTTATTGCATCTTAATATATCAAGATAGTAGAATGGAGTAAAAGTGAATAGAGCACAATAGAACAGAGTACATTAAAAAAACACTCTGTTACTATTTTTGTATCTTAATAAAAGAGGAACACAGTAGAATGTAGTTCTGGCCAGTATACCAGTTCATCCGGTATACCGGTTTCATGTACGATATGTATTTTTCAAATACTGCCATACCGGTGCATAGCTAAAACAATTGCTGCATCTATTCAGTGGCCATGAAGAGCGCTATTTAGAATGTTTTGAGAGGGGACCACATTAACTGCACACCCTTCTTACTAATGGTTATAACTTATAATTAATAACCTACTCAACTAACTCTTTTTAAAATGGCAAATGTCATGTAGAGACCTATGATTTGCCCTATGAAGCGGAGATAGAGAGAATAAAGCATGGTTTAAAATATCTGTAACTCAGTTTTTAAAAAGAAAAGCATCACTGACGGTCTTTAAAAAAAGGTTGTAAAAAACTAAGAATGTAACTCAATCAATCAATCAATCAAATATCCTATTGGAAACATAATTACACAATATTAGAGCTGCCCCAGTCACTGCCCCAGTGGATCAGTGATTTTAGAGCAGTATGAAAATGGTTTCCCACCATTCAGACTGAAAATAGTTTAAATGTTGATGATAGTTTGGCATCATGAACCTTCAGAAGAAGATAAAAGACAAACACCATTTGTCATTTGCTCTCTAAACATTGTTTACCGACAATGTAAAAGGTGTTTAATACAGCCCGGAGCTCTTGTCTCTCATTAGGGGAAAGCCCTTTGTCAGTTTGATGGACAGGACATATGTTATCCTGATAAAGAACATATCTTAAAGTGAGACTAAGATGAGACGGTAGCACTGTAGCAACAGTGAAGAGCATTTAGACTTGTGTTCTCTGCTAGTTTTGACTGAAATCCTTCAGTCTATTATTTTGTTCCTGCTCAAAATGCATTTTAGGCTCAGATGAGAGGAAGAGAGCAGTGTTGTACCAGTGTTGTACCCCTCCTCCTCCTCCTTCCCTCCTATTGCAATTAACATGTATATGAGGAGTCTCAATGGTGTCAAATGGAATTAATTAAAAGTGTAAAACGGCCATTAAGAGAATGTGGAGGATAAAGGCAGCAGGCGAATCCTCTCTCAAGGGTCAGCCACACAAGAAACAAGAGTCCCTCACATCCCGCAGGACACGCAGTCATCCTGGCAAATGCCACCCTCGCTTTTTTATTTATTTATTTAAACTTGCCTTCCAGTACCTTTTTTTTAGGTGACGAAATGAGTACCACTGACAGAGGAGTGCTTTAAATCTCTCTATAACAACTTGTGGTTTCTGTACTATGTGAAATCACAGAGGCTAAAGCTTGGGAGAAGCCCGCTAGAATAAATTAATTGAAAGGATTAATGATGGATTTGCAGCGACTACAGATGAGAGGGAGACAGTTTATAGGACTCTGAGAAAAGTGGCTCCTTTAAGCTGCTTGAGACGGGCTGGGAAGAAAAAAAAAACCCTCATTACGATCAGAGGGACGGACTGTTGTCCCTCAAACCCCCCACCGAATCTCTAAAGTTCTAGAGATGTCCACCCTCGCTTTCCATATTATGGCAACACACAGCTAATTAGAATATGGGCGGTAAGTGCGCCTCTTAAACGCATGCTAATTATCTCGTCTGTCGTCCGTGACCAGAGTCAGGAGGTAATTGGCCCGCAGCAACGTGACAACTCCAATCATCTCCCGAAATTAGTCGCCCTTTACAAGGCCAGGCCTATTGCACTCCCCCTTCGATAGGGAGAACAATCAATTTGATAAGTGGCCATGCGGCCCATTGTTTTACATTAATTAGACTAATTGCAGAGTGTTAGTCTTTGTTGTGCAGCGTGAGGGTGGTCTTTTAAAATGCTATTCCGTCGTACATATGGTGTAATTTTTCTTCCGTTATTTCCCCCGCGCGCTGCTGGAGTCTCGCCGTAGCACCATGGCTGTAAGTCAGTGCGGGTTGGAGCTCCTATGAACGCAGGGTTCTGTGACTGTGCCTTTGATTGGATTTCACAATGTGGGCTATGTCCCATAAACCATGTCTATGCCTAGGACAAAAATATAGGCCATGTCTTATTCATATAGCATTAGCCCAAAGGCACTCTCACCTAGCCTCATATTTATAACCTGGATTATCTTACCCACTGATCAGCGCTAATGGCGTATTTAGCCCGGGATGTGGGGATGCACCTGATATAAGACTAAAGATGTGAGGAGCCGCTGAACATCACGACTCTGCCGAAGGACGGTTCATCTTATTGGGAAAGAGCTGCATATTCATGGATTTGCATCACAAATCTTTCCTTGCATTAGAATTACACATATTTCCCTCAGATAAAAGATGCAGAATGTGAACAGCGGAGGAGGTTTTTTGCTGTGCTGCAGGTTTCGTCAACAGCATATTGCTACTGAAGCAGTTTAGGAGTGGCAATTACAGTTTTGGACACGTCATTGATTTTGCCTCATGATTACATGAGTGTCAGAGGGTTTACCGATTGTGAGCGTTCTCAATACGTTCACATATTCGCAAACATTTAGCCTGCGTAATGTCTTCTCCCAAGTTACTGTCTGTGAGGGTTTTTTATTCTTTTACAGTGCACTAATGCCTTCATTTACATACCTTTCTTTTATAGAACAGAAAAAAAGTAGTTTATAGCCAAATTTTACTGCTCTTTTCCATACAATGAATGCAAATGGTGACTACGGCTGTCAAGCAAGATATTCAGTGAAAAACAGGTTAAACTTCAGTCTGTTCTTCACACAAAACTATCATATTGCTTTAAATTTTGGAAAATACTGAACAAGAACCTCTCATGGTGCTTTTTTTTATCCTTGACGATCCTTGGTCCCATTCACTTCTATGGAAGAATGCAGCTCAGACATAATTTTTTTAATGAACTTTTAAATTAAAATCAAATTAACTTTTCAGTAAATCTAGTAAAATGTAGTGAAAATCAATGTAATATTATCTGCTTTAAGCTACTGAGTTGGTGGAGGGATGACATATTTTTGTAGGCTAAGCCGGAAGTTAGCATCACCCTGGTTCCCTTGTCAAAAACCTAATCGGATTTTTCCATTGGCTTTTGGATTGTTGCAGAAAATAAGGCCTGTGACTAACAAAAGCTTATGATTCTTACACGTTTTGTTCATCTTGATAATAAGCACATTAACACAACTTTTTTTTTAATGAATTTTATAGTGTAAATACAATCGGCAGAAGTCAAAAGTTAACCTTTGGCTATAAACAAAATATACCACGGTCACATGACTTCAACATCACCATCACTAAACTCTTTGTTTTTGTTTAAAAACATTTTCCCTGAAAGTTCGACTTATAATAGTTTGCAAGAGCACGATTATAAACGCAACAAGGCTGTGAAAGTGGAGTTTATCCGTTTAATGACCCGTCAACTTTTTAGCAGCCAACTTTTTACAAGACAAGTACAAGCTTTAAAAAATATCACAAGTGGGTATTACTGTATGTTATATTGTAGAATAAATATGAAAATATCTTAAGCTTGTGCTCACCACATGCCTTATTTCAAGCATTTAACCAAAAAAAACGATTTTATAAACCTATTGACTTTAGGACGATGGAACCTGAAATCGTAATTTGTAACTTGTTTCCGGGTTTTGGCCTACAAGAAAACATCATCCCTGCACCAGTCTATATATTATATACTCATAATTTAAAGTTGTTTTGAAGTAACTAACTATATTGAAGCAGTTTAAGCAGAATTTTTTTGTCCTGAAAAAAAAACCTCAACAAATGAATACAGTATATGAACCAGGCACTTCGATCATTTTACTAAATATTGTTACATGAAATTATTGTAATAAATCTAATAATATTATTTTGTATATTACTGCAAAAGCCCAGTATATGTCAAATATTGCATAGAAAGTGTAGGGTACTGAATGTGTAGGGACTCACATTTTTATTTATTAAAATGAATCAATCTTTTCAATCAGGTTTGTAATCAATCTCCAAAAAAACAGGTTTCAAAGTGCAAGTTTTTGAAAACAATACTGTTATCATTTCTGTACAAACTACAAAAATGCAAATGTGTGAAAACGGTGACATTTTTTGTACATCGTTGTCTTGTAAATGTACCCACAATGTTTTGTGACTGTAGCCTGGTCCCACCAGACTCTCGCACATTTCATTTGTACTGAAGGAAAAAAAAAATTGAGCAGAAGTACGTTGGAGGGCGGAGCCAGGCTATTGTGACTGTACACTGCTACTGAAATTTTAGCCTAGTCAAGATAGTAGGATTACTACTTTTAGTTAGTTACACCCCATACTTAGTAAGATTAGTAAACCTTTTACTTTGTTTCTTCTTTTTTTCCCCAAACTTGAGTCCACAACTGTTGATGGAACTGACAGGGAGAATACTTGAAAAAGCTTCACTCTGTGTTCCCAGTGCTATATAGTTGTCTCTTTTTGAGAGGGGATAAGCATGTTATGTGAGATGTAAAGAACTGAGGCACATTTGGATGTGTGTGAACCAGAGGAATCTCATACCTGCTGCCTCCTCTGAGGCCAGAAGCTTCCCCAGAGATCTACTTAAGGCAGCGCATAAAAATGAACAAGGAAGTGCTTTATCTCTCCTCACACTACCATGCTTAACACATCATGTTAGCAGAAAGAGAGAAAAAAAGCCCTCACTCTGAACACTTAGGTATAATTTTACACTCAGTATCACAGGGAGCATTTCTTAACTGCCCTACATAGGACCAGGCAGCCATGCTAGAATAGAGACGGGAAGATTTAAGTCAAATTTTGGGACTACTATGCTCATATTTGTTGTCTGATTATGAATTGGGTTATGTTTGGGATGGCCCATTACAATTGTAAACTACATTCTTATTAAATATAATAAACAAGAACATTAACAGTTAATTGTAACATTTCAATGATGAAAGAAATGACTGAGTAAATAAGTCAAGAACTGCTTTAATTTAGTGAGTCATTAGACCAATTCATTGGGTAAGTCAAGAACTGTTCTGGGGTTCGTTTCCCGTACAATGGCGTAACTCTGTGATTCACTACCATAGTACGATGCATCGTTAAAGAAGTCAACTAGCTAGTCACAACTGTTTCCTGAAACTGTATTGTCGCAAATGGGTAGTTCAACCACTTTGGTTAATGATGTCACACAGGTGGTGGAGTAATGACTACTTAATGAATCTTTTTGAGATCTAATTAATGCTAGATGTTTTTCTATAAATTATGGACATGGCATCTAAGGAGTATTTCTAATTTTTCCCAGTTATTTCCTTTATTTCCAGATTCAATCATTGGCTCGTTCTTACTTACTGGAGCACGTACGCACACGCACTCTTAAAAAATGGTGCTTTAACTCTATTGAAAACTAAAAGACAGAAAATTACATTTGGATGTATTCTAAATAAAAGATATAGATTGCACTAAATGTCAGCTTGCTAATTTGGCTCAAGATAAGGATTCATTGAGTCCAACCACACAACTTTGCGCTGCTGTTTGCGAATGTTCGTTAGAACTATGGATTCAAGAAACACGACTTGTTAAACTATGCTGATAACAACGCAACTTGCGACCATAGTTGGTTAACGATGCTTTTGGAAAACGCACCCCTGACTGATTCAATGAGTCTAATTCAACGAGTAAGTCAAGAGCTGCTTGATTGATTGATTCAGTGATTTGTTGAACAAATTCAATGAATATGTCAAGAACCACTGATTCATTATTTGTTAGACCGATTCTAACTAGAAGCTCATTAGTTTATGACATATATTTGATTCGTTTTGACAGATTCATTTAAAAAACTGGCTCATAAGAGTCATTTGTTTATAAATCTGACCGATTTATTGTTTTTGCTAACTCCGTAAAATATGACTTTTGCCATGATGCTGTAGATTCAGTACCGCTCAATATCAGTTAAGCAGAATGCTGATGTTTAAGAAACGTTAATCGCACAATAAATCATTTCATTCGTAACTAAAAGGAAAATTAATCCAAACCTAAACACCATCTTGGCATTGAAGACCATTTATACATACATGCACACTGTGCTTTAACCTGAATTCTGATGTGTCTTACTCTTAGCCAATTTTCCATTGTGTCTAAATCATGACGTCTGTTGTTTGGTCATATCTGTAGCTGCTTATTGTTGGCTGATGCATTGCTCCTCTGAAGGCCAAGTTGTGGCTGCCCATATCTCTGAGGGGAAATCTAGCTGAGTGGCTTTATCTGAAATGGAGAGAAAGCAGGAGGCACTGGGCTCTCTAAGTGAACCAAATGTTGCTCCTGGCAACAGCAGATATGCCCGTCTCCAGTCCTGTGCCTGGAGATGAAAGTGGCGTTGGGCCCCGTGCCTATATATGCGTAGACTTTCCCTCAGAACTAAAAGGATAGAAGCCGAATGAGAGGAAGATAACCGTGCTACTAAGAATAAAACGACTTTTAATCTTTTTGATGTACATGTCATGGATATAATGCTGAATTTGCACATTTAAGTGAATGTTCATAGTGATCTTAAAATCTCAATTTGTAACACTGTTAAAAGCGACTAGCACCTTGTATTCGGGTTACGATGTTAAGAAAGACGTTTGTATATGGGTAAATGTTGTGATGCTCTTTTTTTTCTTTTCTTTTTTCTCAGGACCTATACATCTTTTTCAAAAATACATGCAATTCATGGATACAGTAACTTGAATTCACCTCTTATATAATTAACATGCTTTTCATTTCTGAATTCAAATTCATTTTATTTTTTGTGAGACAGTCAAAAAACATCTGTCCTGATATCATAATGAAGAAAAAGAGCCTCATTAAAAAGATGAAATTCTTGAAAAGAAAATCTTAGGTTTCTGTGAAAATATCAGATAATTTGACCTTTTTATAACAAGACATGGGGCCAGATTTACTAAGCAGGGCAAATTAGTGGGAGTAGAGTGGGAAGTTCTGCACGTGAACTACTGTGACGACACACAAATTAAACAGACGCAGCCAGATCCTTTCCATAATGGCCAACGCAATCTACCAAGAGCAGCGCAAATCAGCGTCCGGTTTAAGATTGCTTTTTTTTGGGGTGCACATACCAGTAAGTTGACTAGCACAAACCTTAGTAAATCACTTTGCATGATTCACTTAAATACTCTCCTCTCATAAATTTTGTGTCTGAAAGGGAAACTCCTTCAAATGCATATGCAATAAGGTCAGCCGCAAAAATAACTGTGTTCATGCCTTTTCAGCGCTAATTTTTTACTGCGCGTCTAGGAAATCCTGACAATAGTTTTTTAACTCCAAAAGAGGGTTTGTATTGGCGCAAGCTGTTAGTAAATCTGGCCCATGCTTAGTAAAGGTTGTAAAATGTGGGGTAACTCCCCCCAAAAAAACAAATAATATTTATGAATTAAACAATTCTTGAAAATTATATCTAAACCTTTTTGAAAAGGATGTATACTCACATTACGTTTTGCTTTCACAACTTTTTTAGAGCCGTTAAATTTAGTCATTTATTGAAAATGCTATAAACGGTTTTCAAAAATATATTAAATCTACATGAATGCAAAGAGTACATTTTTAAGAACTTTGAACTGCATTTTTAAAAGATTTTTTTTTTTCTTTCCTTTTTATCATGAACACACTTATTTGTGAATTACACATCACTTTGTGAGTTAAAAAATATTATTGGCATTATAATGCTCTAATGTTTTGTCTCTATATCTCTCTCTATATCTTTCTGCTTATGTACTGGGAAAGAGCTGATAGTGGCAGGGCTGGTAACCGGATATATGCTGGACATTAGTTGACAAGGTCAGATCTCAGAACTTATCTGTCCCTCTTTCTTTATGTGGGCTAGGTCACACTGGCCCAGATCGTGTTGCCCCCCTGCTTTTTAACAGGTTGTGTACAGTGTTGTTTGTGAGAACAGAAATGATATAGAAGCCAGTCATTATTCAGTTCTTCATGTGCGTTACATCACTTTATCTTCTATGCCTTTTATTTCATAGACCTGTCTTGCTCCCTCAGCCAAACTGGTGGTGATTTCCCTGGCTGCTTTGCATATCCCATTAATATTTTATTGCAATCGTTCATATCTGTGTGCAGGGTTGACCCGAGCACCAGCATGTCAGCATGCGTTGCTTGTACTACAAAATGTGGTTTACGTGAAACAATTAACACGGAACCCCAAAGGCCTTTTACAGGTCCAATGTAGGAAGCCCAAGCCGCCCCAAATACTTCTTATAACAAAAAGACAGAGCAACCGTGGAAATATAAAATTATGTATCAGATACGCACTTTTGTTGTTTTTGTTTTGTGTTTTTCTCAGTGGTTCACAACTTGGGCTTCATATCAGCACAAGCATTGTGTGTGATGCCTGTACTCCCATGTCTCACAGTGGAATTGTCTGAGATTAAAGATGTGTCTATCTTTTGTACAGGCTCTGATTACAATAGTGTATTTATGGCATATGAGCACACAGCCTTTTAATTGAAATCATTCATCAATAGCTTCTGTGACTTGCCTTGATTAAGCTGTCCCATGTGTCCCTTTAGTGTAGCTTAACATTGGGCTTTTATAACTTTAACTTATTTAAAAATGGCATATGACACAAATAACATGAAATGCCTAATAAATATAGTTACTCTTCGTATTAAAAGATCAGTTGTTTCTTGTTCCCTTTCAGTCGCTCACTTTCAACGTAGTCGACGTGTTGACTGATTGAAATCATGGCCAAAAGGAAATCAAACCAAAGGGAGCCTGTCATCTTCGAGTATTGTTAAAACAAGTCAATGCGCATTGGCGTGCGTGAAATGCATCACACACTCCGCCCCCCGCGGAGCAGATATAAATACGGAAGTGGATGCACGCACTTGTTGTCTTTCGCTTCGGAGCCGATCGGTCTTCATGTTGTGGTGTTATATTACAACGAGCGAGTGTGTCTTCTTCAGGAAGTTTCTCCCGGTGCTGGTGGTTCTACAGCACAAGTGTAGCAGTGGTCACGAACCTTCTGAGCTCTCAACTGCTGTTTTAACAGCATCACAATTCTGTGTAAAAATTGTGTTTGTTTGTCTGACGGCCAGTTGAGGGCGAAGAAAGTGAATGCTTCACTGGTACAGGCTGTACCATCCCTGTCAGTGTTGCCGCGATCCTTCCCCTGTGTGGTCCGGCCACTGGTGAGAGTTTTTCATTTCCTGAAAGAGCAACACGGGTACATCTTTCAAGATGTTATTCCACCCGTGCGTTTCTGGATCGCTCGAGCGGGGATCCTCGTCTCCCCCTAAGGCTTTAAGTAATCGTCCGTTCGACGGCAGAGCTTACAAGCTGTGGCAGCCGCCTCTCTTGCGTGCATGGGTGCTACAGGTCTATTAGGCCAGGCACTCAGGATGCACCGGGTAGCCCAGACCTGCGTCATAGGCAAGCACTGCACTGCATCTGACCTCGCCCCCAGAGCACGAGTATCGTGGCGTGTACGATCTGTCTGGCAATGTCCACCTTGGTTGTATAGGAGCACAATCTTGGCTCAGCCTGGTTGATATGTCGGATGCGGAAAAGATTCGGTTCCTGGTCTCCCCAATTTCCCAGGGTGGGCTGGTCGCGCCCAACAGTTATCTGCCGCCCAAGCGCAAACAGAGACCATCCGGCACATCCTGCCCTGGCGGCCCGCTTCTGCCTCCACCCCGCCGCCGGTGGCAGTTCCTCCGCCTGCTCATCGCCAAGGGTGTTCCCCTTCCGCCGCTCCCGCTGGGCCTCCGCAGTAGCCTCCAGCCAGGCCTCAGCATGGCGCCCAGCCGGCTTCAGGCTCTGCCAAGCCAGGTGGCAAGCGACAGTGAAAGCATTCCTGATGGGGCCTCTCAGGGATGGAGGAGGATGCTTTTGGAGTTGATCACCTATCCACTCCCTCCTCCCGGGTGAGGGCCGGGTGGAGTCTTCATTTGTGTGTGTGTGTCTGTTCCAACGCTGGCTTCCAAAAAAGCGGAGCGAGCGGTACCCACACTTCAAAAAGAAGAGCAAATTCAAAATCCTGGGCCACAAGAGGGCAAGTCTGGCGGTGTGCGACCCTGTAAAGTCTTGCACCCCTCAGCCCCCTCTTGTTCGGCAGCTGGGTGTGTTACAAACTATACCATCAGACTCGGCTTGCGATTCCTTTTCGCTCGGCTTCCGCCCAAGCTCTGTGATATTCATCAAACCTAGGTGTTGAGCAGATATGCTCCTATAATTTGTGATATGCTTAACACCTAGGTGTTGAGCAATGCTCCTATCTTGTGTGCGCATATCGCAGTCTACTGGCGAAGGACGCGATGCAGCCGCTCCCTCCAGCCGATACTTCATTGTACCCTAAAGAGGTGAGTCACGACTATCTTGGTCCTGTGTTAGTTGAGACAGGCCCTTTTTCGAAAGCCTCCGTTCAATTTTTTACACAGAGATGCATTTCCAAATGCTCCGTCGGCGTTTGACCTGAGAGACATATTCTTCAGATCTCTATCCTTCTGCACCACAGGCCATCCTGTGTTCATGCGTTTGTAGCCAGTTGGATCCTGAGGTCAACTGAGAAAGAGTAAATTCGTCCACGGGCTGAGGATCTCTTTTCTAGTTGGGAGATGGATTTGGTCCACCGCATTTCTGAAAAAAGAGTATGTGGATGGTTAGTGCTGTATAGAAGTGATAAAGGGTCCCGCTGAAATTCTTCAGAGACTCCTGGGACATATGGTAGACACAGCCGCTTGGCTTCCTCCATATGAAGACCGCTTCAGCACTGACTTTATGGCCGAATCCCTAGATCGTCCGCCACCACCTCCTTGGAGTCAGAATCTTCTGAGGTAGCTTCATTCCACTTCTTACTTCTGGCCTGCTCAATCGTGCTGCTGATGAGCCTCACGACAGCCTCTGGCCCAGAGAGAGTGGAGACTCCATCCCCCAGGCGGTCCAGCTGTTTGAGACCACTTCAGGGCCGCACAGTTACATTTGTTGCCCCTCCGCCAGTTGTTTTTTCTTCTGTCTGAGTGGACACCCCTCAACACAGAAAGACTTTGGCCCCCGCAGAAATGTGTTTCCCAGTGAGCCTTCTTGCACACAACTGTGCTAAAATCAGAGTGAGATGGAACAGGTCTTGCTAGTTGCCCCTTATTGGCCCAACCAGACCTCTCCTCTCGACAGCCCTTCCTGACTCCTTCCTCTGAGTACATTCTCAGGGATAGGGCATGATGGGGAATCTGCCTTGCACCCACTTTTTACCCTCTTGGGACTTATCTCTGGTGCTACCGCACTGCAGAGGCCAACAGTTATCCTGTTTGCTTGGTCTCTATCTACAGGGACTTGCACGCATTTTTGGTCAACGAATCGTGCCTGAAATTCGGGCCGGCTAACTCTCAAGATATTTGAGACCATGGCCTGGATATTTGCCCATGGTTCCTACCTCTCCTACGGGACCAGGTGGTGAGCCTGTAAGCGCTAACCTGGAGGAGGCAGACCCAGCCCTGGCTTTTCTCTGTCCGTCCGCTTCATTGCGGTTATACATGCTCAGAATGTACAGAGTGCCTCGCTGACCTACACCTATCACGTTTGCTAGAGAACTAGCCTATGTGTCAAACCGCTGCTTCCCGTCGGCTCCCTTCACATGAAGCCAGTTTCACTGTAAGCCTGGTTCGAAGTGTCGGCTTGCCGCTCCATTCCCCTCCTATGGACTGGATACGTTTGCAATTCTTGCTCCAGTGAGTTCCCCTTATTAGCCAAACCCTGTTGAGTTCCTCCATACCCTTCAGCAACAGATGTGGCGGAGCATCGTAAGCCAGGCCTTTCACTCGTATGCACTGGTGGAACCTGTGTTAGGCTGAGTCTATATGTTGTGATCCCTATGACGATCCCATATGTGTATTCTTCCATGTTTCTGCTCCCTGCGGCGAGCCCATGTCTTCTCTCAGCAGAACCTGCTCTGCCATCACTGTCGAGTTGAGTCTCCCCCCTGTCATAGGCTGGAGCCACCCCAGTGACATTCCATATGTTGTACTGCCCGGTCATCCGCCCAGTCCATATGTGTATTCTCCACGTTACCTCCCTTCGGGCAGGACGTGGCTTCCGCAGTGTATTCCTTTTCAACGAAAGAGAACGCTTTCCCAGTGGTGTTGTGGAACAGCAGTGACTTCCCTGGCCTAAGCCCTGTCCCTTCTCCGCCTCAAATAATGCAAGGGCATCAGAAAGGCTTTTGTCTAGGCACTGGAAGGTGGCAGTACTAGTGGCGTTTTAATCTGGATTCCAATCATTCTACTACGTCGAACAGATCGACTGAAAGGGAACGTCTCGGTTACGTATGTAACCCTCAATCCCTAAAGGAGGGAACGGAGACGTTCTAAGAGAATAATGTATAATAATTAGACTAGTAACAATGAAAATAAATAAATGATTTTTATTATTACTGCAGATATATAAACAAGGAATAAAACTGTGACTAGAAGGTCTTAATAATGAGGTTCACTCTGGTTATAGTGGTTCAGTTTATTTTGAACTGTTTTAGATTGTTAACTTCTGTGAAATGCTACATAAACTTCCCTGAAAAAGCATAAATAACGTAAGTTCTTCTTTTCCCACAAGCCACGAACGACGTGGGACGATATTTCTGAAATTACGAGCTGTTTATGCATATTTATTTCTGCTGACATTTTAATTATTTGGGGCTCCGTTGGAGAGATCACATAAAAAGTCCTATAATGCTCCCCCTAATTAGTATCACCTCCAAATTAAAACGGAGGACTTTGGGAATGCTGTCATTTTCAGAAGGCCATATTGGAATTATGTTTCAATCAGCAGGCGTGAAATAATTACTTGTACACTTCTAACTGCCCGCATTTACCAAACGGCCTGCAATTTACAGCCATCATGTCCAGCAAAAGCAATCAATGGGGTGGCTATAAATTCTGCCGCAGTCAAACAGATGGATATTGTTTGTGTATGAATGTGAAACATTAGAGCCAGGCTGAAGCTCTGCCTTACTGATATTGTGATATTGCTGCTTGAGAAATGTAGATGGTTTTGTTGTTCTTAGAAAACCGTTACTACTAATAAGACTTTCAGATCAGTCTTGCTGTACAGTATATAAAAAACTAAATAAGTGGAAGTATGAAAACAGAGATATTTGTAGTGCATTACAGTATATTAAGCATGGGGTGGTATCTGATCAACACATCTAATCAATTGTCCTAGGGATAAGGACAATTTGGTCATATTGTGATTTATTTTGAAAAATATTTCTAATTTAACTATGATATGATATATTTAAAGTCTCATATTGCTGTTGTTTGGATATTAAAACAGGCATACTTTTGGGAAAACAGTGATAAACTAGCATTCAAAAGTTTGGGGGAAGAGTTAAAAGATTAATACTTTTATGCAACAAGGATGCATTAAATTGATCAAAAGTTACAGTAAAGACATTTATAGGGCCCTATCTTGCACCCAGCGCAATTGACTTTGTACACTGACGCATGCATCATTCCTATTTTGCACCCGACGCACAGCAGACTTTTCCCTCCACAGACGCACGTCGGTAAATTAGGGAATCAACTTGCATGTTCCGGCACAAACGTTCCCTGGTGCTATTTTGCAGTTTCAGAAAACAATTCCGCCACAGACCAGGAAAAACCTAGTCTAAAGTCAGTGGCGCGTTATTCAGATGCTATTTTAAGGGTGCATGCTTGGCCATAATGTAGTGTGTGCACAACGCTTCTCTCATTTGCTTCTCTCATTTACACAGACGCAGCAGTTAGAAAAGGAAAGGAAAAATATTACCACACGAGGGAAATCATTGTGGTGTCCATGAAGATGTGAAAAAATAGGCATAATCTAGTTTACACATTTACCCAAATTATTATATGCCTGTGTAACCGAAGCTAATTTGGGTTGGTTTCTCCCATCCCTATACAATGTCACTTCTCTGTCTTTTACGGGCCTGACAAGAACGTCCGTCTCAGCTGTGAACCGCTCCTGGTGTCCGCCTGGCAAATCCGCCATCATAATAGCAATCCGCCATGGAACAAGCTCGCCTGCTTTTAAAGGGAATGTGAGATGACGCTCTGATTGCGTTTGATACTTGCGTTTCAGATCATTAAAATAGGTCCCATAATGTACAAATGATTTTTATTTCAAATGTTATTTTGAACTTTATATTTATCAAATAATCCTGAAATGAAAATGTAATCAGAGTTTCCACAAAAACAAGAAGCAACACAACTGTTTTCAACATTGATAATAATAATAATTTTACTTGAGCACCAAATCAGCATTTTAGAATGATTCTTGATTGTGTGACTGAAGACTGGAGTAATATCTGGTGAAAATTCAGCATTGCCATTAATAAATTACATTTTAAAATGTATTACACTTATTGCTGTTAATATATTAATTAAAAGTTTTTAATACATTTTTATATTGTAATAATTTCACATTTAACCTCCAAATTATGTAGAAACAACATAAAGGCAGTATATTTTACATATTTGATCTAACAGGTAGGAAATATACAGAAATGTAATTCAGTTATCAAACACTTCACATTCTTCACTGCATAAATTATGAATTAAATATAGATTAATCCTTATTAAAGCTAAAAAATGTCAGTTAAGAACAGTGAGTGGTTTTCTTTTTGTCTTTTGTTCTTTGATTTACATTAAAGGGTACCTATTATGGAATTTTGAAAATTACCCTTCATGTAGTGTGTAACATAGATCTAAGTGAACGAAAACATCCTGCAAAGTTTTAAATATGAAAGTTCACCGTATACAAAGTTATTGTCTCTCAAAAGTAAGAGTCAACTCTGAGTCGCTGATATGAATTGATAGACGAACGATGCTTTTTCTCTGTCTAGATGACGTCAACTTGACAAGTTATTTGCTAGTTTAGTTAGTTTATTTGTTTAGCACGTTTAGTACAAGTACAGAACAATGCAAGGAGGGAACGAAGCCACTCTAGGCTTGTACAGAGTTCCACTCCTGCTCCTATTAACTCATGAGACATGCATACTAAACATCAAAAAAGAAGAATAGACAAAACTCAAAATAAAAAAACAAACAACAAACGATACAAAGCAAATCTGACAAGAGACATTCTGTGCGCATGAGTGTCCCACAGAGAGGAGATTCACAGACAGGATCCCGGTACAGATTTAAGTTCTTATTTTTGCATCTTATCGCGCTTGAATGGTTTAATAGCTCTTGAATTGATGATAGCGTGATCATATACTGAAGTACGCTAAAGGATGACAGAAATAAAAAGATGCTGTTTTTATTGCATTAAATATTTTTAACACGTTAAACTGAAAAAAAAATATAATTAACACATGTGTTAACAACATAGACAGCCCTAATTACAATAGAAAAAAAGTTTCGTTTTTTTTTTTTTTTTTTACTTTTCTTAAAAAACATTCAATACATTTTAATTATTCCTAACATTTTACTGGAAGTATATACAATTTTGATAATTGGGTCAGTCAATACATCTTTTGTTCAGTGTGTTACATTTAGAAAATAAACTATTCATAATATTGAATAGTACAATATACAATATAGAAAAAAAAGAAGTCTGCTTAGTGTGCTAGCTTTGACAGCCATAATTTTCTTCTTTTTATTTACTTTACTTTTTCAGCAGACCTACGGCCTCCAAATTGAAAAACTTCTCTTAAAGCATTTAGACTGTCAAAAAAAGAACGGATACAGCCTAGTAATAGACCACCGGTTCTTTGAACACAGATAGAACAAACACTGTGCAGCACAGAGTGAGATGTGCACTTTAACACACATGCACACACACACACTCACAGAACAAAACACAAGAATACCTTTTTCCCATGCAAAACAGATTAAGCTTGTTTTTTGTTTTTTAAGTCGTCCTTGAAAACTACACACACTTTCTCTTTTTTTCTCTTGAATGTAGATTTCCTTTTCCTCCTCTTGTTTCTTGCAATCTTTATTATTAGTGAAATTATTCACCGGCGGAGGTGTGTGGTGGCTGAATAAATTTAGCGGAGATCTTGTGCAGATGCTCCTTGCTGGCATACATTTGTGCTCAGTTAACAAAGAGCCAGAGACGCTTAATCCCGCCGGAATACGGCACTCATGTTCTGTTTGAAACCAACATAATTAAAGTCACCCTCTGAAGTAACCTATTTATATAAAGAAAGCTCTCTTACGACCGTCGACTCCTATGAATAACCCGTAGGAGGGCCGCCGGTATAATTACTTCACATTTCTAATTTAGGTGAGGGAATATTTGTTATCAAACCTGGGAAGGGGGAGGGGGGGTATAGGAGTGGATGAAGGGGGAGGAAACTGTATTAGCTTCGAGTGAGAGGACATAACTGGATCTGTGGTCACTTCATGGAGGCTTGGCTGTGGGATTCTTCCCAGTGAGGTCAGGGTTTCCGTTGATACATATACTTAGGTAACTCTGTTTGCTCATCCAATATGTAGATGTAAATAGTCAGAAATCACGCTGGTTTATTGCCAATTATTAATAACACATTTTGTATTTTATCTCCTGAAACGTTCTCATTTTAGTTTGATTTTAATGCGGCAATAATAGTTTTCCCATAATGCTCTGTGGCCCCAGTCCATCTTGATTTACTAATCTTAAGAGAGAAATGGAAGAAAAGTCATATCATGTCCATAAGTCACTGACATCGCTGGCGGAAAACTGTTTGTGAGCAGAGGAGTTGAGCTGTGGCAGTAAACTAGCACACACAGATTGACTTTAGTTGTTTACAGTGGCCCCTGGAACAAGGCTGTGCTACCGGTGCATTCTGGGTAGGTGTGTAAACACGGTTGTGTTTGTGTGTGTGTGCGTTGGGCTGTGTGAGTTTATCATAAAGCACGGCAGCTCTCCAGGTGCATATTAGTGATAAAGAAAGGTGAGGGGCTTTGTTTTTCTTTAACGAGCCGTCACACTCCATCGCCTACACCAAAGGGGTGATGGGTGGACTCTCTGAGACACATACACACAAACACAACCCGGAGAGGCCAGGATTGTGTGTGTACTGCAATGAAGAGGAGTCTTCAGCTGTTTTCAACTCTAAGCTTAAAACATACTTGAGTGTGAAAGTATGCAAATACAAAAATGTTCATTGCAAACACACAGTCCCTTTGTACATATTTTAAATTGTCGTTCTAAACCTGTAGGATGACTTACTTTTTGTTTTGGTTTATCCCAGTATAACCCTTAAAAGCCTGGCGTATGAAATAACAGTCAGATTTATTGTTTAATTAAAACTTTATTAAACATTTAGACAAAATAGATAAAAAGGATTTTAATATAGTTTGCATGTATGTGTTTTTTGTTGATTATCATATTTTATACATCCGGCTTTTGTGGCTCAGATACCATGATATATGGAATATATATATATGGAGAATATGGAGCTCATACTCTAGAAGGAAAAAAATCTCAATTTTATTCTGATGCCAAAAATAAGATTAAATATATCAAATAGCTTGTAATGTAAATGAAAGACATCTTTATTACAGAATAGTAGACTACATAAAATACATATAAATATTAGGTGTCACTCAGTTCACAGCAAAAAGATGTGTACCATGAACAGGATGTTTTTAGACTTATACCAAACATCCCTTTACATGGTAAAAACATATAAACATTTAAATCAGACAACAAAAGGCTTTTGGAAGTTTGTGTTCAAAAAGGGTTTTCAGCAAAGTTCTTAGAATTTTGCATATCAAATATGGTACTGTATGCTTTAGGGTTAATATGCAGACAATAATAAGCCATTAGTTACTAGCTGACATAAATGCCTGCTGTAGTGATGCCTAAAAATTGAGCTTACGAAGCTAGAAGTGTTTGCTTTCACATAATTGGTTAGCGTATGTTTCTTGTACACTACCGTTCAAAAATTCAGTCAGTAGGATTTTTAAATAAAAAAAGTTAATACTTTTATTCAGCAAGGATATAATAAATTGCAAATCAAAAGTGACAGTCAAGTCGTCTATAATGTTACAAAAGATTGTAGATATAACCACATGCTATTCTTTTGAACTTTCTATTCATCAAAGAATACTGAAAAAGCGAATGAAGGAGATAATAAACTCAAATTCGACTCAAGTTGCACCAAGTCTATAGCAGAGTTTTTTAAAACAAATGCATAGTATTTAGAAACTGACAGCCAAAAGATATGTGGAGAGTTGAGGTTTGACATTCTATAGTTAAGACATTATTTTAAACTTGGAATTATTTTACTTCCTACTTTCCAACTGGTAAAATTGCAGGCAAATCAATCAACCCAGACTTCAGTGAGAACCATCAAGTTGACATAAAATGGCAGTGAATAAAGGGATATTCCATTGGTTATTCTCTTTGGATATGGGAGAATTCCATGTTCCAAGATTTCTATAATTCAGCATAACTAGAACGCTTCAGAAGGGGAACATTTCTTGACGATTCCAACCTCAAACTTCATCTGGAACATGGCATTTCTTGGACTCCAACAAACTACCATGTGATTGCATACATGTAAGTGTAACGGAGGCCAGCTAGTAGTTGCTGTGCGAGTAAACCTCACTCCTCTGATCTCAATAGGCGCTCTAGCAACAGATGCTAGAGGCTACAGTCTTTAGCCTCCTTGTTAGAGCACCTGACTCTCATGCCGGAGACCTGGGTTCGAGGCCCGCTCGGAGCGGGTCGAGTGGGACCCGGGTGGAGGGGTTACATAAGGTAATATTTACTGTTTATTGTGACATCCGCCTAGGCCCCTCAGATTACAGCGTAAATATGTGAGCAAAGAAATGACACGTCTCAGATTCCATCATGCAACATTTTTACCTCCATGCTATTGTGATGCAACAGGCTCAATGACATTTCCTCCGAGGACTGGAGAGAGAAAGAGACAAGTGTGGCTCTTCACATTAATAGTCTTTTAAGCCACTAAATTATTTCTTTTATCTGCGGCACTTAGAGAGACTGAGGGATCTCCTTTATTAAAATGAGCAACGCTTTGAAAGAAAAAAACTTAACAAATACAGACCCACATAATCCCTGATGCGTTTCTCTCTCTTCCCTTTGTCTAGCCTCAGTCATCTCTCTGTTTTCAAGCTTTGTGCTGCCCTGCTCTCCAGGTGTTTGATTTATTTATATATATTTCTGTGTTTTTGACAAAGTGTGTGCGTGCCGTAGAATCCTACCAAAAGAGCTGGTGGTTCAGTGTGTGGGGGGTCCCAACGCTCGAGAGCAATAGCACTTCCAAACCCTTTTGTTGGAGTGTTTAGTGCAGGTCGGTGTAGAAACAGGACCTGTGTATGGAGTGAGATTGTGTGTGTGTGAGAGTGTGAGAGAGAGACAGAGATCGGGCTCCCGCAGGGCGTTGGGGGACCTCATTAAGAATTCTCTCCCATGCAGCCTGGTCCTGGTGAAGCAGTATGAAGATGTGGCTGTAGTCTGGATTGAATCCGCCCACTAGCTCTCTCTGAGAAGTCAATTACCACTTTCATATAGGAGGGAGTTTTATGAGAGAGAGAGCATATGTGTGTTTCTATCACTTTCTATTATTGATTTTGCATAGAATTAGCGTTAATAGTGATACTTTGTTTTTTATGTTGACTATAATAGAATGCAAATTAAGACAAATCAACTAAACAGTCTTTCGGCCTTAATTGCTTTCTATTCACTGCTATCTAAATTTACTTCTTTCTGATTAAATAATTGTTCACTCAAAAATTAAAAAGAATCATTTACTCACGCTCATGTTGCTCCAAATTTGTATGGATTTCTCCTGCGAAACATAAAGGGCCTGTTTACACCTGGTCACTTAGCCTGGTCACAAGCTATCCGATCGTGAAAAAAACAGGTGTAAATGCCCTCCGAAACGCTTTTGAGACAGATTTAAATCCGATCGCTTAAATCACTTTACGAGGTGGTCTGGGCCGCATTCCAGACAAAACTGGACAAGTGTAAATGCATCTGGTTGTTGAAACCACATATGTAAATTTTACTCCTCCCAAAATGTAAAAAATGAAACGTTTGGGAATGTCATAGCCAGAATGATGGCGCTACTCGCAACAGGCATTGCCGCAGATGAATTCCTGTGTTCCTTCTGAATTCTCTTCAGCAAGCCAACTCGCAAACTGCCACAAATAAAACAGAAAGTCGCAGACGCTCAAAACACAATCATCTTCATTAAAAGTAGTGAGACTATAATCTTGCCAGTGATGATGCCACTCTCTCTCCTATTGTGGTCTTTAATCTTGAAATTATAGCTAATGATGAATAAAATGCAGCATATGTTACTTTCGCTGACGTGAACTCCGTTAAATTTGCATAATAGCAAATTTATATGTTTTGCAGAGACACATTTTCTTCTGAAGCTGTACTATAGCTTTATGTGTGAAACAGATAAAACATTTAGTTGACATGAGGGTGAGTAAAGTAAAAGTTCACGTATTATTATTTTAATTATTTATGGTGAAATTGATATTGCCATTAGATCATGACGCTCAATGAGATGTACTGTGATAATAGTGAAGCTCAGCTGAATCAGAAGGGAGTCATTTACATTTGAGAAATAAGCAGAGTGTAACTGCTAAGTATCTTGAGTTGAATGTGTCTAATATATATGTTCTTTAAAGCATAGGGGGCTGATATATTATTTTCAAATGTCAATATACAATAACAGATTTTTGAATACACAGTTTTAGCATATACATATCTTGCTAACTTACTAACCTTCACTAAACAAAATCCAATATTCTGGTATTTCTGCAATCAGTGGTATAAAATAATTAACCATGAATAATTTTATTATTCAAGACATTTCAACATTTTGTCTCTTCAGTAAAAACAACACTTGTTAAAGGGACACATTAAAACAATAAATATGGTTGTTTTCATGTTGAACAACTTTATTTTTTAGAGATTGGGGGGTTAACATTTTAATTCATGTATTATATAAAATAATTGATATTAAAATAATTCTGGACCCCGTGTTTGAGAATCACTGATCTGAAATACTGTGAATATGCGAAAAGTAGGCTATGTAAGATTGTGATAGTCTGCTTCATCTCATCTACTCAGCGCTCATACGGTAGGAGTGACTTTGTATATTTCCTTTAATGAATTGGCCTTTAAAATAGCAACAAAAAAAATATCATGTGCAAATAAATGGTGCTATCAACAAACACAATCCATTCTTAGTGAATTCACCTCATAGAACAGCAGTATGCTGTAAATGTAAAGCATATTATGTGTCATTAGCCTTGCTCATAATTAGCTATTAATCCCTGGTTAGTGTACTGTACACCTGTCCTTACTTTCCCTCTCCCTGTGTGAATCCCTGTGACCTACCCCTAATGGAGAAGGACGACCTGGTGAGCCACCTCGCAAAGGCCAGCAAATGTGGTCGCCTTTCCTTCAAAGGGCAGATCCACGTGTTAACGGAGAGGGAGATCTTCTCTAAATCCCTGCAGCTTTGAGGAACAGCTGCGGGTAGAAGCACAAGGCTCTGTATGAGCTAAGGGGGGTTTACTGTCTTGAGCTGAACCAGAACTGAGAGGTGAAGACAGGGATGGAAAGTTGGACAGTCACATGCTTTGTAATGACAGGAAGAGTCACGGGTGTTTCATGTGTGATTGAATTCTATCTTTGATATGAGGTTTATGTAATGTATTTGGAAGGAGAAGTTGCAAATGAGTTCAGATTAGAGGGTTAGTTTATCTAAACATGAGCATTCTGTCATTTACTCACTCTCATGCTGTTTCAAACCTCTGTATGACTATTTATTTTGTAGAGCACACAAGGAGAAGTTTAGCAAAATGTCAGTGCTGCTCTTTTTTGCTTGAAATCGGAATGAGAATGGTGATTTATACAGTTCAGAAAAGACAGTCCATAAATTATATTAAACTTTTATGACTAAAATGACAGTTTTGTGTGATGAACAGTCCAACATGTAAGTTAAACCAGTTTGCTGTAGATATCAGATCTTAAATATGCTTAATTAAGAAAGAAATTGAGGCAGTGTGAATTTTATTTTGGTCTTTTCATCACACAAAGCTGTTGTATGACTTCAAATAAAGTGCATAAGCCAATCAAACAATGTTTGATGCTCCAAAGGAAATGGCCTGCACTTTTTGCCACAAACATGCAAAGGCTAAAAGCAAAATATTAACTTTATCAAATATGTTAATTTTGGTGAAATATTGCATAATACAGTTTTATGAATGTGAGACTTATTTGATACTTAAGGGGTCATATAATGGTACATGCACTTTTTCAAGTTGATTGTACTGAAATGTGTGTTGGCAGTGCCTGTACACAACCATCATATAATGATAAAAATCTGTTTTTGTTTTAATCTCCTTATATGTTTTTCCCTTTCTCAAATCGAGCCGTTCGACTGTGTGACGTCACACGGTCGGACGCCCCTCCCACGATTGTTGATTGACAGCAGCGTTTCAACACAGACCCGCCCTGAGTGAGCTGTCATCATAGTCCGTCATTGTTGATACACTGGAGCAGAATGGCGTCTAACGGATTGTGGTGTTCTGTTCTTAGGTGTAATAAGAAACACAGCAGTCATTTTGATGTTCCTAATTCCGAACCGCTGAAGACGCAGTGGCTGAGTTTTGTTTTCGAAGGGAATATTTGTTCATGTTTGCACGATTCGCGAATCTTTTCTTTATAAACTTTATAAAGTTTTTAAAGGGTTTATAAACGAGGATTAGCATAAAGCTGGTTTTGCTAAGAAGCTGCTCATGAAAAAAAAATCGGTACCAACTATGCCTGTCCCTGCTGCACCTCCAGAAGAAGTGAGTGTACAATTTTATTAACCTTTATATTAATCTTTGCAAATCGCTTGCACGCTTCAGAAGGTTTACACTCAGGGTACATTACGGCATGTTTTCTATGTACGACGTTCTCAATATATTTCATAATCCCACGTTTATAATGAACAACTTGTTATGGTCATTGTGTCATTACAAAACTAAGAACGTATACATCAGTAAACACATAGCGTACACATTTCACTAATTTACTCTAACGTTACCCTGCCAATACATACAAAGATAGATCAAAGTGACATTATGTTAACCAACCATTCAGAAACGTCCTGTCGAACTTCTTTGCGGCCGTCATCTTGTTCCGGGTCCGACTCCGGTTCAAACTGATACGATTGCACAGATGTGTCCTCAGAGAGAATCCCGCTGCCATTCTTTCTCCAAAATATGCCCTCAACTGTTGTCAAGGTAACACTCCACGTTCGTTGTGTCAAAACGCCTGCAGAACAGAGGGGCGGAGTGAGCGAAGCTCATTATCATTTAAAGGCATATGCACTGAAACGGCGTGCTGAAAACAGAGCTGTTTTTGACCAGGTAAAATGAGTGTTTTCTTACAATACTAATGAGAATTTTAATAAAAGTATATTACAAACTTTTAATTTAGACACTAAAGAATTAAATTAACTTGTATGAAAATGGCATTATTTGACCCCTTTAAACATTTTCTAATATCACCCAGAAAATCGCAGAAATGAAAGAAAGTATGTCATTTCTGTGCCTCTATGGGGCCAAACAAAACAATAAGTATGTTTGCAATTCTCTTTAGTCCCAGTTGTGGCGCAAAAATTACTTTTTTTAATCCAGATGATATGTAGTATTATTTTCTATTCATATTGGTGCCTCAAAATAATAACACTGGATGGCAATGACAAACTCAAGCAACCAGACTCTTGAAATCTTATGGTAAATAAAACACCCAGCCCGCAGTGTGGTGCTGAGCAGCTTTGGCATGATGAGAGTGATGTGGTTAAACAGGCCATGCTGATGTGATGGCAGCTCTCCATTCAGAACAGGGCCTGAGAGGCCAAGGCCACAGCCTGGCTGAGCAGAGGCACTTTCAATAGGAATATTTAATTAGTCCACCATCATTTCAATCATTTTTTTTTTTTTTTTACTTTAATATTTTTTCATTTAGCACCATATATTAAAAAAAAAAAAAAAAATATATATATATATATATATATATATATATATATATATATATATATAGCCTATATTATATATATACACTATATTACCCCTCCAAATCATTGAATTCAGGTGTTCAAATCACTTCCATGGCCACAGTATTTGTATAAAATCAAGCACCTAGACATGCAGACTGCTTCTACAAACATTTGGAAAGAATGGGTCGCTCTCAGGAGCTCTGTGAATTCAAGTGTGGTACCATGATATGTTGCCACCTGTGCGATAAGTCCACACTAGAAATTTCCTCACTACTAAATATTCCACGGTCAACTGTTAGTGGTATTATAACAAAGTGGAAGCAATTGGTAACAAAAGAATCTCAGCCACTAAGTGGTAGTGGTAGAAAATCACAGAGCGGGGTCAGCGCATGCTGAGTGCGCAGAAGTCAGCAACTTTCTGCAGAGTCAATAGCTACAGACTTCGTGTGGCCTTCAGATTAGCACAAGAACAATGCGTAGAGAGCTTCATGGAATGGGTATCCATGGCCGAGCAGCTGCATCAAAGCCTTACATCACCAAGTGCAATGCAAAGTGTTGGATGCAGTGGTGTAAACAAAGTACGCCACCACTGGACTCTAGAACAGTGGAGACGTATTCTCTGGAGTGACGAATCACGCTTCCCTGTCAGGCAATCCGATAGACGGGTCTGGGTTTGGTGGTTGCCAGAAGAACGGTACTTGCCTGACTGTATTGTGCCAAGTGTAAAGTTTGGTGTGGGGTTGTTTTTCAGGGTTGGGCTTACCTCTTAGTTCCAGTGAAAGGAACTCTTAATGCTCCAGCATACCAAGAATTTTGACAATTTCATGCTCCCATCTTTGTGGAAACAGTTTGGGGATGCCCCAACATGATTGCTCACCAGTGCACAAAGTAAGGTCCATGAAGACATGGATGAGCGAGTTTGGTGTGGTGGAACTTGACTGGCCTGCACAGTCCTGACCTTAACCAATAGAACACCTTTGGGATGAATTAGAGCGGATACTGCGAGCCAGCCCTTCTTGTCCAACATTAGTGCCTGACCTCACAAATGCATTTCTAGAAAAATGGTCCAAAATTCCCATAAACACCTAGCCTGGCTAACGTCAGACCTCGTCTTATTGAGACGTGGGTCTGGGAACCACGTGTTCTTTTTCTCGTATTTGAGGCGTGGTTTACAAATGCCCAGAGCCGTTTGTTGGGTGCTACGAATGTCTATTAAATGCACCTGTACGTAACTCATAGCCAATCATTTCAATTATACCAAATGACGTATGTAGAGCGACAGAAATTAGACGAGGAAGAAGACGATGGGTCAGAGATTTATGTGTACACAATGGCGTGTATCTATGGCTGCATTGAAGGTAACTTCACTTCTGCTGCCATGTTGGATCCATAGGTAGAAACAAATTGCTTCGGTGTGTCGCATAGACGTTGTCATCATCTTGCTGCTCCCTCTCCCGTTCTGTGATTGGTCCCCTCGCTGAGGCGAAAATCTGGTCCATGGAATCCAGGCTGCCTAGCAGCGTGAATAAAATGCGTGCAAGGCAGCATGGGGAAACCCAGGCTAATAAACACCCCTAAACCTTTTACATTTAAAGTTTGGGTAGGTAATTTTCGGAGAGGCTAGCAATAGCGAGCTAACTTTAAAAACATTAAATCCCACCCCCTTCATTCAGAGTACTCTACAAAGCCACTTTAATTACTTTATAAAATTTCTGTACCTAATCCAACTAATCTGATCTATCTGAAAAACCTGAAAGCACTGTTTATTTAACTTTAATAGTGTTATTTATATTTTATATCATATCTCGACTCGAGCTTCAATGTGTCCGTAGAGGGTTTTTATATATATATATATATATATATATATATATATATATATATATATATATATATATATATATATATATTTAAATGCAGCCTTAGAATCAGTGGCAGGAACACAGCGTGGTTCATGCAGGTGCTCGATGCACACATATAACCCTCTGAGACAGCAGTATTTTGTGCTCATGTTTACTCAAGCTTATCTTACATTGAAGAAAAAAAAAATGTGTGCAGGAATGACAACCATTTCATGCACTCTACTGTCTCTATATCTGGTCAAAGTATATCAGTTATATGCTGGTCATGTATTTGAAAGTAAACGTGATCCCAGCAGACCTGGAGAATGACGGAGGGTGTCTTAATTGTAACCATAGATAAGAATAAGACAGGTCTTGATCATTTTCAGACATGGTGAACTGCAAATACCATCAGTTAAAAGGTACTTTAATGGGCTAATGTGTATCGCATATCAGAGCTCTGGTTATCTGTTCTGGATTTTTATATTTATTTGCGGTTTATTTAGGGCGTCCTGCGTGTAGTCAGACTGCTAAAGAAATTCAAGAGGAGAGAGAAGAGGGTGGAAACAGGAAACAGCAGTGGCCAAATCAAAGAGAGGTTAGCAAATGCTGCACATTGGGCTTGCCGCTGTCCCTGGAGCCCCCGCTAGCCTGTCATCACCCTGCCAAGCAGGGGGGCTTTGAAATTGGCACTTTCCTTCATGTGACAATTGTACCTGCTGATAGACCATTAGATTACTTAGATATTCACTGATTCGCTACCATATTAACCTTGTGTTGCTTTCCCCTTCATAACAGTTGTTTCATAGGGCAGTTTTACTCACCCACTCAAGTCTTTTGAAAGTGGTGCCGTAGCAGTTATTTAAACCAACCTTGGCCATGGAATTGACGCGTGTGTGCGGCGTGCGTGTGTCTGTGTGTGTGCGTGTGTGTGTGGTGTGTGTGTGTGTGTGTGTGTGTGTGTGTGTGTGTGTGTGTGTGTGTGTGTGTGTGTGTGTGTGTGTGTGTGTGTGTTGTGTTGTGTCTGTGTCTGTGTCTGTGTGTGTCTGTGTGTGTCTGTGTGTGTGTGTGTGTGGTCATGTTTTTGTGATATATGAGGACACAAATGTGTATAATGACATGGGTATTACACTGGTATTACAACTTCCACGTGATATATGAGGACATTGTCTGAGTCCTCATATTTCAAATTGCTTAAAAAAACAATGTTTTTTTTTAAATTTAAAAATCCAGCATGTCTCCTGTAAGGTGTAGGTTTAGGGACAGGGCAGTGTAGGGGGATAGAATATATAGTTTGTCCAGTATAAAAGTCATTACACCTATGGAATGTCCTCATATATCACAAAAACACAGCTGTGTGTGTGTGTGTGTGTGTGTGTGTGTGTGTGTGTGTGTGTGTGTGTGTGTGTGTGTGTGTGTGTGTGTGTGTGTGTGTGTGTGTGTGTGTGTGTGTGTGTGTGTGTGTGTGTGTGTGTGTGTGTGTGTGTGTGTGTGTGTGTGTGTGTGTATGTAAGTGTGTGTATGTATAGTGTGTGATCAGTGTGTGTGTGGGGAGTGAAAGAAAGGGGTTTGACAACATTGTCTCATTACACTTGAAATAAAATGTATATTTGAAACATCATATAGCTTTTTTAAGTTAATTTGGTGAAATTAAATTCATATTACAACTGAAAGGGACCTACAGGTTATTGATATCTGTAATTTATATTCCATAAATATGTATTAATCAGATTTGTTGCTTAAACATTTCCATTGTTAAGAAATATTTGATGGCTAAAACAAATTCCTATATTGTATTTATTTGAAATTGATATTTTTGTAATAAATTATAGTATATATATTTTTTTGAGTTTGATTATATAAGGTTTGACTTAAAATGGCAAAATTAAGGGAAAATCAGTCTAAAATTTACAATTTATTTTATTTATTATTTGACTTTAATATAATCTAGTACAGTTAATATAATCATAATATTAGTAGAATTCCATATTGTTTCAATGCATTTAAATTAATATTTTCCCATCTTAATTCTGAGCCCTAAAATATTCCTTCATGTACTTGTATGACAAGGCAATTCAGACCACAGTGGCAGCCATAAATATATCCATTCTGTGACAGCGCTGAGGTAAAACAACAGAGGACAAACACACATACACACAGATGAGCCTCTCCACTCATCAGACAAACCGCACATGCACGCACACACACACACACACACAGTCACACACGCTGACCACCGCACAGCCAGTAGCTCCCTCTGTTGACCACTGCTGAACTGCAGACTAAAGGGCTCTCCCGGCACACAGCTGCCAACCTGCCTTTGTGTCCCCATCAAGACGCAATACAAGAGCACTGCAGCACTCTCATATGACAGGCACAAACACACACACTTTTCAGTCTATTTTCTCTTGCGAGGGAGATTGAGTTTTTTGAATTTGAGGAAGCAGAAGCAGATATTAGAAGAATCATTTTTCGATTTGAAGCTTTGCTTGATAACAGCACGTTTAGGAATCTATGCAAGTGTAAGTTGTCACGTGGTGACTTAAACGGTGCTTCCACATTTTCCATGTCTATCACACAAATACACAATCAGTCAGACATAATTCATCAAAAAAAAATGTAAAAACACAAGATATATATGTAATACTTAATAAAGTATAAAGTAAAGATAAAAAGAAAAAGAATAATATAAAAATTTAAGTTATCATATTTTGTATATATATGTGTGTGTTATTACATATTACTCTCTTTTTAAATGAACATGAATATAAAAACATTAGATTTATGCTGCGTTTTTTTGTTTGTAGTACAGTTCTGTGCTCAGCTCGAAAGCTTTCACTCTGAGACGCCCTGTACTGACCCGAGTGGCTACAAATAAGCATCCTGCCTCTTGAATTTATTACAGCCCAATTTTTGACAAGTTGATTTTAAACAACTCCAGCGGCGGGCGCATTGACTGTATGCTCGGCGGCTGGTCGGCTGACATGTGACCTAAGTGAACTTGCCCTCCCCTATTGACTGCCGTGATTGATGCTCTGCCAAGCTAGCCCTGATAATTCTTAGCCACATGTCAACAGCCAGTGACCAAAAGGGTCATCCCTGTCTTTAACATTTCACACACACAAATAAAAAACACACACATGCTCTCACGCCCACATACACACGCACAAACACTTACAAAAGCCAGACTGGATTCTTTTCATTTCCTTTTTGAGACTTTGCACAGCCGTCCTTGCTAGCGCCTAATGCGTTTTGTTTTTACATCTCAGAGCTCGTCTTTCAATCTGCCGGCTTGTGAATTGAATGCTCGTCCGTCTCTTGTGGCAGAACGGGATTCGGTTTGAAAGCGAGACGTGGCTCGTTGTAAAACACACACCGTCGGAACAATGGATGCAGAGGCGGTGTGCTAAAACTGCTAATGAAAAAGATGGGCAGCTATTGACACGTATCGACAGCCGCTTCAATCAGCGCCGACTAGTCGTGCATACTTAAGTTCAAATGTATTCAGCGGGGCAGCAGGGATTAAAGGCTGTTAATGGCAGTGTGTAGTAGCGAAGCCAGGCTCGATTCTGAATAACTTTATGGTGCTAAGAGCGCATTGTTGTCATGCTCAAACTTAATGTTGTTAGCATCTCGCTATCAAAGTCAGATTTACCAAAATGTGTGTTGTATGTTGAGGGGGTGACAGAAGTCTGGAGTGATGATTTGGGTCTTTCCAGCCCCACGTGGCCTGCGTTTGGGGGAATGGCTGTCCATTCAGCACAGATATGGAAATGTGACCTAAAGGGGGGTTTGTCAAAAGCAGCCGGGCCACTGTAATTTAATCAATACGTCCGGACACAACACTGCACCCCTGCTGTGAAGCCCAAATGAAAAAAGAACATCGCCACTACACAAAAAAAAAAACTTTGTCTGCTAGTATGAACATTTGCTTTGCTTTGATTCAGGTTTTATTCACTTTAACCTTTTTCTCTACATGCTTTTAAAGCAAGACCATACATTTTTAATGTGGCCATCTATTTGATTTCCTCTTTTTTCTTTTTGACAGTCTCAGTGTGCATCTTAGTTCCTCAAGTATGAGCAGATAATTTTGTCGGTTAGCTCCTGCGCTCAGCATTTGATCTACGTGGAACTCAATATGAGGAATGTTTGTTGGTCTCATGGGACCCGAGTGAACACAGGTATCCCTCCTATCTGCATTCAAACATTACGGCAGTTCCCGTTCCCCTCTCCACTTCATTTCCGTTTGTCACAGTGCAATTAAAACAGTTTCAAATGGCAGTCGGCTGCCTGTCGTTAACACACAGCGCTTTGAAACCGCTGCTTTAGTATTTTTTAATCATGTGCCTTGTTTTTGTGGTGCAAAGATAGCAGAGACTGTACATTGTTTAAAAGCAGACAGATGAATAAATTAAGCAAATGTAACTTTCGAAGTGCGAGTGTGTGTGTGTGCGCACGCTGGCCGGCCGAAAACAGTAGAGTGTTATTTCGAAACTCCTTTGTTAGACCCAGAGCGTCCTTCAGCAATGGCAGGAGACTCCCATGTAATAAAAATAATCTTCTTGGAGTCTTTTACATTTCTCTGGAAACAAAGCTATGCGATTCTGATCGTTCAAACGCATTCCTTTTTCTTTTTCCTGCCCATCTGTTATTCAAAGGGAAAAGCCTGAATTTCACTCAGTTGTGTCTATATGTGCCATATCAAGCTTTTTCTTTCTTTGTGCAGTTTAGAAGTAGATCTTATTTCCCCGAAAGATATTAGTTTCCAGTGATGTGTGCGTTGCATTGATCTGCGCCTCTTTATTGTTGATGTGCATCTCTCATTCGATATATCTACACAACGCACCTGCTGCCTACCTGAGCCTTAATAGATGTTTGTACAAATGTTTTTTTTTTTAATATGGTTATTATTTTTTAAGTTATTTTTTTTTTCAAATATAGATGTTTTATGAATATGTTTTAAGCAATGAAATGACTATGACTACTGAAATGTAAATATTAATGAACATAATAATAATACATTTTTAGAATGATAAAGATTGTTTAAAAATAGCAAAGATAAACAGCTACATACAAATATTATTTCTTCATTAAATATTTTCTTTGTTTTAAGTCAGTACCGGATTTATTTATTTAATTTATAATTTGTTAAAAGTTTGACTGCAAGTGAATACATTTTTTAAATCATTTTTTATTATAAGGATTGTTGAAATGTTGAAAAAAAAAAACTGGAGAAAAGGATAAATTACTTCATTTTTATTAACAGAATTAAACTGTTAATATAAATCAAGTCAATCAAAGAAATCTAGTTTTGTATGTGAGGTCCTGGGAACAGGTTTAGTTCAGTTTCACAGACCCAAGGCAAGCATTTTAAATAGATGTCTGCCTCCAAAATCCCCACAAGTTTGAAATATGAAAGACGGTCAGATGCAATTTCTGTGGCGGCGTGGTGGGGCAGGCACAATGGTTTGTGGGCCGGTGCGGCACCTGAATTTTCTTATCAGTGGGGAATTGCGGTGTGCTGAGATGCCAGCAATATCTTCCCTGCTGCTGCTGGAAATGCAGCGAGCCGGTGACACACACGTAAACATAGACACGTACTTGCGAACCGCGCGTGCCGGCAGTCTGGATGCCCCGCAAATGTGGCTCAATCATTCTAGAACAAAGGGGTGCCTTTGATCTTTCCTCGCTGTATCTGTCAGTGATGTGGTCACGGTAGCGTGTGTCCACTCCCTCACTTCCACATTTGCTCTGATGGGCCGCTGTTATGATGTTGCAGTGGATTGCTACGGGTTTAAGGACTGTATTGTTTCCAATTTCCCTGTTTCCACTTGCTTAAAGTGCACAACAGTATTCGCAACCCGAAAACAAAAAGAAAATTGTTCTTATAGCAGAACAAACAGTACTTTTAAATTCAAACTCACTGATTGTTTATAAAGCATACATTTTTTTAATGTTCTCCGTGCAGGTGGAAGGAAGAAACTAACAACGGGCGGATGCAAAGCGAACGGCAAGCGGCTTCATTCACAATGTTTTGTATCAACAAAGTGAGCAGTTTTATCTCCGCACTTGACAGCGCGAGCCGATAAGCATTGCTGAGGGAGAGAAGCGGGCTGCTTCTTTAAACCCTCTCTCACCCCCACTTTCCCTCTCATTACACCACTCCCCCTCCTCCTCCTCTCTCTCTCTCTCTCTCTCTCTCTCTCTCTCTCTCTCTCTCTCCTTCTCTCTCTCTCCTCGCTCGCTCTTTGTCTTTCCCCTCCCCTCTCTCTCTGCTCCGTCTCTCTGTGGGCGCAGACACTACCTTGTCTCACTCCAATTGGCTGGGAAGCCACCAATCTGGCATCCGGGAGGGCCGGGGGACTGCATATGCAAAGCCCTGCTTCATATTAATGAGCAGCAATCGTGGCTTTAAGTCCTTGATTAGAAGAGTGCAAGAGCTTTTGGTCCCAACTGGCTGTGCCTATAGGCTGTCACCGGGAGAACGGTCCTGTTAATTGCACTGCTCAGTCACGGAAGGGAGAAAGAAGAGGAGGAGGTACAGAGAGAGAGAGAGAGAGAGAGAGAGAAAGAGGAGCGGAGACAGAGAAGCCAGAGTGAGAGAGAGAAAACTTTAATTTATAGAAGAGGTTTGCTCAAACGATGATCGCAGAGCGCACATGGATTCGGTAGAACTTTCGCTCCCTGAGTGTTTTTCCCTGCACTCCGATCAACAGTAGGTACATTTTCATTCCTTGTACTTCTACTTATAGTCATGTATCTGGCTAGACTGTTTGTTTTGTCTGTAGTTCCTGTCCTAGCAGTGTGTTTGTGTTTGTTTGTTTGTTTGTTTGTGTGTTTATGTGTGCATGTGGTCACCGTAGTCCTCCTTGTCAAGGTTGTTTTTGCTGTCAGGTAGCGTCTGGAGCTGTGAGTGCGTACTTGCGTCGTGCCGGTAGCTGACGGCTTATCCACTATTACAGCAATCTGTGTCCGCTTTGACAGGACAGAGAGTGTTTTGTGTAAATCATTAGGAGTGTGTGGTGGAAAACAACATGAGAGAGAGTGTAGAGGGAGGAGGGGAAGACCAAAGCCATGGGATGGAATGGAGAAAACGGTCTTAGGTGGCTTGCATCGCAGCCCGGCCGCACAGCATGTGGCCCGCTAAATGTATTAAAGACGGTGTGCTGGATCAGAGAGAGAGAGAGAGAGAAAGGGAAGGAGGGAGGGATTGAGTGCGCGGGGCACGAGCGGACGGTCCAGGAGCCGGTACAGAGAACAGCTCCTTAGCTCCATATTTATCTTTGTCCCACTCCCTTCTGTCAGCACAGAGCGAGGAAATGTGAATACACTGATTTAGATGTCAAGCACTGTGCTGACGGTTTTATTCTAGACTTTTATTCTGTTCTAAATACCAGCTATTTTATTTAGTTATTTGGCTAAAACATGCTTATATAAAATCATCTGAGAAAAAAGCTACAAATTCTATATTTTATGTGAGACAGTTAAAACAACATGCATAGTGGGTCTTGAAAAAAATATAAATTTCATAAAACATTTTTTTTTTTAAATCGATTTAAAAATAAAACTTTTATAGACATTTAAATCATGTCTGCTCGTAAAAAAAGATGCATTATTTCGTCAATCTTTGCGTTCTGAATCTGACAAAATAGTGATGTAGCAGAACAAGTGCATGACAAGTTTGATTAAAGAAACAACAGAACTATTAACCTCTGCCCTGTGCTGCATATGAATACTGATAAGAAAAATAGGCTGTGAACTGACAACACCTACAGGATGAAGAAAAGAAGAAAAAAAAAGATAGAGACTGAGAAGGGTCAGAAAGATGACAAACAGGTAACCATCCTGGTACTCCTAAACCTTCAGCCACCGTCCTGCAAAGTACAACACACCAGCAGCTCAACTTCTTCCTGAACGCTTGTGCGATTTATAAACACACCTGAAGAACATATGTTAGCGTAGTTGTGAAAGTCAATTTATTTAGGGAAGTTTGAGATTTGAAATATCCTAAGTTGCTGGAATGACAGCAGTCGTGTGGATGTGCTGGCACACACCCTGCACAGGATCATTAGATTGACTGGATTATTCAGACTCATGAAAGGAAATTCGGAGATAAGAGTGTCGGTTCCTCACAGCCTTTTAGCCATTTGGCGCTCACATCGCTGTTTGATCTTTATTTTAACACAAATTGACTACTGAGATTCTAATTAGTATATTAATGATTGTAATAACAACAAGTGCTGGTTTAGCTATTATCATAATTACAGACTCTAACCGTCTGCATGTACATTTACATCTGCACGCTCATTTTAATATTTACATTCACAGTTGGAGATATTATGGAGCGTGCTTTTTTGGATTATCTTAATTATGATGGTAACGTTTATATCTTTAGAAATGTGTTTTTTATTAAATAATATAATTACTATTGCTATTATTATTATTTACATATTAGTTTATCAAATTATTTTGGATTTCTAAATGTTAATTGTTTGTTTTATTTTTTTTATATAATTTTTGTAAACGTTTGTTTTTTAAACAAAAAATATATTTTAATAAATTTAAATTTGTTTTATACACTATATAATTTGTTTTTAAAATGACAGTTTTTCCACATACGTGGTGTACAACTTTGATTGTTCAGCGTGTTTTCAGTTTTGTTAAAGGAATGAAGACATTTATAAGACTTCCAAATTTACGTGAAGAAAATCATGAAGCTTCTCAAAAGATTGTCATAAAATTACATGCATGCTTTTTATAATTATTCACATTTGAATTTTTACTCAAAACCTTTAGTACATTTTTGGAATGTACATATATCAAAAAAAGAAAAACATTTTGAAGCAAAAAGGAGAGGAAGGAAATTACATCAAAGCTTAATGCTTGACATTTTTTAATTTCACCGGAAGCAAGCAGTCAGCTTTTTAAAGGCAATGGAGTGTGAATGTCCACTGGAAGTGCGGGTGTCATGTGTGTAAAATCACTGCTGGCCTGCAGTGGGCTGAATAGTTCAGCTCAGAATCGTGCAGAAGGTGTCTGAGCGTTCACTCATGCATGTTCAACCTTTTGTCGCTTTTGCGGATGATTTTAAAACACCAAACCCCCCCTTTGGTTCTTGAAGAAAACTTAATTTTGCGTTTTCTTTTCCTTCACCCGTCCTACTCACTCTCCTCTCTCTACTCCTCTCTCTCTCTCTCTCTCTCTCTCTCTCTCTCTCTCTCTCTCTCTCTCTCTCTCTCTCTCTCTCTCTCTCTCTCTCTCTCCTCTCTCTCTCTCTCTCTCTCTCTCTCTCTCTCTCTCTCTCTCTCTTCCCTCTCTCCCTCTCTCGTATGAGAGGCGAATGAAACCCCAGAGGCTGGGATCAGCAGGAATAAAGAGAGATTGTGTAAATTAAATTCCATTTAATCTCCTTATAAAATCATTTACTTAATTCATCTGTCAAATGATGTCAATTATGCACAGCGCATGATTTATTTATTCTGCATGTGTGGTGTGTGTGTGTGTGTGTGTGCAGGGAGGCCTTTGTTGCCGTTCAGCCCTGATTTGGCTCCATCCCTTTCCCCTGTGTGAGAGGTGTCGTGGCTCGTCCTGCATGTCTTTCTCTTTCCGTGGCCCCTTGTCGATTACTGTCTGGACACTCTTTGTCTTTACGCTGTCCTGCTTATTGGAGACAGAGCATTGCCACTTCCCCTTATTTGAAGGGGTCTGAGGCATTCCAAGGGTAATTAACTCCAGTTAAAAGAGAGCCCCCCTCCCTCCCGGCCCCTCCAGCGGCCTGTCATTCAGGAGAAAAGAGAGGCCGGAGGGGGGGCTGTAGGGAAAAAAGGGAAGCTATATTTTTGCCCTTTTGTTGAAAAGTGCAATAAGTGGCCCGTCGGACGGACGCACACACTCGTGTGAAACGGTCGCACGCAGGTGCCGTGCACATGAAAACACACGGCCGGCCGTGCGCGCAGGAGCCTGATGATGCAGTTGTCAATTTGTGTGATTTATGCATCAATCCATCAGGATTTTCCGAATGCAGTGCGGCAATTGTTTTTTACGAGAAGTTGAATAAGGGTTTTAACAGGGCCCACGCCAGCTGAGACTCGCTCGTGTGCGTCAAAAAACGACCCACTGCCATTAGCGATTAGACCCCTGCATTCGTGCTTTAGTCTTTTCTTTAAATGCAATTCTTAGACCTTCATTTCCCCTTTGCTCCTGTCTTTATTTTGCGAATGATTCGGCCTGCTGCGTGCCAGAGAGTGGCAGAGCAGGCGCGGGCCGGCTGAGAGCCTGTAGGATACGGTTACAGCAGGTCAATAGGGAGTGTGGTCACTCCAGAAGCAGGAGGGTCCACAAGGGCTAGATAAGGGTGTAAAAATAGTGCTTTTAGCCACTGCGTTTTCCACCGGCTCCCAGCAGACTCACCGTTTGTCTCTCGGCATGCGGATAGCTTTTCTGATTCTGTTTTTTCTTCCTGTTTAGTTATTTCTCACCAGAAGATGCATTACAACAAATGAATGTGTCTTTTGTGTGGTGTTTTGTATGTAAAAAATATAATATTATAAAATTATTTTAGAAGTAGATTAGGACAGTATATAAGTGATAGGAGAACATGATAGATGAAAACCAGAATGGCAATTGTTATGGTACAGTGATACGAGCATTTGTCTGTTTATGATCATGTGTATAGACATAGGTGTGAAAGTACAGGATGTTAGAAATTCCAGATGGGTAAAGTTTTTCCAGCTCTAGTGGTGTAGATCCAGACTGATTTTTGAATCTCTTTTAGCTCCATTGGTCTTCAATGAAATTGTGAAATTGTGGTGTTCTTGTAGCAGAGAAAGGGAAATGAATCGCCCAGCTGGGTGACGGATGACAGTGAAATATTTCTCTGCGCTTTCTCCTGTCATACATCACGTGTGTGCGTGTGCGTGTGTGTGTGTGTGTGTCTGTGTGTGTGTGTCTGTGTGTGTGTGTGTGTGTGTGTGTGTGTGTGTGTGTGTGTGTGTGTGTGTGTGTGTGTGTGTGTGTGTGTGTGTGCGTGTGCGTGTGTGTGCATGTGCGTGTGCGTGAGTGTGTGTGTGTGATGAGATCAGTATGATGCGTACCGTGTAAGGCCTGACTCCATGCAGTCAGCTGTGGAGTGTTTCTGGAGGCTGTTCTGGACTGTAACATCTCTTTGAATCGCTGAACTTCAGCACTGTTCGGATACTTAAATCATTTTATTTCCTATCTCATTTTTTGCATCGCATTGAATTATTTTACTGCATTAATTCAGTCAGGATATTTGGAAAAGGTGATTTTTCAAAATGTCGCAGACATATGTATTCATATCTATATGCTCACCCTCAGGCCAATTTTTCCCACAAATAAATCAGAATGATGAAATCCTTAGAGAAATTTGCTTCATTAGAAATTCAAATGCCGCTAATTCAAGCCTATCTATGTCATTTTTTCAGCATATTTATGTGCATTATCTTTCTGCGTTTGCTTAACATGACTTTTTAAAACCTGTTCAAACGTGTCCCTTGGAAACAGAAGCTATTGTTTATTTTTCATCTAGAATGCGAAAATGCTTGTCTGAGTTAATTCAAACCAGTGTTATTTCGCACTGCTGTAGATTATCAAAGCGATCCATGATAGGAGGCTTCTGAACAAATCTGCTTATGTGCGGTAATTTTTCCAGACAGGGTATGTATGTACCTGACTGCGGCCTGTGGCACTTTTTTTAAACTCAGGGTTAGATGTGCAGTTGCATCATGTATGTGCCAGTGTCAAAGCAACATTTTTTGGCGTACTTTGCGGGATGTAAGAGCAGATCTGTCTATGTTTGTGTGAAGTGTCAGACGGGTGTATTTGCGCTTCATAGCTCCGTTCTCGTCTGCTCCCAGCCCCTGTTGCGCGGCGAACGGCTGCATTCCCGTAGAGATCCGCATGCTTCCAGGCTGGAGCGCCCACACGCGCTCCGTCATATTAAAGCTGACAGTCCATCTGCTGCGTGGCCGTCCACGCTGCCTGTGCTGCCCCTGCGTGCGAGGCCCGCATATAATTCCACCTGTCCCGTTCTTCAGCCTTCAACCCCCAAAGGTTAAATCACGTGCTCGTCGACGTACAATAACAAGAATCCCTGCTGACGCGGTTTAAAGCCACCACCAACGGCATCTGTGGCATGATAGTGCTAGTTGTGTGGCATTTAATAGCTAAACATTTTACTAAAGAAATGATTTGTTTTTGTTTGTAAGCATGTGTAAATGTTTATTGTGCATGTGTGTTTTAGCTGTTTGGAGGAACGTCTTGTACCAGGTGATAGTAGGATATGAGTAACCAGCCTAGGTTAGCTGTCAGGAAGGAGTGGAGGGAGAGAGAGATATAGGCATGGCATTTACCATGCATGGGGTGGCCGTTCCTGCATAAGAAAGAATGGCACCTGTCTAATCAATCAGACCCCCACTATTCACAGATGGAATAGCAACACATGAGTGAGTCACAGAGCATGGCTGCAACACAGACACGCAGACACACACACACACTCTTGGCTTAATTCAGCTCATTGTCCTGCGTGTTAATCCTTGTCCGCATGGATGCAGTACTTAGGCGTTTTGACAGTAGCGTGAAATGGGCTCAGGTAGATCCCTATAGATTCATTCTCTCCTCTAGACGCGCCTGTTTCTCCCACTGATCTGAAGTGACACTTCATTTTCGTTCTTACTCTTGGTTTCATTGTTTACCTTCCTGCTATTTCTGAAAATTATCTTTTAGTTCTTACTGAAATTTTATAATAATAATATATTCAATTAATAAGAATTTTATTATTATTATTAATAAAATAATACGAAATAAAAGGAAATATTAATATGTGAATTCATTTGAATCAAAGCTGAGGTAATTCAGTGTAAGCTGCATAATATTGATCTGCTTTCACTGTGACTTTGTTGTGAGATTATCAGACAATGTCAATTCTTTTTTTGTGTTTATTATTATTAAGTCTGCCTTTATTTTATTATTTTTTATTTTCTCATTTCTTTTCTTTTTTTCCCTTATTTTATATATTTTTTTTTTAAATGTTAGTAAAGACGCAAGTAAATGATTAATGGGATATGCTGTAAATGTTTTTACAAATTTAAGGAAACATTTTGACTGTGCTCAACAATCCAGCAATCCCTAATTAATTTCCATATATTTGAATGAACTATTTTACTGTATATACTCAGAGGCCACAATTACCATGTTATTTACATAGTTCTGTCACATATGCTGTTTTGAAATATCAGCTGTACTTTAGCATTCAAGATGAAATAGATATTTTTGTTTTCTGGAAGTGTTCAGAGAATGACTGAGATAAATGTGTGTGTTTGTATATGTACGTGTATGTGCATGTCTTACTGTGCATGTTTTTCATGTGTTGTGTTGTTTACTTTAATTTAAACAATTAAGATGATCTCTTATTCTTCTAAAGAGATTTTATATTCTTGAAATGCATGTAAATATGCTTAGAAAATGTATTTACTGTATTGTTAATGTACTATTTTACATGCAAACCTTCCTTTCTGATTTCTTTTCAGATGTTTAATATTGTGCCACTAAAGTCAAAGAGTTTATTGGCTTTTGATGTAATTTTCATCCTCGTCTGCTGCTGATGTGTCCTGTTATATACAGCATGGCCTGTCGGGAATAAAAAAAAAAAAAAATAGCACACTGCTTTAGAAAGCATCCCAGTAGTTAATGACAGATATTTAATGCCGCTGGCATTAGGAGTGCAGTAGTGTGTTTGTGTGTAAAGTCACGTTAAAAAGAGTTGAGAGAAACAGGAGTGTATCAGGCCGTGTGGCGTGTGTGATGTGGGGCTTATCGATTCCGCCGCTCACTCGCCCAGAACTAAAGCCAACACATTACGTGTGTGTGTGTGCGTTGCTTTTTTTCCACTAAGCTCTGACTGGCTCTTCAGCCTCACTCACACACACACACTGTTCTGCCCACTGTTTATGAGGTAAACACACACTCTTAAGTGCACCTCTCCAGAATTAACTCTCAAATTAGCAAGGATTGTGACAAAATGATTTGACAATCACTGTTGTTTATTAGCAACAACCTATTTTCTGAAATAATCAAACGGCGCCTGAAGTTTATGCATTTTTTTGTGGTTTTCATGTACTCTAAATAGGATTTAGTTACTGAGAAATTGATTAGGCTTCTAATTCCAAGAAATACTAAAACTACAATGCAAAAAAAGAGATACAATTCAAACTTTATACTTTAAGATGAAAGTGCAAGATTTTTTGAAGAAAGATCTTCATGGCTGCATTCTCTCAGACAGCCGCTGAAGCACAGCATTAGTTGAGTGATTAGTTTCATCAGTCCGAGTGTGGGGACAGTTGGGGGTTGTGCAGCTCTAATGACATTGAACGTGTTTGCTGAGTTGGAACGGAGAAGGAGAATTAGGGGCCTCCTCTGTTAATTAGAGAGTGTGGCAGACTCATACACTCAACCGCACTGCCTGTGGCTCATACCACTTCACTTCCTTTACTTTTATCGTACAAAATCTTCAAAAATTAGAGTTTCAGAAATGTTCACCTTTGATGGAAAGCTAGTTGATTTAGCTGAGAACTTGAAGTGTGTGTTAATGTGAACAGGTGTTTTTCTTAGGTACTTTTGTTGCCTCAATTAATTTCCATAAGTTTGTTTAAAGATTTTGCTGTACTAACACACAGGCGAGGGGTTATTTACATACAGTAAGTCTGCAACAGACACTCCTAAAACATGTGCCCAGTCTTTTGTTTTCTTGTGAGGCGTCTTGGAGTGTTTCCTATGTATTTATGTGATTACCTGCAGCTGCGACTTTGTTAAAACCAAGATTTTGATTAGTAAAGACGTCAATCTTTGCCCTTGAATCACTACTTAAATGCCTAACAGCCTATGTGTAGCAAATAAACTCGTACAGGTGTGACGTCAAACCTTTCCCTGTACGTTTGTTTTTATATGGCCATTTCTCAACCAGTTCTGAACCCTCTGATTCGGTGGGTCCCGTAAAGCTGCAGGCTCTCTCGCCCTGATGTGTACAGGGGCCACGGGTGTGCGCTGATCTCCCCGATTCCTTCTTTTATCTGCCGACACCCCAAACTTGTTAAATCGGAGGCTGGTAGATTGATGAGTCTGTGCATTAAAAACATCAAGACAGGTTTCAATTAGGTTCTGGCATTAACAAAAGAACCCAGGTTTACCCTCTTCCGATCCTTGAAGAATGCCGGTCAGGAAAAGAAGGAATATTTTGTCTCACAGTGTGCCGAGCTGCGTCACTGTCTGTCAGCAGTTAATGGCTCAATGGTTCTTTATCAGAATTCCTCAGTCCATCTCTCTGACCCTCGTTTTTATTCCTTTTCTTGCTCTCCCTTTTGTTGTAGAATGAATTTATCAAAGGCCCAAGTTAATAGCGAAGATAAGTACGCCAAATGCGGCGCTTGGAGAACACAACAGCAATACGACATCGAGGCCAGTCACATGCGTGATGCACATGCTCTATATAACCAAAGGTAAGGAAAGGACCAATACTAGTGTCATCAAAAGCCAAAATCAGTTCTGGTGATTATTGTTTTATTTCTTTGTGTGTTTGTTTGTGTTTTGCCTGCCCAGCTATTATTTATCCATGCTTGCTTCATTCAAGTCAGTGTCTTAGTGTAGTTCGTCTAGTGTCTGTGCGTGTTGTTGTCAAGTCACAGGATGTTCCCATTGTGCACTAAACACCTTGTCCTAGGCTGTTCCCTGGGCCTATAACTGTGCCAAACACTGATACAAAGTAATCAGGCCATATTCATTTGTGTTATTTCTCAATGTGTGTGTGTTGATGGAGCGACATTTGTACATATGTTTCTGCCTTGAGCTTCAGTGTTGATAGATAATAGATAGATAGATAGATAGATAGATAGATAGATGATAAGATAGATAGATAGTAGATAGATAGATAGATAGATAGATAGATAGATAGATGATAGATAGATAGATAGATAGATAGATAGATAGATAGATAGATAGATAGATATGCTCAGATTGAATATAGTTGTGGGTTTAGATGGATGGGGAAAGTTTATGTTGGGTTTATGGGTATAGGTTGGAGAGGTTGCCGGTTGTCGTCTCCTCCAGATGCAGAGGAATGTGTTAAATGCTTCAAGGATTCCGATTAGCATATAAATTTAGATGTATGAAGATCATTGCTCCGATCACGAGTCAGTGAGTTTTATCTAGATTTAGTGGGGGCTGATTTGCGTATAAAATACAGCCAGATGTGACCGTTAAGAATCCTCACCACTTAATATCCTCTCTATCTCTACTCTCTCTCTCTCATCTCTCTCTCTCTCTCTCTCTCTCTCTCTCTCTCTCTCTCTCTCTCCTCTTTCTCTCTCTCTCTCTCTCTCCTCTCTCTTCTTTTTCTCTCTTCTCTATTTTTCTTCTCTCTCTCTCTTCTCTCTCTTTCTCTTTCCTCAGGCCATCTTCTGTAAAATGTCTTTGTTTGACTGTTGTAATTTCAGGTCATTATGGTATTACTTTAGAGGTTACGGAAGGGTCAAAGAAAAGTGCCTTCACATCTTTGATTTATTTTCAAAAGGTACATCTTTTTTTCTTCTGAAATATAAATTAATTTTCAGTACTATTGTATGCTTCCTTCATTTTAATTTACAAATATTTTAAAAAAATAGGTGCTTCCAAGGAACAATATCAAGTCACAGTATGCAAAGCATTGATTTGTAATGTAGTAATGACTGTATGTAACTTTGAACATCAACTTCTTCTTTGTCGTCGGGTATATAGTTAGGTGTGTGTCCTAAGGCAGTATTTTTTTTAACAAACCTTTTAAAGAAGGTGACTGTGCTTTGACAGGGACCCTCAAATGTATTACAAGGATTGGATTTGGGACAGGTTAGTCTGGGTCAAACCAATTAGGCTCCATTCGCATGCAAGAAGTCTTTCCCGCTCTAAGCCAATCAGGATCACGTTACTGGCATAGTCTGAGCTTGTGGCTCTCTATAGACAGGCCTGCCAGGCACTAACGTGTCACGCCATGGGCCCGAAGCGAAGCATGTTGGGAGCTGGAGGACATGGCTTTCACCCTGAACATCCACATTGGTCACAGCACAGTTGAAATCTTGTGTGTATTCATTTTGAGGTGCTTAGATGTGCATCAGTGGTGTTAATTCAGGGAGGAGTGCAATGCTAACTGCATTGCATTTAGAAAATTCCATTTTGCGGATGATTTTCCCGCAATGCCAGACACAGATATGTCAAACACATTCAAGCACATGCCAAACAGGGCAGGATGTTTTACTAGCAGCTGTATCAGAAGATTTGAGGTCAGTCACGCATAGATTCACACACATGCTCTCCTGTAAACGCACATTCATGTAGTCATGGAGCGATGGTCATCAAACCGGTACTGGCACACATGCATAGACATATGATACAGAAACACACATTGTTTACAGTTCAATCAGTTATGCCAGCATAAGATTCATAAAGATTCATGGGAAAAACATACATTAATACAAAAGGGCGCAGGTTTGTTGGGAACCAGGAGAACTTTGTACGCTCGTGGAAGCCTGCTCAGAAAAATAAATCCCTTTACTGAAATAGGCGAACACCCACCTTCAACACTTCTTCACACACATGCACACACCTTCCACTGATAACTCTCATCTCAGAGCGGAGTGAGAGAGACAGAAGCCTGGTCCTGGGGTCAGGGGAAAAACCTCTCCATCTGCTGGTGAGCTGTTACCCAGATGCAAGCCATTTCCCAGATAAACGGAATCAACTGATTTAACTCCTCGGCCTCCAGAGGCACTGTTTTATTTATATGATCAAATACTCTGAAAATTATTCATTTGTCAAGGGAGCGGCTTGTTACTGTAAATTTAGAGGGTTGCGTAATAAACTAGATTGCTCTAAACGCAGATGGGAAATGAAGGGCTTTTGGGTTTATAACTGTGAGGATTATTAGACTAAGGTGTTTTATATTGTAGTATTGAAGCTTAAAATCTTTCAGGAGTCTTGGGGCCGAATGTGATGGTCAGGGACCACTTGTTGGAAATAGATGGATGTTTTATTGAAATGTGTCTTAGTGATAGAATGTGGTGTTTGTATGGCATTTTTCATTTAACATTTTTTTGTTAATTTATTTCAAATTTGAATAATGACAAAACAATATTGATATTATTGTGAATACTATTGATACCTTAAAATAATTAAAAATATAAGTATAGTTATGATATTCTTGTAATAATTGTTTTTATATTTCAATTTTCACATTAGCAGTACTTAATGAAAATGTAGTGCTATTATCATTACTGGTTTTATATTATAAATGTTTATTCTTGTTAATTATAATATTTTATTTTTATAATATGTTATTCTGTTGATCTATAGCAATTATTATTATTTATATGAAAATGATAATAATTTATTATGATTACAATACACACACGACACACGTGTATAATATATAATGTCAGAGACAATTATAATTTATTTATTATTATTTATATTAACACGTATGTAGTAAATTTTAAATACGTAGTAAATTATTATTGTCTCTGACAACTATATTAATAAGGGATACTAAGCAATAGTATAGCTGTGGTAGTTCTGTCAGTGAAGATGGAGTGATGTTACAATCTTGATCATCTAAGCATCAAAGATGCTGAAAAATGATTTGACTATTTGCGCCTCTTCTTTCACCCTAATGAAAGTGCCTGTAGACATGGATGGTGTTTCGTTCAGGGTTGGGGACCGGCTCCGTGCAGAGAGAGAGAGAGAGAGTGGCAGAACGGGTATTACAGAGGTAAACCCGATTATGGGCGGAATGTGAATTAGATTTTGTAACAGATGGTGGTGTTGAAAATTTAAGATGCTTTGCGGCAGGGGAAGGCGACAGCAGCTCGGCGCGTCTCCATGTGAGCGGGGGTGATAGACAGCTATAACTCAGGACAATCCTGCCTTGACAGCCAATTTCAAGAATCTGATCTGGTTAAAGACATGGCTTTCACCGGTTCACTCACCAAAAAACAACCACCATTTCTCTCTCTCTCCCTCATTCTTTTTTCCACACTCTCAGCACCTCTTTTACACGGTTGTCATATTTCCTGGAATAAAATCCTCTTTAACCATCTGTTTAATAGAATGTGTTTTTAATCTCCATTTTTTTAGGCCCGTTATTTTTTTATTATATTTACGTGCAATTTCATTTCTTTGAGACTGCGGCTCATCCTCGCTTATCTGTTCTCATGTCCTGTTTGGGTTGAATAGATGGGTGCTGCGCTCCAACAGCGGTAAAGCAGTGATTTTAAGTGTATTGCTTATTGAAAAATGCCAAAGCTTATTTGCTCTGCCCTGTTCTTTAGGGCCTGTCACTGCGAAGAAGCAATCAATGGCTCCTACCTACAATAACTTCAGATAATGAAATAATGATCACATCAAACTTCACAAATCCTGTTTTGCGTTTCAAACTCTAGTTTGACCTCTTACATTGACAGTGATTCAGCTAGACTGGCAGTTTTTGCTGAAATTTTTACAAATAATTATAAAACAAAATGCATACAGAACAAGATATGCATGTGAGTGTATATGTGTGTTGTTTGTGCTGTTGAGAGGGACATCTTACCTGATAAAGCAGAACACTTATCTGCCCGCACAGGAAAATGACCTAAATCATCAAGATTTTCATCTACGAGTTTCTAGGGACTGTCAAACACACTCAACACACACACACACACATGACTCTTATCGGGTTTGGACATCTTAACCCTGCACTGTTGTCAATGAGAGAGAACAACACATTCCTTTTTTGTATTTAAATTAAATTTAAAATGGATAAAACAGAAAGCTAATACATTATTTTAAGATTTTAATTTGTCTACCCCCCTCCCCCCATACATTTAATTTGCATAAAGAATTTGCAAAATGTAAATAATGTTCTTATCTCTCTACATTTACTCTATTGTATCAGGCTGCTGATCCTCTAGTATTTATTACACAGCAGAGCGTTAGCTCCTCATCTCCACTGGCCCGCCGCTGGCATTTTTACGGCAGCTCGCTCCATTGTACAAATGTGTTTTTGTCATTATCACATTGATTGCATGTAATCAGAGGTGTTATTTTGCAGGCGTCCATCGACAATGAAGTGAATTACTACTTTCCAACCCAGTAATGTTATAACAATTGATCTGCCCATACAGCCGGAAAAGGCAACCTGTTTGCCACGTCTGTATTTCTCATGCGGGAACAAGAGAAATCAGTATCCCTTCTGTAAAGAGGCAGATCAGCTCCTGTTTTTTAATGTTTAATTGAATATCCTACAGCTTTCTCTAGGGCAAATGTGGTTTTAACCCACTCTAAAAGTGAAACAAATGTTTAGGTTTCTTTTTTTTATATAATTAAATGCAGTTATTTATAGGAATGAAATACATTGGGGTCCAAAAAGTGTATACTATGTATTTAACATGAAAAGTTTTATGATATAAAAAAAATAAAAAAAGTGAAAAAATAATTTTTGAAATAAATTTGTGAATTTCTTTTTTTACTTTTACCCCCTTTTACTTTATCACTGAATATTTCTAATTCAATTTGCCATTTTTTTTATATAAAATTCTAAAGCATCTAGGTTTAAATGAGGAAAAAAAATATACATATTTTCAATGTAGTCCCATACTTTTTGGACCCCACTGATAATATAAAGATATTTATGTTTCTAAAACAATGTTCTACTCATCTTCAGCTCTAAACATTCAGTAGCTCTCATGGGCAGTTCTTTTCCAGCATTTAGCAGACTGTGCCGCCTCCAGCTATCCATGATCACACAGACTTACTGCTTCCGGCAAAGAGAGAGAGGAGAGAGAGAGAGAGAGAGAGAGAGAGAGAGAGAGAGGGGAGAGAGAGAGAGAGAGAGAGAGAGAGAGAGAGAGAGAGAGAGAGAGAGAGAGAGAGAGAGAGAGAGAGAGAGAGAGAGAGAGAGAGAGAGAGAGAGAGAGAGAGAGAGAGAGAGAGAGAGAGAGAGAGAGAGAGAGAGAGAGAGAGAGAGAGAGAGAGAGAGAGAGAGAGAGAGAGAGAGAGAGAGAGAGAGAGAGAGAGAGAGAGAGAGGAGGAGAGAGAGAGAGAGAGAGAGAGAGAGAGAGAGAGAGAGAGAAAACTCTCAGTGGCTGCACCTTAATGCAATGATTATATGTTTGCCTCTATAGTTGTCAGAGCACTGGATCAAACAGGCTAATGACACCTTGTCATTGCCAAGTGGCTGTGTTTTCCAAAATTGTTTTCCTGCTGATTTGTGACACCTTGCCTCAGTACATAAAATAACAGAGAGTCGACAGCTAGAGGAAAACAAAAGGAAAACGATAATGTCTTTGGTCACAGATTGAATTTTAACTTTCAACAAATAGACATCTTAAATATTTGATGTCTGTATAAGATCAGGAATACACTTCTGTCCGTTGTACATCTGAGATGTTTTGTGTTACTCTCTTGGAAATGACAGGAAGTGACTTTTCTGTCAAGTTTTTCTCATTACTGAAACTTAATAATTATTTATCATGATTACAGACCGTTATATATTCAAATAAAAATCAGCATTATTGAGATTTGTTTAGAATTGTCAGCCCGGCCTTACTGATGTGGTTTAGCCAGCTAGAACTTTACCTTCAACTTATTTAAATCAGAAGAATTCACTGCAACACTATTCAGTAGAAAACCTAAATTGATTTATTTTTGCTTGTTTTTAAAAGAAGTTTTGTTTTATTTTGCCCCAGTCACAGACTTAAACTAGAACCTTAACACAATGAGATGGTATAATTTACAAGAAATGTATGAACCTGAGCACTATTTATAATGTCGAATCACAATAATGTCCCTAACAATAAAGAACAACCGATTACGTCTCGTGCTATATATATTTTTTTTATCTTGTCTCCCGGCTGACTATTGCCTGCCTTTTTTCTACCCTTCCACTTATTATTTCCATTCATAAGCTTAAACTAAATTCCACTGCTTTTCAGCATAAGAACTCCTTTTGTTAATGGCACACTGTGGGATTGAAGCTCGGCGCCAGGCAGTGGTGAAAACAGATAAAATCATTACCTCTCAAATAGTCTCTTCTCTGTCGGAAAGGGCTTTCTTTTCTTCTAAAATATAGGCTTTAGAATTCCATTTCTCTTAGAGCTAATGTGAATTTTACTGCCTCTAATTTTGGATTCAAGTGGGGCCTAGAATAAAAATCCACCATCTGACAATTGAATTTATAGAGAGTTGTGAATATTGCAGGTTTGGATTAATAGAGTCATAGAATTTCAAAGAGCAGGAGAAAGAGAGCGAGAGAAAGAGAACGCTAATAACTTTCAGTCAAAGTTATAGAGCAGGGTGTCTCCTGTTGAGAGTCACTGTAAAGCACGAGGGGCTCTTACAATGCTAGCCCCTTCCCCTTTTGTTACCCGCCGTTTTGACTTCAAACTCACTGTGTCACTCAGGACAGGAGGCGGGTTTCTCAGCCGCCCCACAAAAACCAGTTTGTCTCTGTCACCCAAAATAGAATGAGAGAATGTGTTGTGAGTGTAAACAGTCACTGGTGCTTGTTTTCACTGATTTTTAACCGGCTTTACGCTGTGTATATATATACACAACATGCATCCTTGACATTACTGGAATGTACTAGAATACCTTTGTGGTCCTCCGCACACCCCAGGACACCTGTCTGTGTGTGCATGTGTGTCAGTGATGCATCAGTGGAAATGTAATAGGAGCTTTTTCATAATCGATTGCCTCTCAATGCAATACACAGAAAAAGGTGCTTTGACTCAGCACATTTTGGCCTTTTACACCAGAATGCATTAATAGCCGAAAGTTCACCATTGTTTTGTTTTGTGTTTTGTTTTGTTTACACGGTTAAATATTTTAGTACTGTATAAACAAATTTTATCTAAATTGAATTGCTGAATATATTATATATATATATATATATATATATAAAGGAAATAAAATAAATGGTTTATAGTACTAAAATGATTAGTTCTATTTATAAACAAATTTTATATAAATTGAATTACTGAATATATATATATATATATATATATATATATATATATATTATATATATATATATATATATATATTATATATAGTGTATATATATTTAAGGAGGTTTAAATAAAAAAATGGTTTATAGTACTAAAATTATTAGTTTATAGTACTCAAATTTTATAGTAAAAAAATTGTATATAAATTGATTTACTGAATATCTATATATAAAAGTTTAAAATAATACAAAAATGGTTTATAGTACTAAAATATTTAACTGGGCTTAAATACTAAAATATTTAAAATTTAGATTTGTACTTGCTTGCCAATATTTTCACTGGTCTCACCCAAAAAAAAAATATATATATATAATTTTTATTTTTTTAACTTATGCATCCAAAATATTTTTGATTTTTGGTTATTTTTAATAAAATGGTCTATACTATTCATCATTCAGGCAGTTTTTGACAAACCCTCATGTGAGTTACAGTTTCAAACTTAGTACATAGTACAAAAATATTTAACTTGTTGCATTTCTCACATTCTATAATTCAAAATGTTTTGGTTTTTTTATTTGTTTAGTCTGATTCAGTAAAACGCCTTTGAATAGGTGGTCTGGATTCTCTCTCTCTCTCTCTCTCTCTCTCTCTCTCTCTCTCTCTCTCTCTCTCTCTCTCTCTCTCTCTCTCTCTCTCTCTCTCTCTCTCGCTCGCTTTATGGGCCTCAGAAGAAGTCATCTTTTACAAGCTGACCGGATTTTAGAGCCCTCATTTGGAAGCGGGCTTCCTTAATTAAAAAGACCTTTGTGTGGTCTTCCAGACTGCCTATTTTATTTGTCCCCCTCCATCTCTATGTTAAAATGGTCCTGATGTGTTGTCTGTATAAATCCTCCGTGATTTTCTGTCTCTATATAAAGTCTTTGTTCCTCCGCCATCATCTCTCTTTTTACACACCTCATACCGCTAATGCATTTAAAGGAAAAACGAGAGTGCGTTTAAGTGTGACCTCACACTCAGCCTTTATGAAATCACAACCCCCAAAACCTTTGAGGATTTTCGAGAAACAAACAGTCCCTGAACGATCACATTTTGCTAAACGTAGATATTGAAGTGCTGCTAATTGATGCGGCTGTGTTGAAGTGCCGCCCTCCACCCCCATAGGCCCTGCAGGACCCAGCTCAGGGTCTTCTGGATTGTTGACAGGGGAAACGGTTAATCCACTCTTGCAGGCCTTGAAGCCTCCTGTAAGACAGAGCAGAGATATCTATTAATTACAGCGCTCATTAATAGGCCTCTCTCCCAGGGCTCTGTGGGTGGAGGGGTGGTTCAACTAAATGGGTTGGTGGTATCGAGCGATGTGGGGTGGGTGGATTGGTCGGCCTGCTCTTTTGTTTGGCTTTGAAGAGTCTCTGCTTTTGACTGTGTGGGTGTCTGTTTGTGTTACTGGATTGATACTGGATGTTTGTGTCTGTCTAGCTGATTTTTTGTTTTCTGTCCGTCGATGCGTACGAGCGCTTGTGTGTGTGCGAGTGTGTATGGTGACTGGCCACGGGCGAGGATGATGGAACTGCTTTGCACCTCCGCACTGATTAGAGTCATGTAGAACAAGTTGATATTGACTGGAAAGTGAGTGATGGCGCTGAGCTATCCGTACTGTCCCTCTCTCTTCCACCCTGCAGACGCTCATCTGTCATGGTGCATTTGATCACCGGATCCCACCTCTTGATCCACAATCACAAGAAAAGGCCTTTAGCACTTTTTTTGTGGAGATGGACGATTTTGGTGCAGGAGAAATGACAGGCTTTGACTTACACTCTGTAACTTGATAATACATAATTTCCTGTCAAATGAATATGAATCTGAACGGTCAGCATTGATTTTTAAGTTCAACTTTCTTTTTTTATATATATATATATAAATTAATAAATGTAATATTTATTACAATTAGTGTATAATTCATTCTGCCTAAAATCCTTTATTGTAGTGTGCATAATTATAAATATATCATTATGATTTGACAAGGCAAACAAATGCCTGAAATTATTTATTGCAGAGTATATGTATGTAATACGACAGGATCTAAAACTATTAGGACATGACTGAGTTGGTTGTGCCACATTTCTTTAGAACTCAATTGGCTGCACACTATGCTAGAGTAGCGATGTTAGCTCTCCTCTTTACAGCCGTGTAGATATACAACCACTCAGACACTTTAGTGAGACCCAGGGGACCGTGGCACACTGGCTCTCATATGCCTCGCCTCTTATGTTTCCTCTCAGAGAAGTCATTAACATGCTAAAAAACTAGAATTCTGAATTCTCAATCAGGGGCTTTTTTTAGCTGCTGAATCCTCTGTTCTCTCAGGCTAAGGCGGAGGCGGACCCATGTGCAGAATGGAGAGTCGCTCTTAAGGGCTGGGGGGCTGGGTTGTATGTTTCTATTTCTTTTGTTTTTCTCAATTGCTTTGTGTTGGCGACACATTTTTAAGGTGCCCCTGCTAAAAAGACCATCTTGGACTAACATGAATTTACTAAATTGCCAGCATCTAAGGCACCATGTGTTGGTCTTTTCAGCACGGACATCAAAGTAAAGTTCTCAGGCAATCATTTTCTTAGTTTCCATACTCATTTACTGTTGGTCATGTACACTCACGCTTCAATATTTGTTTTATGTTTTATCCTTGTAGGCTGCTCTGCAGAATGTCCAGCAAGGACCGCCACATTGAGTCGAGTTGCCCCTCCTACATAAAGACGGAACCTTCCAGCCCCGCATCACTGACGGACAGCGTAAATCACCACAGCCCCGGCGGCTCCTCAGACGCCAGCGGTAGTTACAGCTCCACCATGAACGGCCATCAGAACGGTTTGGACTCACCCACTCTTTACGGCCCAACTGGTGCTCTGGGTCCCAGCGGAGCCGGAGCCAAGCGTTACGAGGACTGCTCCAGCACCATCACAGAGGACTCGCAGATTAAATGCGAGTACATGCTGAACTCCATGCCCAAGCGCCTGTGTCTGGTGTGCGGGGACATCGCCTCTGGCTACCACTATGGCGTCGCCTCCTGCGAGGCCTGCAAGGCCTTTTTCAAGAGGACCATTCAAGGTTGGCTTTTACCCTCCCTCAGCTAGAACTTCAGCTAGGTTCAGGTGGCAGACCAGGGTGTCAGAGGGACTTAGTCAAAGTGCAATACCTAGAATCAGCACAAATCAATTCCATACATCCAACGTCCTCTGGCTTTACACCACCTAAGCAGCTTTCCATCCAGTATACATGTAAAGCCAAACGGGGTAATGCTCTGGCTTATTAGTCAATAGGATGTGCTACAAAGAAATAAACATTTCCTACTTCAGATTAACAAGCTTGATCAGTTATTTCAAAGCGGAGATTAGCAGTAATTGAATTTACCGGGAAGCAACTCATCTGCTAGTGTATAGAAGTGACAGTAAAGCTCTGAGGAACAAAGTAGGTGCTAAATAAATGGGTAAAAAATTGCTTGGCCTGAACACAATCCAAACCCCCGAAAGGTGGGAATTTGACATATCGGTATGTTTCATCCATTAGCCAATAAAACTCTTGGTGATTTTCAAAAACATCCCATCCAGCTGGACATGTATTGAGTTCTAGACTGGCAGGTTTTTGAGGGAAGGAACGGGGTTGTGGAGTTCAGGGATGCAGGGACGTCAGGGCAGCGGTTTGGGTGAGGGCGCTGGGACATGTGGCAGCACGGGCGCCACGGCCACTCAAATCACTGGCAGCTGGCATTCCGGTGGAACTTCTCCAATGCCAGCTGACAACCTGCATCTATCACCTCCCAATTGAGCCACTCGTAGCCAGGCAGTGGCAAAATACTGGAGGGGGATACCAAGAGTGCAACCTCAGACAGCCAAAAACATTCCCAAACCCGTTCCTTACTTCATTGCCGTAGCGGAAGGTCACCTCAAGGTCATGTTGTCGCCATTCTCTGGAAATGAGCTCCATTGGCATTTGACTGCAACTGATGAATGATTGAAGTGTAGCGTTTAGTATGAAGACAGGCAGAGGAAGAAAGCGCCTGGGACATTTTATATCTTGTTTGAAACCTCTAGTCGGGCACTTGACTGATAGACAATGGACATTGCACTAATCGACTGCCACCTAACTCAAATCACATCACTCTATCCTGTCAGCAAACACACACGCACACACACATACAGCCTCCTTTCCACTGTGTTGATAACCTGGACACAGCACTCAAGCCATTGGCATTCAACTACTGGGAGGAAAGCACCTATATTAGATTGGCAAGGATTTTTCCTCCCTTAACCATTCCCAGCTGGTTAAGACCACTCAACCAGCCTCATCCCTCATGCGAATCACCTTTCAACTCCACACACATTCCACCTGCACAGATTCCTCCCAATCCAAAGACCCTAATGGATTCTGGAGATTACCTGACTAATGAATATTGGAGCTCAGTTTAATGGACATGCATACTTTAAATACTGTTTCCTGTTGAATTAGCAGTCTTGAGCATTTAGCCCCCTGCTCGTGCTGCTAATCTGCTTTTTAATGAGGAAACATCAGTTCACAGAAGAGAAGTCAATACAAATCAGTGTTTACAAAGTCTGATTAACTCTGAAATATTTCATCAGTGTGGAGGTCCCAGACGGGCCCTATGTTAATTGCATGTGTGCGTGTGTGTGAGAGTCTGTTTCTCTCTGTGTGTGTGTGTGTGTGTGTGTGTGTGTGTGTGTGTGTGTGTGTGTGTGTGTGTGTGTGTGTGTGTGTGTGTGTGTGTGTGTGTGTGTGTGTGTTGTGTGTGTGTGTGTGTGTGTGTGTGTGTGTGTGTGTGTGTGTGTGTGTGTGTGTGTGTGTGTGTGTGTGTGTGTATTTCTAATAGTTATTCTATAGTGCAAATTCTCTATGAATTCTCTCAAATCCCTATGCTGAGAGTTTTAGCACTGCCATAAGCTGTTCCAAACCCTAAATTTGTTATATTAAATTACTAAATCTGGCATGTTATTCTCATAATTCAGCCAAGGAACTGTTTAAATGCTTTTATTGTGTGCCAGATTACTCATCAGATTCTATTTGTGTGCTATTGCAAAAACAAGCATATATCATTGCCCTTTTCCCCTCTCACTGCAGCGTAATACTCAAAGAACACGCTGTAATAGTCTACTTTATGCCAGGGCTTGCAATACGAAACTTATGGCTCTCTGTGCTTTGTTTATGATGGGGATTGGTAGGATGAGAAGCTGTGTTAGTTGTCACTAGGTGATTGGAAGTTCACTTAGAGGTGAATTGTGGCCTACAGGTCTTTGTTTAGGTTTAGTAAAGTCTGCCTGCCTGCCCAGCTTCACACAGTTCCATGACACATGACCTCTGCGGAGAGCCAGTGGCGCTTTCCTGCATGACATTTTGCACTCATTGCACACACATATACAGATATGATGGGATGCATTTGCTGTATTTCAGTCTCTTCTTTTGGACTGACAATTTCAGCTTGGGTTTGCACTTACAGTATTTTATTGGTTGAGAGTATAATGTTTGAAAATGTGAATTACATTTTAATTTATGTATAGCAATTTTATTCAACAAGGGTGCATTAATTGGTCAAAAGTGACAGTAAATACATTTCTAATGTTCTTTATAATGTTAAAAATGTCAATTTCAAATACATTTTCAAATACAACTTTCTATTCTGAAAAAAAAATATATATATATATATATATATATATATATCTTCAACTCTGATAATAATAAGTAATGCCTCTCGAGCATCATGTCAACATATTAGAATGATTTGTGAAGGATCATGTGACATTGGAGACTGGAGTAATGGCTGCTGTAAATTAAGCTTTTACATCATTTTTGATTAAATATATGTGGCCTTGGTTAGCCTAAGAAATTTATATAAAAAACAAACAAACAACAATCTTACCAACCCCAAGCTTTTATTTGTGCAAATGATTAAATGTTATATATGAAATAATGTAATGCATGATATTTCTTGCTAGATAGCTACAGAAATGAAGTTTTGGTTGGCAGTCATTAAACACTTTCTGTTCCTTCCCTCTACATGCCTTGCCACAGGAAACATCGAGTACAGCTGCCCCGCCACCAATGAATGTGAGATCACCAAACGCAGAAGGAAGTCCTGCCAAGCCTGCCGCTTCATGAAGTGTCTGACTGTCGGCATGATGCGAGAAGGTGAGTGATAAAAAAGGGTCGGGAGGGGAAGTAAATGAACATTTTATCCGTTGTCCGACTGTATTTCTCACTCTATCTACTATTCTGAGAAAATGTACGGGTTTCTTTGAGGAGGAAGAAAAGTAGAACAGGTCTGGAATAAAGTCAAGGTTGAAACTGAAGGGCCGGTTGGCCTCCTGCCCTGAGGGCCACTCACGGTCAGCCAAACACCATCTTTTGTCTCCGCCTCAAGGTCCAGTTCTAACTAACAAGACTGGTTATTATTTAGAGAGATGGCCTGTGAGGCATTTTCTCAGAGGTCTGCCAAATGGACAAGCAGTTATTTTGAAACCGCCACTCTCCTGTGGAAAGGCTCTGGCTCTCCAGGCTTTCCTGCCTTTGATGTTAAAAGTTTACAGAGGAGCTGCCTGAACTAGCCTTTAACCTTCACGCAGGAAAAAAGTCCTTTCTGATATCTTCAGCAGCTAAAATGCAGCACGGCATCTCGTTTCCTCGCTTTTCATTCAGGCGGACAGGATGTGTTTTGTCTGCCTATGAAAGAATCGCCGTCATAGACGGGAGAGGGAAGATGTGAGAGAGAATGAGAGGTAGGCTATGCTCCTGTCACTCACAGCACAGGAACTCTTAGAGACGCAAGTGTGTGTGGACACAAACGCTCTGGCCCTTTAAGTCACGATCAGGTAGACTGCACCTTATTCACCATGACACAAGACCACACACACACACACACAAGCCCTGCAGCCAGCCTACCTTCTGCGGACCTGAGTGGTCAGCTCACATTATACCAAAACAACACATCTGTGGAGCAACAGCAGGCACAAATGCCCCACAGGTTCACATTTGTTTGCGTTGAGTGTGAGAGCGTGCGCATATGCATGTTTTTGTCCGTGTGAAATGTTTCTTTTTTATATTATCCGTCTTTTTCTCACACATACGCGCACACACACACACACACACGCAAATGGCAATCTCATTCAACACTATTGTTGCCCTGTGCAGGGACATTTGCCTACACGGCCGGTGTCGCTGACAGGTAGGTAATTGATAAGTAGAGGCCTGTTTTCAGAAAGGTCTGAGGGATGTAGTTGCATGTTTGATATGGCATCTTCTCCCATGAGCACCCAGACAAATAGCAGCCTTTTGTTCTTGCTGCTAGCCACCCATACACACATATATCAAAATGGCACCCAATGGCACAACCATTTGTTGTAAAGTGCTTGAATTTAATACAGAGGTCCCCCTCTACATATGAATAAGGGTCATTTGAAAAATTGATGCATCAATTTTCTTATTTTTCCACAACATGTTTACTTTACACACAAAGAACGAAGAAGAAAAAAACATACAAACAATTCAATTCAACAATAGATATTCATAAATATGTGAATTGCCTTTGTTAGGTCCCTCACATTTTTTATTTTGTTAGTCAGTTTTATGACAGTAGCTACTTTTGAACGTTACGCTAGCACCTATTTCTGGTTTCCTTTTAGACACAAATACGTACAAACACAATTCAATCTTCTGACTATTCTTATAAAATATGTGTAATTTTTTTTTTTTTGCTGAATGTTGTGCTAACTTGTTTTCACAGTGTTTTATGCACAACAAACACATATTGTACTGACACTGTTTCCCCTCATGGCTAATCATGTACATAGGCTATTGAAATTACTTGTGTTTGGTCCTTCACATTTTTTGTTAGCATTTTATTTTGTTGTTCAAAAGTAGCAACTGTCTTAAAACTGACTATTACGCTAGCATCTATTATCGATTGTTTTCACAGGTTTGTTAGACATGCATACAAATACAGTTTAACCTTATGACTATTCTTATAAAATATTGTATAAAATGCTTACATTATTTTTGTGTCAGGTTAACAAATCTTTATTGGCTACTTTTAAACGTTGCTCTAACCTTTTAGATATAAAAAAATATGTTTAATAGGTTTTGAATATTTTTGAATCTATTTTACTAGCTACTTTTGAACAACAGATACAAACACTGTTCATATTTGAAAATGGTTTTGTTGTATGCCTGAGGTCGCTCACAGTTCTCTGTGTGTAAAATGCTATGCTAACTATATTTTGTTTGTCGGTTTTGCAACACTTGACTAGCTACTTTTGTAACATTACACTAGCACATTTTCAGGGTTGTTTTAGAAATGGAAACACAATTCTGCCTCATGGCTTTTCATATGAAATATTTAAATTGCCTTTTAAGTACGACTGACATTCCTCATGGTTTTCTGCAAATAACATGTTATGCTAACGTTTTGTTTGTTCGTTTTACAAAACTTTTGAATGATACGCTAACACGTTTGTCCGGTTTTGTTGTTTTCAGTGTTTTAGCGCAGAACTCACTGGCCTGGAATCAGATTAAATCCAGATCAGTCATCTACAGGGTTTCCGCGGGGTCTTAAAAAGTCTTAAAAAGTCTAAAATTCTGGACTTTAAATTTAAGGCCTTAAAAAGTCTTAAAAATGGCCAGATTTTCATCCTAGGTCTTAAATTTCATTTAGTCAGGTCTAAAAAAGTGTCTTTTCCAGAAACGCTGGCCGCAGAAAGTTATTACAAAGTAGCAAAAATGTATCGAGTTGTAGCCGACAAAGCGGAGCTCTAGAGCAGGGGTCTCCAACACGTCGCTCGCGTGCCCCAGTAGCTCGTGGCTTGATATGAGCTAGCTTGCCAAAGGCCGTTCACATATCGCGTCTTTTCCGTGCTCAAGTTTGTTCAAATGTAGGCGCGCAGCAAGCGCGCTCATAATTGAAGTGACGCGTTAAGTTTTTTTACCAGGCGCAACGAGATGGAAAAAATCTAAACCTTTCAGAATGCCACAAATGCACGCACCGCAGGTCATGTGACAGGAACCAACCAATCACCCCTTTCCATAACAACATTGAAAGCTCAGTCAACATGAAGGATGGGGGGTTCACCCAAACACTACTAAGTATAAGCTAATGTGTAAATGTCAGTAATTTATCTTTTTTGACTCATTCTTTTTTATAAAAAAAATATTTAAAGGTTGAAATATGAGGTTTATCTTTGTATAAAACCTTTTTTGTCAAAACTTTATTTGAACTTGTACATGTTAGTAGATGACATGTTGCAAGACACTCTTTTAAAATTTAGCCATCATTTTTAATGGTATTTTAATGTTTATGTAAACAAAAAGTGCATATTGATGCTAATCAATTTGTTATTTGCTGTTTTTCGACATAAAACTTGTTGAATTGACTTCATTCTGTAGTATTAGTACTTTTTGAACAGTTTTTGATCAACTAAATTCAACAATAATTGTGTTTTTACAGTATAATATGCAAAAGTACAATTTTCTATTAAAAAAAAATCTACCTCTCCACACACACACACACACACACACACAGAGATAATCATAGATAGATAGATAGATAGATAGATACATAAATACTCTAATGATCCCGAGGTAACTATCTATCTAACTTGGATAATGCGTCGTGTAGGTCTTAAATTTCGATCTTAATGGTCTTAAAATGTCTTAAAAAGGTCTTAAATTTGACTTACTGAAACCTGCAGAAACCCTGCATCTATGTGTGTGTGTGTGTTAGTTGTCAGTCGATGTTAACTGTGGCTGGCTAGCTTAGGTGAGGTACAGGCTAAGCCGGCGTGTCAGTGTCCGTGCAGAGGGGCTGGTTGGAGTTGGAGGGTTTTGGGGGAGGGGGAGGGGTTGGGTTGTTACCCATAGCCAACAGCTTGCTTAAGGGAAAGATCTGTCTGAAATTAGCCCTGTCACCCCTGGGAGACATGAAGGTGGGGATGGGATAAGAAATCCTGATAAAGAAAGGATCCTTCACACACACACACACACACACACACACACACAGACTTGCAGCTCTCTATACCAGGCATCCAAAGTGATGAAATCCTTCGGCAGACAGAGCCAAACCGCCGCAGGGCTAGTTGAACCACCCAACATGATATCTGTCCACCTATCACAACGCAGCTCTCACCTGCAGCTTAACACTCCCATATTGTACACACACACTGCTCATACATATGCATAGGTAAAGCCTCTCAGTATCAACAGGCACTCGCCTTCGCACCGAGAGTGTGTGCAGGTGCTCACCTTGCAGGCACATGCGCGCTCTAGCTGCAAGGAAATTGCTGCCTCCAGCAACATCTCTGTTTGACCCTGGGGGCCGACCTCCTGCCGCGTCGCTACCTCCAGCCACCCAACTGTAAAATTATATCCACAGACAGTCAGAGAGACAGGGACTGGGCCTGACAGAGCACTGGCCTGAGACCAGAGCCGGGAATCATCCCTAACATGCTTGAGCTAAAGCACCCGGCGGTACCCAGCGCGAGGGGAACGAGAGCCGTATACCAGCACTGGAGAGTGCTTAATACACAACACTTAGAAAGATGCAGTTCACAGACGAGCTGATGAGCTGAGAACGCACTTATTCACAAGAACATATACACCAGGATGCTAATGCATAGACACTCATAAAAACCCACATACTCTTCACTCTGTGAAACCTTGCATACTCTAAGCTAAGAGAGAAGGGGCATACATGTGGTGATGATGATGATGTTGATGGTAGATTCTCAGCCACTCATCCCTCATCCCCCGCGAGCTACTTAATATACCTCATTCCTCTCTTTGTCCCGCTCTTTTGGAGTGATACTTCTGTCTTGAGCCATCACTGTAAAATTTGAGAATATATAGTGAGGGAATTTTTTTTTCACACTTTTTGAAGCAAAATTTGTATTTATTAATTATTATAATTAGGATTTAATTGATCTAATTTACTTTTAAATAATTAAACAACAGTTCCAGTTCTTTAATCTGATTGGTCAAACTATTTATAATATCAGTACTGAGCTTTTAGCGCGTTATGTACATGAAGTGTGTGTGTATATGTGGATAATAATTTATATGTATAAAAAATATTTTTTTGAGATTCAGAGTTTACGGGACATGCTGAATGCATATTAGTTTCCTCACTAAACAATGAAGTGTTTTATTTGCTCTCATCTAAACTCAGAAAACGAATGAGAGAGTAAGAGGGGGAAAATGAGAAACCTGCGGACGTAGGTTGGCAGTGATGGGATGCACCTTACGAATATGTAACATCTAATTCCTGCAGAAGGCAATTAGAGCTCGCCCAATTATTGTGCTGTGTTATAGATAGTGGCTGTCCTAACAAAGGCCGGAGTTTGGATTCTGACAGCAGTGGCTCTCCCCACTCTAACTCTCCTGGGACACGAGCAGCCATGGAAGCAAAATAACCAGACCTGTCTGTAGATATGAGTAGGCTAAAGTGTCTGCTCTCTCTCTCTCTCTCTCTCTCTCTCTCTCTCTCTCTCTCTCTCTCTCTCTCTCTTCTCTCTCTCTCTCTCTCTCTCTCACACACACATACACACTGACATACATACTCATACATATAGAGTGCGTGCTGCTTTTAGTCAGAGCAAGAGAGCAATTTAAAACTCAAAAGCCTGCCTCGTCGCATCAAATCCCGCTTAAAATTCCTCCGCTTCTGTGCTGCAAACCCTTCAATGAAATATATAGCATGCTGGCCACTGTCACCATTATCATGACTGACACAAAACATGCTACAGGCAATGATCACAGTAGTCAGATATGCTACTGCGAAAAACACCTCATCAGCTAAACATCCCACATTATTTTCTCTTGTATATGTCTAAATCAGTAGTTCTCAACTGGTGGATTGTGAGATCTTTCTTGTTGACATCAAAGGTCATCAAATACAACAGTGTTTTGGTACTAAATTGTTTGCCAAATTGGGACAGTTTGCATGACATTCACTCATCATATGTTTTGAATTGTGAGTTATTGGTTGCTAGTATTATTATTAATATGTAATTATTTTAATCTAACATTGTAAAAAAGAAATAATAATAATATTTAATTTATTTACCTTTTAATAATAATAATAATTTTGCAATATATTCAAATAAATAATTTAATTATTGTTATTTTTTAACATTGTTGCTTTTAATTATCATTATCATAAGATTATTAGATAATAATAATAATAATACCAGAATTATTTTATGCTTTTAAAGCATAATATTTTAGAGACAGTTTTGTTTACTTATGTATGATAAACAGATTTGGTACTATATTGGGTACAAATTCAAATCTATAGATCTTAAAGCAATATAATTTTAATATAAATGAAAAAAGATCTAATCTTTTAACATACATTTTGCACTAGGAATGATAACTTGTAGCTGTCTCACTTAAGTCGTCCCAAGTTTCTCTGGAAAAAGATGGAGAGAGTGAACAAGACTACTTGGCTTGACGTCTGCCTCACCTCCTTTTTCCTAGTTTCTTCTTCTCTGCCTTCCTCCCCATTTCTGCATATATTTTTTTACCTCTTTTTTTGTTTTCTCTCATTCATTCTCTCACACTCCATCCCTTCCTCATCTGCCTTTCGCTCTCTCGCCCCTCTCTTCCTCTGACGGGGGCATAAATCATTGTGCTGTCAGCGGGCGAGCCTCGCTGGATTATGCAACGCCGCCATTCATTTAGAGCCTGAGGAGAGGACCCGTCTGAGACCACCCTCCATCCACCACTCTTGCCTCCCCAAAATAGAGAGCTAGTGTCTTAAAGAGAGCTCTCAGGGGGGTGATATCATTATGCAGTCTCTCTCTCTCTCTCTGTAGTTTGCCCTACTTTATTCCTAGATAGCGCCTCTGTGTGTGCTTTTAAATGTCAGCATGGCAACTCTTTCTCAAAGCTGGTTTGTTTTTCTTCCAGGGTGCGATTGTGCTGCACCTTCAGTTTGAAGTCCCAACCATCTCCCTGTTAAAGAACAAACAATTGTCCATCTTCTCGCTATAGCCACTGAGACTAAGTCAGTCCTAGATATGTGGCTGACTCAGTTTCTGTGTTTCAGTTTCACAAAACCAACTTGACAGAAAATTCACTGTGCACAGCACTGCTGAGTACCAGTATGATGGTACACCACATAAAGTATGACATATGCTTTTGGTATAACTTCTTAAGAATGAAATGTCACTCAGAAGGCTTGCCTCTTCATCGTCAAGGCGAAAGTGTGCACCATAGACAGTCACACTCTTCAGAACAGACCCATTTGAATATCATGACAGACTCATTATTGTGTCATAACTGACTGGCAGGCCCTGCTTGATAGTGCTAGTGATGTGTATCACAGCACACACCTTCCTCCCTTACTCTCCGCACGCTTCAAGGTTTGAGAGGATGTTGCTTCACCTGAAATAACCCTAAGTGGCACATTCGGGAATCGCCCAACTGTCCTATCTACCGCACCTGCTTAAAAACCCAAACTACTGGCCATAGCACTCCCCTCCAGGTTGGGTCTGGGAATGAAACAGTTGGGTTCGTAACCCTCCATCCCCCTCATCTCACACTCTTCTCCCTCCCCGACCCTCTCTTACTATTTAGGAGATCCCCTCTGGCGCTGCCTAAAACGACACACATAATTAGGGCATTAACTCCTCTTAATTGCTGAGAGGTTTCTTTTTTTTTCTGTGCAGAGACAGAAAGGTCATCGCTGTGCCTTTTCCACCTCCTCTCCAGCAGCAACAGAAGGCACAGTAGCTCAAATCCCTCCTCGACTCCTTCCTCCATTCTCCCCTGCCACCGCTCTTCCCTCCCCTCCAATCCCTCTGTTCTCTCGCTCCCTGGTTGCTCGCCATCCTCAACTAAATGACATCTTTAGGCATTGGAGTAACCCGCAGAGGATTGGTGGAAGTCCCTGCGCTGAATCGGAGGCAGAATGAGCATTGTGTGTTTGGACCCCAGCCAGGTGGGGGAAGATTTTACATGCTGCTGACTTTGGAGGACTCTTCCCATCCTCCTCCTCCACTCGTGCATTTCCCCTGTCTGCCACAACCACTTGTGGGCAGAGGGACAGCTGGAGGTCTGTGCTCTTTCGCTTTCCATACAGAGCACCGGGGACACTTTGCTGACACTTTAATAAATGACGATTTCTCCCAGAAGGCAGCTTGCCACAGCCAAGGCAGATATTCTCATAATTAGGTGATTTATACATTCAGTGGCCACAAAAAGTATACTTGGACACTTAAGGCATGGATGATTTTGTATTACGATATCAAACTAAGTGTCATTTATGTGAAATAACTGTAGAACATTTTCCAAGAAATTTTCAAAAAGAAATTTGTTAGGTTTGAAGCGATTAAACAATAGTTATTCAAAATTAAGAAAAAGTATTTTTAGACACTTTTTGGTTATAAAACATTAGTGAAATGTGTTCAATATATATTTGAAATTATATTTGTTTTTTCTCATTTTTTACATGTAGATAACCTTTATTATTTATAACAATTAATTATATATTTATTATTGTTATTTAAAGTCCCTGTAAAGTCAAAATTAAGTATGTGTTCTGAGTTTGTCACACCACAGAAAAATGTGTTATTAGTCACCCAGCCAAATTTGAATGATAAAAAAAGCCAGCAAGTACATAAAATAAGCTATCAAAATCTTGAAAAAATGAGCAGTAATCTCTGCTCTCAAACGGTGGGGGCGTGTCCGCTGGCTGCGCTGAAACCACGGCCACTCGCGGGAAAGCTGCCGTCGCCACACTCAACTCTCCAGCCGGAATGGATGCTCGCACGGTGGGCACGCACTGCCGATGATGGCACCAGTTGTCGGCGCGACGGGAGGATCAATGCCGAGGCGGGAGTCGGTTCGCCCCCATTCACCACCAGTAACAGCGGATTATCAGTGATTCCCAGTTGTCTCCGACGAAAGTTTATAAAACTATTCCGTGTAAAATGATCACTTACAGAGGCGGGTTTTGGCGGTGATCCTCAGCTCTCTCCATCAAGGTGGCTCTTCACAAAATTAATCCACTTCTTCTTGATGTAATCGTTTTTCGGAAATTTAAATAAGGAAACCGATCTGTTTTGTACGTGATCCGGTAATCGCATCCAGGTACTACGCATTTCTGTGACGAAGGCATAGCTAGCTAGCAATCTGTAGGCTGTTACTAATAATAGTCCAGCAGCTCGAGGGGCTCCAGTGCGTCATCAAGTAGGGGCGTGTCCAGGAGCTCAGGGGCTCCAGTGCGTCATCGAGCCCCCTTTTAGCCCCGCCCAGAAAATCCGGAAAATAGCAACGGTGAAAAACTGTTTAACGGTCTAACTCCACAATTCAGTACTCAGTTCACAGACTTTGTAATATGTTTTAGTGATACATTTTTAACATTTATAATGTGTTTAGAATTTTTTTTTGAAATTGCCTTTACAGGGACTTTAAACAAAATATTGTGGAATTTTAATACTGACCATTTATCAGTTATCCATAACCTTAAAATAATTATTAGTATCACTAGAATATGAATTTCAGTGGATAAAATAAATAATCTCTCTAGTTTGTTTTTTCAGAGTCTATTTGATTGTATATTTTATTTCTAATTCTGAAATTCATACATTAAGTGTGATGTGGGTGCCTAAATACTTTTTTGGGCTCACTGTACATTAATGCAAACAAATGTTCTTTCCTCACTCCCAGCCGTTTGGTAAACAGCAGTGTAGTGTAGTATCCGAGAGGATATTGTGAAGTGCTCCCTGCAGAGCGCAGTAAACGTGTACTTCCACAGGCCCGGGCAGTCGCTGCTAAAGCGAGGTCCTTCGATTGAGCCTGTGATTGAGTGGCTCAGCAATAGAGTCTGGACCGCTTCCAGCCTTCAGCGTGTCCCTCGTCACAAGCGCTTGCAGCCCACCACCCGCAATCCCAGAGAACGTCTCCACTGGGATGCACATGCTGCCGCCTTGTCCAGCACCTGCTGACCTTTTAATGGCTCTATATGGGCTTTTGCAACCGCACCAATCACGCAGCTGGCCGACTGTCATAACAATGCAACAGTAACATGTCGTTTTGAACGATGTGACTCAATCAGCGCTCTTTACAGTGCAGTGGGCCATGGCCGCAGGCCGCGATTTGCCTGCTCTGGCTCTCTCCGACTGCTTTGTTTTGGTAATTTGTGACCAATTTACTTACTGGGCTTCACTTGTGCATGAAGGCACCAGTCGGACTGGGCTCTTGGCTTCTCCGGTTCTGCACTGCAGACGGAAGGTTTTTTTTTTTTTTTTTTTGCATAGACAGACCATGCTGAGCCCACAGACTGTGCTTTTCCAGTCGGCCAGGCTGATTTGGTTGCAGGGCATGGTCTGGAATTTGGCAGGGACCTGATGCCCGCACAGCTGGCGCGTTGAGAATGTCCTTATTTCTTTATGTCAGGAACCAGGCCAGTAGTGTTGCTACAACCCAATGGCGGCTGTTTGCCCTCACAAGGTGGAGAGCATCATCCTCTCTGTCCTGATTACCTTCACTTATTGGGAAACGACACCTTACACACATACACACACACACACACACACACAAACACACACACACGGCATGTGATATCCATGTCATCATACTCTATCAATCCATGTGGTCTGGTGTGATTAAGCAGGAGAATGCAGATGTGGAAGGCAGGGAAGATGATTTCAGCGACAGACTGTTCTGGTATAAGCCCTGAGGGGGGCTGGAGAGGCTAAATTTGGTGCAATGTGGAACTGCTGGCTTTGAGAGGCTTGATAATAGTAATCTATGAATGGTAGGAGCAGGCACACAGGTGAGAAGAAGTCTTGAATTCTTATGTTGTAGTCATCAAGGTGAACATGCATTCAGGTTCAATTGCGTTTCATCACCCTGGATGCAATGCTATTACTCCCAAACCTAGAGAATTTAAAGGTAAACATATGCTTTAGTAGTCTTTGGACTTTTTCCAGACTTCTTAACGCAGCTACTGCACTCAAATCACATTTTTCTCTTTGAAACAATTACAAATCTTTACCTTCAATGCAAATCTTCTAATTTGAATCTTTAAATTCATGATTTGCCGCCACATCTGTTTCTTTTTAAAGTGTAAATTGCAGGTTAACCACCACAACCGATTAATGTGTACATTAAAGTGCACAATATGGATATATTAAAAAAATTCTGTCTTAAAATGCGTTAAAATAGCATTTATTGGGGTTTCTTCAAAGGTGGCGTGTTTTTTACCGTAACTGGGTGATGATGTCATAACAGGGAGCTGCGGGCAGTAATGCACTCACTCTGTGTGTGCTGTTTGAGGGAGAATAAAACGATTTGCGGGACTCCCGCAAACTAGAAATATCTGAATAAAACGTAAAAACTAATACATTTTTATTCATCTGTTGCAGAAAATCAATAAGAACATCTAAAACAAAATAGAAACGGTTTACAGGCAGAGTTTCTATTTCTAACATGTCAGCAGCGAGGAGCGATGTAGCCAATACAAAGTCATATGTGTTGATTTCTTGAACGCAATAATATCCAATCAGAAGCATTTACGATAGATTCCCCTCACCGCTCAAAACAGACTTTTTGTTCAGTGCTGAATTCTGTATGCTGGCAAATCCTCTAATTATAACAAACATAGTGTAACGTTATATATTATGGAAGCTTCATTGATAATAACAGAGATGTGTGAGATCGCGATGAACTGATGTCAGCTTTAGGAATTATTATGGGATCGCACTTTGCGCGCAGTCATGCCAAACCATGCACGCAGTAGCCAGCTTGCTTTTATGTTATAACAGTGGTTTGTGTGTTAATGCTTTAATAACAAACAATTGATCAGGAGCACGTATGCTGATGTGTATGGTGGCGACACGTAGGCTAACTTGAAAGTATTTGGAGGTACAGAAAAATAGTATTTTTGCGGGCGGGAGCGGGACAAAACATGAATGTTGCGGTCGGGAGAAAGTAATACAAGAAAGTAGTTGAGCACGTCAGTTATAACGACCCACATATTCAAAAATAGCCGGGTTTAAACCGGGCTCGGGCTCATAATTACAGTTAATGTGTCGGGCCGGACTCGGACACAGCGGGCTCGGGTAACGTTAGGGTCTTGCTTGATGTTTTGGGCCGATCTAAGCTCTACCTCGGGTAAGTTATGCGAACACTTACAGGCACGAATCAGCCGTTTGTCCTTGGGGAACTTGTGGAGCCTCTCCCCCGTTTTTGATGTATTCGTACATCCCGCACAAGCACAATAGTTAACCATTTTCGCTAGCTAGGTCTCCAATATAACGTAACTCTAGGCTTGGAGCATAGACCGTAGAAGCTTGGAGTCCCTGTTATGACATCACGTCCAGCCTAGTGGAAGGAGGGGGCGTGGTTAAAAGCACTGTAAAACGAACCAACTTTTCATTATATTCAGCATTTGGTATAAAAAATATAAAAAAAAAACAATGGTGGGCGGTTCTTATCTTTATATTTAGTAAGCACATTGCATTATCTTCGTGAAAATTTTTACCTGCAATTTACACTTTAAGCAACGACAACACAATAGCGCAAGTCTAATTAGCATGAGTGTCAGCATGTACAAAAACAATTGTCTAATTTGCTGTAAAATAGGTCACAGGCATTGAAACAAAGTATTATAAATGTATTTCTGTCCAGAGGTTTGTTACCACCAGGCACATCAGTACGCATCTGCTAATTTCTCATCCAAAAATAGTGTAGAAATGACCTGCTTAGTTTGATGCAGGGTGTTAATCTATCAGCCATATCCCCACAGATCACGTTGTTGTTGTTGGACACGTTTTTTTTTTTCATGTTGCTTACCATTTTCTGTTTTCTATGTGGTTGCCATTTAGATATTCCTATGCGGTTGCCATTCAGATGCTTTTTTCAAATTAAAGAACTGAACTTTCAGATTATGTGATAGCAGACCACATATTTAGCTATTATGCTACCAACACATATGAAAGATTGTATTTATTAAGCTTCTATGTGGTAAAAGTCTCTACACAACACAGGTCTTGAATGAAGAAAAGCACTGCTATGCACATACACACACACAAACACGCTTACAAACTGAGTATTATCCTCTCCCGGTACCCCAGGCTGTCCGGTACAGAGCTGTTAAAGCACTGATATGACTGACAGATGAAGTTTCTTTAGAAAAGTGTATTTCTGTGGGTCATACCCCCGTCACTCAGCCGTAAACCCACACCACACTTACAGTTACCTCACCTAAATGTCTCACAAAAATACACACATACTTGTATGTGGTTTCCGGGGTCTCTACCATATATATACAAGAACACACACAAATAGCACAGTCAGACAGTCACCAAAGGTTTGGGAGTGTTTTGCACTTATATTGTGAGTATTCGCGTCTCAGTTTAAAAGACACAGTATCTTCCCCTGCCGTGATCACGAACGATGAGCCAGTGCAGCCTTTGCAATGCAAAATTAATGTCAGCTGATTGCAAAGCATTTCATTTACTCATTGTCTTTAAATTGCTAATTACATGGCACAAGGCCTAATTGTACTGAGTGCTGATGAGGTGAATTCACTGCCTATATAGAACAATATCTTCAGACATTTTTAGAGCGATGAGTTGTAAGGAGAGAGATGACATGCTATTTTTAATTTTATTTTAATGGTGGCATGTGATTTAAGACCTAAATATGTAATGCAGATAGTCAGGTCCAAATTCGAAAATGCTGTTTTGCATTCATTCATTTTTATTTTTTAACATTAAAATTGATGTAATATATTATAATATAATGTAAGTAAGTATAATAGTGGTCAGTATCACACATTCTTCTTCATTTTACATTTTTAAATTTAAATAAATACATTAAAGAATAATAATAAAAAACTGTTTACATATTACATATATAATAGTTGTATATAGCTATATTTAAATAAATAGTTTATGTATATATAAATAATATACTATAATATAATTTATTATTATTATTGTGGTCCAATGTGGTCTCTAGTTTAGGAATTTTTTTCTTTTTATATTATTCATTCATTTATTCATTTTTTTCCCCTTTTGCCTTACCTCTTTTACCTCTTTGGCTTTTATTGCATTTCATAATTAGGATTAGATGATATTAGCGTACATACACATTTCTAGTCCCACTTATGTACTATAGAAGAAGAGAAATCAGAAAAGGCTCAGATGCGGTTTCTGTCGTTTGAAGGGTTGAATGAACACACTGGGCATGGTGAAGTGGCAATTACCCACTCATCTCCCACTGACCGACCTGAAGCAACCTGCAGGCCGTTTGCTGCCCGTCCCTCCTTCCTACAACACCATCAGTTTCCCCACTGCCCCATATTAACCAGCGTGGCCCAGCCCCCAGCACCATCCTGTGCTCTGCTCTAATGCAATCTCCACCATCACCCACTGCCTTACAGCACTGACGCCCTTCCACAGTGACACATACCATATCAATCTTACAGCCCCTGATAGACTATGACCTGCCACCAAAATCTGACTGTCCCGGTCATGTTGAAAGCTTATAAATGTTTTACACATTTTCGAAGGGGACACTTTTTTGGATAATTCATTGCGTGTGTGTATAAGGAATGTGTCTGGAATGTATGAGTGATATGTGGTCATAACTGTTAACCCATTTTCAACCCCTAAGGGTTCATTTTGTTACCCTCATCACCCATCATATTACCCATGCTCAACATCTAAACCTCTACAAGTCTTCCACCCTCAGAAGACACCCACTGTCTGTTATGATGATGTATCAGAAGCCCTCATTGGATCAGTTAGGCCGAGGGGAGTGCTAGCACAGCAGGGAACGCTGTTACGTGTGAAAGTGTCTGAATACAGCAGCGGAGGGCTCGGCCCGAAACACACGACTGATGAGACTTTAATTAGATCATTTAGAGGCGAGGAATTGTTCAGGCAGAGAGAGGCCTTGTTAATGCAGTCATACAGCTCACTAAGTAGTTTTTTCCTCAGCACTGATTTTCCTCAGGTAATGACCAAGCTTACCGCACACAAACACAGACAATGGAGCTGTGGAACGGAGTCAAATGCACCAAAGGCTTCGAGGATTTGGCATGAGTATTATAAAGCATGATCTATCTATCTATTTATCTATCTATCTATCTATCTATCTATCTATCTATCTATCTATCTATCTATCTACGGTGAAATTCGGGGTGTGTTTGCTGCCTTTAACCGCTAAGAGGCGCTACAATCACAGACTTTGAAAAGTGTCCGTTTATTCTCTCTATTGCGTAATCTGCCGCTGCGTCGCGGCTCATTCAGAGCGATTGAAAGCTGGTAGCAGATGCATTTAAGTGAAATGTAGTTAAAATAATTCATCACAATACTTAAATTAAATTGAATAAATAATGAAAACATTTCAATATAAAACATTGCAATAGAAACATATTAGGCTACATCAAGGCTTTGGAAGAGTATAAGACGTTGACGTAAACGTTCAGGCGGTGGCTCTGTGGTTAACGCAACGACCCGGAGATCCAAGAGGCCCGAGATCGAATCTCAATATAACAACATGTTGGCCGACAGCATTAATCTTTAACCGTTCTTGATGCTTAAATAGTTGACTGTTTATTTGCGAGTTTATTAAAGGGCACCTATTATGCCCCTTTTTACAAGATGTAATATCGATCTTGGGTGTCCCCAGAATGTATTTGTGAAGTTTCAGCACAAAATACCCTACAGTTAATTTATTATAACCATTTTAATATGTCATTTTTGGGGCCTGTTTTAAAAAGAGCTGTTTTGGTGTATATCACTTTAAATGTAAAAGAGCTGCATATCCCCGCCCTGCCTTTGGATGAGGGCGTAACTTGATACATATGGCAGTCGGTAAAAGCAGAAGCTGAGAGTGAAAGACCCGCTGTTTTTATGGCATTCAGCCGTACATGTTTGAATCAGACCCAGATGATTAAGAGACTCCAGCAGAATAAACACAAATGAGAATGGACCAGGACGTCTCGGAATGGTTATTTGATACATTTATGTACGTATAGAGTTGTAATCGCGTTCCCTTTGCAAGTATGGATGAACAACACACACACAGACACACACAAACTGTGATAACGTTGGCACATTTTTTTGAAACTACAAACACAAATACTGTGATAACGTTTGCTACGTACGAAATTACATTTCGAGGGACCTGTTGCGTCATGTTTACATTAACGTCACGTACAGCAAGTGCTTATGTGGCAAATGTGAGAAGATGGCTACAGAACATACACAGTTTTTAATACAATATCTTTAAAATATATATATTTATGTGTGGTTAGACACTATACAAACAAGGTTTAAATTATATAACAGTTACACAGACATCATACGGCGACAACAACTTTAGACGCATTTGTTTTTGAATTGGCTGACATCGACTGAAATAACTGTTTGCTCAAAAATCATGAAATACACTTCTTCTGGAGGTGACTTGGTTTGCGAACAGTAGGCAACAATCCACATTTGAGGATTACATTGAAGCAAGACCTGCCTTGAATTGACCCCCGTTCACAAAACAGTCAGTCAGAAAATGATTTGCGCAAACATACCTAAACGTATTTTGGAATTTTAAGTGGCGCCTTTCCTTCGTAAATAAAATCCATCCACTGCGTTTTCAGTGGCTCTGATGTCGGAAGTAAGTGAAAACTAAATGTACATTATTATTACATCCCACAACAGAACGCTTATGCGGCTGTCGTTGAAACAATGGAGGATGTGTACAGATCACCGAGGGCGGGGTCAATGCCAAAACCAGTGTCAATCAAACCACGTAGGTGGGGCTTTCCCATGTTCTACGTCACAAAGCGCAGTATCTGAGATCAGCTTGTTCTGAGACAGTGCTTATGATTTATTGAGATTGTAAAAAAACCACTGGGTGGATTTTTATCATTCTAGGGTGGTTTTGCTCACACACTGCCAACACACATTTATGTTCAAACAGCATGTAAAAGTGAGTTTTGCATAATAGGTGCCCTTTAACTGTTTATTTATTTAAAGTCAAGCGTTTTTTTTAATAATCAATGGCATATTACAACATTGCTACAGTAGAGCTGGGGGGTTGTAAGGGGGGGCTTCTTACATTCGCTTCATAAACACACGCACACTAGCACACACATGCTATCTTTTTTCTGCACCCGATGGATAGACTCATAATTTTCAAGCCCCACTGCCCCCATCGCCCCAACGCAATGCTAATGAAATACGCAACAAGCTTAAAATGTTCCAATTTATTGAAGTAACAAGTAGGCTAGTATCTAAATACAAACTAAACAAACAAAAACAAAAATAGAGAAAATAAAAGTGCTGCTGTGTCAAAATGTTAAAAAAGAAAAGAAGAGAAATCCATTTGGCAAGACAAAAAAATTAAAAAATTCAAACAGACATAACATAGGCTAATGTGTTTGATATGGGATTAAAATTATGGGCAGTGCATGAGATATAAACTAATGATTAATTATGTCAAAATTCCTTTGTTCCGATCAGAGCATTTCTGGATATTCCTCAGCTCGCTCATTCCGCTCAGGGTCGCGCGCTCAGGCTGTCTCCGACTAGTTTTTTTCTAGTCAACTAGTAGCCTAGTTGTTTATTTAAGCCATCAGTGGACAAATCACCCCTTTATATTGATTTAATAACTTAAATAGGCTATACAGGGTAATGAGTGAGTGTTATAAAGCTGCACTCAAGCGCACGAGCCGGAGACAAAAATAGCAAGGAGACATTTAATTGTTTATTAATAAACTGGTGTTTTCTGCGTCGCTGCAAAGATGAAGATGCGATGTAGACTCGCCATGAACGAATAAAGATATAAAGGCATAAAAAGGAAAAGTTCCTCCCGTTGGCGCGCCCAACCTGTCACTTCTCTAGGCTATTTCCCACCCATAGAGGGGCGCGCCCCACACTTTGAGCGGCAACTACCATCTTAAAGGCCAATTTAGGGGGATCTAGCCGGTGTTCTGTCTCTCCCTCTCTCTGCCGTGCAAGCGGCCGCGCGCTACACAGTTTGAACCTACAGTCTATGGTTTGAACTTACATATTCACGTAGCCTTTCGAAAACAGGGACATTCATTGTCCCGGGAGAGTGCTTAAATTTCCCGGGACAGGTTATTAAAAAGAAGGACAATCCCGGTAAAACCGGGACCGGTGGCAACCTAACTTGCATTTAGACTTTATTTCATGCAAAAAAGAAACACACAATCTTATTCTTGCTACATTTTAAATTTGTTTTGCCAAAGAAATTGCAGCTAAATTAAACGAAACGGTACAAATCGAAAATAGTCCAAAGCAACATAAATTAAAGACATGAGTTTTGCCTCTCTCGCGCTGGATCTCAGCAAGTTTATTTAGTCTCCCTTGCTCAAACATTCTTAAACTCTACAGAACCAGTTGAAACAACTGGATTGAACACTTCAATTTAAATTTGTGTGTGAAAACACTTTAAATAGGCTACAATAAATAAACAACAATATTTATAATTTAATCAAATATGGGGACACATCGAGAGATGTAGCCTATGCTTAAAATAAGTTTGCCTTTGCCATCGGGCTGGCTATCCGACACTCTCCATATGAATGAGGAACATTAACACCTATTGTCTGTCCCTCCAAACCCCCCACAGGCTCTCTGAGTCTGACTTAAAATAAAGGGAAGTCGCAATTCACACTTAATTCGCTCTTCTAGCATTAGGCTATTAAAGTGTTGATAATGAAAGAATTAAATGATTTAAGCTACATGTGGTATTTCTGTCATAAAAGTTTATTACTAAATATTTCATTATTTAAATAATTTAAGAAATAAAACTGGTTTGGGCCAGCTTTTTCCAAGCAAAACTAAATATAGCCTAATCTTCAAACGCATGTTCATTTTGTTGTCATGAACAAAATGCTCAACTCAATATTAAATTCTACAGGATCTTTGGGTCCAGGCATGCAAAATGTGAATTAGTTATTTTTTAAATTATTATTATTCAAATAAATATCGGTGCTTCGTGGTAGCCTACTGCTGATAAACTAAATAACATTTAGATAATAATTATGAACTTTAAATGAAACAATATAGCAACACTTCGACGAATAAATGATTTGATCTGTTTTTACATTTTAATTCACGGCGATTTAGTCTCTACATTTAATTAAACGAGATTTTCACCTTGTCATTTTCTCATTGCGAGGCGCTCACAATCACATCATAAACATATTTGAGCAGATTCTCTGTACCTCTCGTTTTCATATGGATTACATAATCAGATAACATTTAATAACCTAAATATTTAGACATTTAAAGGCTTTAGACATAGCCGATTACCTATCTTGACTGAGCTGAGGCAAGTGGCTTTCGGTTAATTTTTGTGACGCGCAGTTCCCGGAGACCGAGAGAGACGACATATAAACTTTTGTCATTAGCCTAAAAAAAAGTTTACAGTTTTGAACGATGTAGGCTACTGTACTCTTATCTGTATGACCAAAAAAAATCACGTAGGCCTATAGCCTATTAAGTTATTTTAGCTGTTATGAGAAAAATAAATCAAATGAACGCGCTGCCTCGTTTGTCGAAAACTTTACTTAAAACCATGTTTTTAAAAACTCTATGTAGGTTATAGGGAATAAAACAAATATAGATATATATAGGCCTATATATCTTTTTTTTATACAAAACTGCTTTTGAACAATTGGTATTATTAGCTACAGATCTAAAGTCGTTCTGTTGGATAGCCTATTTGTTCCTTAGTGTAAAATGGAAATGCATGGTAATATTATTTTATAAATATAAGCAAAAAAATATGTGGTGTAACAGAGTTTTAGAACTAAACAAATCTGCATTAATAGCCTAAAAATATATATAATTTTTTACAGAAGTCCATGTTTGTTCGGGATTTGAACGCAGGTCTTCCGATTGATGAACCGTCAGCTCTACCACTCGGCCATGTCGAAGCTCACTGAGAAAAGCCCAAACGTTTATTTCACCAGTTTTGTGTTCGCTCAAATGAGTGAGAACGTTTTGTTGTTAGCCTACTGTGAGTGTAGCCTACTTTACATGAATAAAATAGACCTTTTACAGTTTTAAAATATGATATCCTATCTGTATGACCAAAAATAACGAAGTAGGCTATAGCCTGTTATTTTAGCAGAAAAATAAATTCAAGTGAACGCGCTGCTGCGTTTGTCGAACTTAATTCAGTGGCAGAAGAAAACCCCATTTTAGAATACGCACTAGGCGTGGTGTGTCAAAATACTTAATTATAAACTTCAATATTTCGTTCAAAACCACATCAAAACGCTTTGTGACATTTTAAAAAGCCGTGAATGTATTAATGCCACTGGAACCAGGATCGTAACTGAAATGCGCTGCATGTTATCTCTCAATACAGGAGCAGAAGCGCTGGTTCAGATTTTATTGTTTGTTGTTTAAACGTGCGTGTTTTAGGCTATATTTAAAAATATATATACTATATTTGATAAGGTCTATTTAGGGTAGACCTATTCGCTATAGCCTACTGTGGAGGGGGAAATCACCCACCGGCAAATCGCACCTTGCTTAACCATGTTTTTTAAAATTATTTCTGAAAGAATTCCAGTCCTGCTGTCTGCTGTCCTGTCCGTGAAGTTTTTTGTTTGTTTGTTTATTTTTTAACAGAACTGTTTCTGAAGACGTAAATTTAGTCAATCTGTTGGATGAGATTTGTTTCTTAGTGTAAAATGGAAATGCATGGTAATTATATAAAAAACATATTTATTCGGGTTTCGAACCCGTGTCTTTGTACTGTTTAAACCTTCAGCTCTACCACTCGACCACAAGCTCGGCTGTTTAAGCGTCAGTGTGCCCACAAACGACTGATGCACTCTTCAATCTTCTCATTCCTCAATAGTTTAGCATCATTGATTGCACCTAATTTATTTTCACTGACTGCGAGATAGGCCTCTTTTAAATTTTGATTAATAAAATGTTCTGCTCAAAAAGTTTGCTATATTCTATTTAAAATGTAGGCTACTTTTACATACGTTTTGCTTTCGCTAAATGTCCCTTTGCGCCACCTGGCGGTCATTTCGCGAATGACTTAGAAATGCGACTGGGTTTTTTTTGCCGCGGTGAATTCACCGCGGCAGACGCCGCGGCGGCAATAGGCATTCTGGTTGGCTACCTACTTCTATCTATCTATCTATCTATCTATCTGTCTGTCTGTCTGTCTGTCTGTCTGTCTGTCTGTCTGTCTGTCTATCTATCTATCTGTTTGTCTCTCTGTCACGTCTATCTCTAGATTTGTCTATCTTTCTATTTGTCTGTATATGCCCAGGGTATCCGCGGGGTCTTGAAAAGTATTAAAAGGTGATAAATCAATTTGGGAAAATTAAGACCCTTAAAAAGTATTAAAAAGTCTTATCACGGGTTTATAAAGTCTTAAATTTTAAAAGTATTTTTTCTGAATTAGCTGTCCAACAGTTTGAGTCCCAAAAACATCGTAAAAGTGTGAATTTAGTCATTTTTATTAAAAAAACGAACAGGTACATAAAAAACTAGGCTATTTTGGGTGCGTTCGTAAATTGCCTCTCTGTCATGTCCATCACTGTACTGATTGCCTACACCAAACACTGATCCCTAAACCTACCCGTCACTGTAACCTAAACCAATGAAATCGGCTGCAGGGCGGAAAAAAAAAATCACGCGTATTACAACGAACTAAAACTGTTAAGTTAAAAGTATCACTGATGTAAACGGTTACAGCTTGAAGTGGCGGTGAGGTATTAAAAAATATTGAGAAGGTCTTGAAAAAGTCTTGAAAAGGTATTAAAATTAACTTCAAGATTCCTGCATATACCCTAATGCCAATCATGTTTGTCTGATGGATTAAAAAAAAATTATATATAATATATATATATATATATATATATATATATATATATATATATATATATATATATATATATATATATATATATGTGTTTTAATTTTTTTTATAAAATTAAACATGTTATATGTATGTACAGCAGATATATATTTATTATTATAAATAATCATCATATACAATTATTATCTGCCTAATCAGGTAGATACAAGAAGCAGATCATGTCAAGGCTTTTTCCCCAAATGTAAATATCTTAAATATTTTCTTTAATTGTATTTATATAAACACATATTTACGTATTTTTGTAACTATTGGCGGTTTAATTAGAAAGCTTTTCTTAAAAAAAAAAAAAAAGTCATCATAATGGCTATAAACCATACCAAAAATCAGTATCATCCAAAATGTTCAGTTCAAACAATAAGCGCATCCCAAGAATGTATAAAAGATTATGAAAAGGAGATCGTAACAAAGAAAAAAAACCTGTGAGATTTTGTAGGTGAACCGTCAGGAATAGACGTGGTTGCCACATCAGATCACATATTATATTGTACTTTGACAGATTGTAGCCTTGCTTTACAAGTGCAGTTACATCTTATTTGTCACTGTTTGATCTGTAAGTGTGGCTACAGGAAAGGAAGGCCCTCCATCTTGCCAGCAATTTAATGGCTGGGAGACGGACGACGGCCGACAGCCACCTGCCCACAGACCACAGCGCTGATCTGTTCTCATTTACTCCACCATCAGGCCAGATGAAGGCAAAAAATCACTCCTTTTGATCCCACAATGCTGGCCAGCACCTCCCCTGGCCCATATCTCACCCCTACACACCGTATGTTTTTAACACCTCTTTCTGCTTCGGCTTTTGCCCACCACTTGGATGTCTCTTTAAATTAAACGGGGACCTCAAATGTAAACACAAATATGCTTCTTGATTTTGTGTTGATGCGTTTGTCTCTAAAGCCCTGTTCAGACAGAACTAGGTCTCCCCAAGATATACTTGATGATTTTAATCCTGCTCGAATTAAACACTTTCTTGCATAACCCATTTTAAAATTATCAAGCAAATTAACTACAGTTTTTCGGATAACTCTGGTGTTTTTTTAAATTGAATTTATTTTGATTATTGTTAATTAGTGTAACTAAAGCTACATTTCTTATTGCCCTTCCTGGTGCACCTTTGTTATGATTTTTTATTACTTAGCATTTTTTGTGTGTGTGTGTCCCTTCATTCACATTGATGTTTTTTTTTTTTTCATTCACATCTTCTTATTGTTATCATTATTCAAGTTTTGCTTTTATTTCCATTCATTGTTGTGGTGTGTTGCTAATAATTTATTATTATTATTATTATTGTTGTATTATTATTATTGCTTTTGTTTGCTTTCATTTACATTTATTATATTACTATTATATTTAGCTTTTTTTATGTATTATCCCTGTTATAACCGTTAACCACCGTAATCATCATAATCATCGTGGGTATTAGTCCAGAAAAGGACATGGGCCAAGGGGGGCATGTAGAGATGTTGAAAGAGTCTCAGTCCATTGTGTGGTGTTAATTCGCTCTGCTCTGCTTGCTCCTGGGCAGACCGGAGGCCTGAGTAAATTCAGTTTGAACACGGCACATTGTCTAAACATATCGGCCTGCCAATCAGTCACCCCAAGCCCTGATAAGAGCCGTCTTGTATTATTGAATCAACAATAGGGCGGCTCTGCCGGCAGGAAGATAACGCACGCTTATTTCTCTTTAAGTCTCTGCAGAAGAAAGGCGCTGTCCACATCCACCTCATATAACTGCCTCAATTACCATAAAAACCACTGCCGTGCCCATCCTCACACATGCCTCTGCTGCTGTGACGGAGCTCTGCATACGTGTGTGTGTGTGGAGGGAGAGGGCCATAAGATAGCACTGTGTTTCCAATTATGAATTTCAACATTTCAATCATTTGGATGACATTCCATCAGCACTCGCCACCCCCCTAAAATTTCCGTGTCCTTTATACTTGGGATCCTGGATGAAAGATGGGTCATAATAAAATTGTGCTCAGCTCTGAACAGCCACGACTCGATAACCAATAACAGCTTTACACAAGTGACGCCTATTCCATCACTCCAGTTGTGTTTTTTCCCCTCGCAAAGCAAGCACTAACATGTCAATTTGACCTAGATGCCGATCCCCCCCCCCCCCACCCCCCACCCGTCTCTCCAATGTACAATGCCGTTTGAAGTGGGAAATCCGATGGTGATCCAATCAGAAGTGCTTCCAATATCGGCAGTCAGCAATATTCCTCCGCCCCAAAATGATCGCCGTTCATCACTTTGTCTATTAAGTCAGCCAAGCATTTGGCAGGTTAGCAACAAAGCCCCGAAAAAAACACAGCTAGCCACGCAGCCAGCTTCTGTGCGAAATATCGCAGTAAATTTGTCCGCATCAGTCAATGCCCACTCACTAGCTTCGGCCCACTGCAGTCACATGACCGTGGCACCTACAGTTTGCTTCTCTCTCATTCTCTTTTAAAGTAGTGTTGAAAATGGACAGGGCATGACACAATAATTAAAGTAAGTAGATAGCTCAGTAATTCTCTCTGTGGACAATGAGCAGGGCTCCCCCTCTCCTATCTCTTTATTTTCTCTGTGCATCTCTTTTTTTTTTTTTTTGACTCCGGATCTGCCTGTGTGTAGGGAGAGGCAGCCAAGCACCGGACACATTTCATTAGGATCACCCACTCCTGCTCCTCTTTTAATATTTGAAGGCTCATTTGTTAAGTGGGAATGGTCTTTTCCTCCTTGTCTTTTCCCCCCTTTTTGTGGGCTTTGGAAATATAATTTTCAATTTTTAATTTGATTCATTTAGATTAAAATCATTAATCAGGACTGAAAGTGAGTTAATTTTCTGGAAAATAAATGAGCTTGTTCGGATGGCTCTTTATTAAGTGAGAGTTGTGTGCAGAGGGGTGGGCGGTGATGAAGGAGGGTCTCTTTCAGGTACTATAGCATTGACTGTTGGCCAACAGTGAGAGAGATATGGTACATTGTGAGCTTTTCTTGGGATCCTGTGCATATAGATGTCTATACCGTATTCTATTTAACTTACAGATATTCAAATTAAAACTGGAAAAGTCCTAATTTAAATAATAGTATGTAGAAATTACTAGAGCTGTTTTCGACTAAGGATTTTCATAGTCGAATCTGATTCGGTTAGATTTTGCCATAGTCGACTGATAGTCGAACCTTTTTTTTTTTTTTTTTTTTAGATAGCAGCTAGATTTTTTTCCATTTCAAACAAAAGAGCTAAAAAAATTAAAAGAAAAACAGGTGTGTAACAAATACCTTTTATTCATTTAAAGCCAGATGAACAAATATCACATATAGGTAGACGTCCTGTTTTTCCCGGGACATATTTCAACTCTAATTTTAGTGTCCCGACTTAGGCTATTATGAAAAAAATCATAATTTGTCCCGTATTTCATCGTTAACATATATGTATTTTTATATATTATAGGTTTCGTTGAATTCGCGCAAGACAGAGGGAGGGAGAGAGAGCGCGAGACCTTGCGTGTGTGTGCTAGAGTAGGCTACTCATTAATACGCACGCGTCTTCCCCAAAATTATAATAATAATAATAATATAGGGTTTATGTCTGTATTGACAAAAGAGTGGTAGAACTGTTTGTTTGTTTTTTGTTTGTAAAGTTAACAAGCCTTACCCGTTTCAAATGAGCCAATTTGGTTGTCGTCGTGTGATATGAAAGAAGCTGCTGGCACAACTTGCAATTAACTTTCTTTGGGTCATTTAACCTTCTCGAAATACTCCCACACTTTTGATGATTTTTTAGAAGCCATTGTGAGTCAATAAATCCGTAAATGCTAACAAATGTGGTCCAGACGTTACAGGCATGTAGTGTGCTGCTGCTCATTCGTTGCATACCGCGCGCCTATTTTGAAATAACGAACTTGAGCGCGCAAAAGACGCGATATGTGAACAGACCCCCTACTAATCGACTATGAGGTTCATAGTCGAATCAGACCTCTCCGAATCGAATCGTCGAATCATCGACTATTAGAAGTCAACCCTAGAAATTACATTTCTACACTTTGCTGGGCAACGATTAATCACGATTAACCACATCCAAAATAAAAGTTTGTGTTTACATATGTGTTTGTACATTATATATTATATATAAATAACCAATTTGTCTTAAATATAAACTTAAATATTTTCTTAAGTATTTTATATACAAAATAATTGTGTATATACAAAATAATACACAAACTTTTTTATCGGATGCGATTAATCGTTGCCCAGCTCTAGTAGAAATATTATATTATGTAGAAATATGAAGACGACAAAAACAACAAAAGGCAGCTAAATTTAAACAATTTTACTGCCTGTAATGTGACTTATTTTTTATCCTTTTTCAGGAGCATGTTTTGAAGAAAAGGCAGCTCTAAAATTCTAGTCATTCACATGCATGTTATTCCTGTAAATCCACTCACCTGTGATGTGACTCTTTTTAGGCTTTTAGCTGCTTAGTGAAACTGCACTCATAACATTAATTTCTTTCATATGGTTTTTGGTTTTTGAGTTGCTGTGATTATCTATTTGGGGAGGGATGGGGCCTTTGTTCTTTGCATCTAGAATTGTCGTTGACTTGTGTCCACTGTTTAATCGAAACAAACTGCTAACGTCCTTTTTCTGAACACACAATGGCACACACTCTCCCTCACCCCAAACCTGACTTGTTTGTCAAGATGGTCACGTCTGTTTACTTGCCGATGGTCAGCACATTTTCAAAGAATGCAAATCGTTGTCAAGAGCTAAGCCGAACACGAACAAAAATCTTTCACCATCAAAAATTCAAAGCAGCACTTCTGATATTCCAGAATTCAAAGATTCCACAAACTCAATGTTTAATTTCTGTAGCCGGCCAATCAAAATAATGAACCCACACGTTATTCTGAGTTTGTTTTTTTTTGGGGAATTTGAACATTTCAAAGCTAAAGACAAATGCTGTCAATATTTGCTCCTCAATGTAATTACGTTACGGAGAAACTCAAGGGGAGGCGATTGTGCCAGGGGAGCAGGGGGGAATTTAACAGGCTTAAACATCAGAAAATCAAATATAAATCCACATTTTATGCATGAATAGCACCACAGTGCGCACTTGTCCCACAGCTTAGCGACCAACATTTACAGCGGCAGAGAAAATAAATTCTCATTGGATTAAGAGAGAGATTCAGATGACAGTGTGTGTCTACCCCTCTCTCCTATTCCTGCGCTCTCTCTCTCTCCCATCGTCCCGGTGAAGATTTAATAATTCATTCCTGTAGATCTCAGGGGATCTGGCAACCAGCAGTCCTGTTGCTTTCCCATGTTCATTTGTCCGAGTCCCATTTGCATCTTCTGTGTAAACTCGGCCGTTTGCAATTGGGATTCGCTCTTTTTCTCAGAATGGGGTGTCTTGCTTGCTGGGCTGGCCTCAGCGCACGAGACGCTTTGTTTTGCCCTTTGCCATAGGTCACAGTTATTTCCACATAAAAGCTCACAGCATTAATGGAATAGACTGGAGGATGTGTGCTTCGGTGGAATAGGGCTGCTGACTTTGACTAAAACAATTTGGTCCCCCTTGGATTTAGCTAAAGTGAACCAGCAAGAATATGTGAATGAAGCTGGGTTGTCATTTTCTTATGGCAATGCTTTTAGAAAATCTACTTTACAAGAGAGAAAGAGTTATGGTGAACATTTTAATGGAGTTTGGCAGCTTAGTAGATTCTGGTACTTTTACACTGTGTTCATTTCTGTTGGTGCCTAATGACTGTTAAATATGCTTTTTTAGAGAAGAGGAGCACTAGGGTCCAATATTAACACCCATCGAGAGCCAAATGTGAGTACAAAATGTATTTGGCAAGTAATTAGTACAGAGTTACCAGTTGATAGTACCTTTATAAGGAACTGGAACTTAGTGCATGGTTCAATTGAAGTTATAAGAGTGATACACTGAATATTGTAAACGTACACAGTGAGACGACGAAAGAGACGAAAATATCTGAATTAGAAAATATCTGTTGTGAAATGCACATAGTATTGACCTTTACTTTAGAAAAAAATTACCCTCAGAAACATAAAAGGCATACAATATTCATTGTGTTTTGTAGCCAAAACAAGTACATAGCATGTAAGGAATTATTTATAGTCTGTAATTTTCTCCAACCATTGGCGTGTGTGGGATTAATTTTGGACCCTGATAAGCATTATTGCTACTATTAAAAGATATCAATAATTCATAAACTATATGACGCAATAGTAGAGGGGTTTTACTGGACTACAATGTTGTCCACAATAATCGTAGTAAATAAATCAGATCAACATTCTCTCCTTCTCGTGTTTGCTTTGGTCAATGTCTCATTTTCATTGTAGACATACTGTTGATGGAAGATCTATTCTGGTAGCTAGATTTAGCTGTTGAAGTGCTTGTTCCTATATATATTCATCAGAGAGCAAGCTATACTCTTGTGATGCATAGCACCTGTAAAAAGAAACTGAACTATCAGCACACGTTGACGTTCCTGTGAACACTTAAGCCTTTGTTGAGTGGACGCGGCGTAGTGTTTATGCATGTCAGCTGTGAGAAATTTGGCTGCCGTATTCACTCTTCAGTTCCCCATCAGCCTTGGCCAAAACAACAGTCTCCTTGCCTCTTTAGTGTGTCTGCACGCATGCTGTTGACTACTAAACAAGAATAGGTGTAATATAATGACGTAAGTTCGAGACATCAGAATTCTCTGGGCACGTCTGATTAATTAGTCTTTTTTTAAAGTGGCACACGTTGCTACCAGTTTGATTGTTTCTCTCACACTTCCCCGTAAATTTCTGCAGACGCCTTGCAGGATTCCACGCCACCTATGAAATTCAAAACAAGCCTTGTAAGAAGTTTACAGTCATCTGTGGGTCCTAATAAAAATGTAGGGGGATGTGCGGAGAGGATAGTAGGATAATTTAAAATGAGGGAAAAGGGATTTCTCCACGAAGCAACTAGTCTATTTGTCATCTTAATTAAAACAGTAAAATCTTGTAATCTACTGGGGATTTACAACAGTATGAAATGAAATCATCTTTCTCCACCTCTTTTTGTTCTGAATGCTTGCATGAAACCTGAGCCATTTAAAAATCATTTCATGTCATTGTCCACATTAGTACTAATGTATGAAGTTAATCAGAAATCACAGAACAAATATTTGTGCGCTTCAAGCCGTTAGCAGAGGAACGTTTTAAAAAAAGAAAATAAATGTATTATGAATAAATTATAGTGCATCATTTTCTGAAATTTAAAGGGACAGTTCACACAAAAAAATTAATTCTGTCTATCCTCAACCCTCATTCCGTCCATACCTGCATCAGTTTATTTCTTCAGTGGAACATAAAAGGAAACATTTTTAAAAGGTCCATGCTTGTCTTTTCAGTACAATGAAAGTGGATGGGGACTGGTGCTGTCCATCTCCAAAAATAACAATCACAAAATGTTATATTCTTCTGATACACTCTTTTAAGGCAAATGACAGCTTTGTGTGTGCAAATGACTGAAAATTAAGTCATTATTAATAGAAAATCTTACCTTGAAGCTCCAGTCCCCATTTACTTTCAGTGTGTGGATAAGGGCAGCTTGGACAATCTGCTATAGATCTCCTTTCGTGTTCCACAGAAGAAAAAAGTCCTATATATTTCAAAAGACATAAGAGTGAGTAAATGATGACAAATTGTATTTATTTAAATTTTGGGGGGGTTGAACCGTCCCTTTAAATGAACTCTTTCTGACTTGTCATCATTTTTAAGGAAACCCATAACATTCACATAAACTGAACGAAGGGCTATTTGGTCTGTTTTGAGACTGTAACATCAGAGTGGTTTTTGCCATGTTCGTCCCATGAAGCAATGTAATTCATCAAGATAATTCCACATGGACCCATAGATACGCCGGCAAACAAACAATCAGCAGCTCTTTGTATCTGCGCCTGTGTGAAACCCGACCCAGCGGGGCATCATGTGCAGCCAGGCGCCTGCTTGCTTTACAGTCATGTGGCGATAGAAGGTCTATCAGCAGACGGATGTACCCCGATGGTGTAAAGCCACTCTCGCCGTTTGTGGAGGGTAGCGATCGCCCCCAGGTCGGCATCCTGTAGCCGCATCTTAATCTTAGCCATATAAGAGAAGCCACAAAGCTGGCTGCAAATCAGTTACAAAGGGTAACTTATTCCAATGTTGTTTGTTTTGAGCATGTTAATCCTTGAACGAATCTCCTTCAGCAATGAGGCAGGCTCTCCTAATAATAGACGGCTTCTTTTAGGGTTGTGCTGCATTAATTCCTCATCTATTTCCAGTGCAGGCCTACAAAGATGATGAGCTTGGACGCAAAACTTTATACACAGCTATACATACTCAATTCGATGGTTTTGGTGTCATTTGCACTTCTTGTTCTAGAACCAGGAAAAGTCAACCAATCAGGCTAGTAAAAGAGCTATGTATCTGACCCGCATTAATCGGGATGGAAAATGCAGGTTTCGTGAAGGAGCGAGATATAAGATGCCATACGGGACTGCAGGTGATGCTATTACAAGCATGTCTGTAGCAGTGAATTAGCCCAATAAACCCCGCAGTCCAAGCACCCGGAAAAGGGCAGGATCCGGTTTCTGGCTGGGGAGTCGGTCTTGTTAAGATGAGAGGCTTTCAACATGTGAGAGTCGTGTGTTGTTGCATATTTCGGGTGCTGGCATCGAGGAGGTTATGCTAGCAATGTGACATCTTTTTAAGACCGCCGTTCTCGTGTAAAACGAAGCCTGTGGGACGTGTGTTCCTTAGTGGAAATGTGAGCAAGCAGGGTCACGGATCCACTTTTGTCCTGCAGTACAATGTCACATAATCAACAAACAGCCAGGGTCAAAGTTAATTAACACTCATTATCACGCCATCTCAAAATACGCTTGTGTGTTTGGTGCAATCACAGTGCAACACTGATCTATTGGAGGAAATAATATGGCTATGGTCTGTACAATATGGTGATACTTTTATTTTATTAATAATAATAATTTTATAAATTATACAAGGCATATTGGCAATATAAATGGAATGGAGTTACATTTATGAATTAGCTTTTCACTTAGTTTTGATGCATTGTCAGCAAGGATGTAACCTGATATTTGGTTTGGGTTCAAATTTTAAGAATCTCCCATTGGAAAAACCCATTTTGATTAACTGATCTAAATACTGGGGAGAAAACCCTTGTGTTTTTTGTCTGTTTCACCATCCTAATTGAAATCAATGGATTCACATTTCATTGAGCTAAAATATACGTAACGGTAAAACCCATAAGCGGCACTTAAAAATTTCAGTCAGTGATCTTCAATATGAGACAGGTGCATCTCATTGTTAAATTATTCAGAGTGTCAGGCCTTGAAAGCCCAGCGGAGGTGCCGATTGAGCGCCATTCGGATAAACGAGAATTCTAGTGTTTTAATTGTGAAACGAGGGCCGGCCCACTGGGCCTTCATGTCCATTCCTTTTCTCTCCAGCATGCAACATGAAACGGGTCCTAGGCCACCTTTAAGTGGTTTCCACGGAAACTGCCCATCCCCTAGAGAGATTTGCATAATTAAATTAAGGCTCTTTTGTATGTCAATTAATTAAAAGCAGGGACAGGTCTTTAAGGCTCTGCACTCATCAGAATCGCAGGTCGCGATGGATGGATTCAGAATGTTTTCACAACCGTGGCACCTCAATAAATTACCCCCATCACACTTTATTTGCGCTCTTTGTGTGGGAAAAATATCGACAAGAGTTTTAAATAATGAAGGAGAATAGGACAGCCTTTAAAGACACGGTTAGGTGCTTCACAAGAGTACTTGAGTACTTGAACGCTCCTGCACTCTTGAGTGTTAATGTCTCCTGTAATTGTTGTCACCAACACTTTTGAAGATGTGCGTTTACACCACAAAAATGGCTCTCTGGTGTTTACCTGTTATTTTGTTGTGACTTGAGTGCTCTAAAGATGCACACACGCCACGAGCGGGAGATGGGCAGGTGCGTGTCCGGATGTCACATGGAGAGAGTGACTGTGCCCCTGTCTGTCAGCAGCTGGTCATCTCCTGTCCACATCCCTGAAATGGCCACTGACAGCTGCCATGCCGTTTATGGCTGGCTCACAGCGGCCCGCTCCACTCGCAGTGCTTTTAAAGTGACAGCGCACTTTATCTTGAAGAGGTTGTGTTTGTGATAAAATTATGTGTGAACAGTAAATGTTGCCTTTTTTCTTGTCTCCTACATCAGGTGTTCGACTGGACCGTGTGCGCGGCGGAAGACAGAAGTACAAACGCCGGATAGATGCGGAAAACAGCCCCTATTTGAACCCTCAACTGGCTCTGCCGGCCAAAAAGCCATGTAAGAACTGCATTGTGTGCATTAAATGTCTTGACATTTATAAAGAGATTTTTTCTTAAATTTTTAAAAGAAGAGATTTTTGTTGTCTATCTATCTATCTATCTATCCTATCTATCTATCTATCTATCTATCTATCTATCTATCTATCTATCTATCTACCTATCAATTCATTTTTGAGTGAACCACCTTTTCAGTTTATATATTTAATAAATAAAATAAAAGATAAAATACCGTATCTTTCTCTAATATCTCAATGTCACCTTACAGTGGCCTTCCTTATTTCCAATGCACCAAGAAATTGGACACAAAACAAGACAGACAGAGATGTAGTATATGACAGAGCCAATCGACAAAGATGTTTGTGTGCGTGTGTGTGTTAGGGGAGAGCAAGCGAGCACGAGATGGAGAGAGAGGCCTAATCCGGATTAAATCCAATCTGGCAAAGACATCAAACCCACAATACCGGAGCTTCCGCGCTGTCAGACTGCTCTGCAAAGAGACAGCACGGCAGCGCTTAACAGATTTGTCCCTAAAGCCTTTTTACTTAATGGTAGCATATTCTCCTGGAATACAATATGCTTTTATGCATGATAGCAGCGGAAATAATCTTAATTATTACAGTGGTAGAAATCATTTTAGGAATACAGCGCTCTGAATAACCTTCTGCCTAATCCTACTGATCCCTCCTTCCAGGTTCAGGCTTATTTCCAGCCACCGAGAGCAACTTATTGAAAGCTTATTCTCTGTCCTATGTCCAGCTCCCATCCACTTTCATTACTTCATTTTTTTCCCCTTGCTATTGTATGTTAGCACGATGTGGACTTTGCTCAGAGACAGTATAATGGGGTGGAGACAGACCACTCATAGAAAAATAAACAGGAGGAATCTCTCAATATGTCGTTCTTCCTGCTTTTCAGTTGAAAGAGACATTTTTAATTCAAGTTTGTTTTAATCTAGAATGAACATTTTTAGAGCTAAAGAAGCTGCATTTATATTACCATTGTTATCATAATTTATTGCTCGTTTGAAATATGTTTTGAAACAATTTTGAAGATTTATTTGTTTTTTTACCCATTACCTACACAGAAAATAGCTGTTTGGGGGCATTTCCAAGTTTAAGACTTCCCTTCGCTTAGGTCTAAATTAAATTATGGATTCAAATGTATTTTTTTCGAACATAAATCCCCACTGATGTTTTTTTATCAGCTGGTAATCCAGAAGACATCCACCCTTGCATGGGCATACAGACAAATGTTTTGGTTTTGTGTGGCGTCTTCGTATTTTAGTGCAGTGTCCCATTAATAGAGGCTTTTATCAGTCTGTCTCTGAGCTCTCTGTATCTTTTCTCACTTTCCTTTCTATCTCTTTCTCTATTTTCACAAACAGAGAGGAATAGCCATGGTCCCAGCCTACCTGATTGATTATTTGCACATAACAAAGGCATGGGGTTTGGAAATTGGGTTGCATTGATTCTAATTAGGGAAACATTAAATAAGATTTACCTAGAGATAGCACTTACAGGCTCCCCCACTCCCTGGAGTAGCAGGGCTGGGCTGATTGATCCATTTCTTCCCCTCCTCCAACACACACACACACACCTCAGAAGTTAATGCTTTTTAATTTAGTGATCCGTTTTTTCCTCGGACCTCAAACACAGATGCAATGGGCTTAAAGTGATTCATCTGGTCCTTGCAAACACATAGATATACACACAAAGATTGCAGTGCTGTATTTGGCTTCTGTCTGTCTATCATATTGCATTGACATAGATGATTAAACAGCAAATGAATTTCATTTAACTGTAAGGGTGTCGCTAATTACCTATTCCAATCTCCCTCACCTCCACAATCCGATCTGAAATGTGTGTCCTTTCTCTCATTAGATTGACAGAATAACCCGAACACAAATCTTTATATGCACAATTCAGCGTAATCCACAATGAGAATCAAATGGATTTGAATTTTTTTTTAAATCTAGTTTTCTACAGCAGTAGTTCTCAACCTGGTAGGTCACGGCCCCAAATTTTTTATTTTTTTATTATTTATTGTAGAGCAGTTTCATTTGGCCGACATTGCTCGACAATGCAAAAGCCCCCATTGCTAAAAATCACAAATTGTAAATATTTGTATATAATATAAATATATATTTATATAATATACATTTTCTTTCCTAAATATAAACAGGTTAAGAACCACTGCTCTACACCATCAAACTCTCTCCTGACCTATGACCAAGAAACCAAAAATACTTTTATTTTCGATTACAAATGACACCAGGCATAGACCAAAAACAGCTTTTTCAGTACCACAAACATCATCTTTCTGCCCAAAGAAAACAACTCTGCCAATATTTCATGTTATCTGATTGCTTTCTTTGCTACTGAACCAAACACTATATGACCTTGCTGGTATAATCCCAATCTGTTTTTTGTTCTCCCCTCGGTGTTCAAATACAGTCCCCTTTGGCTGCCTTGCAGATAACAAGATTGTGTCTCACTTGCTGGTGGCGGAGCCTGAGAAGATCTACGCCATGCCTGACCCCACAGTGCCCGACAGCGACATCAAAGCCCTGACCACGCTCTGCGACCTGGCGGACAGGGAACTGGTGGTCAACATTGGCTGGGCCAAGCATATCCCAGGTAGGACATGAGAAGATATACTGATTTTATGCAACTACAGGTAAACTCTCAGTGTGAACCGTGGATTGGATGTTTTGGCGTAAGCCAGTTATTTTATACAAGTTTAAAAATATTTTAAAAGGTTACATAGGATATTAAACATCTAATACAAATTTTAGAAAAATGTTAGAACAAAAAAGAAAGTAACTCAATAATACCGTACTGTGGAGTCCATAAGTCTGAAAATGTTTCTATTAATTCCAAAAGAAATGCTTCTATTCCATCACAAATGACATTATCAGCATTACAATGAGTGAATAATTAACTGAAATTTCTGAACTTATTAGTATTTGTTTGCCATTGAAATTATCCAGCATGATTTGAGAATGATCAAAAAGATCATCTTGTGACTCTTGAAAAAAATATATAAATATTAAAATGTTATATGTTCTTATTTATAGAAATATAAAAACACATATTTATTTATTATATTTTTTCTTTGTTTTATATTTTTCTGCGTACCGTTTATTTATTTTGGATTTAAATTACATTTAAACCTGAAAATAAACCAATGTAGTCTCAGAATTTTGTATTCCACTGTATGTGCAAAAAACTAAAGGAAAAAACAAATAAAAGCACGCTTGAGTAATTGCTGTTTTCAGCAGGAGAAAAACACTATGCTGAAACAAACAAAGCTGTGCCTTGTCAATCAAGGACATTTGCCATCACCCAGGCCACCAGTGGCACAGTCCTTAGGTCAGCATTTTCCACCCTCTGTGACAGCAGACAGGGATCAATTTGTTTAGTTTTAGCTTAAATCCTTCCTCAGTATAGCACGATATCCATAGGAGTGAAGGGGAGGCATTTTCGCCTGCTGTTTCAGCCAATCAGCAACCTTGTTGAAAGGATTCCTGACATTAGCCATGAACGATAATGGCATAACTGACCATGATTGAAGTGTCCTCCCCTCCTCTCTCTCTCTCTCTCTCTCTCTCTCTCTCTCTCTCTCTCTCTTTTTCTACTGCTGCTTATTGCCCATCTCCACAAGACAGGATGAGGAGTTTCCAGTAATCTGCTTAACAAAGCCCTTCTTTTGCATTTAATCTGAGCCGGCCCTGGTCACAGAGAGTGGTGCCCCACTTCATCCCTCACTGTTTGAAAAGAGCTTCCCATAGGTGACTGACTCTGGAGCGAGAGAAAAAATGAGGTGAAGAGAAAGAAAGCTCTGAAATCAGACAATAGTAAGAGTGGTTAACTTAGAAAGAAAGGAGGAAGAGACTGAGTGGTAGTTTCACGCCATGTGAACATACTCACATGCCCAGATTCTTTTATGAGATTTATTCAACCACTTTTACCTACAAAAGAATCCAGCCTTTTAACCAAAACATGACAGCACCTTGATTAGCTGCACAGGAAGTTGTGTTGTAGTTCCCTTTGTGCTGTAGATATGACTGTGCTAATACTGGCCCAGGGCAATAGTGCCACACAAGCCATAAAACGGGCTTAAAGCTCATCAGAGTGCCAATTTCCTGCCAGGCACGAGATGCAGGATTGTGAGGTTATTTCTGATGGTCCATGCCAGATTGACCCAGACTTGCCCTGTGGATTTAATGGGATTTTCCCAGTGTGCAGGAAGCCTCACCGCTGGAGCTTCTGGAATGTGGCTCATTTATGTATATAGTATAGTATTGCAGACTATACTGTAGTGTAGTGTAGTGTATACTGTGGTGTAATGACACTACGCTTATTTTTTTCAGTAAGGATGAATTAAAGTGATTAAAAGGCGCAGTAAAACATTTATGATGTTTTTGAAAGGTGTGTGTATATATATAGTGTTTATATACTATATATAACAATAAGTATAGTGGTACAACAAGTATAGTGTGGTGCAATATAGTGGCTATTATTCAGGCTCAATAATTTATGCTCTTCAAGCCAGTTTTGTGAACTTTAAGTTTTACAGTAATCAGTATAGGAACATTTCTATTTAAAAAATTATGCAAAATACAGCTTTTGCACAAAATATTAAGGACTACGTTTTCTCAGTTTATTCGTCATTGGCAGGTATGGCAACAAAACAAAAATCATTATTTTATAGCACAGTACAGTATGCCATGCTGTAGAGCATGGGTCACCAACTCCGGTCCTGGAGGGCCGGTGTCCAGCAGAGTTTAGCTCCAACCAGGTCCAACACACCTGCCTAACAGTTTCTATTATGCCTAGTGCCGGGGTAGGCAAGTTCGGTCCTAGAGAGCCGCTGTCCTGCAGAGTTTGGCTCCAACACTGAAAAAAATCCTCACCTGCCTAAAGCCTTAGTAATCCTGAAGACATTGATTAGCTTGTTCAGGTGTGTTTAATTGGGGTTGGAGCTAAACTCTGCAGGACACCGGCCCTCCAGGACCGGAGTTGGTGACCCATGCTGTAGAGTAGCAGAATGTATGAGTTTTCCTGTCATTTATTTCTCAGGCTAAGAAGTGTCCGTTATGTTTCAATCTGTATATGAACTTCTGCACACTCTGTGTGTATGCATTTGCACATTCATAGCTTTTTTTTTCCCTGCGCAGTGTTCGCATATGTGTTAGTTCTCTTCATAGACCGCGTCTGTTCAGAAAGCAAACAGAGGAGTCTCTCGATTGGCAGTGTACATTTGGCGTCAGAGTTCACATTCTATGAACGATTGCTCAGCAGAAGAGAGATGATTGTATGATTAGACCTCGGCAGGCAATTCTGTGTCTGTTTGAAGAGGAAGGAGCCCCCTCATCTCCGGAGCAGGTATTCCTGCGGCTCTCATCTCCTCCTGCTCCTTGCGCTCCGATTGCCACTGTATCCTGATGAAAATTTCCAAAGAAAAGTGCGAGGGTACGGTATAAAGTTCCATTCCTACTCATGACTTTTTTTTTTTAATTATATATTTTTTTATTTACCCTCACACAATCAGACAGACACGCAAGGCCTCCTGTTAGCCTCCCCTAACCCTCCGCCACAGCTCCATGTGCGCATTCCTCTCTTTTCCGACTAGTTTATCTGTACGGTTTCTATGGTACAGTAATTTTTTTTAATCAAATTGATGAAGGCCTCCATTCTCCCCGAGAGCCCAAACCAATTTATGGCTCATGATACGGCGGCTATGTTGCTAACAGACGTAACAAACTGTCAGCCTCTCGCACAGAAGCTAATTTGAAGTCATTAGGTGTGCAGCGTACGGGCAACAATTTGTTACGGTGGTTAGGAGCGCCGCTGACATTTCTGAGCGCCTTCGCTTACGATCTGTCCTAGGCGAAGAGCAGGCAAATTGTAAACTAATTTAAACATCACTCAGTATTACTGGAGCTGCCGCTGCGGAGAGCTGGCGGATAATGAAGCAGTCTTGTTTTTGCGGAATAGAGTTAAAAACGCCTCGACGGCAGCTCCCTCCGCTGGCGGCGCAGACACTGACGCTCCTTTCTGATTGCTTTTTTAATAGTTCTCCCCTTCTCCCTCCTCTGATCATTTACATGCTCACATAGGCCATGAAAACATTCGATATGGTTTACAAACACACAACGAGAGAGGGTGTCTGAACAAAACCCTGGCGTCACGCGTTCCTGTAAGCCTGGCATTATGGAAGACGGAAGGATTTGGAAATGTGATATTAACTCAATATGAGGGAGGCAGAAAAAGGCAGAAAATGACATAATGTGGATTAGGGTGAGGAATCTCATTTGCGAGATTAAAGCATTCAGACTGTAATTTTATTTTAGCATTTAAGCTGCACGTGGGGAGGGGAAAGAGCAAACGTTTGTAGCTGAAAAAGCGGGAGCGGGAAAAAAAAACCTACTTCTATCTGTAAATAGAATTAGTGTCCCCTCACACCGGTCAAGAGGAGTAGAGAGAGAGAAAGAAACTGCTGTATTCAGGCTGTAATTTTTATTTTTGCGTTCAATCTGCATGGGGGAGAGTAAAGAGCAAACATTTGTAGCAGAACAAGGTGGGAACCAAAAACCTGTACTTTATCTGTAAATAGAATTAGAGTTTCCTCGCGCCAACCGGGAGGAATCCAAATAAATGAAAACGTGCTGTCATACGGTTGTGACATGCCTTATCGTAACACAGCGGCACACAATGGAGGGTGGTCGCACTTGACTTGACGAGCGAGCTACAAGAATGGCCGGTGAACGGACCGTCGCTGGCTTTTTAGCATGACAGGACCCTCACTATTACAGGCCCTTTATGCAGGCGGAAATTGCTCGGTCTTCTCCCATTCTTGGTCCTATCTCAGGGACTTTCTCTCTTTCTTTATTTCCCTTTCAATTTTCACTGGCACGCGGATAAGCATGTGCTAACACAATATGATTGAGCTGTAAAATGGAACCCTGTCGACTCTAATCTCTTTTATGTAGATACCGAGGTACTGCCACACTCCACTTCATTCCTCTACCTCCCCCACCTCCATCTTTTTTCCCTCTCTTGGCTTTCTACACCTTCCTGTCCCTCTCTCTTCTGGCCTGGCCTGTCTCTCGCTCCCTCAATTGTCAGGGCCAGTGCATTCGTAATAGGTTCAGGAGAAGGAGAGAGTCATGGAAGCCTGACTCCTACTCAAATATCTCAGCGAGGTTTCTCGGGGTATAATAAAACGATTACGTGCTTGCTGGACAGACGTGCCGTGGGATTAGCATATTCGCACGGAAACCTCGTTAGGGAAAAAAAAACAAGAGGTGCTTACTCAGTGCAATCTGGAGACGTGATTGAGGTGTCATCATTATTGGTTGACCTGTGTATACGGGGCTTAGTGGCCTGTTCTGGATACGAACAATAGCAATTAAAGTTACCCTGGAAAAGCATGCACAACTGCCCCAAGGCTGCATCCATGAACGCAACATGTGTGAGGTTTTTTATGCTTTATTTATTTCATTCTGGCTTTGGCTCTGACACTGGGTGGACGATGAGATGTCTTAATCAGGAGCTGAGCCAGGGATTTATCTAAAGCACAGGTTTGCTTTCTCCATGAGCCCTTTCCCAGCCTCTAATCTTCAGGATGGAAAAACACACTGGAGATAGAGGTCTTACAATCACTCTTGGCGTTGTAATACAGTGCTGAAATAATGCACATTTCACACCAGTGTTTCTTATATAGGAGTGTGTATATAACTATATATATATATATATATATATATATATATATATATATATATATTAATTGTAATAATTATAACACAATAAAACATTAAAATAAATAATATAGATAGTAACAATAAAATATATTACCAAAATAAAAATAGTATTTATATGTATACAAACATGTAAAATACAGTATACAGAATATATTGAAATATTATATTAAATAGTTTTACACTGTACACTCATTGTGGAATGAATAACCTATAAATAAATAATACTTTTGGGGAAAAGGTGTTTTAAATTATGTACATGGACATATGTAATATCGTTGGCCAAATAAAAGCTTTTTTTATCTCATTAGGGCCACCAATTTTCACATGACCAGCTGAATACTACAAAGTCTGTGATAACTCCTTATTTTGGCCAATAAAACAACAACATGCACAACCATCACTAAATGCCCATTTAAGTACCCAAATCATAGTTTGATATGACAGAAAATAAAGACTGACAGTTCATTAAAGGTGCATTGCGCAACATTTCATGTTAAAAATACCCGTTTTTTAACCCATACATGCTTAAACAATTGCCTGATGGGCTGAATGAGCCCTTCTCTGATCACTGAGATTGCCTCTATAGTCCTGTACAGTAAAATATATAAGAGGGATTCGGGGTCGAATCTGAGACTGGGCGTGACGTCATGCGCGTTCACGCTCACCAGGATGTCTCGCAGGTTTGTTATTGTTAGCCGCCATTCTCCATATCAGCCAAGACAACTCGAGCGACAAAACTTTAGTCAACTTTCGACAAAAGTAGAAGATGGATTCAAAGAGACCGGCTTGTAGTTCATTCCAAACCCCAACGCAAACTCCACGTAAGACAAAGAAAAGAAAACTTTTGTCTAGTTATTGACCAAAAAGGCCAAATTGGAGTCAGGCGTCGGAATAAGACGAGTCAGCATCGGGAAGGCTTTCAACAAATGGATAGATCTCCGGTCTGCTCTAGGGCTCAAACTGGATCCTCAGTTGGCTGTTTTCTTGATAAAACGGTAAGATATAGCACAGTCTCTAATGTCTGATACGGCAAATCTATGACAACAAATGACGATGCGTAAAATGTGTAATGCTTTAGCCTAAGCTAGATAAATGTACAATCAGAATTGATTTGACTAACGTTACCATTGTCAGTGAACAGGTTCATAAACTAGCAATTGTCTTCAGAAGAATAGTACAACATGAAACATAAAACATGTCCCATAAAAGATGCTAACTATGTTTTTGTGTATGGCCTACCGGTAGCCTCTGTGTTCTTTGCTAACGTCCTTTGCCTGCGCTCTGCTCTTCTATCTTCTTCCATCATATTACTTTAGACTTTCCACCATAGTCTTTAAACGCCGCCGTTCGTACTCCGTTATTAAGGTCCCGGCAAGGCAGAACAGGAACATTGCGATCGCCTCCTCCATGCTGGGTTGTTGTTGTTGTTGTTGTATGTGGCGCCGCCGCCGCCGTGCTCGCGTCCCTCCCTTACCCCTCGGTTGCTATGGCCACTTGGCCAGTGCGACCGCAAACAGCAAAACCGAGTTTGGGGGAGAGTAGTTCTTAGAACTGTTTAGAAGTGGACAGTTCCTATAAATAATTTCCTGTAACTACTTGTTATGAAAGCGGATAGTGCCATTTGATTGTTTATTACCTTGAGACATTTGAGTGTACTTTGTTGACCAACTGTGTATGGTATGATTATTATTTTAAGCTTTTACAAATTAATAACTTATATTGTTCATGAACGTGTTTCCATAATACAATCATAAGTGGATATGTAAACACATAAAACCGTTCAACATGGAGATAGATGGAAACAAAAACTGAAGTTTTCTTCTACCCCCGTTTTCCCCTCACACATAAGTGTGTAATTTCAAATGCCTTTCCTTTCGTATATTTAAAATGACTTGCAGATTTATAACTTTATAACCTCTGAAGACATTATGACTGTAAACAAAAGATTTGTGCGGCTGATGCTCCTTTGGTTATGAACAGCTCGTGCTCGTGCAAGCGTGCGTGTGCGTGTGCTCCATGAGCGTGCACATCTCTGGTTGCAGTTTCGCTTGTCGCCAGAGGGGGTGTAGTTCTGCAAAATCTCAGAGACCTACGTTATGCACCTTTAAGTGAAATTTAAATCCAATAAAAATCCAATTCAGTGAGTTTATATAGAGGACTTGTCAGACTTAACCGAACAGATAACTTGTGAATTTGTGAGCGTTTTGAGTGATTCATTAACTCTTTCTCTGCCACTGAGAGAAATCATTTATGTGACAACGCTTCCCCGGCACTGACGGAAATTTCCGGCTTTCCATGTTTTCACTGTTACACGGTAGGGGGCGCTATTCAGCATCTTCTGAAAGAGCACTGAATCTACTGATCAAAACACAGGCGAAGAAGAGACAGAAACGAGCGATATCATATGTATGCATATATGTAAAATAACTCGACAATCAACATTAAACAGCATATAAATCACAACTGCCTAACATTACCGAATGAAATATTGACCCAGGACGAGGTATAGGACTGTGCAAGCTTTGGTGGTGTTGATGGACTCAATCTACCCCATCTACGTTTTGATCATCAGTCTGAATCCCATCTAGACATAGTCTTTGACAAAAAAAGCGATTTTCTCTGGTTTTTGCTCAAAATGTTGCTTTTTTAATCAAACTTACCCACATTCAAGTGTTTATAAATACTTAAATACTTAAGTTAGAATAAAACTGAAAAAAAAAAACGCTGCCAGGGAAAGAGTTAAAAGGAGTCATTTGTTCATGTAATAGAAAGTGAAAGTGTAAAGACGTGTTTATTTGACATAATTTCACAGTACATGGTCTGCTTATCTCATCACATTCAATTCACACTGCTGGCTCACAAGTTCTACTCATGAAAACACAGAGTCACGGCTCCATTCGCCTTTTTTCTTGGTGTAGTCCCTCCCTCTTTCTCACTCCAGTCTCATTTTGACTGAATGTGCTTGCTAGTTTTGTCTCATTAGCTCTGTGAACCCACTGGAGGAAGAGCTAATCATATGTAAACATAATTATCTGCAAACTGGAGTAAGCCCTCTTATTTCTCCTCACTGATGCTGGCGTGCCTGCCAGTGCATTCCCAGATGTGATTTTTGGGACCCTCCTCCACTTCTCTGCCCTGGATGAGAGGAGAAAACCCATTTGTGACACCCCCACCCGATATTCCCACTCCAACCAATCTCTAAATGAGGCCTTGTCTGTCACCACCCTCAGCCTGACACACTGCAAATATTGATTAATAGATGCCCTAAGCTCCTTTTAGCAAATCAAATTTTCACTTTTAGCAGGGGTTTCACTCCTGATACATTCAGCAAAGTGAGACACACTAAATTAAGTCTGACACTCAGAGAAAAGGGCTCTACAGACAGAGCAAAGATAGGAAAAATGTGTGTCAGAGAGATGTGCTTTTTTTATTGGTGTGTTAACATAGTTCAAAGGTCATGATCACATAAGCTCTCTTCAATTGCATTTCTCATTATTACTTTGAAGTGATATAAATCTGTAAATTGGTCATTATAGACAAAGCAGGGTAGTAGTTGGTGATGAAAAGAGCAGTTGTCTTCTCAAGGTTGTGTTTGTGAGATTTTGTTCAGGGAAGGCCGTGTCAGCTCACAAATAACCACAGCACAGAATACTGGATGAGTTCCACATCTTCATACTGATGTGCTGCCTACAGTCTGTGACATTATTGACTCGGGTGTCTGAATGATGCCCGACTCTACTTTTACCCCATTACACACAGATTTGTCCTTTTTGTGCATGTCGATATGTGGACTATGTGCTGCTTTTTCTCTACACTGATCTCTCACTCCATTTTCTTAGTGTGTGTCTGTCTTCTTAACCTATATTTGAGGATATTAATTACATAAAATGTCTCATTATTCTGTAGACAGTGTTTGTGAAAAGATATGTATAAATCATTTACTTTGGTAATTGTATAGCTTAGGACTAGGCCTATCATACAAATCTGTATGATGTTGTTGTTTTAACAAAAACAGGAATTTTGAAGAATCTTTAAGCAGATTGTCTGATAGTGACCATGTGTGTGTGTGTGTGTGTGTGTGTTGTGTGTGTGTGTGTGTGTGTGTGGTGTGTGTTGTGTGTGTGTGTGTGTTGTGTGTGTGTGTGTGTGTGTGTGTGGTGTGTGTGTGTGTGTGTGTGTGTGTGTGTGTGTGTGTGTGTGTGTGTGTGTGTGTGTGTGTGTGTGTGTGTGTGTGTGTGTTTTATATTACATATTTCAAATTCAGGAGGAATTGATTATGTTAGTAACACATCACATGATGGATGTCTTCAAGTGATTATTGCTCACCATATTTAAGCATTGATTTTCTTCTTGAAATTAATATAGATGTTCTCTTTTTTTCGTCATTTTTGCTAATAGACTATGCATCACAGATTATGGAGTGAGTGTCCATCACGCACAATCCCCAGCCTACACCACACCTCACATGTAAACACTTCTGTCTTAGCCTGTTGTAAATGCAACTGGCAGAAGTCAGATTTGCATCATGCTTTGCACTCACACTCACATTTGTTTTCACATGACAAAGCTCTGCATTATGCGCGTGTTTATCTGTCCCCTCGCATGTCGGCCTTTATAAAGGACACATTTGCTTTTATAAAGGCTGTAAGAGAGCTGACTAGGTGTGACAGTAACCTTCTGGCCTGTCACCAGCACTGCATTCTTACCAACCCATCAGGCCCCGTGTCTACCCCACAACCAGCGGGGGGCGGCCCTGTGTGATTGCCCGTTGAAAAAACAAGGCATTATTGCTCATTTTTCCCTCTTATTAGTTTGATTACATTTGCAAATCAAATCAATCCATCAGGCGGTTTGTGAAGGGCTGCGTCCTGCAATCTGAAAGGGCCTCCTAGTAATCTCCATCTAATAAGATGCAAATGTGTCACATCAGTAAGTAACCAATAAATCATTGCTGTGTCTACGCCAATCATTAACCATCAGAATGAACAGTCAATTTTTAGTATTTTCAATTTGTGATATGCTAGTGGAATATAAAGATAGATGGACGTAATTATACAAACCAAACTCTATTTCAGTCCCCTCATCTTCAATAGCAAATTTGCTGGGAGGTAGAACAGGCCTGTCATCATATTATGATTTTTTTTTTTTCTAGCAGTTCATGCAAAGTTCACAGGCAGGCTCAAAATGGCCCTCCCCTGAAACCCCACCCCAAAGTATCAGTTCAGGGGTGCATCATCTCCATCAGAGAGTAAGCAGGAAAGAAAATGGGATTGGATTTGAGCTGTCGGCCGAGTCTGAGGAATTATAACCTTGTGTGTGTGTGTACCCGTCCAAACGAGACTGTGAGTTAAACAAGCGGCTCTCGAAGATGTGCAACATATTGCCTCGGTCCTGTATGAGAGCCTAATCATGATGTAAATTATTATCGATGCGGTGGCAAGGCGACACAGCTCGAATATGGCCATGCCCAGTGTGTTGCTTATGAGTAATGTGATTGACCATGTTTTTAACAGAGAAAGTGTCCTCTTCACATAGTAAAAAATGCAGAACACATCAGCAGTGCTTCACACGTGCAGATTTACAGAAAATCTGAAGTGACAGTTGGAAGGAACCTCAGTAGAATTGAGTCAATGACTGACACTTTTTTTTGGTAACACTTTTATTTATTTTTTTCTACATACTACATACATACTATAGTAATAACAGTAAATTATGCATAAAGTAACTAATTCTAAACCTAAATGTAACTCTGTAATAAGTACAGTTAATTAATATTACTCAGTACTTAAGTACAATGTAACTACGTGTAGACCTCTTTTATGATTTTCATCTTCAGTATTATTTAAAAAAACATTGTATTTTATTGTAACATATTGTAGTGTATTTTTTTATTATTTATGTATATAATATATTTAGAAGATATTTATAATTTTTAAAGGAAACAATCTAAAATACAAGATTTTAATCTTTTAGTTTGATTGTTTGAAATTGTATGTATTTTATACACATTATATTTATACGTATTTTATGTACACAATAAAAAAAGGATATATATATATATATATATATATATATATATATATATACTTTTTTTTATTGTGGACACTTATTTATCATTGACCCATGTGCAGATCCTGAATGAGTTTCTAGCCAGTCCATATTCAAAGAGATTGAAAAGCAATACTGGTTCAAATACAGTACTCTCTCTCACACACATGGACGTCTCAACATCTAAGTGTCCTCTACCTCATCACCATATTTCATATTTGAATGTAAATTCACATTTAAATGTCTGCTACCTTCAGTGTGTCCAAAATGTTCTCCTTTCCTTTTTCCCTCTTCTGAATTTCCCTCTCTGCCTCTTTTGTTGCAGTCCCCCAGGTATAGAGAGTTTCCCTCCACAGAACCTCTTCTGTACTTCTAAGGCCGAAGAGCCATTGTGTCTTGCAAAACTGGCATCAGCATATTCCTTTTTGCCTAATTCTTTCCTCCCTGCATATTTTGCACATAAAATATGGCCCTCCTCAAATAAGCCCTTGTGTTTATCATGATCGATGCTTTCATGCATTACTCTGTTATATTATTCTCTCTGTTCTGAAATAGCTATACGTCACAGATAAACATATATACTTTTTGTCCATACAGTGAAAGTCAATGGGGTCCAAAACATAAACTTTCAGTGTATGGACAAAAAAAAAAATACTGAACCCTTTTTTAGTGGGTGACCAATTCCTAAGTGCATGAATGGCCATCCTTCCTCATTGTCTCACTGTTTACTCACACATTTACAAATTCCCAACACCCGACTACTTCCTTCACACGCATCACTGCCTTATTTCCAATTGCGTAATCAAAACGCAGCGTTGACTGTCGCTCACGCCGGACGTTAAACAACATTTGGGTTTGTGCTGCGGATTTATAGTTTATCTTTATCTGTTGCTTCATCTGTGGGTAGCTATTACGCCAGCCGGGCCAGCTTATTGTTTGGGCCTGATAGATCTGTGTGCAGTCCATCACTTGGAGCCGTGCGCCCGGAAAGCCATCGGCCCGTCTGATGATGAAATACGAGCTATCAGCCTCAGTAATGGCTGTAAAATTTCATAATTACACGGCCTTTATTACATTGCATAATGACCCTGAAGCAGTATGGAACAATTAATTAAGATTTTCAGCCGTGGCTTTTGCAGAAATTAAAAGGTGCTCATTGCCGTGGAATGGGGTAATGTCTTGTCTCGGAAGCATTAAGGCGCGCTTTAAGCGTCTGCGTGCGTCGTTGACGCCGGAGTGTTTGTGGAAATGCGGGACATTCCTCTGCTTCTGTTTGTCTGGCCGGATCATGTTTGAGAGAGACGCTAATCCTCCAGTATGAAATTAATCCATGCAGTCAGGCCTCTATCGGAAAGATCTGGATGATTTTCCCTTAAATTTAATCTCCAATGATAAGCATATAAATAAAATGCTGCGGTAATCGCAGTTATTCCATGTTTTGGAGAAGAATGTATCATCAAAGATTTTTTTCTTGTGTTATTTTTTTTCTCTCACAACGTCCAGATGAGATAGGGTTTGTCAATACAGCCTCGTAAGGGGCTTTATCGATCAGCATGGGAAAACAAATGAATCCGTATAAGTATTTGCCCCACGCCCCTCCCGTATGCGCACACACACGCTCTCACGCTCCTGACTATATGCCGTGGCAAACTAAGAGGGCGTCTGAGGCTCAGACTTAAGCCCTTGCCTGGTGCATCCCGTGGCCTTTACTAACACATCCTTTTGTGCCTGATAGAACGACGGCAGTTGCGTTCGACGGACCTTGCCAGCGGGAGCCGCTTCGACCCCCGTAGGGGAGTCGCACATCAAAGGCATCCAACTGGCGCAGGAGTGAGGCGGAGAGCTCTAGAGCTCTGTGTAAACTACACTAATACCCCCTAATAGGAATTGGACAAAACTGCTGTCATTCCCGCAAACACACGAAAACCAGGAAGTACAGGGATGAGCCATACTGAACCCCAAGAGAAAGAGGAAAGTGGAGACATGTTTATTTTGTCTTTTTGCCACATTATTAATCTCATTAGTTCAACATAACTTTTCTGAAAACAGAAATCCAAATCTAAGTCAATCCTGAGCTTAATAATATCAACCTCCACCCTCTACCTTTAAGAGACACCTTTACATTCACCAACCTTAAGAGACTCCGGGGAGAAATAGAGAAAAGGTGTAATTAAAATGTAAATATTGATATTTCATTGTTGGAAATGGCTTTTCGGCGCTGTGGTTAATGTCACTCCATCTGTGGAGCCTCTGCAATGGAGGCTTTATTACAGTCCGGGGAGCTGCCGCCCTTCTCCGTGGCCGCCACCAGGGCACATGGGCTTGTAGCTGCCTCGTTTCCATATGCAATTAAGTGGAAAAGTACAGTCCGAACTGTAATCCATGCTATCTTAACCAGCTGTCTGGGTATATTTAGAATTAATCTCCACCACCAATCGGCCTTAATGTATGCAATTAAGAGTCTGCCGATTGCTAATTAGGTGCATTAGATTCAAGAAGCCGTGCCAACATGACGATGCAGCATCTTCTCTGCTTTGGGAGGTAAATTAATTGTGTTATTAGTTGTGTCCTAATAATATGGAGGAAGATTGTTCAAATAAAATGACATTTTTCTTTATTTATGGATTATTGCACTTTTTTAATGCAATTCAATTAACCAGTGGGCAACTGATTTTGCTTTCATCTGACACATTTTCAAGTGAAACAGGATATTCAACAACAAGACATACAGGACGGAAATTGATTTTATCAGTTGGGAATTGATTGGAATGTAAAAAGTTGTATTATGTACCAAAATGGAGTCAGATGGTTGGTGCTAGTTGATGCATTTTACTGAAAGATTTTTATTTATAGACTAATATGCACCAATTAAGTGAGCACAATACATGTATAAAGACAATAAATGGTCAATTTTGTGACTTTACGAGTTTCAGTAGTCTTGATAACCTTTGACCCCATTGCTTCACCCTCCTACAGAATTAGCCTTCCGCTGATTGCTGTCGATTTCAAAAATTCATCTCAAAACGGAAACAAAATAATAAGTGCCAAAAAATACCATTCCATTTTTCCCCCCAAAGAAAAGCCTGAGGGAAAATCACTCAATTCTGTTTAACTCTATTGAATGGTAGAGCTGAAGCCAGCAGCTGTTTAACACTGTAGCAGTGCACATGTGATCACGGTAAACGCTGTACAGCAGCATGCCTCATACTGACAGGTGAATATGTGCTTAGCCGCTAAACGGATGTGGACAGCTATGGCGGTGTTAATGTGTTTTCCATCCTAAAAAGTGTGATTTTTCCCTCTTTTTCTCTCTGACTGGTGTTGTTTTGTGAAGATGAAAGGCGGCCGGTGATAAAAGCAAAGAGGAGCGCTGCGGCGGTTTGTGTGTATGCGGCTCCTGTCATCACTTCCCCTGTGTCCCCCCTCCTTGCTGAGGTTGGAAGGGAGACTAAAGACCCAACTGTTTACACACACACAGAACACTCTTGTTTGCCTTTTCATGTTGTTTTTGATTTGTGCAAGACTTCTGTGGGCTAATATTTGCCATGTCTTTTGGTGGGAGTTGTTCTGGTGCAGGAGTTTTGCAGAAAGCTGGTTTAGCTGGTGAGGGAGTAGCATCTGAGTGTCTCGCTGGGGCAGTAAATGGACAGACAGAGACTGGCATGGTGGTTGTTCCTGTCTCACCATGGACTTTGGCATCATTAACCTCACCACAGGCTTATCTGTAAGCTTAGAGTAATCACCAATCGGCTGAATGTATTCCAAGGAAACATCCTTTTCATGGCTTGTTTGGAGATTGATGCTACAAAGGATCTGTTTTAGTGACTCAAATACAGTACAGAGTACAGAGGTGAAAAGAAATGGCAGTTTCATGTCAGTATGCCAGTAGGTGGCAAAATGTCTTTTGAATGAGTGAGTCATTGAATCATTCATTCAGTCGATTTGTTCAAAAGCACTGATTCATTCAGGAACGGAACAAGTCTTTATGAGCGAGCTGGACATTTTTTCTCAATTCATTCAGAAACATAATTGATTCAGGAAAGAAACAAAGCTCACTATTATGTGTTGCTCTGGTTCTGCTGTGGATTCATTTGGAATTTTTTTCCGTTGGTGGAACAAAACTACACAATGTAACTGGTAATATTGTAGTATGAAATTAAGTTAATCAATATTAACTTATTGTTTATTACTGAAGTGCAGTATGAAAGCAAAATTACTCTCACAATTGTGCTGGTTTCCGGATATTGTGAGAAGAATTGTAAGATGTTAATATGTCTACTATAGATTGTAAGTTTGTTGTTGTTGTTGTTGTTGTTTTATCTCTTAAGGCGATATGACAACTTAGACTACTAATATTACTAAGTCTCACCTTCGGTCTCCCCACCACTATTTTTACAAGTAGATTAGTCACTGTGTCATCATCGTCTTGACAAAGTGTGAAAGCAAATAGAGTGTATATTCACACAGGAGCTCAGGAGGGAACCAGGATACGTCAAATAAACATCCAGTGCAGTCTGCACACAGAATAGAACTGATTCTCATTGCTCAAGCGTGTTCATTTACCCTGAAACCATGAGAAAATAAGCAGGGGTGTTGCTTAAAGTGAGACGGAGGAGCTGAGCGCACATGTGTTTATATGATAGCTAAACAGCGTTGCTGAGGTGAAGTCTGCCTTGAGGAAGACGAGGAGAAAGAACGACTGCGTGGTGTGTGTGTGTTTGTCTCAGTGGGCTCTCTCAGTGTGTAAACGTGCAGTCAGAAAAGATTTGGCAGACGGACGGATGGTGGTTGCTGTGAGGCCTGGTGGTGAGCAGTCCTGCCCGGCAGGGGTTAACTTCGCATGGCTGCACCGCAGCCTCTTTCTGTCAGCCTGTGCTACACGCTGCTCCAATGCTTATTTCTTCTGAAAAGCCACTGCAGGTTTCACAAGGCCTCAGCCATCAGATACCTTCTACTGGTGTAACCTTCACAGATCCACATACTTAGCCTTTCCTCCCCATCTAGCAAAAAGTGCATCAGTTTACTGAGAGAAAAGAAAGAGATAGAGAGAAGAAGAGAGATTGTGCCAGTGGCAAAGCCCCTTCAGTCCTGTTGGAGAGAGAGAGAGTCTGAGCTCTGAAGCTGTTCTCCGGGCTAAGAGAGTTAAATTGGGAAGACCTTACTGGAGATTGAACGCTGGATCAGATAATGCCTGTGTGTCATCAGGATGGGGCAGTCTGCTTTGTGTCTGCCAAATAAAAGAGACTGTTATCCAGAGTTACATGGCTTGCTTTTTTTCCAGCACAGAAGAAACGAGAGCAATTATTAAATATCAGAATATATATGTTTAAAAATAAATATACTGTATGTATGTATATATATGTGTGTGTGTGTGTGTGTGTGTGTGTGTGGTGTGTGTGTGTGTGTGTGTGTGTGTGTGTGTGTGTGTGTGTGTGTGTGTGTGTGTGTGTGTGTGTGTGTGTGTGTGTGTGTGTGTGTGTGTGTGTGTGGACAGTCATGCCTTGTCTTGTGTCATGCCTGCACTGAGTCAATAAACTTCCTCTTGTTACAGGAAGTCCTTTGGGAAAAGAGTTGTACACATTTACCACAGCTGAAATGACAGTGACGCGCTTTAATTTGGCTCTTTGGATCCTTTCTCACGCAGCAAAGCATCCAAAGGTGAACCGTAATCACAGTCGCCACTGAGCTCTTTTGTGAAATGAAATAACAGATGAAAAGAAGGGGAAAAAATGCATCTTTAAAGTTTGCCCTCGCGTAAATGTCAATAGAGAACCTTTTCCATCATCAGCAGTAAATTCACATTGATGGCTCTTTTCTTCTCTCTATCGATCCGGCCATGAGAACGTAGATTTGTATCTGTTAATTAATGCGTCCTGAAACAGCATTTGTATTAATCAGGGAGATAAGAAAAATTGGATGCCTGCACTGGCATGACAACCGTAAAAGCGCGAGCCCCTGATAAAATCATTGATGGACCTCAATAAAGAGGGAAAAAAAGTTCTTCCTTCCACTCAATAAACTAATCATCCGGCTTTTAATTATTCTGCGGAGAGATGTGTGGAGATTGGGGAATGTGTAAATCTAATTATTTACTAACAGCAGTGGCTGAGAGGGAGGGATGGGAGTGGCACAGGGGGAGCTCAAGGCGATGGGCTCCGTCCATCTGCCACTCCACAACCCCTCCTCACCCGCCCCTGCCTTTATTTTGTCTCTCTGTTTGTCCCTCGTACTCTCATTCTCTTTGTCCCTCTGCATCTCTCGTTCTGTCTTGATAAATAGTGCCTTCAGTCTTCCATCATTAATTTGACTCCTGTACGATTTGTACAGGATAACCAAGGATTACAAAAGGATAACCCTTTTAAATGTTTCTGTTCTAGTGTTGTCACCAATCGTGCAAAAAAATCTGTAATATTCATCTCTTCCATTGGTTGGACAAACAGAACCTAAACTCACACCATTGGCTAAGATATTGTTGATGTGTCAGGCTGGTCAGAGCGACAGCGCCACAGCGTTTATGTATTTTTTATGTATGTATGTAATTAATCTCATAATGGAGAAAATATTCAACATGAAATTTTTTTATATATCCAATCAATTAATCAATACAATATAATTTATAGTCAAAATTATGCTTATGATTTATTATGTAGAATGAGTGTTGCAGTTTGACTCTGATTTATGTCAGTGGATTTATTTTCCAAATAATCCGCAATCTTGCATGTGCCTCTAAGGAGGCCGAGAGAGTGTGATCTTATTTTTAGCCAATGCCATCTTTCATTGAGGCCAATGTCTTCATAAGAATGCAGCAGTCTTGCATTAGACCCCCTTAAGAAATTCTTGGCTTAATCCCTTTTGATGATTTTATTAAGTAGTAGAAGACGGCCCTGCCAACTGGCATTGAGCACACTAGCACCAGCAGGCCAGGGGAGGCACCAACTGCTCACCAGCTCTTAGTCTGCCTGTAATGAGATCAGAGATGTTAACAGTTTGGGATAATAAATTAGCGGTTGGTATAAACAATAGCCTGAAACCTATACCTAATGAGCTCCATGCCATTAGCGATTAACTCACAGAAAGAGATTTCAAAAAAGAGAAGAAGAAAAAAAATGAGCGAAATTGCCTGCTTTCTCTGAAGGCATCTCTCCACAACAGATGTTGGTGAGCATCTCTTTCCTCCCGTTCCCTCGCCACCCAGATTAGCCCCCTTGCTGTCGCAAAAAGAGACGCTTCATCTGTTCTTGGAAAAGCAGAACGAGTGAGAAGACGAAAAGGTCCAACTCCAACAGGTGCTGTTTTGCCTGTCCCTCTCCTTCTGAGCTGAAGGATGGCTCTTAATCTCTTATGCAGTTTATTAAGATTACTGTCTCTTTACAAGCTACTTTTTGTCTGCCTTGGTTTCGAAAAGAGTACTTGCACGTTTTTCATCCTTTATTTTAGCTCTATTGTGTGCTATTGACATATTGTGAGATAATAAGTATTTTATTATGATTATTTCAATAATAGTTGGGAGATTTTTATATTAACCTCTTATTTCCCTTATCTTAAAACATTCATCTGACTCAGTAAAATGTGAGTTGACAGAAATTATTGAAACTTTAACACTCAATTTGAGGTCCTTGAATAGTGTGTGCATCAATCAGAAAATCTTAGCATATAAAAGTCATTGCATTTATGTATCTTCTTATAGTTGAGGCATAATAGTATCAAGAAACATCTTTAGGTATCACCTGGTACCTCAATATTTAGTATGTTTCTCAGACCCCAAAATGAACATGAGGGTTAAACTCCTCGTCTCACGGACAGACAAAAGCCATGTGATCGTCAGTTTCAAATGGCATTCATGAACATGAACTCCACGACTTCCTTCACTTCCAGCAAAAAGACACGAAAACTGAAAACTGAAAAAAAGTGTGTGCAGAGTAGGGGGAGGAGGAAGGAGAAGGAGTTTGAGGCAAGCAATTAGTCTTTCAGTTGGTGTGATGGGAAGAATTGATCCATGCTGCATGTTGGGGGAGATAAGGTGTGCCCTCCCTCAGGATGCCCCCTGGCCTGCAGCGCAGCAGGAGATGAGAGCCAAGGCTCGTGCTAGGTGCCTCAGCTCACTCCCACTGGAGTTTTCCTCTGTAATACACCTCTAGAATGTCAATGCTTCCCACTCACACAACCAGAAACTTCTGACAATGAACTGAGCTTTAATATCGTATACCGCATTGAATGTTGATTTGAAGCTGAGCGTTCATCGTTGAGTTGAACAAAGCTCTTTCTCTCGCTTTTCTCAGGGTTTTCCACACTCTCGCTGGCGGACCAGATGAGTCTTCTGCAGAGCGCATGGATGGAGATCCTGATCCTGCGTGTAGTCTACCGCTCTCTGTCTTTTGAGGACAAGCTGGTCTACGCTGAAGACTACATCATGGATGAGGATCAGTCCAAGCTGGCCGGCCTGCTCGACTTGAATAACGCCATTCTTCAGCTGGTGAAGAAATACAAGAGCATGAAGCTGGAGAAGGAGGAGTTTGTCACTCTTAAAGCTATAGCCCTGGCTAACTCAGGTAAAATGAGCAGATTTTATAGATTTCAGTCAGAGCAGGCACCACATTTGGTTATAAAACGTTCAGGTGATCAAAATACATTTTTTCCAATAGGACATAAAGTTCTGGAAATTTATTTTGTTTAAATTGGGTCAATGGCATGACACTCAATATTTGTCAGGATTTAAGAATATGGTAGCAATTTATTTTACATATTATATTATAATACATATTTACCGCCATGTACATACTATTATCGTAATTACAATAACTGGGTAATAAGTAGGTACTATCCCTGAACCTACCCCTAAACCTAACCTTGACCCATGTAGTTACCTTATATTACCCAGTACTTTCTTAGGTAAGTACACTGTAAGTACACACACGTACACATACTTTAAAATAAAGTGCAACCATGAAGGTATTCAAAAAAAAATTATAAATGCAATTTATACAATTCATTATTACAATTATACAATGTCTTTACAAATGGCAAAAAAAATGTCAAAAACATATGAAACCAACATTAATAAAGAGTAATTTTTTACTATCATGGACACTCTTACCTGTCATTAACCCATTCTAGCTATCATTACTTTGTTTTTATTTACATCAACTTAAATATGGTGTCTGCTCTGATTAAAATCTACATTATATTATAATTTACATTGTTCCAATTGTTTCTTTGTTTCCTAAACAAAATTATAAAAATAAAAATAATTCACAGCAATCCTATTGCAAATGAAACAGATGTTGTGTTTAACTTTAGCTTAGCTTAGCTTTTAGCACTTGAGGCCTCTTGAATTTCCTATCATTGGTTTATTTTTTCATCCTCTTAATAGGATTGGCTGTTGATATTTTATCAGCGTAGAAAGAGTTAAACTCACTGTTTTGGAATGTTAAAGACAGATGTAGCAGTAGAGTTGTTCAAGAGATATCTTAATATCTCGGTCTTTCTTTCTCTCATGTTTTCTCTTCTTCAGTTCACTCGCACACACACTAAACAGTGTTCCCACCCCTCCCCGCCCCGTTTGAAATCCTTCAAAAGCACGGCTGCGGCCCCTCTCTGAATTAGCATAAGTCTCTGCTCAGATGCCTCTTAAGTAAGAAACCCATCACTATGCACCTGCATGTCAATAACAGGCTCTGATGTTGTCCCCTTCGACAGTCACGCCATGGCCCTCTGGCTCCCTTTGTGTTGACCCCATCTTTGAACTTTATCTTGGTTGCTGGCCAGTAGTTTTCCCTTTAATTACAAGAAGGAAACTGTCAATAAAATCTGTTAAATGGGACGCAATGAGCAGCTTGAATGGGAGGGCGGCTATTTGTTCAAATTCTCCAGCGCTCAAGGTATTGACAGTTTGTTTTCTGGGGCCATATGTGACGATCAATCTCCGGCTGGGCCTGGCCATGCTGAAAAATGAAAAAGCAGATTGCTCTTGCTCGCTTGCGGGTGACGGCTCGCGAGTTTGGCCCCGGCCTGCAGACACCGGGGGCCGTTCTGCCTAAAGTGCACCCCTGAGAGAGTGAGAGAGCACGTGACTCTTTTGAGAAATTCATTTTTAATTGATTCGACGATTAGCAGTTCATCTCGCTTTGTTGACGTGCGTGTCAACCTGCCAAAAACAGGTAAAAGTGATCGATGAGTGGTACATTTATTCAAACTGATGTCGTCTTCTGTCCATGTTTACGCCTTTTTTTTATCTGAGGCATACACAATGAGACTTCCTGTAGCCTGATGCTTAAGCTAATCGCTAGTCCCGGATCAGTTTTTTTCCTCTCGTTCTCGGGTGTCATTCTCTGTATTTATCGAGACTTTCTCTCTGCGGCGTTTCTCTGCACTCTTCTCTCAGGAGAGACATGCATCATGTCCGATTTCAAAGGTGAGCCATTTTGTCACTTCTTTTTTTTGGTGGAGAGCAGAGTGTTTCAGACAGCTGCTAAAAAAATGATACACTCCACCATTTTCTAAAGCCCTCAGGTGCTGGGTATTTCCACTCAGATCCAATGTATTTCACAGTCTTTCAATAGACTCAGTATTGCTTAAGCAATCGATGTCAGAGTGGCATTTTTTCCTATTTATTTGAAAGCTTCACATTGCAGTTTATCTCATTATGGTGCATGTTTCTTTTTAGAGGACACATGTGGTCAAAATTTAAGTAAATGGTTCAGTAAAACAGTCCATGACCTCATATCTTCAACAAATTCAGCCATTTACTGACACGATTCCAGTGTCATTCTAGAAAATCCTAACAAATATGAGTCTAGCGAAGTGTCTTTTTGATAGTAAATTTTAAGGCACAAATAGTGTGCCAAAAAAGAGTTTTTCAGCCCCTCCAGCAGTGATGGTGAGATTGATAGGGCAGCTTGTGTGGAAAGGTGCAGGTAAGCACTTTCCTGCCAGGGATTTCTGTCGGATCACAGGTCACTTTTCAGATGGCCAAAGCCCATGTGACTGATGGACGAGACCTCGCTGTCTGAATTCTAGATGGGCTCCAGACACTGAAGGGTTAGGATATCGAATCGCAGCCTGAAGCAGACTGACGTTTGTCTTGCTGGCCAGCCCAATGGACAGATGGTGCTCTCTACTAATAGAGGAACCTCACAGGGTCTCACTTTTATCAATACTTGACCATACAATTATTATTTAACGTGTACGTATCAATTGATTCGAGGCAATGCATTGATTGTGACATCTTTGCCAAAAGCCAGCGTGCATTTGGACATTTTATCCGGAGGGAACGGGATCGGATTGACATGCCACAGTAGAAAACCCAGTCAATACTGTTGGTGGAGTCAGTCTATAAAGAATAAGTCAGACAAAGCACTTTCTTTACCATTGTGATGTGATAAAAGCATCAGAGCACTGCGTAGTAGCATCCAATGCTTGGATTAGCTGGAAAAGTGCAACTATATTATCCACCGGAGCACAACACAGCAAAGATAGTAGCTGCCTGAGACTAATTGCGTTCTCAGAGGCACGTCTGTCGCGGTGAACGGGCGTGAATGCTGTACTAACGAGTGCAAATGCAAATGCAGCCTGTTTGACATTTCTGGCAGACAATGCCAGTCAGGCTGAGGTATTGTTTCCTGACTCGAGCCTCTGTTTCTCTCCCTTAGACAAGTGCCATATCAGCTCTCCTCCAAACACTGTTTCTGTCGCCCGTGCCATTCATCAGTCCCATAGAGAGGCTTGTAAACACGTGCCGAGGACAGTCTCAGCGTTTAACACTCAAGTGTGTCTTTAATCACTGGAGAATGAGCTTAGGGCTGGCAAAAACCATGAGTCACATTCTTTTAATCCCTTTCCTTTTGCCAGGACTTCATCCTCAGGTTTCCGTCAGCCTGAAATGGATTTGAAAAAAGAAAGAAAGAAAGAAAAGTAAATCCCTGTACAGGACTAGCAACCGGGAGTGTCATGCCTGTTTAAACTAAAGGGGGCCTGCTTTGATTTTTGAGCCAAGTGGATTTTGAATTCAACTTTCACATATAGTTTTTAATGATCAATGCAAACTGTACCACTAGACACTAACATGTCTTATACCTTTACATATTGCTAAAACTTTAGTAGTTGCAAAATGTATTACTTTTTTCCCATTTGGTCATGTCATAGTAAAAAAACATCAAATGATGTGTGATTCATTGTTTTATTGGGTCTGGAGGAAAATGCGAAACCTGAATTTGTGTTTCCCTGAAGTTATTTCCTAAGCAACTCATCATTGTCCGCTGAATAATTGTTTTTCCAGATTCCATGCATATAGAGGACGTGGAAGCTGTGCAGAAGCTCCAGGACGTGTTGCACGAGGCCCTGCAGGACTACGAGGCGGGCCAGCATGCGGAGGACCCGCGCCGGGCCGGCAAGCTGCTCATGACCCTACCGCTGCTCCGGCAAACCTCCACCAAGGCAGTGCAGCACTTCTACAGCATCAAACAGGACGGCAAAGTGCCCATGCACAAACTGTTTCTGGAGCTGCTGGAGGCCAAGGTCTAACTCCGCCCCCCCCGGCCCGCGTTATACCCACAGAGAGCTGGAGGGGGTACGTCACTGACTCCGCCCCCTTCACCGGGCAGACACTGACTAACTCTCTGCCGCTGTTCGTGAAACCTTTGTCTATAAACTTTATCAAATAATAACTAAAAACATAACCGTAATGGTACTTCTAATTACTGACAATGATACGTAAATATAAGAATGATTTAAAATGTGATTATTGAGAAAAATATGGTGGAGGTGGAAAAAAAAATGACTGCTCTCATTATTCAGCAGTGGGACTTGAAACCAGCCGTTGACTTGTTCTTCTGGAAAATCTGATGCTGAGTTTTTTTGTGCTTTTGAAACATTTTGTTGATTTTCAAAAGAGAATTACTGGAGCCGAGAAAGACCAGCCCTGCCAAAGGAAGGAGGTCCACCCAGTGGACACCAGCAAGAGAAACTTTCCCCAAACTGTACCGTCCAGCTTCCATGTTGCTGAAGGATTCGACCGTCTTTACCATAAGAGTAGTGACTATATGCAGTATTACATTAGAGGTCCTCGGAGCAGTTTAACAACGCGATAGCCAAACGGAGATTTTGAAGAGGCTGCTCCTCACCATTATGTAGCCATGCGGATTGATCATGTGTGTGTCTCTCCCTTGTCCTTTTCTTTCAAGTCTTCCAAACACGTCTAGCCTCTTTCAATGATTTCATTTCAATCTTTTCAGGGAATAGCCGAAGCTTTAGTCTCTCATGCAATACTGAGCAAAGATGAATCGCAGTGGTCAAGGAACAGACTCATTTATTTATTGACTTTATTTTATTATCTTTTATTCAAGTGTATTTTTACTGTACTGAAGGATGTAAATATATGGTATGGTCAACAAACACAATGTTTCTTCATATGATGTTAATAATAGATCGTTATGTTTTTCTACCGACGACCACCGTGTTGCGCGATTTACGAAACATGAAGATGAAAACCTGCTATCTTCTCTAAGCAATAGATGTTTAAAAAAAGTGGAGGTGTATATGTATGCAATTTTGTTTGCTTTTTTTTTTCTTAGTGCCACACTTACTTGGGAAAACGAATTTCCAGAAGCTTTCGCGTTTCTGTCTGTGCTTGTCATAAGATGATACATTACATACACGATGTGGCCAGGAGGACCATAACCATTATCTCAAGTCAATTATATATGCATATATATTAACTTCAGCCTCGAAATTCTATTGGCGTTCTTTCATACTGAAGCAGTATTTGAACTTTAAGCAAAATAGCACTTAGGGAAGACGGAGAATCATCGTAGATTTAGTTTCACGATGATGGTCCTGTTTTTTTGGGTTTTTTTAGTGCCAGAGATATCATACACGTGATGTAATCTTCTTCCAAATGACATTTTTAGCAGAGAGGCTCAAGTATCAAAGCAAGCGATCCACAGCCTTCATCAGAAATATGTCAGTATTAGTATGGGGTATTTTCTGAATATTCTTAAGCATTGTATATTGTAAATGAACAGATTAAAAATCTAACCTAAGACATTTTATTGGAACAGATCAAAGAAAAAAAAGAATGAAAAATTAACAAAAAAAAATGTAGTTCAGCTTCTTGGTGTTTCATGTCTGCTGTGTTTTTTCTGAAACATCTCAGTTTTTTTCCCCCTTCCTCTGTCACACGCAAAAGATGTAGTGTACTACCCGTGGAGATCGCAGGTCTCGCTGTTTCAGTTTGTCTTCTCTTTCTTTTCTAATTTTAGTTCATTTTTTAGAGACAGGGTAGAATTAGAGACAATACTGGATGTATGAATCCTCAGGAGCAAGATGATGGGTTCTCAAATAACCTTCTGAAAAAAGACTCTTCCTAGTTAACGCTAGATCAACCGATCAACGATCAATATAATCTATGCTGATATATAAGTGAATATTTAAAAGGAGGTGCATTATATGTACAAGAGACCATCTGTGTAACTCCGATCTTGTAGACTAACACTGTATATCATAGGTTGCAAAGAAAAATATGCTTTGAAATAGTACTTCTTTTTCTTTTTTTCCCCTCTTTTTCTGATTTTCCCTCTCTTTTAACAAAATGCTGTACATAAGGCCTTCATGCTGAACTCCATTGGTATATATCTTGACTCTTTAAGGTTGCAAAGGGAAGAAACATTTTTGTTTGTTTTGGTGTAAGATCGGTTTTCAAAACTATCACTTTGACTTTGTGTGCTTAATAAAAATGACGAAAAAAAATCTGCAAGAACAGATCATTTTTTAAGACGAACGGGGAACGATGGTTTTCTTTGTTGCTTTTCTCAGTCTTGTTCTATAAATACACTGTATCTATCATTAGCTATTCAAAACTCTTAATAGATTGTGCTTTGGAAAGGTTAGTGTAACGTGACTAGATCTTATCGCTCATGGCAACTCATCTGATGGTCAAAACATGGGTTTTTTGGGGGAGGAGGGTCTTGCTGTTAAGAAAACGTTAAAAATTTTCACGTGATCAACTCCTGGCAGATATGAGGTGCGGTTTTCTCAACAAAAAAAAATGTCCTTCCTTTTTTTTGTGTTGTCTTTACTCTGAGGTGATCACGAAGGAAATAAAGCGATATGAAACCAGCTAAGCTTTCTAATTCTGGTCAGTTTTGTAAGATTTCAGCGGTCCTGATCTGCACTCAATCTTTCAGATATGCATTTTTTCCAAGTTGCTTTTAGTGCACAAAATGAAAAACAAAATACTTTTATTACACATCCTGTGTAATTTTGGACAAAATGGAACACGGACCTCTCGAACCATTTAAAGACAATTTTACTGTCTTTTAACACTCATCTATCTAGCATTGAAATCAATTGTATTTAATCCGTACCCACAATGACTTTTTTTTAGAGATATTTTCTTATTTAAAGCAATATAACGGTACGACGTACAGTTGTTGTACAATGCTATTCAATTAGTGATCAAATGCTGTATGTATCTATTGGACTATTTTGCAAATTAAGGATTAATGATGAGCAAATGTACAAACAACTACTATTTTTCAATCTTGACGATATTCTAGGTGTTGGTTGTATTTATTCATGCATCGACGCGTCTGCCAAACGCATCTAGGCTTCCTGGCAGTCTAACACAGAAACCAGTGAGGGAAAGGACGAGATCCAGAAAAAAAGGAAGGGGAAAGAATAAAAGAGCATTTGAGAAGCTTCTATGATCAATATGATAATGATATATTTCAACCCAGCAGTTGCTGAAACAACCTGTAGTGAGAATAATGTCTGTAGTTTTTAGATGTGCTCCACATCGGTAAAACTATTAACTGTATATTTTTGTGATGTGCATCATTACAGTGTGCTCCAAACAATGTCCATTTGTGTAAATGTATTTATTTTACATTGTATATATTGTTCAATGCAAAAAGAGAGACCTATGATTCTGTAACTACGATCAGTTCAGATGTGTAACTCCAATTATGCCTTTCAGGATAATAGTAGAGCAATATTAAACATGCTTCCAGTTTTGACTCGGGCTGTGTTTACTGTGTGAGAACATGATTTCAGTTTTAACGCATTGTGGTTTTGACTTGTTTCTGTATAGACTCCATGATGTGGGGTAAATGTTCAGGCCATTTACATTAGGAAACTTGAGACTGTTGTTCACCAGTACATTAATACGCCTATATGCTCTTGAAATTCAACACTGATAATAATGGGAAATGTTTCTATTAGAATGATTTCTGTAGGATCATGTGACACTGCAGATAGGAGTAATGGCTGCTGAAGATTCATTAACATACATTTTTAGAATATATTGCAATAAGACAATTTTTCATCAAATAAATGCTTCATTAAAAGAAAATTAAAACATCTTACTGACCCCAAACTTAGTAGTGTATAATACACTGTATCAATATAACATTTTTAACCTTTAACTTCCATTTTGGCTCTTTTTTAAAATCAAATTTGTCAAGTGAGAGTTTTCAAGCTAATATGAAAACTCTAGGTCACACTCTTGTCAAAAACATTGTACATCTTACAGATTTTTAATTATGAGTACTTTCCTATAGGGAAAAAAACACTTGGATTAAGAAAATTGTGAATATAACAACTGATGAGTAGAATGCTGGGATCCAGGCAATAGAGTCTGCTTGGCTACTTGACTATTTTCTTCTCAAGAGCAGTCTGTCATTTTTTTTCCCCCTGTGCTGACATCTTCACGCGGCCACTCTTCATTCTGTCGTGGTTACAATATTATTGCGTCGGAAAGGGGAAGAAAAATGGTGGATGAGCAGAAAGTTCTTGACAACTTGATGCAGCGTTTGAGGCATGTCCACTCAGAGGGTAATCAGCCGCTATGCCCTGAGGCTTTAGAGCAGACACATTGATGTAAGACAACGTTCCTAACATCAGCACAGCCTCACGGTCAGCCCGCATCCACTCTGTCTCTCCTATAGCACGCACAACCGGCCAAATGAGGAGCAAGAGATACAAACACCAGCAAGAGGAAAGCACTTATGCTACCCAAATAGCAAACCTTATTTTTTTTTACACCCAACTAAATAATAATATTGTCAACGGAGACGAAATAAGGCTATTTCCTGTATACAGGCAGCACTATATAGCAAGATAGCATTGTGTGTGTAAAATCATCTGCCGTTAATATGTATCATATAATGTGGGGAGACATTTAATGTTCTGTAGCAAAAGCGTTTAAGGCTTTAAAACAGAGAGCAGTGACCTGCAGGCAAATATTTTTCAAGAAGATGACATCATAAGATATTACTTAAAGAGGGCCCCGTTGGTGGAGGATTTTCCCCCCCACTTTTTTCTTTATTATTTGCGCTGCGGCACATACATTTTACTCATTGACTTCGGAGTTCATTTATTTTATTTTATCTTTATGCCATTGATTCATTATTATGATACAATAAAAGCTACTTGAGCATTTCAGCTGCCAAGTACCGTTATCATTAACCTTGCGAGACGCTAAAAGTGCTCCATGGCATTTGTAATGGCTCTTTTAACTCTTTCCGCTCTCCCATGTTATGCGGCTGCAATGTGGAGCTGCTGTAATTGGGTTTTCACTGAGGTTGGACCCTCAGAGAAGGCCCCGGTATGAGCTAAGCCAAGGAATGTGCACGGATATGCCAGACTATTTGTATTTCTCCATTATGTCAATTTATGGATCATCCCGTCGGTGCAATTTGGAACCCGAGCGGGAAAGTGTCTTATAGTCCAATTGGGAATTTTGATGTTCCCCATAAAGCTTTAGTTCAAAGTTAAGCTCATTTTAGATTAATTGATCTATTCTAGACATATTAGTTAAACTGCTGATCTTGATAAGTCTGTTTGAAATGACCTCTGTCCTGCTCACATCTGTTTAATGCTTTCTGGTAACTGTATGAACTGACATAAAAAAAGGAGTGGCTAAGTTATATAGTCAGGGGTGTCATGAACCTTCTTTCTTTTCTTTTTTTTTTTTTTTTTTGAAGGGGTACCAGTGACAGTCCTGGCTCACTTGGCATCACAAGTGAAGTAAGATGTGACCAAAGAAAAAACATAAATAATAATAAGAAAAAATGGAGGGAGGCAGATTAATGGCTAATACAAAGCAAATTAATTGCAGAATACAATTTGCACTAACAAGGACACAAAAGACTACGGCCTCCAGCTTTAGTCAGTAGTTGAGTGAAGCAACCAAGATTGTGGTCTTAATGTCGCCTCCAACAGCCTTAGCACAAGCATCACTATTCTGAACAATGTAATCACAAAACATAATAGAAATTATTCTAAATCTCCTGAATATTAAATATTAACAAATCTTTCTCTTTTTTTTAAGTTAACTTCAATTTTATAAATTCAAGTGGTTTGAACAAAATTAAATTAAGTTGTTTCAAAATGTTAAAGCTACACTGTGTAACTTTTTTAGTTTATTCTTAGCTAAAAACACTTAGTTCTTCCAAAAATATATGTGCTCATTAATGTATATTTACTTCGTTCGAGTAATAAAGTATTCTCGTGAGTGTATAATATGCCATTGAAAATACATACGGGTAAGGGGTTCTAATGTCGGTCGCCATGTTGCCCCTCCATCTTGAAAGTACATTAGCCAAAGAGGGACATAGGCCGTTAATTCAAGCTTCGCCTTTCGTTTTAACACGGGATGGAACCGTGTCGAATGTGGACGAGGTCGAACTGGAAGCCATGTTAATCTTGGACTACATTGGCCACCGTAGGAGTTAAAACGAAATCGGAATTGAGAAGAACAGAAACTAATATTCACTGGATGGTCATATACCTTTTCACCGCTAGATGGGGGTAAAAATCACACAGTGTAGCTTTAAAGAATTGTTTCGATTCAGCTCATTTTAATTAATTTTTTAAGTGCTAGTCTATGAAGATGATGACTGGGCTCTTGATCTAAGCAAACACATTTTGTTCATCTTCAGCTGCAGGTTTTGAAGAGTTGAATGCAGTATAGACCAACTTCCTGGTCATTTCACGCGCCAAACTAGAGCGGTACTTTACGTTTTTTTTGGTGTCCCCGATGTGCCATGGGAACAAAGTTCGACTGGTGGCACGGGTGTGCTTGGCGTCATCTGTGAAGTGCTAATGTGTGCAGTTGGGCCCTGATGGCTTTTTGTCAGTGAGTCCACCCAATTTATTTCTCAGTGTGAGAGCAGGGTCACTCTCCTGGGTCTTAGTGTGCTGATGGCCTTTCACAGGTCTCCTGCTCCCTCGACGCCGGTTATGTCTCTGCGAGAGACATCACGGGGTCCTGATATGTGTGTGTACAAAGAGAGAAGGAAGTGTGTAGATTCGGTTCCTGACAATGTGCAAAGAAGGCAACTTTGGGCTTGTCCCTCTTGAGACCCCGTTTACCCCGATATGCAAGAAGCTTCCCTACATTCCCTGACAGTGTTGGGAGTAATGCGTTACAAAAGTAATGCATTACAGTAACATATTACTTTTTGCTGTAACGCAGTAGTGTAAGGCATTACTAATCAATTTTCAGTAATATTTTACTCGGTACATGTTCAGTAAGGCTTGCGTTACAAGTTATAACAGACTTTTAGATTTAATTGTAAAAAAAAAAAAAAAAAGCTATGCAAGACCGCGAGACATTAACAAATGAAAAATGCAAGTAGGCTAAATTACCTGTTCGTGGTCAGTCAATAGCCGCGTGTGGTGTCCAAGCCTGTTAATAAAAACTATATGGCAGCGTCTGATATATTTGTAGCGATTTATTTTTTACAGGAGTGCCGTGAGGTATGATCTCGGCCTCTGTGCTCGTGCTGGCCAGTGGAGAAGGAGCCTCATGAAAGTGCGTATATGAATACCACGAATGTTAGAAGCGGCTAATGGGTGAATATGGCATGAAGAAGACTGTCCATTCGCGAGATGGTCGTGCGCATTAGGCTATTCGTTCTGTGTTTTCTTTCTAAACAGTTAGGCTATGTTTATGTGCTATTTTTCATGTTTTCATCACGCAATCATGTTTTTGATGCGGTGGTGACGCATTCAAGGTCGGTGGCGCTGCCGATAAAGCACCTAAAAGTTGTCACAAAGAACCGGCAAAAGCAATGATTATGAATATGTCAAATATAGCAAGGAGACATTTTAATTGTTTATTAATAAAGTCAAGATGAAGTTGACGATGGTGACTCGCGATCTTCGCAGTAGGCTAGTGCACCAGAGAGAAATGCACATTTCATTTCATGAGCAGAGAGCAGTCTGTTTTCTTTCGTTTTGAATTGTTCTGTTTTACACGTAGACATTTCAATAGAGATATATTTTTCAGGTCCGTGAATAGGCTACCTTATACGCTGAGCCTATGAGTGAATTGTCCTCCGTGTCGTGATTATTTATAATTGTCTATATTTAGCCTACTTCTTATTTATAAAATCCAGACAGGCAATTGGTTGATCAATCATTGATTAAAATTAAGATACAATTAATACAAAACGAAATTCACTTTAAAGAAAGGCTTTGTGTCTTCTGTGTAAGGTCTTTGTGGAAGTTTTAAAGCAGTCTTTTAGTGCCGCTTCAGAGCGCTCGCGTCCATAACGGAGAACTGTCACGTCTGTAACATTGTTTTTCCTCATAAATGCGAACACGAAAAATAAAATAAAATGAATATTTTATGTTCTGTGGAGACTGGAGAGCCAATCCTTCTTCATCCGATTTGCGCAGTGTAATTCACAAAATTACAACAAAAATCGTTGCCTCCTAAAAGTTAAAGTTTTTTTTTTGTCACGCTTGACTGTCTATTTCCCTAATATTAAATATAAAATGCATGTGTAGACTGATATTTTTCTAATGTCTGGACTCCTTTCAGGGAGGTGCCTATATATGGATAAACAGACGTTTCAATATTTTGGTATTAAAGGTCCCCTGACATGGGGTTATTTTATTATTTTATAATGTTTCCTGGGTTGCCCTTATAATGTTAGTATGTTTTTTAGATCAAAATTAGTCATAATTTAGAAATAAAAGGCATTTTTCCTAGCCTGATTTTAGCCTCTGATTTGAACACACTGTTTGAAGGGGCGTGTCTGCTGTGAGACTCAGTGTAACCGCCCACTGCTGTGATTGGCTGACATGCGTGCATATGAAATAGCTACTTGTGAAAGTCTCTCGATCTAGAATACTTTTACTACTGCTGCTATTATACGTTTTTACTAATACAGCTATCGAGATTAACGAATCGTGAGAAGTTTTTAAAGTATTTAGATCTATTCCCATCACATACAATGTGTGATGAGCATTGAGCAGATGACAGTCTGTGGATCGAGAGACAACGCAATTTCTCACTCTCTCTAATGCTTTCACTAATGCAAATTCAAACACGATGATGTAAATACAGTAAGAGATTCATTGTGCAGTAACGTGCGTCATTGATTTCATAACGAGTTGTCCTGATAAACTCGCGCTGTGTGGAAAAATGTTCTTTGATTAGGGTGACCAAACGTCCTGTTTTCCCAGGACATGTCCTGTTTTCACGTCCTGTCCTGGACGTCCTGCCTGTTTTTTAAAAAGTGATGAAAATGTCCTGGTTTTCATTATTTTTCATTGGGCCATTAAGCGTGTACTTTGAATACACGCTTGCCTTTGCACACAAAACATATGACTTTGGCTTCACCCCCTCTTGTTATAATCAGCGCGTCCCTCAATCCGCAGCGTCAAGCATAGAGCACGTCAGACTCATCAGAATACAGAGGCCTGTGTGTGTGTGTGTGTGTGTTCATCGCAGCCTCATTGGTCTGTCACTGCTTGTCAATGTCAGAATATTTGAAATGACCAATCAAATCAAAGTAGGCGAACTTTACACGTTCACAGAATTTTAGCAGCGTGACGCTTCAGACGCTTCAGTTTACGGTCAAGTGCGAGGTAAGATGTAAGTAGCTAACAGCGTAAAAAAAAGAAAAGAAAAGCCCAAATGTTCATTCACAGACGATTTACAGAGAAAATTCCTATGTTTTCGTTTCGGTCAGGATCCGTGTAAAGCAGAATGCATGAACTGCAAAGTTGGCACGTGTCAGTGTTAAGGTGCTAGCGACCTAGAAGCCCACATAAAGAACGTATAGGCTAAGAGAACATCAGGAGGATTAAATTTTTTTTTTTTTTTTACTGAAATAGTGTAGTAGATTTTTATGTTATTTTAGTAGTATATTTTTAACCTATGCTATGGCCATGAAAATAAATAGTGTCATGTAAACGGTGTAAAAAGCTAAACTTTTTTTTAAATGGTATTGTATTGTTGCGGGCCAAACATTGAATGGAAAGGATGTATTACTTTATGTATTAAAGTACAATAACATAGTTGCAAGGTTGTGAATGCATTTGTCAAGTATTTTTTGATGCATTCTCCCCCAAACCACGCCCCCACCCCTTAACCACGCCTCCCAAAAATCACGCCCCGCCCATCAGCCCCGTCCTGTTTTCTGAAAACTAAAATATGGTCACCCTATCTTTGATCGATTTCTGTATATAATTTGTTCACAATTTAAATAAGATTATTTTCATCCTACTAAAAGAAACGATGTGAAGTTGATATTTTAGTCACTGGCTTGACTTGCTGATGCATTAACAGTATTGAACGATTTTGAGAGAAAGATTACCTGTCTGAACTTGAACTTGAACTGTTGCTTGGTAGCTCGATGATTTATTTTCAGACGTTCATCGAGGCCAGCTCTGTATTGTCCCAAGTTGAGGAAACAGTCGTCGGTGAAATGTTTGGACCATCCAAAACTTTGGGAAGTTGTGTCGGCGCATTTCCAGAGAAAATAAAATTAACCCATTGTTTCTTCAGAGGCTCGGATGAAGGAACTAAAAAATACTTTTGTGTTCATTTGTACATCCGAACACCGATCAACTGCCATGCTTCGCTCGTTTGCAAGCCATTATATCTCTCTATTCCACTTTTGTGCTTTGATTGGTCACACGCCATGATATCTCTCTCGAGGATGATAAACTAAAATCGCGCAGCTCGTTTTCTCATGGGCGGGTCAAAGTCTCTTTGCGGCCAAAGCAGAGAAGGGGGAGGTAACATTCCCCCATATGACGTCATATAGGGGGAGATTCAAGATCAGCTCGTCTGAGATCTCATTTTCTCACAGGCAGAGAAAGATAGCCAAAACTCAGTTTACACCGACTGAAATTTCTAGACACGAGGGGACCAAATACAGGCTAGGGGAACTAATATTAATGTTAAAAAACCTCAGAAAGTGAAAATTTCATGTCAGGGGACCTTTAATGCATTTTCTGAGAATTTATTTGTCAAGTTTTGACAGCAAATGTCATGTCCATTACGCTGGAATTCCCAAATTTTAAATAATTTATCCTCAATTTTTTTTTAAGACGTAGATCTACGTATTTTATAATGTTAAGTTAACTTCAAATAATACTAATAGTAATTTAAAGATGTGGTAGCATTGGATCTGGACGGTATGGATAACTCTTGGAGTTGGAAGGGGTGTGTCGCGATTCTGCAGGTACGTGGATCTGAGTGTCGCGATTTCGGTTTCATATCGCATATAGTTAGCCTAGTCATTTTAGAATGTTAAGTTCTACTTCTGTATAGTTATTTTGATGAAAGTAACTCAAAAGTAATACAGGAGTAATGTAACGCATTACAATTCTGAGACAGTAATATTGTAAGGTAATGAATTACTTTTAAATAACAGTAACATGTAATATATAATGTATTCCAGTTTGGAAGTAACTTGCACAACACTGTTCCCTGACACGCAATTAAATCACTGACACATTTTACAAAATATCTTCTTTTGTTTTGTACAGAATGTACAGTCTTGGAACAGCACAAGGGTGAGTAAATAATGACAGATTTTTTGGATAAATGATCCCTAGATCACAAACAATTTTCACAACCAATGTTTTTAATGTTTGCTTTTCACAACCATGAATAGGTTTATTTTTAGTTTGCACAAAACTTTAAACACAGCATAGAGTAGGTAAATAAAAAAATCTTATAAGACATTATGTAAAACTATCAGAAATTCCAGTATAAGTATCTCATTAGTCATCTTTATCGTATTAGTAAAGTGGGTTAGTTCCCATCTAAACCCTTCTTTTACTCCTTTCTTCACGCACCATGTCTCCACCGTTCTACTGAGGCAGATAATGACTCATCTCCAGCAGAATAGCCTTTTTCAATTTTAGAACTACTTAACACTAAATGTAACTGGTAGATCACTCAAAAGCAATTAATTGTCGTCCCTGTAAAAGGCAAGTTCACCATCTCCTTAATACACGGGATAAAATGGATCAGACGGCATCGGGCTCATTCAGAGCATTAGCAGGTCACACTTGCACGTTTATTTGCACTTAAATGTTTTACTCTAGATTCGATGAACCATTAATTTGGTTAGTGCACTTTTATAAATAGTTTGGGGTGTCATCTGGGTTTGAATTAGTAGCACTTGAGAACTCTTTAGGGGGAGGCTTCATAAAATAGCATAAAGCACGATAAATAACTAATGTGTGGATTCATATAGGGATTTCTTTGTCCTAGAGGAAGCACAATTCATATGGTTTTGACTACATAAAATGAAACAATTTATAATTAATATTTTCTTTGTATTTTCTCTTCTGTACCTTATTTCCTTGTAATTCGGTCCATGCTTTCAACCAGAGCTGGTGTTTGTGTCTTCTGAAATCTCACCCCCCTGTGGCGCAGTGAGCTGAATGACTGACTGTATGTGTGTGTGTGTGTGTGTGTGTGGCAACCGAACACTCCAGAGCCCATTGTGACTTGACTTCCCAGTGATCTCCAGTTCCTACTCCGAGCCAGCATGGGGTGTCTGGAGTGTCACATCTGACAACTCAATATACAACCATGTCGCTACACAGGAGAGGAGCAATCTGAGAGATGATGCACTGGCACAGTCCCTCTATGTCCATCTTTTTCACTGACAGCAACAGGGATTCCAAGCACTAGAGCTGTCTTGAAGAGCACATCGCCCACTTTTTCTGCTCCCCCTACTTCCCTCTGCAGCTTGTTTACAATCTCGGAATACATGTGTCCTCAATTATTAAAGCATTGAGATTTAAATGTGCTGAAAATAAGCATTTGACAAAGTATTTGTAGCTCATAAAAAATAAATAAAAAAAACAATTTAACTATAAAAAAACTAGTAAAACTAAACAAAACATAAAAAGAGCAGACTGGACTGCATATTTATCTGCATTTCTAGTGTAGAGAACTGTTGTGTATGTGACAAATACAATTTTGAACTAAACTTTGACAAAACGGCAACACTTTACAATAAGGTTCCAGTAGTTAATGCATTACCTAACAATGAGCAATACATTCGTGACCGGATTTATTCATCTTTGTTAATGTTAGTTCATAAGAATACAAATGTTCATTGTTAGTTCATGTTAGCTCAGATTCATATATATAATGAATAATATTAACAGATACAACTTTTGACTTTAATTTTGTATTAGTAAATGTTGAATTTAACATCGACTAAGATTAATAAATTATTTCGATGTGTTTTTAGTTCATGTTAACTAATATAGTTAACTAAAAGTTAACGAAGTACTGTGCAAAAGTCTTAGTATTTTCGCACACACAAACAAATGGTTTTAAGCCAGTTTACATATTTTGCTGTAGTGTCTATTTCAGTTTACATTTCCTAACATGCATTTTGCTATTAATTGTTATAATCCGAGATTTTTGTATGCAGAAGGAGTCTGACAACAGCCGGTATGCTTCAAACAGAGATCTGATCTCACCATCATTGAGTTTCTCTGTGATTACATGAAGAAACAAAAAAACGGAGACAGACTAAATCCAGATGAACTGTGGCAACGTCTTCAAAACACTTGAAGAATCCTTCCTGCAAAGCTACAGTACAGTGAATAGTTTTAGGCACTTGTGTAAAAATGCTGTAAATTGAGAATGCTTACAAAAATAAAGCCATAAATATTTTTAATTTATCAGTTAACTTATAATCAAATCGGTGATTATAAGTATTCCTTTGGTTTTTAAAACAGCTTTTGTCCATGTGCACTTGCTCAGGCCTCAGATCGTCTCGCTCCACATAGTTTTTCAAGCAGCTTTTCAGGAAGGTTTCTTCAAGCGTCTTGGAGACATTGCCACAGTTCTTCTGGATTTATGTGTGTTCATGTAATCACACAGACGGAGTCATGGTGAGATCAGATCTCAGTGTGGAGCATACCGGCTGTTGCCCTTGTGCATACAAGAATCTTACTGGATTAAAACAATTAATGGAAAAAATATTTCCTATTGACATGCTGCAGCAAAATATATAAATAACTGTCTTAAACCCAGTTTTTTTTGTTTAGTTTTTTGGTGAAAGACTTTGCACAGTAGCATGTCTGCAATCCCAAAACAATGTCAAGTGCTTTAGTAATAAAAGAGAGATGTGTTGTGCCACAAGAAAAAATAATTAAATAAATAACTATACAAAAAAAAAACATTTAACCCAGATTTAGCAAGCACATTGCTGAAGTGTGCTGAAATATACAACTGGAGCACTCTCTGTACCCCTTTGCCATGGCAGGTTTTTCTTCCTGCACTGGGAGTAAGAGGCTAATATAATCATATGTGTCTCAGCAGGACAGGGATTTCACTATGGAACCCTGGGGGAAAATACCACAGAACTGCACATCAGCAGCATAAAGCTCAAGATATGACTTTCAGGCTTTATTACAATTTATGGCATTAACATGTCCCATATTTTATTGTAAAACAAACCATATGCCAGTTTAACAGTCAAAAGGCACGTTTCTGCAGTAGATTCCCGTGAGTAAAGCCAGGGAGGACGGGACTGATTTGTATGTTGGTTTATGTTAATTTGGTATACTGTATATGGGAAACGGGGAAATTATTCAGTCCAGCATGGATTTTTAATATTGCATCACATATTTAAGTGGGGGAAAAAATCTAATGGAAACAGTAGATTGTGTTGTTTTTGTAGTTGTTGAGCTTCATTAATTAGCAGAAGAGTCCAGGCGCACAGCTGGGTTAAACTGCCAGGGTTCGTCTCCTGAGTAACTGGAATGCAGAGGATAGCAGTGTTAGCCTCATTTGCATGCAATCTCTGTGAACAAAAGCTAAGATAATGCTAAGGCTAATTCTAATACCGCTCTTCATTTCAACATTCTCAGCATTTGTGTGCAGCAGAGGCTGCAAGACAGGAGGCTTAAGAAAAATCGATATGATTAAAATCCAAACCTGACGTCTACTACAGGCCAATGGAATAGGAAAACATGATGAAACTGTAGACAATGTTTGGAAATACTTTCATTGGCCTTGATCTTACATTTTAATCTCATGAGAATAAATAAAACATGCAAAATATGCATCAGAATATCGGATTGTACGTTTTGATTTAAATACCCTTATATTTTAATACCAAATTTCTCATAGTTGATGTAACATTATTAGAATTGAATGTTAAAGGGATAGTCAACCCAAAAAATTCTGTCATCAATTACTTATGTTATGCATCACAATCCTCAGTCACCAGACCAGTCACCACAGCACACTACATTTCCCATAATCCCTCCTGTGTACTCCTGGCTCACACCTGCACACACTCATCTCTGTGTATTTAGTTCCTCTGTTCTCAGTCTTTGGTTGTTGTTTGTCCATTCTATGTTATGCTTGACTGCCTTTTTGGTTTGAAACTTAAGGTGCATTCACGCCATGTCTGAATTACCGATTCTGAGTTGTAAAAAGTGTTTGCGTCCTTATAGAACTTGCGATTGTTATAAAAAGTGTATATTATATTATGAATGCGTATGAATGAAATTCGGACAACCTAGGTTTTCCACTGTGTACGGCATCTGTTAAAGGTGCTCTAAGCGATGTCGGGTGACGTCACTTCTTGTTGACGTTTAAAGTATTGTCAAACAAAACGGAGGCTAGCTAGACTCCCCCTCATCCGTGCACTAGCCATAAATCCGTGCACTAGCCATAAATATAAACATAAAATATGTTTATATTTTGTTTCCAGTCTTCATCCGTCGTCTTCATCCTCATCTTGTGACAGAAAAACCGGCCAAAAAGAATGGTATATGCAGTACGATTTTCTGTTTTAGCTTGTGAGACTTTTTAACCTTTACTGGACAATTCTGCCTTCTTGCCATCCCCAGCCCCTTTGGTGACGAGACCCTGAAGTCACTGATCTTGATGGGGGCGAATTACCATCACCCCGTAGACCTCCCAGACACCTCTGGGCTGAACTGAAGAGACGCTATCATCCGGTGTCTGGAGAGTGTCTACCCCCGTACCAGAACACAGCTGGACCTAGAGCCCATTTCACCACCATCGACCACAGAGGAAAGATTTGTGTCCCCCCCCAGACGAAAAGCTACCATCCGCCGCGACGCGTCAGCCAGTGCCTGAACATAAGAGGTCAGCGTGGACCCTTGCTCTGGAAGAGGAGCCACCCAGTGTGTCTGACCAATTTATTAACTTTCTTCCTGTTTCCTTTGAACCTTCAGCACTGTTTCTAGACAGCACAGACACCTGCATGGAAAATGTATTGTTACCTAGCAATCATCTGCCTCTGTCACAACCCTGCTCAGCCAGTCCTCCAGCCCTGCCTCTGCTGGAGGTTGTCAGCCCTTCGCCATCTCCTGCTATGCCAAGCATTCATGTCGAGCCTACAGGGGTACTGCCACAATCCTCAGTTACCAGAGCACACTACATTTCCCATAATCCTTCCTGGCTCACACCTGCACACAACCACACCTGTTCGTATTCATCTCTGTGTATTTAGTTCCTCTGTTTTGAAGTAACACCATGTAACTTTTGCTCTCGGGGTCCCCCTACAGTTGGGAAACAGTATTGTCTTCTACTACTGTCGTAAAATCGGTCATGGTTACACCAGGGGATACACGTGCATTTGTTGACAAGCCGATACCGTCTTTAGTTCTCACGTCTTGGGCAGACTGCCAGCGTTGCGTGTGAAATGTCTTCATCCCAGGTACATTGGCATATATTTCAATGTCATATGAATATATTTTCATGGGTATTAATTTTGGTTCCCATTGACTTCTAGTGTATGGATAATGGGGACTGAAACTGTTTCATTAGCATTCTTCAAAATATATATATTTTTGGTGTTCAGCAAAAGGAAAAAATGCATAGAGGTTAGGAATGACCTGAGGGTGAGTAAATCATGATAGAATATTTTTTTTGCGGCTGGGTAGCTATCTCTTTAAGCTACTCAAAATTTACCAGAATGAAAATATTTATAAATCCATTAAGAGCCCTGAAACTAATTACAGCTCTTATGTGAACAAGTCCAGCATGTGCTCCATACCAGCGTAAATAAGCTTCTGTTCCTCAGATCCACAGAGAAAGTCTTCCTACAGCTGGACACAGCTGATGGAGTTTATTGATTATTAGGCAAGTGAGCTAAGCTGCTTAAGGTCATTAGAAGCACTTAATTAAAAAGTGGTAGGACTGTCTTTGTTTACAAATATAATTGCAACTGTTTAAATGTTTCCCATAGATAACAAACAGTTTCAAATAGGAGAAGTTTGTTTGAATCATGTATAACTCTATTGTATGGTTTGCTGTCTCTTATTTAAAATTTCCATATCTGGCAACCTGATCTCACTGCCCAGGGATCCCATAATGCTGCGAGCTCTGCACGTCACTTTACAGATGTCAAAAGTTTGTTAGGTCTGTTGCATTCAGGTGTGTTTGACTTCATCTGTGGCTGGATTTAACTGATCTGTAAGATTTCCAATGCCAGTCAAGGGAGGAGTTGAAAACGAAGATATGAAATCAGATAATTTCTGCTTCGTTTAGTGACGCTTGTGCAGTGTTTGCATACACATTACAGATGAAGTGGATTAGATGCTATAAGTAAACAGATGTTTTCATGTAACAACAGAAACACTTCATTCCATACTTTATGTACTGCTTAGAGACTAGAAGTTCAACATAAGCCTATTATTTAAATACCATTAAAATGGGGTCTATATTTAATCGGTTTTAATTTGATAAAAATAATTTAACATTGGGATTAAGGTGCTCTAAGCGATGTCGCGCGTTTTTTAGGCCAAAACATTTTTTGTCACATACAGCAAACATCTCACTATCCGCTAGCTGGCTGTCCCCTGAACACACTGTAAAAAGACGAGGTCTCTGCAGACACCACACGCTCCACAAACAGCAACAAAAACAAACTGTCGCAACCCGCGCCACGAAACATAACAAACTGTTCCAGCCAATAACCGACAAGAATGATTTGGGGGTGGGTTTGGGGGGCTAGTGCACGGATGAGGGGGAGTCTAGCTAGCCTCCGTTTTGTTTGACAATACTTTAAACGTCAACAAGAAGTGACGTCACCCGACATCGCTTAGAGCACCTTTAACAGATGCCGTACACAGTGAAAACCTAGGTGTCCGAATTTCATTCATACGCATTCATAATATAATATACACTTTTTATAACAATCGCAAGTTCTATAAGGACGCAAACACTTTTTACAACTCAGAATCGGTAATTCAGACATGGCGTGAATGCACCTTAAGTTTCAAACCAAATATACAACCAACGGTAGTATGTAATTTTGGATGCAGCAGAGATGTCATTGCAAGAGTGAGGGGGAAGTTATTGCGATTAAAGATTATGAGGACACGTGAATTAAAATAAATGTGCATAAATAATTCATAATAAATTCCTATTAAAAAGAAAGTTGTCAATTTTGATTTCATGGGGACTTTAAATCCAGCTGCAGCCGAACACATAATAATAGGCCTTTTTTTCTCTTTTTTCCCTTTATTTTACATAATTGTTTACCTCTTTTTCTTCTTCTTTTGTATTGTACATGATGACATATTTGCATAATAGCATAATTGTTTAATACTGGCATTTTTATGAAAGTGTATGTTTCATGTCGCTTGAATTAAAAAAAACAGTACAACAGGGCTAAAGGCACACATTAACATTAAAGAAAACAATTGCGTTTCATTACTCTCATAGTGAATGAAAAGGCTCAACACACAGCATGGGGCAACAGGCACACATTATTTTTTAAGCCTACAAATACTTTAGCTAAAATAATATATTTTTAATAATGTCTAAGTTAATTCATGCTCAAAACAAACACTTTAACAAAGTTTGTACTATTTTTGGTTTATTTTGATAAATAAAAGAATGAATTTTTATTAAATAAATATACTGTCATTAAAATATGTTCTATTAAAAAATACAGAAACCAAATCATTTGATAAAGCACAATTCCAAAAGCATCAAATGAGATGAGATATACAATTTTAAAAATGGTTTCATTATAATTATGGTGATTATCTATAAGGTGGACATCCAACTTGATATATATTTACCACCTGGATCTAAAGTCATGTCAACAACTGGAAAAATCAACCAGCTATTTCTTATTATGTTAATTATTGTGCCTTTCAGTTTCACCAGCAGTAGGAGCACTTTTTACTCCAAATACCATCAAAAATGGTTGTTAAGAAAAGTGCTGAGCAGAATTTTTGTGCTATCTAGTGGTTTAAAAGAGAATAAAATTAAATGCGCCTTTTACCCCGGTGACCCTTTAGCCTCGTTGTACCCTACCCAGGCCAGCATAACCCTATCATGTCATGATGACGAAATTATACCCAAAAACCTAAACAGACGCCAGGGCACTTTTGCCGTATGAGCTCCTGGACATGTGGCAATCACAGGTTGGTATCTGGTGATCATTGCTTCATTTACATTATTGACTTGATTTGATGGGTTTTGAAAGTGAACCTAGAAACTGATGAAAATTAAATTATCATCATCTGCATGGCCAATAAATCCTTAAAATTTGTATATGTGAATGAGTGGACTATAACAATCATTAACTTTAATATTTAGGTTAAAATGTACATGCCTAACCTTTACTTTTTGTCTATTTTTGGAACAAATTTCCTAAGTATTGACCTTTGGTATTTTTTTTCAATTCTCAACGTTTTGATTGAAAAATTATTACATCCGACAAAAATAAGTGTAGTAAAAATGCAACATTGGGCCTATGTGAATAATAGGCTATAGGCTATAAAATTGTAGGTTATTCACACAACAAAGCCCAATCAGTTAATGACTCTACTTTTTAGCCTAATGAAACTACCGAAAATACATATGTGGACTGCTCTGAGATGAACAGACTTCCAAAAAGGTAAAAGCAAGTGCACCGTAGGCCGCTAAATATGCATGCATATTTTAAAGGGGATCAATGAAGTGAAGAAAATATTCCACACGTGTGTATCCAAATCACATTCTCCTAGATTACTAAGCTTCTCAATAAAGTCAAAACATATAATTAATGTCTATGCTCGAGTCTCTGAGAGTTAAAGCAGGCGTATCCAATCATTTATAAGGGTTGTTTCATTTACGCCCATATCAAGTGGGTTAAGAAGGATGCGACATTTGGGCAATGTAATGCCATCCAGTGATCAGAGTGAGCCATGCGTCATGGACCATAATAATACTCAGACATCCCTACATAGTGCATTCATTCAGCCCCCCTCTCTTTAATCCTTTGTCCTGCTTTCCCCTCCCGGAGTCCAGCACCTGAATGTGCAACTCTGTGCCGGGTTGCTTAGCGACGTCGAGTGGCGTTCCTGAGCCAAGAGATCCACTTGTTAAATCGAGACGTAATGTAACACTGACATCTTCCTCCAGCGACCGATCAATGATGCCAACAAGGTGTTTTGTTTTTATTCGTGGCGGATATGTACGTGTATGTTATTTATCAGCATTTCGGTAAATTGTTTTAGAGTGATCGAGCGTTCAAGTTCTGGACAGGAGCAGATGGCAAACTCTCATAATCTGCTTTGCTCAGAGTGGCCACGCGCTCCTTGAATTCATCATCATGCGCCGAGGTAAGAATAGTCTGTTTTCAGTCTCACGTAGCCTATGGATCTCTAATGTGGCTTTCCCCCGTTAATATTTGCTTGTATTAGTTTAATGCGACACATTCCTTCTATTCATTAGACTAATCAGGACGTTTAAATAAAACAGCCATTGCTTTTGTTCATGGTGCGCATTATGGTGGGTTCAGGGCAGCAGGCTAATTAAGAAAGTCCAAATAACACATTGGGGGCTTAAACGTATGTATTATTTTACGTAGAGGTGTACAAAGAGCGTTTTCAAACAACTGCTCATAAGGCACAAAAGTTTGTCAGAGTAGCGTTACACTAAATAGAAGTCGTAAAACAGATGTCGCGGTTGCCTGAGGTAACCATAGTAACTGCCATAGGGGAAAACGTCAAGCTGACATTAAGTTACCACTGAATTATTTTTTTAAATGTATTTTTACGTATTACAAACTATAATCACAAAAACGTAGGTGTTTTGTTTAGGTCTTAAAATTCTTTGATGGGTAGATATAAAGGGAAAAGACAATGATCGCGTGAGGAGAACCTTAACCACAAAAAGCCTTTCTTGATTTGCTGGTGTTTTTTTTTTAGTTGTAGCGGGTTGTGCTATTTGCAGCCTGTTTTGTATTTGGTTGCTTTGTGGGTATTTGCAGTGCGTGTATATTGGTTGCGTTGAGTATTTTGCAGAGCGTTTCTGTATTTGGTTGGTTTTCTATTTGCATGTGTTTTTTTCAGTTGAAGCCTCGGCCACCGTATGGCAAATACGATGGTAACGTGAAGAGGTTGATCTCGCGCTCATCATCAATCTTGTTGACTGTTACTCTGGATTTATGCGGGGTTTTTTTTAAAGAAAGAAGAAAATAAACCTACCTGATTTGTTTTTCATCTCTTTTTTTTGTACGTGTATTTTATGTCTTTACTGTACACCATTTTAGAAAGGTTATTATAACTCTCCTCTTTGTAATGCCACTTGAATTCATTGTAGAAAGCCATGCCCAGTCCAATTCAGATTCACCAGCAAAAGTAATTGTTAAGCTTTTCTTGCATCAAGTGGAATCCTAAGAGCCTCAGGGAGGGTGTCAGGGTATAATATTTTTCATAAATATGTTTTCTCATGTGATTTTGCTCTTCCTTTCCCCCTTTGGTTTTCTACAGGACTTTGACGGGCCCAAATCCTAGCTATCATGTGAAGGCTTTGGCCTCCTCTTTGACATTGTGCCATTAAGCTGCGCTGCCTTACCCAAGGCACTGGACTGTAAAAATGTCACCACCGGCATGACCATCATTACTTATTTAAGATCACTACATCAGGAGGCAACCTCTGGCACCAACGACGAATTGGCTCCTTGGGCACAAAGGTGCTATGTTATTACTGTACACCCTAGGCTTTTATGCCTCCCTCAGCCTAGTTGCCCCTCAGGGCAACTTCCCCAGGCTCGAGAACATAGGGGCATATAAATCTGTCAGCACCACGCCGACAAGCGCCACATGTGGAATTCCTGAAAGGAGTACTTTCTGTCAAGCCGGCCAGGTTCAGGAGGATCTCCTCACCTGTATCCAGAAGTTCTGTATCCAAGAGTGTCCATATAGTTCCTCTACGCCAGACTACACCAACATTTTCGCCACAGGTGTGAGCACGTGCTGGAAAGGTGATGCACAAGACCACCACCCAGGTGCAGAGGCTGATTCCACCAGCTTCACCTTTCCCACCTCGAGAGGTTGCCCGGCTTCCCCCTCAACTCTAAGCTTTGGCCAAGCAAGCTCATTTACTCTAACGGTGTGGCTGAAACTCGAGCAAGACACTGTAATGTAAGTAGACGCACGTCCAGAATTTTCCCTTAAGAAGATCAGAGAGGCAGTGCAAGTGTTTCTGTCACTTAGAGAGTGAATATTTTACTTAATCAACCAGATCAGTTTCAATACCTGTTCCGTTCCAGGAAAAGAATGACTTGTTAGAACACCACTGTATGATCTAAACCCGATATGGATTAGCTCGACCGCTCGCCTTGCCAGAGCTGGTTTTATTCAAAATAGCTTTTCCTGTGTAGTTGATCCCCACTCAGCTGTTGGTTGTCCTCACCTCATTTTCAGACATTTCCTCTGTTGTATCTCCACTTTGAAACCATGTTAGTACATGGAATACATTCTGTGAGGAGTCCTGCCAAGTTGAAAAAGCTCTGAGCCCTGTTTGCTCTGCTCCGGCAAGACCAGCTGTGGCCAGTTTTAGATCAATGAAATGAAATTGCCACAGTGTTTCCTGAGCTCTGACAAAAAAGCATCAACTCAAAGGCCACTTTGTTTTTCCACAGCACAGAAAATGATATAGTTGAAAGTGGGTGATGGGATGAAAGGATGGAGTCAGACCGGCTATAGAAGAAGAAAATCTGTTTCAGCATTTTATATCAAGTGCAGAGCATGAAAAGAGAGAGAAAGACACCAGCGTGTAGTGTTGAAAAATAAATACGTGAGTCTGTGCGGTCAAGGCTGTTCATCTGACGCGTTCTCTCCTTGAAGTGGCGGGATGCAGAGTCAACAGGCGTGCGTGTTGATTCTGTTCTTATAGTGAATTAATTGTCCTGTGTTTAATACGTTGCCTAAGATCCCCTTGGTAATATGACATAAAAATATACACTGCTCAGACGTAGTTTTTTGGAACACTTGCCTTGCTAGACATATTGAATACTAAAATGTTGCCTTCCCTTGAGAAGCCTGGCCTAATTGCAAGTGGAGCAGGCAGCAAAGCTTGGCTATAGGTGAGATGTTTCTGACTCCGGGGCCAGCCGCAACCTGAGTACAAATGCTTTATGATTTATTGGATGCGGTGGCCTGTGTTCGTAAATGCTGCCGTTTCCCGTAAAACGTCTGTAATGGTGTTTCATATGACAGTGTATGAGGGTGTTTTTGAGTAACAAGAAAAGGCAAATGGAAAATATTGATACAAACATGCATAAATGTCAGAGTGATGTTCATTTCAGATGGCAAAGAATTTTCTAGTAAAAGAGAGTTGTTGGATTTTCATAGCCGATCTTTTAAAGGTGTATTGATTGTTTACTAATGTCTTTCACTGTTCTATATGAAATGTTATTAAGCGCTTAATATAAAGATGGATTACGCAATGCAAAATTTTGGAAATTCTTTTATGGTGCATGTTTTGAATACCTAATTGGTCTCATTTTCCTAATGTGCAGGACTTTAATCGAAAAGAGCGCAATGGGCAGACTGGTGCTTCTGGTGACCGTCTCGGTGGAAGACATTCAGATCCACCACAGCATTCAGAGCAGACAAAACCTCTCCATAAGCATGAAGACAGCAGGTCACATTAGCATTGGCCACTGGACACACATGGCTCTACAGGTAGGCAGCACATTTCTATTCTCTTACTCTTTCTGTGGTTATTTATATTGGAAAATAGGGCAGGACTTGATTTTATTAATCAGGATTTGTTTGGGTTGCTTTTAGATAGCTGTGATGTTATTGTGGCCTTGCTTATGTTGACAAAGTGGTTTCAGCGGTGATATATAATTAAGGCACTTGAATTGATTAAGATAATTTTAATGTATTGTACTTTAAAATATATGTTGCTGAGCTGACAGTGTTGATTAATATTTTTTATAGCACTGCAGAAAAAATAATATAATAAGCTTAGTCAAGTGTCATGTAGTGTTGCTCTGGCAACACTAAATCACGCTCCATTCATATCTGAGGTAATTAGCTGCTGGAAAATATTGATATTAATATTGTGTCGAGAGAACCCGCAGCAGGTTCCCGCTGAACCCATGTCACAACAGATTTCCACTTTGGACAAGATGCATGAATAGAAGGCGTTAATTACAGTGGGTAAACATCTGCTTTCCTGCAGCTGTGAGGGCAGGAAGGGGAAGAGAGCAGGTCAGCCCCTCACACACCCCGCTCTGAATACATATCAACACACACACCAGGCCCAGTCGCTCCTGCTTCATTCCTGTCAGAAATACTCAGCTGCTTTTGCCTCTCCTTTGTTTTCAAAGAATGATCCACATCCAATGCAGCGATGCAAATATGAAGAGCACAACAACTTGGAATTGCTGGGTCATGTTTCATTCTTGGCTTTCTAAGCCCTTTGCACAGACAAAGTACCAGTCAGCCCCATCAGGACTGGCTCTCTGGCATTGTTCAGCTTTGCGAATGGCTGCCTGTATCTCTGAGTCAGAAGTGAGAGGAGAAAGAGTAGAGGATAAACTTGGCCAGCATCAGGAAACAGAGTGCTCTGTCTGTGGAGAGTATTACCTTACAATAGTAGTGATTATTATGGCTTTAAATTGCAATCGTTCAGATTATGAATAGCAGGTTGACTTCTGGGACAGAAAACATTATTATGATAATGAGATCCTTCCCACAAATTCAGAGGTAATATGTTCCCTTCCTGCGACAGCCTTGACTTGGACTATATAAGATATATTCTCTGTGCCCATTAGGAATTTAAACTGCAGGCCGGTCACTGTATTCCAGGGACAAAATTAGCCTATTTTCAGCCTTAACTCTTCATGGTGGTCTACTTGCGGAGGGCGATTACTGACATAGTCTAAGTATCTGGTTTCAGTTTTTTTTATCATGTATGTATGTAACTATTCAACAAAGATAAATGCATTATGCATCTGCCCTTTACGCATCTTTTTAAAATCGATATATAGACCTTTTGACTGTGCAAACCTCTTTATTGCATTAAAATATTGTAGTCCTTACAAAAAATGGAGATTACAGGTTATGGAATTGTGTTAAAATATATTATGTAGGTGAAAATTGGCAGAGCATGAGAACATGGCAGAGAGCTTTTTGTTATGACTTTGATTGTAAAAAGCCTTTTTATGTTGAATTTCTGTCTATTTAAAGGTTAGGCTATATCCTAGGAAACGCTTGTCTGAGAAGTCTGTGTTTAAAGGTGCCATGTGTAATAATTGAGGTAAAAATATCCAAAAAATGAGCTACACACATCAAAAGAATGAGAAGAAATAAGGGCGATGATGTCATTAAAAAAATGAAAAGTTATAGTGTTGCAGAGATATCAACCTAAATTAGCATTAGCATTACTAGCCCCGGCCCGACAGGTGTTTAATACCAGTTTTCGGCCATGGGAGGCGGTATGCTGGTAACATACATAACCACCAGCCAAACTGCAACACACGAATAACTCGCATTGCTTGTATCTCTTTAATCTCTAAAAATCTCCAAATGCTCCACGTGAAACTGCGGTCTTACTATCGTGTCAGTTGATTTGATTAATATGCGCGAGGGAGAGAGAGCAGGACCGCTCTCGTGTTGTTTGAAGACTTGAGAGTGCGCGCGCGCCGGCCGGGGCTCACTCCTCTCTCTCTCTCTCTCTCTGTCCTCTCTCTCTCTCTCTGCTCGTAACGCGCCCTGTCAAGCGCAGCGGCAGCAGTCATTCTCTAGTCTACATCCCTCACCGATCAAAATAGGCTTTGGCGGGACAAAGCGGACTATTTTACGGTTTTAGAAGATTAACAACCTGAAACTAAAAAACAGACTAGAGTAGGCCAACTTTCTGGAGGTATTCTGCCCCCATCTGGTATGGAATATGTGGAGTATGATTGATTTTTTGACATAGGGCACCTTTAAGCATAAAAAAACTTTACTAGTCGACCTCAGTGACCAATTGGGTCACTGTAATATTGACACAAATTTTACAATTCGATTTCAATTCACAAGGTCTAGCTAGTACATGGCAAATTTTCTCAAGGACAAAAAAAAATCTCTCAGCTAACGATGTAAACTAGGGAAACCCAGTTGATTGCCTAAATTAATAATAAAGGTTAAAATTAACTAACTTGTATATGCTACTTACATTTAAATTATACATAAGGTAAACATTAGGAAGGTTTTATCATAACTTTATAATAACTTTTAAATTACATTATTATGTTTTTACTTATTTTTTAATATAGCCTAAACATTTAGCTAAATGATGTCTGTCAAAAAACATGACTGATTTATTCAAACATGACATATTGAAGAACAGGTTAAGTAAAAATACAACATTTTGTAGCTAACTATCGAGTTTATGGACATTTTATGGCTTTTCTGAGGTAAAATGTAACATTATGATGAGACTGTGTTACATTGTTGTCTTTCTATGGTTGAAACACTGATTGAGTTTCACTGACATGAGACTGCTACGGATTTTGGGAAGTTGTACTGTATCCTTCAACATACCTTCTGATGTTCATTCATGTTTATTTCATGCTGTAGCCTAACTAGTAGTAAAGCAAAGACAGATGATCTAGGGCCGCAACGACGCGTCGACGTAATCGATTACGTTGACTATAAAAATACGTTGACACGCATGAAATGCGTCACATTAATTATTCACGTTTACATAAATATTTTATAATATTAAATATGGGAATACTTTAAACTACGGCCGAACAGAAAGGTGCTTTGTTCATTATGCAAAGCTGAAATGGCATACCATGGCAGCACAACACTATGAACGAGCATCTTAAAAAGGGAACATCCTGTGACTGTCTCTGCGAACTCAAAACGACGAGCTGCAGCTGGGAATTAGTAGACTATTTATTACAGTGAGTTTTGGAGTTGTTGTTGCGGTCATACCTGCTGTATTTCGGTCAAAAATGCATCGATGTCTATTTAGAGCTGAAGCTGTCGGCTACAGCTTGTGTGCTAGGTAATAATTAACTGCTAACGGTGCAGATTTAATTTATTGCCCCATTCGGCGACAATATAATGGACTTTAATTTATAACTTCAACTTAAATCAGTCAACGAAGCTTTCAGTGCATTTGCCAGTTTTTAAAATTTGTGTATGCACATGTAGACTTAATACCTGCACTCCCGTGGGACCCAACGCAACGAGTGCAGCGCAGGAATATTAGATCTGATGATCTGATGGCCGAGTGCGGGCGTGGACGGTAATGCACTCGTGTGTGTGTGTGTGTGTGTGTGCTGGTTTCGGGAAGAATAAAACGATTTGCGGCACTCCCGCAAAATAATAATAAAAAATCTATAAAGTGAACATCTTAAAATGAATAAATTGTCATTTATCTGTTTCACAAAAGCAACAAGAACAACTAAAACAAAATAGAAACAATTTACAGGCCAGATTCTCTGTAACATGTGTTTGCAGCATTGAACAATGTAGCCAATCACAGACATGTGTGTTGATTTCTTGAACGCAATGGCCAATCAGATGCATTTAAGATAGAATCCCCTCACTGCTCAAAATGGACTTTTTGTTCAGAGCTGAATTCTGCATACTGGGAAATCATCTGATTATAGCAAACAAAGTGTAGATATTATGAAAGATTCATTGTGCAGTCAGTTTCATTAAAACAGAGATTTGTGAGATCACGACGTACTGGCCCACATGGCCGCCGGATTTACCGATAGCATTCTGATATGCAGAATTTTTGTTAGAGTATCTGCCTCTTTTTTTTTATCTGTTACTTGAACTGAGTGAAGTTATTCAAATTAGTAACAAGTCCCCCAACTTTTTTTTCACCATTTAGGCAGTATTTATATTGGACTTTTCTCTTTAAACTACTTAATGCCTTCATATTAATGTATTTTTTTGCACAGTGTTTGGCAGAATTTATGTGGCATTGATGTTACATGATGCACTAAAATGGTGTTTGCATTTTAATTCTGCCACTTTATTTTTTATACTGGGAAATTTCAAAGTATTTTTCAGGTAATGAATTAACAAAAGTTTGAAATACTAATGGTAGAAGTTGTACTTATTTATTTGAAAGTTTGCCAATGGATAAATCAGTTAATCCCAAAAAATAATCATTAGATTAATAGAGAAAAATAATCGTTAGATTAGTCGACCAATCGAAGAAATAATCGATAGATTAATCGTCAACAAAAATAATCGTTAGATGCAGCCCTAAGATGATCCCATTCACGTGCACTCTGCGGCGCTGCAATGATCTGTCACGCAACATTAAAGGGCCAGAATGGTATTTCTTGTTTGGATTCCATAATAAAATTGACAGAATATGAAAACTGAGACTTTTTTATATTAAAAGTAACAAAGCACAAAGTTTACAGTGATTTATTGGATAGGAGGCACATTACAAAGTTTGGTTCATTCATCAACTGAAAACAGCATGGACTGAAATATCGACCAATAATGATTAGATTTAACTTTTAATTTAAATTGATGTACCACAATGTTGAGAGGTACTATACAAAATACATGGCGTCATTTACATTTTATTTTTTTGACACTATTAATATTTTTTTTTAAGTCAGTTTTTGTTTTATAGGTTCAACAAAGCAATATTTCCAAGTCAAGTACCCCTGGGTACCAGTATCCCTGGTTGAAAATTCACTGGAGTGGTTGACCATCCATGCCGTTATCTTTAGATTTACATATTGTTTGTCTGTCATATTTGCATCATTACCCCTTGCTTTTTCTTCCTACTTTTAACAATTATAATCTGGACTATAAGACTATAATATACAGGTAAGCCTGGATTTTTAGCATAATCGCTATCACTTTACTTTCACATTCCCTCCGGGTCAGTCTGAGATTATTTGTTGTCTTTTACTCGCTACTGTCTGCCAGTATGGTTTTGTAAAAAGCAGACCGCCAAATAATTAAGCGACCTGACAGGTAGCTCTCTTTCTGCCGTCTGTGAAGGAAGCCTCTATAGTCAAAGGAAACTCCAAGATAAAGAGAGCGGAGGAAAAAAGAAACACTCAAACGGAATACAACATTACAGCATTTAGAAAGGCTTCAGAGAAAAAGAAAAGAGGAGTTGATCTGTAGGTGCTTGTCCGTAGTCATTACTTTAAGAGGAGAGTGAGAGCAACAGAGGAGGAGAATGCCTTTTATGCTGCCTGCCCGGATGACGATGAGGAGCGACACTGGGCTCCTGTCAGTTGTTTGTTGCACTGCTTATTGTGAGTAATTTGTCTCTCTGAAGATGTGGGCCATAATTGAGATCAAGCAAGTATCGAGTGGCATAAGACTCGGCAGGGAGGAAAAAGTACAACAGTGTTCTTTTTGTCTCTCTTTGCACGTCAGTTCAAAACCGTGAACGTATCACAGCTTAGCTGACACATGAAAAGAGTCGTCGAAGAGGGAAAGTTGAAAACGTAAATGCCAAGGAGGAGCAGTGATTACAGCAGTTCCTCAATGTAAATCTAAATTATCATATCAATGCGTGTCAGGTACCTGTCATGACAAAACTTGCTCTTATAAATGTTTAAAACGTCATTGTGCATATAAATGTTGGGACTCTTTTGATGCAGTTCTTTGCTGGTGAAGTGGACATTATCGCATCTACATCTTGTCCATTATAGGGTATCCGTGTCACAAACATTGTTTTGTCTGCTCTAACTTTCAGATCTTGTGTTTGGTTACAATTTAAAATGCTGCTGTGATGCCAAGTAGAGACCTTGCCTGTGTCAAACAGAACTGAGTTACGCCTGAGTTACTAAGCTTTTTCCATTTAAGCTGAAATAAAAAAAGATATAAAACTATATGAAAATAATGTCTATAATAATATGAAAGCATTGATTTAATCAGTTGTGACAATTGTTTGTGATGTTATTGTATATTTATTGTGCATTAATCGCTACTTATAATATGCTGGGATGGTCAGTTGAACAAGAAGATCACAGGAAATCTCAATTCTCACAAGGATGCGTTTTGTGCCCTCTCGTCCTTCCGGGTTCGTTCTTTCAAGGTCGCCTGGAAAGACCGGTCTTCACGAGAACGCAAGTCTGTTCTTTGTGTTCTTGGAATAGACCATTTGAGTTGTTGAATAAACTGATTAATTTAAAAACAAACATCAATTCATTAACAAGTTGAACAAGTGAATATCTCTACAAGGGATTAATTGAATAATTAAATGAACGAATTCATTAAAAAAAACACTGATTCTTTTAAAAAAGACAAACATATCCCTGTCTTTATGAGTGTGAGATTTGAATCAGTCACTCAATTTGTCATGATCCCAGCCTGTGTTCCCCTGGTCTTGTGTGGACTTTTATGTTATTTCCTGTTCTGTGCCATGTTTTGTAGTCCTTTGTAGTTTTTCTTGTTGATTAGTTATTTGATTTTTCCCCAGGTGTGTCTTGTTTGACAATTACCCCTTGTGCATTGTGCACCCCAGAGTCTTGTTCCTACATGAATCATGGATGTTATGTTTGGTGCACTCAGTCTGTTCCTGTTTCTCTGGCCTTTGTGTTTGATTTGTTTATGATTATTTTTTTGTCAATAAACTCAGTGCATTTGGGTCCAGTCTCCTCCTTTGTTTTTGAGTTCACCCTACGTTACACAACTGAACTGAATTGATCAACTCAACTCTTGATTGTGTGTTGCTCAGAGACCTGCAACAGATAATTCTGCTTGACTTGATTTGCACCTTATTGTTGGCTGAGCAAAAATAGACAAGAAACTAGAAATGTCAAATGCTTTTTTAGACAACTCAATATGATCATCTTATTTATTGAACAGTTAAAAAGCATTGAATATACAAAAAGCATTGAATATACAATTATGTTAAATAAAAGTCAGTGGACTTGATTGCACTGAGCAAATTTAGGTGTGTAAATGTGTATTTTTTATTTAAATTTTTTTTTTTCAGAATGGTGTAAAGGTACAATGACATTTACCGTTGTTCTGCAAATTTTCATGGGCCAAATTCTGTAATTTCAATAGGAATCCACGTGATTGCAATTTGCATGAGGGCAAAAGATCTCCCCACACAAGATTTCACAATGGGTTCAATTTGGTCACACAAATTCACCTTGTTAACCTACAGAAAGCTGCTTGGTTAGAAAGAGACTTCAAGTGTGAACTGTGCTTTATATATCACTACGTTATTGACAGTAAACATGGACCTTTTTTCCTGCAAAGTTTTACGAATTTGACCTCATGTTTACTTCAAACAATTATTTGAAAGTTTGAAAATGGTCAAATAGGCTTAAAAATCCACTTGGCTCAAAAATCTGAGAGGGCACGTGCGCAATAACGGTATGTTCTCCAGCTCTTGGGGGAAGTGTTCCGAAACTGCGCTCTTGTAGCTGTTTATATGTTGTCTTTGGCTGTTCGAAGTTCGTGAGAATTCCACAAGTTAATGAACATTTTCACGCACAATTAGATCTTCCACAAGGGTCTAGGCCTTGGCCGTGCCATTTCGATCGCAGAGGCTTGCACTGTGGTAGACACTCGTTCTCCGGGGACATTTGTTTTGGCCAAGAGCTGCCGAGTCTCAAGCTCTTAACCCGAATGTGCACATGCCTCATCACCCTGCATGAACTTCACCCCACCCAAAGATAAGTAGGCCAGCCAGCCTGTGGCCCAGGGCCCCTTGAGCCAGAAGACCACTAAAACCGGGGTGAGGTGGTGGGGTTGGCAAAGGGTAGCTGGCTGCCTCGAGTCAAACTATCTGTGTGAGGGAAAAAAAGATCATGCAGTATAATAAAGGCCTGTAGGCAGCTCGCTTTCACAGTATATGTTTAGTAATACAGTCTTTAACACAAATAGACTCAAAGTCCTCACTTCTTGTTTTTGTGAGCTAAGATTGCAGCTTATTTTTCATTGCTTTTCACAATAAAACACTGAAAATCTAGAACAAAAAATGGAAAATATACATTTGAATATCATGATGTTTATCTTTATAGATAAAGGTGTGCTGTGAATAAACTTTGTCGAAGCGCAGGAGTCAATCTGAAGCAGAGGAGACATCAGCACTGCTATCAGGCTGCCCTCTGGCTCTGGCAGGGGAGCTGGCAGCAGGTCAGCTGACCTTTCAGAGCTTCTTGTGCCACCCAGAGTGATGGAGACTGATTGGCAGCACAAGTGAAGGTGAAACAAGGTGGATGGAGGCAAGGAGAGCTTCCACCTTTCCCCAGCTCACTGTCTACGGGCACCGGAGGCCATGAGTGGTGAATAAATCACCCCAAAGTGTTGACAGGAAATTAGAGTCTTTGCTGCTGTAAGCGCTTGGAGTTGACTTCTTCAGGACATGGACGGCACTTCTTGCAGTGCTTATGAATATACTGGTTTAAATTACGTGTCGTATCAAAAGAAAAATGCATTGGCCTTTTGAGAACCGCCAGCAATGACGAACAGAGCATTGTTTAATCTGGTCCGTCGAGGCGTTTATATGTGTTTCAGCGCATCAATGTCAGACGGAATTAAACGTTCACCCAGAGATAGGCTTTCCTTGGCAAGTTTTCTCAGGAGTCTTTATTCAGATTAAAGTCAGAGAAGATCAGCGGCGGATGGATATAAATCAAAAAGGGCAATGCTGAGTGGCAGAGCTCCTTGCGAAACTGGTAATGGCCATAAGTCGATATGCGGAATTTCACTGTATATTATGTCTCTCAGACCAGGCGTGAGTAACAATGACAGACGGGCGTACGGCCACAGGGCGAGTGCCATCCCGGAAATCGTCCGTGTTGATCAGACAGATCAAATGCATTGTGTGGCCGCAACTGAGTCCTGTAATCTGTCATAGCTGCGGGGTCGCGGCTCTTTGCAGATGTGGCGGAGCTGATTATGTCTCCTCTGTTTAGCTGCCACTGCCCTTCTGCCTGGTTAGCATGTGTTTATTGCTAGTGAAAGGCGCGAGAGGGATGGGTAGAGGAAAAAATGAAGTGTACAGTCCTGGGTCTGAAGCCTGTCAGGAGATGGATGGGTAGCTTGTGGCACGCTGCCCCTGCATCCACAATCTGTAAAGTGTACAGCAAAGTCATATGAACACACCAGCACTCAACGCACTACATAAATAAGGCCGGACGGCAATAAGTCAGGCGCTAAAATGCGCCAGCATGTTAAACATTTCCGGCATTTCTAAATAAACGGCAATTAATCAAACAGAAAACATCACATATGCACGACATTGGCTCAATTATATATTTCATCTTTGGAGGTAATAAATAATGAGAGGCTACATGAAATGTGGGCTTGGTTATTTTACTTTGATGGTTGTTCAGGACTGGTAATCTTGCAAGTGAATGATGTATGTGCTCACTTACTTTGTCTGATTTTCATTTCCATAAAGGTTATATCAACATTTTAACTGCTTTAACATCCCATGATTTTGAAGGGCTATAATGCATTATATAAATATGACACATTTGAACTGACTCCTAATCCTACATATTACATTTCAACACAAACCAGGAGTTTGTTCACACGAGTTCAAGTCGTCAGAATAAGCAATATAGTAAGGATGATGCTTGACTTAGCAAACACCACTATATAAATAAACAAAGATACTGGCATAAATGTATATTTATTGGTCTGCTGGTGGATTATCTTAAACCTTACCTTTTGTTATGGCTTTTCAGAGAGCATTTTGTGCATTGCAGTATAGGCATAGATTTGCACAATGTTTCTATTACTTTAAGAGGCTGACCCAAGTTAGAGAAGAGGGAGATAACAGGAAAAATCTCTTTTGGAAAATCACTTTTACAGCAGATATGCTCTTTCCATTGTTGCATTGAAGCTACATTGAATTCAGCCTCCTCGCTCACTGGTGAGAGAGCATGTTTGATTAATATCCTTAATGACAACCGGATCAATTAGGAACATTTGCACTTGTAAATTGCTTGTAAATGTCATGTTTTCAAGAAACAGTCTACTTGAAATCATTATCTTGATATAAAAAGAATGTAACTCACCGCAAATCTAGGTATTCCTGCATCAGTAATTTTCCTAGCGGGAAGACCATTTAATGATGCTGTAAAAACAAACAGCTTCCAGTAAAACAATTATGCCATATGTTTACAGACAGTGGGGTTTATGAATATTTACTAATTTCCTAGTTTATAATGTTGCAGTCGTATCCATTGCAGACTGTTCTGTAATGCATAGTCACTGCTTGAGCATTTGGTACTTAGAATTTAATGCTACTAGCCTTATGATGTCAATATGAAACAAACAAAAATATGAAAGGAACAATAAATAAATAAACACTTATCTACTGCTATTTTCTGCCTGGGTCCTCAGCGGAAATTTTTTTTGCATTTTTTACTGACACATAACTCTAACTATAGAAACTATACTAATAATACATTGTATTGAAAACCTAGTTAGTTAAAAATAATTTCTGTTCCATTCAGGCACAGTAAACTGTGTCAAAAAAATCTCATGATATGCTTTCTGTGTAAAGCATAGCCTCTCAAGAGTTATTACCTTTATTAAAAGCCCTGACACATTGCCTTATATATTTCTGACTTCTCCAGCACCACAGAGACAATTTTCTTTTCTTAAATAAACTGTCATGCTAGTCTTAATATATTGTTGCCATCCTCACAGCAGGAGAAAGAAGCCTGATATAAAACATGTATATGTTAGATTGGTAATTGTATCTTTAGTGTACTTGAGTAGAACAAATGTTTCTCTCTCATGGCTGCGTTAATGTGATAAAGCTGAAATTGGCTTTTCATCAGTTTTCTTCGCGCTGTAATGGTGGACAGTGAAGAGAAGCCCTGGCATCAATAGCAACGCTGCAAACTTCCTGTCTGTGCTAGTTATATTTCACATCACTACACTGGCCCCTCGGTGCATTATGAAACATGTGATAATGTAACAAATTACAAATATGAAAACCTTTTTGCTTCATTTAAATGATAAGAATCACAGGGAGGCCTTGCTATAAGCCATAAATAAAACATCTCGCATGTTTGCGGTTATGTATGTGTGAGTGTGTATGAGGTGGCGGGAGAGAGTGTGCATTCAGATAGAAGGGCAGGGCTCCGGCAGGTATCAGTGTTAAAAGAGGAGGATTGCTCGCACTGATACCCTCATCCCGAGTGGAATATTTCTAGAGGCCCTGACAGCTCCTCCAGTGCTGAAATGGAAAGGGCTTTATCATGGAATGGTTTGTCACTCACGCTGCTGCAGACGACTTGGCTTCAGGTTAAGCTTGTATCTGCCCCTGCTTTATAGTCCAAGCCCAAAGATCACAACATTGTTTTTGGTGTGAATTATGAAATCACTGATATAAAAAGCCCCCAGTTAGATTTTAGAAAGATTGTGCCCTGTTGTTTTCCCTGCTGGCTAAATTGTCTTTCTTTAACACATGAAAAGGGTTTTAAGTATTTCATAAATCTCATGTCAGACGGTCTGCTTCAGTTTAAAGAGGTTATATTTTATTATTATCCCCCCCCCCCCCCCCCCAGGTTTTTCCATCTTTCTTCCTGATATTTTTTGCTTGCATTGGAGGCAAATCTTACGGGCTGTGAGTTTGCTGTTGCTTCTTAATATAAAGTGTAATAATCTTTCCTTCTCATAACATCACTGCTAATGGTCTGTAGTGTTGAACCCATTCAACAAGCAGTTTTGGCAAGTTTCAATCTGTCTCTTCAAATGGTGAAGAATGATTAGCTAATCTTTTCCATTATGTGATCCCTTTAAAGACCTTGTTGTGCAGAATTACAGTTTCTTAATGTCAGCTAGGGATAAAGTTACACATTTGGCTCTGTGTTTTGGTTGTTGTTGTATCTTAGCGTTGTCGTTTCCCACAGAGTTTACACTGTAAATATAAGTACTTTTCCCACCATTTCCAATATATATATTGTTTTTTTGTGCCTACTGTACGTAAAACCACAAAACTCTAGGAATAAATGATTGTTAGTTTCAGCAGTAGGAGTCTGTCTGCTGCTAGTTGGACCTTTGCTAAATAGCCATTGTTATATAAATAATGGTATAAATTTGTTGCACATTCTGGTAAATCCCTGTGCAGATTAAATATCCCTTTTTCAATTTGAAAGCGGAGAGGAGCTTTTAAGATGTCAGCACCTGCTGATTAGTACGTTACTAAGAGCTCCAAAGAACGTCCAGTTATTAATCTGCTGTAGAGCTGAAACCACCTCCACACCAGTTTGATCTCATAAGGCAGCGTTCCAGACAGGTCAGACCAGTGACCAAACCCACACTACACACACGCACTTTGCACATGCAGTCTAACACAACATAAGCTAACCAAGTGATTGACTTTGGACACAAGTAGTTCAAAACAGAAAGGACTTTTGTTCTCCACCTTTAAAAGAAACATGCCGGGGTTGATAATGACGTAATGATCATTATCCCCCCCCCCCCCCCCAGAAGAGCAGTGTATGTGACATTTGAATATATCATTGTTTTTACACAATTTTCCAAGACATTTAAAAGACGCATTGGGATAAAAAGCCACATACTGTAACATGAAGCATTATGTTGTTTCCCTCAACAAAAAGCCAATAGGATTTCTTTCATTGGCTTTTGGATTATTGCAGAAAATTAGCTCTGTGACCAACTAAATATAATGACATTTACATGTTTTGTGGATCAAGATAATCTTCACAAAATAACACAACTTTTATGAATTTTGAAACCTAAATACAATTTCCAGAAGTAAAAAGCTAAAGCTAGATGCATTACAATGGATACACGACTTCAAAGTAGGCACCGCTAAACTTAAAAAAAAAAAAAAATTCTTTCAAATCTACAAGTTGGAAAGTTTTAGTTAAAATAATTTGCTAGAGCACAAATAAAACAACTTAGTATTAGTGAGTATATTTTTTTGCGTGATTGCGTTTAATGTCCCAGACAACCTCTGTACCATTTAAGGCGGGCATACACTGCGATTTCAGCGAGGTTACCTACTCACACTGAATGAGTAGATCTCATGCGATGTAAAGCCAAAGCTCATGATTTATGTGCATTAAACGTGCACTCACACTATACGGTCCGAACGTCGAGCTGCGACTTGACTGCTCACACCATACGTGTGAAATATGTGCAATAAACCCCTGTGCCGGGTTGCTCCAATAGACCATGATATCGTGTAGGCTATCCAGAGATATTGTCAAAACAAGCTTCATCAGCTATCAATATCAAGAGGATTTCCAATTTATGTATTAAATTATTATTAATATTATTATTATCATTATTAGGGAAGGCTTACTTTTATTATTAAATTGGGGCTATTATAATTAATTTGCCACGCAATAATTTCACCGCATAACTGACACGCTGCAAGTATAATAATAAAAGATTAGATAGAAGCTTGCTTACTCATTGAAAATGATCTAATAACATTTAGGTCGATTATACAATGAATTATAGGCATTATAGGTGTATAAAATCGGCCCGACACCAAAATGAGTCGCACGAGTCAGAATTCGGTTAAAATCGGACGAAAATTCCAGCCTCAGTCATTTAGAAGCTTAAAAAAGTGGGGTATTACTTTGTTTTATGTTGTAGAATAAAATGTGAAAATATATTGAATTAACCACATACCTTATTTTAGGCATTTAACCAAAAGCCCATTTAGAAAAACTAATGTAGCCTAATGCACAAATTAAGCATTGAAACTTCTGCAAATGAAATGTGACAAGAAGAAGGAGGGCCCCTCATTCCTTACATAGAAAGTAAAAGAAATGGACACAGCGACCTCATAGACTTCAACGAAGAAAAGTGAAGTCAATTAGAAGCGCTCACTTCCTGATTGCCAAGCGCACTGCGCAGGCTCAAACTGAGCTTGATGATGTAGATGTGACGTGAGCAACCTGACTGACAGTTGTACATCTTCTAGTAGCTGTGCCGAGAGGAATCTGAATCATTCCCTTCTGAATCTCGCAGAGCCGGAGATCGTGAGTATTAGCTGTCCACGAGCTCACAGCAGGAGCAACTTTACAACTCTCTATGGGCTTCTCTCTGGACTTTATGCCTCCACGTCCCCCCGATTGCGCACGAGCTTCTACTTCTGTCTATACGTTAATTGCTCTTCTGTGCGACAGAAAGTCTTGTGTTATGATGCAATCGTTAGCCTATTTTTACAAAAACTGCTTCTACGGGGCCACAACGTAAGATACAAGGTAATGGAGCCTTTTATACATTGTCATGTTTCTTCAGAAATAAACAATGGACAAATGGAGTTTTTAAATGCCTCAGATGCAAAGTTATTCGCTGTCAAAGTGACGCCAAAATGAATGGGAGTCAATGGAATGCTAACAGCAGGTGAAGGCTTGTTAGCCAATGGCGGCCCCCGGGGAGACTTCAGTTTCCGGCTGGTGGATTACCCCCTTGATTCCTAATTGAAATGGTATAGTCCAATTTCCTGCTGGAGTGAATGCAGGTGGGGCCAGAATGTACCAAGCAGCCATGTTTGGCTGGTTAGCATAGAGCCTTAGCCCCTACTGCTAGATGCTCTAACAACACCACGTGGCAGCAAAAACACATTTTTCTGTTAAAAAATGAGCTATTATTGTGGTCTTAACATTTGTTTACATTAAAAAATATTGCATTCTATTCTAAGAGATATTTTATCAGTGCCTAATTTATAAGTATAAAATGAACTTGTAGGTAATATCTTTCCCCATCTGCTGTCTTGGACATCACAGCTTAAAGGGATAGTTCACTTTGAAATTAATTTTTGATATGTTTTAGCTTACCTCCAGTGCATCCAAGATGTAGGTGTCTTTGTTTCCACAGTATCTTCAATTTTGATAATTTTAGGTAAAACCGTTGTTGTCTGTCAGTCATACAATGGAGGTGAAGGGGGTCCACCTCAAAGAGCAGTCAAAATTAAACATTATTTAATGACTCGTAAATGTAAGTACACATTGATGCCCTAAGACACGAAACGAGTGGTTTTTGTGAGAAAACGAACAGTATTTATATCTTTTTTACCTCGTGTAAGCATATCCACGTCCAACTGATCTGAGAGCAGGGCGCTTGCTGCGCTTCGGTCTGCGCATGCGTGTGGCGTTCGCCGGAATGCCCCGGAAGGGCACCCTCGCGTGTTTGCGTCACTCATTGTTTCAAAAATTCAACGTTGTCTTTTGGTATATAGAAATCGTCTTCCATTGCGATCCTGTATATCTTAATATGTTTAGATCTTCACAGTGTAAGGTAAAACTTCCGAAATCTCTGCGTAAACAATGAGTGACGTAAACACGCGCGAGGGAGCCCTTCCGGGGCATTCCGGCGAACGCCACACGCATGCGCAGACCGAAGCGCAGCAAGCGCCCTGCTCTCAGATCAGTTGGACGTGGATATGCTTACACGAGGTAAAAAAGATATAAATACTGTTCGTTTTCTCTCACAAAAACCACTCGTTTCGTGTCTTAGGGCATCAATGTGTACTTACATTTACGAGTCATTAAATAATGTTTCATTTTGACTGCTCTTTGAGGTGGACCCCCTTCACCTCCATTGTATGACTGACAGACAACAACGGTTTTACCTAAAATTATCAAAATTGAAGATACTGTGGAAACAAAGACACCTACATCTTGGATGCACTGGAGGTAAGCTAAAACATATCAAAAATTAATTTCAAAGTGAATTATCCCTTTAAGGGTATAACTAGCAAAGGGTTCGGGACTGTGCACATTCTTGTGGTGCCATCAACCAATCAGCATCGCCTTGATCATAAATGGGAATGCTAATGAATTGATGTCTCCAGGCATTTTAGGCCTCCCTGGATTGTTGCTGAATGTTGTAGTTGCTGCCTTCAGTGTGTGTGTTGCTTGATGACATTAATCTTGATTTTCGGTTTTATTTGGAGCTAATTCCATTGGCTAAAAAATAACTAACTTGTCACATATATCTGAAAAATATCTCAATATTAACTCTTTTATTTTTTTGTTTATTGAACGGTTTGCATAAAAGCAGGATAACAATTGTGCTTTTTGGGCTGAATCTCAACCATCTTATATGTCTGATATTGCTTAAATATTTTGTCATAAACACTTTGATGCTACGGTTGAAAAAATACCGTCATTATTGTCCCAAAGCAACAGTTACTAGAATGGAAGGGGGGAAATGCAACAATGGGAGTACCAGAGCTCTTTCAAGAGTCTGCAGGTCTAGTAAATGGGATGAAGCACTTCAAGATTCATTTACATCACTATGACGTTGCTTCAGATCTCTGCAGCAAGTCATTGGCCGGTTAGAGATTTCAAGAATAGCCTCTCTACAGTTTTCAATCAGTGGCCATGAAAGAGAGCAGCTTAAGCATCCTCCAGTCTAACGCTGCCTTCATCCTTATGGATTTTTTTAGTTGACTTATTTCCATGCACCTTTTTTAAAAGGAGACTGTGAAAGAACATGCAAATACGAATATGAGGAAGGGGTGTTTTCTGGGAAGAGTATCCACAATCACCAGCTATAGAAAACATAAATATTACATCATATACATATACTACATTTGGAAATACTTAACTATTTCTAGCAATATATTTCATTATTGAATGACATGTTTATTTATAATCAGCATTGCACTCATTCTTCTTTTTCCTGATGAATCCATAGATGCATGACACAAGTGTGAGCTTGTTCCTGAATGGTCTAGAGGAGGATGGCACAGCTTTGGACACACAAACCCTAGCAGGACCTGTTGATGACATCACATCAGAGAGTGCTCTGTGGATCGGTAGAAGTTCTAATGGTAATGATTTCTGTACTTCTACATTGATCTTTTAGTTTTTAATATGCACATTAATATATTTGTAACTATCCTTGTCCAACGGTATTTCTCCTCAGAATCACTATCACTATTATATCACTCGATTTGAGTGCAGAAAAGGACACACTAATTTGCAGACATGTTACATTTTTCCATTATAGAAATATTCATAAGCCTGCAACTAATCATAGTTGGAGTTTATATAGGTCAGGGTGACCATATGGCAACAAATAATCTCCTCATAAATGAGATGAGATGGGATTTCTGTAATACCCCCAGGGAATGAAATGCACACACAATCACACATACTCACACAGACACACACATTTGGAATACACATCCACAAATAGTATAGACTTGCTAAAGTTTCTTTAAGTTCACTCTGCTGTCATTCTAATCTAAGCTCAACATTTCTGTGTTTGTTAGTGCAAAAATGACAATAATTTTGCCCAAATCTCTTAGAGGGCATAACAAATTGGTTACCACTGCTACTAGTTTCTCTCGTTTCCTAAATGGCACAGAAGAACAAGGAAGCAACCCTCTGCATATAGTCTTAAAAGAGAGCATGCCTCATTTACTGTCAAACATGCACACACAGAACAGCTTCACATGAAAGTTGCAGTCTGTGTAATCCATTTTGCACACATTATAAACTACATCCCGAGCCCAGGGGTCTGAAATGCTTGTTTGATTCATGTAGAACTCATGTGGACAAAGCATGGAAGGATTTCTTATAAGATTTAAAGTCCAATTAGTGTTGTTTTTGGCGGCCTGTTTTAATTTTAGTTTTAGTCTAGTCTTTGTGTCAAGCTGTCATTTTAGTTTTTATTAGTTTTCGTCACGTTCATACTCTTTTTAGTCTAGTCTAGTTTTAGTCGACGAAAACTGATGACATTTTAGTCTAGTTTTAGTCGACGAAAACTGATGACATTTTAGTCTAGTTTTAGTCAACGAATGACATAGTCTAGTTTTAGTCAATGAAAATTTTATGTTAGTCTCTTTTTAGTAATGCAATTCTATTTAACCCAGTCAATATGTATACCTAGTAGACGAAACCAACATTTTCTTTTAGCCAAACCCATTTAAAAAAATCTTATCTTATTATTATATTATTATATCATTCATATATTATTGTTCCCTTATAGACTCAAGAATGCTATTCCAGACACAGAAGACGCTCTGATATGAATTTAGAACATATTTATTTTACCAACCAAACTGCCTACACACGATGAAATTAAAGTTTTTCCAAATGTCATTTCTTCTTTTTCTCCCAAAGACGAATCCCTTTCTCTGTGTCAGACTTAACTGCGTTTGTTGTCGTTTATGCTAACGCCTGTTTCACACATAGCCTACTCCGTTTGCGGTGTGTATTTTTTCCCGCACCCATGTTGCGCTCACACACACCGCACGCGGGAGCGGTGCGTGCATAACAGCAGAGCAGAGATCTACACAGTAGCCTACCCCAACAACGCGACATAATGGATGTAGGCTAGAAATATTGATTTGAAATAAAAAATAGAGAATAAATGTTGTGATTGTGGTATTACAGCCGTAGATCAGCTGCGCACTGCAAACGTAGCACATGTGAAAACACAATAGCACGAGCTGCTCCTGCATACACACCGCACCGCATACGCACTACACACGGAGTATGTGTGAAACAGCCGTAACTCACGCAGCTGCATCTTCTAAATAATGCCGCGAATGGGGCTTGAGGATGTGATGTCGCCTGCGTCTGCGCAGTGCGATCTGATGCAGCCCCTGACATAGACATAATATAATACATAGACGCCCTATTGGCCGCTGGAGCGTACATCAACGGCGCCGCCATATTGGGGATGGCAACTTTCCCATACCTCTCATACTGGGAATTGAGAAAAATGCCTGTTTTGTGCACTGATTGGGGCTGTACAAATCGCCACACAATTGAAAACAGCTTTCGAGGAATTATCTTTCACAGGCAAGACTGAACGTTTGTTTTTGGTTGTATTTGGTCATTATTTAATTAGTAATAGTAACGTTCAGAGGATAAATTAAAAAATACTACTGTTATTGTGTCACGAAATGGAGTTTTAATAGTTTTTCAGTTGACAATGTAGTTGTTTAAAGCTTAAATATGTGGTTTGTTTATAAAGATAGCCCCTATTTAAAAATTTGATCTGACGGTTTCGGAGTTGTAAGATGCGCTCACCGGGCGCTCAGCGCTCATGTACCCCGCATGCGACAGTCTTACCTCGGCCAGTGTGTCTGAAGTGTGCCGCCGGCTCGGATGTCTCTAGTCTAGTGGTTAAACATGAGATATTATTCGTCTTGTGTATATCTAACGGGCGATCTTTGGTCTCATTAATCTATAAATGGTTCCCTGGTAAATCGTTTTGGCTGAGGGCAAAGTGAAGTTTCATAACTTTATATTTAGGCTTTTTTAACGTTGTATCCTGCTGTATGTTTGACTGAAGCTACTTCTGTTATAATGGCTATTACTGATCAATAAAACTAGCCTGGGTTTCCCCGTACTGCCTTACCGCAGCGCGATTCAATTCACGCTGAAAGGCAGTCTGGATACCATGGCCAGATTTTTCGCCTCATTTAGGGAACCAATCACAGAACGGGGAGGGAGCAGCTAGACGATGACGACATCTATGCGACACACGGAAACAGTTTGTTTATATCGATTTAACATGGCTGAAGACGCGAAGCTACTCTTTGATAAAAAACTTAACGCCATTGTTTACAAAAAAGATCTTTTCCATCGTCTTCTTCCTTGTCTAATTTCTGTCGCTCTACATACGTCATCTGGTATAATCGAAACGATTGGCTATGAGCTACGTACAGGCATATTTGATAGACATTCTTAGCACCCAATAAACTGCGACGGGCATTCTGAAACCACGCCTCAAATACGAGAAATTGCGCATGTGGTTCCCAGACCCAATTCTCAACGAGATTGGGTCTGGCGTTAGCCAGGCTACAATAAAACTGAAATTTAACAAAAATAGTTAAATATTAAATATAAGTCACTATTTTACTTATTTTTTGTGTATATTCTGTAATTGATATTTCTTATTCTATTGCTATTATTATAGTATTATTAATAAACCATATGCTATTATCAATATTTTTATGATTGTATTATTGTATGATATTATATAATTATACATTACTATTTTATTTGCTGTATACTATTTGTTTATTTTATTGACTAAACTATTTACTATTACTTCTCACAAATGTTATATTTACTGCATTGCACAGTAGTTGTACCATAACATATGTATTATCATAAAGGATCCATCAGTTATCTTTGTTATTGCTAAAATCTGGTCAATCACAGAAAATGCTTTTTCCACAATAAGAAAACTTAAATTAGGCTATATCTCAGTATGGGGGTCTTCACCATTCTTATCCAAGAATAAAAAGCCAGATACATGACAAGTCTGAGGTTTGACCATTCTTTATTAAAACAAATATTTTACAAGTGTAACTATTGAGATTTTAAATAACTAGAGATTAAACTTTTTGTACACCACATACAAACCACTGAAATCGGTTGATAAATATAAAAACAGTTATTGTTTTTATCCAGAAAAACACGCAGCTCACCCTTGATTACAGTGCAGTCTTGCCCTCCGCAAAATGGCGGACCCGTTGACGTATCGCAGCAACGTTCCAAAGCGGCCAATAGGGCGTCTATGTATTATATTATGTCTATGGCCCCTGAAGTGAAACACAGGAAACAGAAATGCTGCATACCGGTAATAACGCAAGTAAACGAGACGAAATAACGTTAAATAACATTTCGTCTCGTCTCGTTTTGGTCAACGAAAATGAAGAGACATTTTAGCATAGTTTTTTATTTTGTAAACCACATTTAGTCTCGTTTTTATTCGTCAACGATATTACATTATACATTTAATTATAGTCATCGTCACATGACCAGCATTTACGTTGCGTCTCGTCTCGTTTTCGTCACGTGAAAAAGGTTCGTTGACGACGATATTTCGTCATAATTTTCGTTGACGAAAGCAACACTAAGTCCAATGCTGGGTTCAGACAAACATGATGCCATTTGAAACTTTTGACTAGAACATAAAAATACAAATTTCACACTTTTTAATGAAACGAGTTTACACTACCTTTAAAAAGTTTGGGGTCTGTAAGATTTTTTTTTTTTTAAAGAAATCAATATTTTTATTCAGCAAGGATATGCATTCAATTAAACTAAAGTGACAGAAAATACATGAACATTGTTACAAAAAATATATATTTAAAAAAAAATAACCATTGTCTGTCACAGTTTCCACAAAAATATTAAGCAGCACAACAACTATTTTCATCATTGATGAATACGAATTTTTCTTTGGCTTGGCATGTCTTGTCTTGCGTTTTCATATATACATACAAACTTCTTTAATTCATGTTTTATGAATAAAATGTGCTATATAAATACATCAACAATATCTCATATAAAACACAGTCTCAGCACACAAAGATGAAAAGATTTCAGTGCAAACATCTGTATAACATCTCAAACAGAGCCAGTTATTAGAACAGAAGGAATTATATCTTATCTGGTGATGTAGATGGACCCACACGTTTAGGCTTGGATCTATGCCGCCCATCCTGCCGGTGGGATTAATGCTCACAGAGAACTGTAAATAAGCATAATAGATCCCACCATGCAGCAAGTGTCTCTTTAACTCAAATAAAGACACAGATAAGGTAATCCACTAGTTGCTATGGATCCTGCAGACCATCTTCAATAGCGGCCATTGACTTTCCTTTCTTTTTCTCCCCAGGGTCAAATCAATTCATCGGAAGGATGCAGGATTTTAGATTTTATCCAAAGACATTAACCAACAGGTAAGCATAAGGTCACAGGACACTAAAATCAGACGCTGAAGCAAAACCAGTTTAGAAACACGGATATGAACTATTTTAAATCATGCATTTCTGGATTTTAGAGAGATTGAAGAGGTGTACGCTGGGCAATTCCCTCAACTACACACCCAGTCCACATGCCGCTGCCTCTCCAGCCACCCCAGAGTGCACCCCTTAGTGGAGAGGTACTGCATCCCCAATGCAGCCAATGATACCACCCATAACAAAGTGCTCCGCCTGAACCAGGACGCCCACCCACTGCATTACATCAATGACAATGACATCGGAACCACCTGGATCTCCTCCATCTTTCCCACTTTAGAGCTGCTGGACAAAGGAATAACCATCACTATAGATCTGGAGAATGGACAGTACCAGGTACATACCCACCAATAAGTGGCTTGTTGGGAATGTTGTTCCAGGACCAACAAAAATGACCTGAAAAATCCCTACTTTGTTCATGCTGTGCATTTAGAAGAGTATTTATTAGGGTTTATAGTTTATCTTGATATTAATTTAGTTTATAGAGCATTATAGCACTATACGCTTTATTGTTAGTTTAACTTGATATTAGTTTACTTTACAGAGAATCAAGAAACCAAATGGTTTGAAGCAGTGGTTCTCAAACTTTTTGACTCAATTTGTCCAAGACAATATTGCAAAACCCTAATTTCTAAGCTGACATGTACCTGAAGTACTCATGTAATAAAAATAAATAAACTAACAAATATTATTTTATTGTATTGCAATTCATATAACAACATTTAAATCATTTTAAGACTTAATGGGATGCCCCTGGAAGTTTGCAGAGGCCCCCTAGTGGGCCCTGGGCCTTGGTTAATATCAAGTGATTTAAAGTAAGTTTAAACCCGCCACTGTCTATTTGTGTGGCTGCTTTTTCAAATCCAGACACTGGGTTGCGTCTTTTCCATTTGAATACACTAAAGCCGACCTAAAGTCCTTTGTGTGTGTCTGAGTGAGTCGCTCAGTCATCCATGCGGCTAAGCCAAGCCGAGCAGAGAGTCCAGCTGTAAAGAAGTAGAGGATTTATGCAGCTCTGCCTCAGTCTCTCCTCTCAATACCAGATAAAACACACCACCACACAGACTTTGAAGTGTCCACTTAGTCAAAGCTGCAACCAGTTTCTCGACAAACTCCTCAAAATGAAGCCACAGAGGGAGAGAGGGAAGAGTAAAGCGGTGCTTCAAGCTGTTCTTCAAAGCGCCGGCGTGCTTTAGGAGGCAGCGGAGCATTGACTGTTGCTGTGCAGATAATAGATAATCCATTGCTGTTTAGTATTTCATGCATATTTCACCCTCTGTCAATTTTGCATGCTTCCTTTACAGGTTTTCTACGTGATTCTCCAATTCCTCAACGCTCAGCCCGAAGCAGTCCGCATTCAAAGGAAGACGATCAGGAACTCAGAATGGAAGGACTGGCAGTTCCTGGCCAAGAACTGCAGCTACTTTGGGATGGAGGATAACGGGCCTTTGGATCGTCCTGATTCTGTAAACTGTCTACAGTTGCCCAGGTACTGTATACACACACACATGCGCTCTATATGTCCGTTAGTCCATCCACAGGCGCTTCTGAATCTGATAACAGTCCTTGAACAAATGATTCCTGCCAGGTAAGCTGTATCAAAGTGGGTTGAGACAAGTTCCCACTTTGATAATAGCAGTGGATTGTCATTTAGTGGGAGTCTAGGAGCTTTTGAAGGATCTAGGAGGAGAATAGGGAGGAAAATGCTGCTCTTGGCTGCGGTCCAGGCTGCACACATCTGATCTCTGCTGTCCTTGGCAGCAATCAAGACGGCAAAGAGACTTAGCTGTTGTGGACCACACAATCACCTGGTTTCACATGCATACAGAGAAAATGAGGACAGTTAATTTAATAGGCCCGGGCTGAGATGGTTATAGTAACTATTTATGATGATAAACTGCAGTTCATGTGTCTTTTTTGATAGTACATATACAGAAACATGCATAATTGACCCTCACAAAATCATTAGTGAAAGTCATATTTAAATTATGTGATTAAGTAGCTAATTCACAAAGAGTTACATAAATAAAGATATTTTGTTGGTACTAATGCGTTACTTTACTAGTTATTTAAAAAGGTAAATTACCCTCAACACTGGCAGTTTGTTGCCTTCTCCTTACTGTCTGTGGTGCTTTGAGAAATCGTCTTGTGGATGATTCTTTGAGTTCTAGTAATTCTTTGTACAGTCATTTGATATCTGAAAAGCAATATTGAAGCACATACCATCAGTGGTTCTCAACCAGGGGGCTGGGCCCACTTGCTCCTAAAATTCTAAGTGTGCAGCAGAATTACTTTATGAATTAAACAATTATTATTAATTAAATAAAAAACTCTAAATGCTCTAAAGTACTGAAAGAAAACACAACAAATCAATATATAAACTAAGAAAATCTTCTCCACTCAATAACTGTTTTTTCTTTTCTTGAATCACTTTATGAATCATGGTTAATTACTTCAGTACATCAATACTCCCAGTTTCTGTTAATTTAAATAAAAAGTTTGAAAACAACTATATGGGAAGGACAATGGAAGGCATTTAAATAAGTTTGAGAACCAATGATCTACATAACGAACTCGGTTACTAACGTAACCTCGGTTCTCTCTAGAGAGGGAACGAGTACTGCGTAATATCTTACGCTATGGGGAAAACTCTTTTCCACGAGATATTGAAGCCAAAAATTATCCTTAATTTTTTACTAATGTAAAACGCTTTGCAGCAGCAAGCAGACCTAGGCGAGACAGCTCGCGCGCCTATTGGCTGCTCTGCGGCAATAGCAGCAGCCTATCGAGAGAGGCTCTGCGTGACGTCACGACGAATGGGGGCCTTTCGCGCCCATATCGTCACGTCCCGCCAGAAAGGGCGTGGTCTCGCCCTATATCTAGGCTCGATAGCTGCTCTTACGTCGGTTTTCATCGCCGAAGCGAACCAGAGCGTATTCCAAGCACGGCAAGATACGCAGTACTCGTTCCCTCTCTAGAGAGAACCGAGGTTACGTTAGTAACTGAGTACGTTCTCTTACGAGAGTATCTCTCGTACTGCGTAATATCTTACGCTATGGGGAACACAATGCAACACGCCGTGCTGGTAGGGATCCAACACCAAAGTCCCAGGGGCCGAAGCCCGGGGCGCATATAGTGCATAATCACCATAAACTCACAGAGAGTGAGGGAAGAGAGGCTAGAAGCATCATTCCCTGTAAATAGCATCCAAAAGGAGCTAATCATGTGACAATAAACCATACCGTCAGGGTGAACCTTCAGCCTGAACTGGGTGGCCACAAGTGTGTCAACTTTTAAATGAGCTGCTGTACCGGTCAGTGAGCAATACGCAGGTCAAACTCAGTATCCGAGCCGCACGGCGGGCAGATAGCACTGAATTTTATACCGCCAAAAGCTTAGCTTGTAAGGCGGGGACCTCCAGATTATAGTATTTTATAAATGTAGACGGCGAGGCCCAGCCCGCGGCCATACAAATATCCTGCAGGGTAACCCCGCTAGACCATGCCCACGAGGAGGCCATGCCTCTTGTGGAGTGCGCTCTAACACCCAAAGGGCACTGTAGGCCCTTAGAAGTGTAAGCCAGCGCTATGGCACCAACTATCCATCTGGATAGGCTCTGTTTCGACGCGGCAAGTCCCTTAGCACGGCCGCCAAACGAAACGAAAAGCTGCTCAGTCTGTCTGAAACCAGACGAGCGGGACACATAAGCCCTTAGTGCCCTGACAGGGCAAAGGAGACTCGCGTCCTTCTCCTCATTGAGAACCGGAAGGGCAGACAGGGAAATCACCTGGGCCCTGAACGGTGTGTTGAGGGATTTCGGCACGTAACCGTGCTTTGGTTTGAGTATGACCTTTGAGTCGTTAGGTCCAAACTCCATGCATGACGCGCTTACTGAGAGCGCTTGCAAGTCCCCTACGCGCTTCACTGAAGCGAGAGCCATAAGAAACGCTGTCTTGAAAGACAAGTGTTTCATGTCTGACGACTGGATTGGCTCGAATGGGGCGCCTTTCATGGCCTCCAAGACCGTGGAAAGGTCCCATGTCGGGACTGAAGGGGGCCTGGGAGGGTTTAGCCTCCGAGCTCCTCTAAGGAAACGCACGACTAAGTCGCTCTTTCCTAGTGACTGGCCAGACACCGGTTTTGCAAACGTTGCTATGGCCGCCACGTATACTTTGAGCGTGGAAGGGGACCTGCCCTTATCCAGTAGCTCCTGAAGGAAGGAAAGCACTTCCGTAACCCCGCAGTCTACAGGTGAAAAGCCCTGCGCTTGACACCAAGCAGAGAACACAGACCACTTCGAGGAGTAGAGCCGTCTGGTAGACGGGGCTCTAGCCTGCGCGATCGTGTTTAACACTCCCTCTGGGAGGTCAGCGGGTACCCGTTGATGGCCCATGCGTGCAGGGACCACAAATCCGGGCGAGGATGCCAAATCGAGCCTTCCGCCTGAGAGAGGAGGTCTCTCCTCAACGGTAAAGGCCATGGAGCAGCGCTGGTCAGCTGCATCAGGACAGGGAACCACGACTGGTTTGTCCAGAGCGGAGCTATGAGTAGGACTGGGCATCCCTCCCTCCTGATTCGCTCCAACACCTGAGGCAGGAGTGAGACAGGGGGAAAAGCATAAAGGGGGCGGCGGGGCCAAACATGGGCCAGCGCGTCCCGGTTTTTTCGAGAAGAATCTCGGGCAGTGAGCGTTTTCTTGGGACGCGAACAGGTCCACCTGCGCTTTGCCAAACGTTTCCCACAGCAGCTGGATCGTCTGCGGGTGCAGAGACCATTCTCCTGCTGGAACGTTGTTTCTGGACAGCCTGTCTGGTCCCACATTTAGGTGACCAGGCACATGCGCCGCTCTCAGCGAGAGCAGGTTGTGCTGAGCCCAGACCAGGAGGCGTTCCGTCAGCCTGTAAAGGTTTCGGGACCTGACGCCGCCCTGGCGATTTATGTATGCCACCACTGACATGTTGTCCGACCGGACCAATACGTGGTGGCCTGTTATCCGGGGACAGAAGCGCCTTAGCGCTTTGTCGACTGCTATTAATTCCAAGCAGTTTATGTGAAGGAGCTTCTCCCGCACTGACCACAGGCCAGCCAGCGGTCTGCCCTCGAGCAGCGCTCCCCACCCCGAAGTGGAGGCGTCCGTAGACACCACCTTCACACTTGAGGGGATCCCCAGACTCACACCTGACTGATACCAGTCGGTTGCTTTCCACGGTTTCAGAGCCGAAATGCACTGAAGGTCGACCCTGAGGCGAAACAGACCTGCGGTCCACGCCCTGGGGGGAACTCGTGCTTTTAGCCATAGCTGCAGTGGGCGCATGCGGAGCAGGCCCAACTGGAGTACAGAGGCTGCTGAGGCCATGAGACCCAGCATTTTCTGAAACCTTCTGAGCGGGACTATAGAGCCGTGGCGGAAGGATTTCGCGACGTGCTGAATATTCAATCCGCGCTCTGGTGACAGGCGTGCCGTCATGGATAGCGAGTCTAACACTGTTCCCAGAAAGGAAATCCTCCGACTGGGGAGCAGTGAGCTTTTCGCCCAATTGACTGTAAGGCCCAGCTCCTCGAGGTGCTCGAGTAAAGCGGCCCTGTGTTCTAAGAGCTCCGTTCGTGAACGAGCTAGAATCAGCCAATCGTCCAAGTAGTTCAAAACTCGCATGCCCCGAAGTCTCAGGGGGGCGAGGGCCGCGTCCATGCACTTCGTGAACGTACGGGGTGCTAGGGACAGGCCGAACGGCAGGACTGTGTATTGATACGCCTGGCCCTCGAAGGCGAATCTCAAGAATCGCCTGTGATGGGACGCTATTTGTATTTGGAAATACGCGTCTTTCAGATCTATTGACATGAACCAGTCTCCTTGGCGCACTTGCGCGAGGATTTTCCTGGTCGTAAGCATTCTGAACTGGCGCTTCACGAGCGCTCTGTTCAACAGCCTCAGATCTAGAATGGGTCTGAGCCCACCATCTTTCTTCGGTACCAGAAAATATCTGCTGTATAAGCCCCCTTCGCTCTGAGCCTGAGATAAAGGTTCTATAGCCCCTTTCCTCAGTAGTTTCGCTATCTCGGCTCGAAGTAGATGAGATACTTCGCTTTTCACCGTAGTTTCGACACGCGCCGTGTAGCGGCGAGGGCGTCGAGCGAATTGTAGTGAATAGCCTCTCTTTATAGTGTTCAGCACCCACTCTGATACCCCGGGAAGCCTTGACCACGCATCCGCGTGAATAGCTAGGGGCAGAATGAAATCTGGGCTCTGGCCGCGGGAAAGCGGCGGCACAAGAGTCCGTGTGTGCTGGGAACACAGCGCCGTGTTTACGGCGTTCGAGGCGGGGGGCGCGCTGATCACAGCGGGCAGCCTGGCCGCGCTCATCTCCTCTGAGGCGGGTGGCGCCGAGAGAGCGAGCGGGGCGAATCCCGTGGGATTCGGCGTGTCTGTGAGGAAATGTGGGCGCGGGACCACGGGCACATTTGCTACACTGAAAACACTGTCGTTTAGGGCCGACTGAATGTGTGTTGGTTTCGTTTTTACAGAAACCGAGGGACACGCAGCGTGTAGTGTAAGCGGGCATGGGGATATGGGCGCGTTCACTACAGTGTTTGCACAATCGACCGGAGTCGATTTTATTTGTGCGAGCCCTGCACCGTGGCGGGCTGTGTCTGGGTGTGGGAATGGGCACTGGGGCGTGGGCATTCTTACAACACTCATAACACCATCGGCCGAGGCCGGAACACCAGAAAATACACTCTTTATTGGATTTATCTGGGTAGCCATAAAAACAGCTTTTGTGTGCAGGCAAGCGGGCTGAGACACCGGCTGCTTCACTGCAAAATACACTGGGACAGTCACAACGCATGGGGCTGAACGAGCGAGAAGTTTTGGTGGAAATCCGGCCGCAGCGGGATCTGAACACCGTCGTTTTCCTAGAGCGGCTAGGAAGACTTTGAGGCCTCGGGCTTGATCTCAATCCTCGGCCGGGGCCCGCGGTGAGGGGGGCGGCGTCCGGCGGAGCGAGACCGCGGTCTCTGATCCCGGGCCTGGCGGCGCTGTGAGGCGGCGGCGGCGGAGGGCGGTGCAGGCTGGGGCTGAGAGCTGCAAACTCGAGCGCTTCGGCAGGAAGTGCTTCATAGCCTGAGAAGTCTTCTGCACCTCAACAAACCTGTCCGCGAAGTCTTTGACGGCCGTTCCGAAAAGGCCCTCCGGGGAAATGGGCGCGTCGAGGAACACAGAGCGCTCGGCTTCCGTCATCTCAGACAGCGTCAACCATAAGTGTCTCTCGGCAACGGCGAGAGAGGCCATGTTCCGCCCCATGGCTTGCGCAGCGGCTTTAGAAGCGCGTAGAGCGAGGTCCGTAGCGCTCCTCAGGTCCGCCACACAGATAGCGCCGGGTCCCTCCTCGTCCAGCTTGAGGAGGAGGTCTGCCTGGTAGATCTGCAGAATAGACATCGTGTGCAGCGCTGAGACTGCCTGCCCGGCTGCGGTGTAAGCGCGTCCGTGCAGCGATGATGTCACTCGACAGGCTTTGGACAGGAGCGTCGTCTGAACCCGCCGTCCAGCAGAGGGCGGGCAGAGATGCGGCGCGACAGCCGTCTCCACCGGAGGAATAGCGAGGTAACCTCTACTTCCCGCACCGTCGACAGCGGAGAATGCCGCGGAGGTAGAGGTACGCAACCTGGCGGAAAAGGGGGCCTTCCACGACTTTGCAACCTCCTCATGAAGTTCCGGGAGGAAGGGCGCGGGCCTAGATTTTGACGGAGCCTCGTCTTTCCCGAGAAAGCGCCCGTCTAATCTGTTGCGCGGCGGCAGCGTGGGTGCCTCCCAATCGAGGCCGATGCTTTCCACGGCCTTGGTGAGCAGACGCATCAGCTCAGTCTCAATGCCGGCTCTCTTCCCAGAGGGTTGGCGGGGAACGTTAGCGGAGGGGAGGTCCACAGAGCTCGCCCAATCCTCGCTATCCGAAGCCAAGAGAGAACACGCCTCGGTGTTGTCGTCCAACTCGATGGCGGACGCGGCGGCGGACGGCGGCCGCTGTCCGTCGGTGAGCGACTCGAGCGAAGCCGGCGAAGCCGGCGGGCGAACCGGCGAGCTTTGGCGGGCTGGAAATAGCTCGGGAGCGCGCTGGGCGCGGCGCTTCTTGCGGCGCGGCGTCACGGCAGGCTGGGATGCGGGCTCGGAGAACGAAGCTAGGCGAGTCCGCAGAGTCACCATAGGCAAACGTTCACAGTGATGGCATCCGCCGTCAGCGAGCGCGATGGCCGCGTGATCCTCACCCAGGCAGGACACGCAGATGACATGTCGGTCCTCGTCGCTGAGTGGGGCTCGGCAAGAACCACAGGAAGGCATCTTTAAAAAGACGCTGCTCTTTTAGAGGGGTGGGAAAAAAGCAGAAATGCAAACACACACACACACTCTAGGCAGAGGAAAGGATATAACGGCGGAAAGCACAGCAGGTACGGCGGCTGAAGGCGGCGAGGCCAGCGACTCCAGGCTCAATGGCACGTCCCGCTGAAGGCTACAGGTCGACGGCGCGGCTTCTCACTCTGGATCCAGCGATGCGGGAGGCTTCGCTGAAGAGATGAAAATCGACGTAAGAGCAGCTATCGAGCCTAGATATAGGGCGAGACCACGCCCTTTCTGGCGGGACGTGACGATATGGGCGCGAAAGGCCCCCATTCGTCGTGACGTCACGCAGAGCCTCTCTCGATAGGCTGCTGCTATTGCCGCAGAGCAGCCAATAGGCGCGCGAGCTGTCTCGCCTAGGTCTGCTTGCTGCTGCAAAGCGTTTTACATTAGTAAAAAATTAAGGATAATTTTTGGCTTCAATATCTCGTGGAAAAGAGTTTTCCCCATAGCGTAAGATATTACGCAGTACGAGAGATACTCTCGTAAGAGAACATCACATTGCATTTTAAGTTAGCTCATGATAAATACGTTTATAATGTAGGCTAAGGCTATGCATCCTGCAAAGTTTGGTTCTACTGACCAGATGTTTCACCACTTTACTTGTCCGAATATTTACATTATTTACAAACAATATCTTAGACCCAGTGACTTAAGGGTCTGCACTTAGATTTTTCAGACATGTCACATCAGAGTATGTGGGGAGAGAGAGACAGAGAGCAAAGGTAGATGAAAAGAGAGAGAGAGATTGTGACAAAATACTTTTCTTCACACAGGTTTGTCCTGGATAAGTCTACCAGCATTAGGGCTGTAACGTGCAGAAGCGCTCTGTGGATCTTTCTTGAGAGTGAATAATGCAGCAGGGGCTATACCTGTCCTGCCCCTGGAAAGACTTTGAGAACTCACCCCATTTATTCCTGCCCTTTCAGAAATCACCCTTTTAAAACCCCGAACTATATTTTAAATCTGTATTAGTGAAATTTCCTCTTAGTAGTTCTGAGATCCAAAGGAAAGACCTTTGCCTTTCCAATTTCTTTGATGTTTGTTCATTTCAGTAGCTTGTGACGCTTTTCATTTTTTAACCTGACAACGTGTTACACTGCTATGTCAAAACTTGAAGTTCTCGGTCTCTTTCAATCACTCACACATTCAAAGCTTAAGACGCAGGAATTTTTTTTTTTATATAAGTCAGTAGGATAATATAGGTTACATTTTCTGTTTGTAACAATTTAAAGGGTTTAGTTCACCCAAGAATGAAAATTGTCATCATTTACTGCAAGGCTTACTTTCTACCAAGGGGAAATGGTGAAGAATGCCACTCTTTTACTTATGTTGAAAGTAATTTAAAAGCACCAAAAATGCTAAAAATCTTTTTTTCAGGGTTCATACCTTCTATGACCAATGCATGACATTTACAGTTTTTTTGTGATTATGTGATGTTTTGTTGTTTTTTGCAATTAGCAGTTTTTGCTTGAAAATATATTAGAGCTTGACATAACTTTGAAATTCACATCATTATAGAAATTTCTATGACTTTTCCAGGTCTGAAAATCACACTTTAAAAATTCCCTCATATAAAGGATCTAGGTTTTCTAAGACCGGGGAAACAAATTAAGATTAACAATATGTCATCATTTATAGCTGTTTTAGGTTATTTTAAAGCTTGTTTTGTCTAATTTTAAGCCATTTTGCAGCCTCATTGGAAGCATGCTGAGTTGCCCTAGTGGGTCCTGACCCTCTGATTGACACCACTGTTTTAAAGAGAGCCGTTCGCAAAGACCCGCCCTCTTTAGTTACTGTTGCTATGTCCGACAAGCCATGCCAAGCTCACGGCACACCATGTTCTCACACATTGAAAAATACATCGCGGAGCAAAGAGGACACTGACAACGCGCTGACAGACAGGACAGAGCAGGTTACTTTTAATACGAAACAAAATTTGGTAATTTTTTTAAGATATTTAAACAATAAATACCATTTTTTGGCTCTGTAATGTGTCGTGACATATCGCTGTAGAGCCTTAGTTAAAGCTGCTCGTGAACCGATCATCTCTTCCTTCTAGTTAATTTATAGCATCAAATAAACATGAATGTACATCAGAAGGAATGTTGTTTCAACCGCGGAAAGACGTCAGTACACACCGTTTTTCAAGTTCAAATCCACCAATGTTAATCTACTAACTCTCCTGACTGCTTTGTCAGACAAAAATGGCGGATACGATGGATGGCAGATTATGATTGGTCAGATCGCCTGTCAATCTAACTTCCTGGGAAGGATGAATTGCAAATTAAATTTAGTTTTTTTTGTCTTTTGTTTCAGTGATATACCATACTCCCGCGGAAATATCACCTTCAGCATGCTAACACCCGAGCCAAACCTGCGACCGGGCTACAACGACTTCTACAACAGTGCCGCCCTACAAAAGTTTGTGAGAGCCACACATGTGAGAATCCTTCTCCACGGCCAGTACCACACTCAAGAGGCAACGGTTCCTTTCCGCCATCGCTACTATGCCGTGGACGAGATCACCATCAGCGGCAGGTTCGAGACCAGCAGCATTCTGACTCCTGTCAACCCCAATCAAGCATCACCTGACACAATCTCCCCTTTTCACCCCATGATTAACACTTCCAGTAACAAAATTTGACATACATTTGTGGATTTTGTTTGAATTTGATCGGATTTCCGTGTTTGATGAGAAAAACAGCAGGCAGATATGGCAGGATAATTCAGACTTTGATAAAGTGAAAGACTTTTTAGGTTCAAGACCAAGTGGCAGAAAAATGATGTTTGCTACTTTGACACAACTGGGGGATCTATGACATGTCTGTTATTAGCCGCAGATAGTATGCCATGTTTAACACAGATTTTGCCTTCCTCTTAATGGTCTTGTAATTACAGTGGGGATGCCACATTTGGAAATCACTGGCAGGAAAATGTCAGAACTTGTGTTGTTCTCCGATGCTTCAGGGAAGCAGCTAATCAGTCTGAAATGTTCTTCTGCGTCTCTCAAGGATGTTGAATCTGTTCTTTTGTCTCTTCAGAAGCAGATACATGGTGTTATATCCATGTATACCTTCAGACATTAAACAGCCACTGTTCTTACGACTATGGTAATTATGTCATTATGCAGGCAGCTGTAACCTGGCTCGTTCTCGCTGTGCGAGTAAGTCTGAGTGAGCGAGAGAAGGCAGCTTTAATTAAGAGCTAGTTAAACTGGCACAGACGAAATCGAGATTTAGAGACTGTGAAATCTCATCATCCTCTGACATTCAGAGGTGTCCCCCATCCTCCCCGCCTTTTCTCTCTTTTTTCCCCCTGTATGGCTCTCTTCTTTTGCTCTCTGAGGCATCGCAACAGCTTCGCTGGAGAAACAAAGGCAGAGAGTAAACAGTAGTGGATTCACCCCCTTAGGGAGACTGACAGTTCAAACCTGTGAGAGGCTGAGAAGAGGATGTATGTGTGTTTGGGGACTAAAATGTGCGTAAATTCTGCCTTTGAGGTATTCTGACAGGGTGTCAAGCTGTGTCTTGGAGCATTAGTGTTTGCTTTACGCTCATACCGTAATAACCTCCAGCAATAATGACAGCCCTCTTTCTTTTCCACTCTCCTCCTCTCTTGTTTTCTTGTTAAGTTGTTTGTTTGAGTAACGGAGGTGAAGGGTGCTGCTTTTAGAGGGAGCCGTGTAAAGATGTGTGGATGATAATGTTGAATAAGGGCCGTTGAGAATGAATAATTAAAGCGGTGACCTGCAGGTGCGTGTTCCGTCTGATGGAGACCTGTCATGTCTGCTGTTGTACATTACGACACACCGTTGATATTTCCTTTGGCATTTATAAATGTTGAATGCGAAAGTCCTATTAGCCATGCACAGAGAGAATGATGGAATGGAAGATTGATAGAGAGATCTAGAGAATGTGAAAAAGAAAGAGGAAGATTTTGTCAGGAACCGTTGATGTTGCTGACCCTGTTGATTTGTTGAAACTTGCTATATATTTCCAAGTGTCCTAAAAAAATAAATGTATTTACAATTACAATTATATATAAAAAAAAACATTTAAAGTGAACACTGATTCAAATGATTTGACATAATATACAGCAACTTTTAGCTTTTTTTACTTTATTTTTTGGCATTTTCATTTTAATACATGTACTTAGTCTTATAATGACAGATTCTTGATTACATGTTATTTCAAAGAAAAAAAACATAGTCATGTCAATCTTTCATCAAAATACATTATCCCTCCTGTAAATTAAGTTTTATGTTTTGCCCTGCCTAAAACAATTTTTCTTTCTGCTGACATCATCGATACCTATTTTTCTCAGCCAATCAATTACCACAGTATACAATCATGTCTTGTTTTACTTATTGTAAAATGTAAATACCCTATTTAACTTAGAAATGTCACATTATGTAAGAAAATGTTGTTGTTCTCACCATATCATGCTTACTTAAAAAAATCATGTACTTTTAAACATAGCATAGTTTTGTGGAACATGAACAAATCATATCTGAATAATCTGCATCATAATGTCCCATTTATGATTTCACCCTATACCTGCTCCCATTAAGGTCTTCAAGCAAAACACAAATTTTTTATTTACCTTGAGAACCAGTTCCACTAGATGTATGTGAAGAACAGAAACAACACTTCTCCAGAAGGATGTGGGTTCTAATTGTGTGTCTTTGTCCCCTTAGGTGTGAATGCCATGGCCATGCAGACAGCTGTGACACTAGTGTGAGTCCGTACCGTTGTGCCTGCCTACCAGAGAGCCACACACATGGAGCTAATGTGAGTCCCGCAGGGGAGGCCCCCTTTTAATTAACCACTTCCCTTTAATGACGTGCAAGAGTCCTCTTTAATGAACAGCACACTCAAATATAGGCCTTAACGGAATGACAGGAGAGAGAGAGAGAGAGAGAGGAGAGAGAGAGAGAGAGAGAGGAGAGAGAGAGAGAGAGAGAGAGAGAGAGAGAGAGAGAGGAGAGAGAGAGAGAGAGAGAGAGAGAGAGAGAGAGAGAGAGAGAGAGAGAGAGAGAGAGAGAGAGAGAGAGAGAGAGAGAGAGAGAGAGAGAGAGAGCGTGAGGAAAACAAGAGACAGAGAGATCATTCCCGCACATCTCCAGTTTCCTGATGAAAAGAGTTAGAAGAAGGGTAAAAAAGAAAAGGGGAAGGAGAGAAGGAAGTGGTTTTGTGGGCAGCAATGCTCTAATCGTCCTGTCCCATCAGCCCCTGGGTGTCTTGATGATGAGTCCAGCAAAGGTAATTATATCTCAGGGAAAGCTCTGATGACCGGCGCAGTACTCACACTTCGGAATGCCATGGTCACAGTGTCGAGAAGCTACTTTGAACTGTAGTTGCCAAGATTATCATAATTTAAGTATTTGAACTCAGTCAAGCTGTAGTTGAGACTTAAAATACTGAAGGACTTAATAAAATTTCATGAACCATTCGAATTATGTTCAATGCTACTTTATGGCGCTTTTCACTGCATGGTACGCTCGGTTCGGTTCGGTACGGTTCGATCGGCGCGAAAACGGTTCGCTAGCTCGGTTGCTTTTCACTGCAGTTAGTACCATTCAAGTGGGTGGATGATCGTTACACTGGTTTGTAGGTCGGTGATAGCCAGGTGTGCGGCTATGCTGGAGCTAGCTGGCTACTTCTTGGAACACTTTTTCATTCTGTTTTGCCCCATCCAGCTCTCGCTGGACCCGCTCCTAGGCAACCAACGAGAGGAACGTCTGCACCTCGACCACGATTCAGCCATTTCCTTTTTAAAGTGTTGATCTCTTCTTTTTTTTTCAAGTAAGTAAAACACAGGTGCTACCGTGTTGGCTGTTGTCTACTGGTTATATGACTCTGTATAGCGGGTTTAGTGTCTCGTGTCGCAAATCCAATGACGCTGGTAGTGACGATTCTGTCTGTCTGACCAATCAGTGATCTGCAGTGTTTCACGTCACATTTTAGTACCGGTACGGTACGCTTGGAACCTCAACAGATCAGGTACCATTAAAGCGCGCCGAAGCGCACCGTACCGTACCGTACTATGCAGTGGAAAAGCACCACAAGTGAGCCGTACCGAACCGAACCGTACCGTACCATGCAGTGGAAAAGCGCCATTAGAGAGATTCACTAGAATGCATTGGATTTTCCGGTTTGAAAGAGAGAGGTTTATTGAGTCCAAACTGTTTCACTATAATGAAGCATTTTAGAGAAGATGCTATTTTTAGGGTAAATTAAGAAGAATGAACCAGACTTCTACAGGACATTTTTAGGCAAACTGATTCACTAAAATGAATCAGACGTTCATACATATGATAAAGAGGACAAAAGGACAAATATAATGAATTTAATGCAACCTATGAGAGACAGTACCATGGAACTGATTTAATACAACAAATCAGACCTACTACACATGAGAAGATGAGAAAGTTTAGGGTGTGTCAATTCACTAGAATAAATCACTAGACTTTCTGATGGTACATTTGAGAGAACAGAGCGTTTTGGAGGTATAGCAATTTACTAGAATGACAGAGCCCATTTAGGGCAAACTGATTCATTAAAATGAATCAGAAATTCCGATAGAGAAAAATATTGTATACAAATATGCAAATATTGTTGTGGACATTTGGGGGGACCCTTGAAGTCAAAAGACTGAGATCCACTGGTTTAGTATGAACTGATTCACTAGAACGAATCAGACCTTCTGACACTACAAATGAGAGAAAGGGCCATTTAGGGGAGTTAGTTTGATTTATAGCTTCAGCAATTCTGCATGTGAAAATATAGTAAGGTTTAAATGTCCTTTATTTGTAGAACTGCTTTACTTTTGACAAAATAAAACCCTGTTGTCTTTTTTTCATATTCTACAAGTTCTCCATTCCTCTCTGGAATCTCCTCACTGTTCTTCCTATTGAGAGTCTGCGCTGTCCAGATCGCTGCATATAATTCTGAACATTGGGAACAAGTCCCAGGATTAAACTTTTAAACCTGATGTTTGGTGATTTAAATTATTCACCAGATGTCATGCATTATTCAAGGCCAGACACGGCACACTCTCTCTACTGCTGCTACTGTTGTTGTTTTCACCGAAACAAACAAGGGCCACATCTAACACGTATATGCTGAAAAGTGTGTGTGTGTGTGTGTAAATATGGTAAATATGAGTTGTCTCACCGCCCTAAACGCCCCTAGACCCAAACACCTGGCTTCGAGGTGGGACTGTCGCCTGCCCCGAAGCTATCTGCTGTGTTTACTTACTAGCTCTGAGACACGGATCTAGGCTGGCCCTACTAATGTTTGCTTCCTCGTAATATCCCACTCAGAGCCAATGAAAGTGTGATGGGGTCTCATTTCTTGTCGTCAGTGCACATTAACCGAAATGATTGTCACTCAGTTGGGAAAGCAGTGTTGGAGTTCACATGTATGTGACGATAGGTCATTCATGTCATTCACATTCCACAGAGAGCATTTTTAATACCTCAGCCACATTCCACCGCATTCATCCCTCAGAAACCATTCAGACAATGTCTATTAACAAATCTTCATTTTCTGTCTCTGTGTAAGACAAGAGTGTCTATGTGTGTGTCTTTTAGGCCACTGAGGCCACATCCTAATAAATGTAGTCCTCTACTACAACTCAACACATGGTGGGGTGTAGCTGTGTAAAAGTTGTGACGTACTAACTGAATACTAGAATGCTCTTCTACACTGCTTACTCTTTCATATATAATATTCATATTAGTGAATTAATTTGTCTGAAAAACTCATGGCGTCCTTTTGTGAACCACCTGAATGAAACGATTTACAAAAAACATTCACTACAAGGATTTACTGATTATTTGAGGCCCTGTGAGGTATTTCTTTAAATATTTTGTTAAATACTGTTGTTCATCTCTGTTTTTGACTCTGTCTCTGTTTGTTTATTGATTGATTGAAGCTATTTAAGGGGACAATCAATTAATCGATCAATGTAGTTTGGTTTGATAGATTCTAATATAGTCACCTGGTGCATCACTAATTGTGGAAAGCAATTTTCAAAATTTAGCTCACTTTAAATATCAGACATATTCACAGTGTTTCAATATAGAGTTAAGCATAATGAAATGTTCATGTCTCTTCCACTATAATTACTGATTTAAATTTTTTTAACCTGCTACAATGTTAGCCTCGGTATGATACCTTTAGTCTTATGAATATCATTTAAATGATGGAGAATGCCACTTTTGGCAATGCATCCCCAAATCCTTGTGTTTTCAAACAGGCTAAAGGTTAACTGTAGGCTCGCTACTGGTGCAGCCACGCGCAGACCTTTCCTGAGGGAGCGTGAAATTAACCATGGCATTCACAGAGGCCTTTCACATGGGATGAAGACTCTTTTCCCAATGGAGCTCGACTCCTTGCACACTGGAGACGAATACAAAACACACAATTCTTGTGTATGCCGATCTCTGTACTGTGGTTTTAGTTTTGTGGATGAAATTATGGATTTAGATTAGTCTACTTAATTGCATTTTCCATATTGATCAACTTTGGTCGACTTTTTTTTCTCAGAATTGCAACTTTATATCATATTCTCCCAATTGCGTGTTATAAAGTCAGAATTGCAAGATATAAACATGTAATTCTGAGAAAAAAAGTCTCAGAATCTTTTGTGAGAAAAAAAAGAGTCAGAATTGTGAGATAAAAAGTCGCAGTTACCTTTTTTTTATTTTTTTATTCTGTGGCGCAAACAAGCTTCCATAGTTTTCACACTGTTTGGTTGAATAAAATTGCTTTTTAACAATCATTTGTGACCCTGGATCACAAAACCAGTCTTAAGTCGCACGGGTATATTTGTGGGAATAGCCAACAATACATTGTATGGGTCAAAATGATAAATTTTTCTTTTATGCCAAAAATCATTAGGATATTAATTAAAGATCATGTTCCATGAAGATATTTGGTAAATTTCCTACTGTAAATGTATAAAACATTTATTTTTGTGAGTGAATGCAGCACAATCGCGAACATAAATGCACAACTTTAAAGGCGATTTTCTCAATGTTTGGATTTTTTTGCACCCTCAGATTCCAGATTTCAATAGTTGTATCTCGGCCAAATATTGTCCTATCCTAACAAACAATACATCAATGGAAAGCTTATTTATTCAGCTGTCATGTGATACATAAATCTCAATTTCAAATAAATTACCCATAAGACTGGTTTTGTCATCCAGGGTCACATTTTATTAATACATTTTCTTCAAATTAATTTTTTATTTATTTATTTGTTTGTTTGGGTTACACTTTATTTTAGGTTGACCTTTTCACTGTGTAAGTACACAAAGTATTGAGTATTATTAACTATATGGTTAGGTTTACGGTTAGTTGCCTGTAATTGCATCGTTATTGTTATCACTAAAGCAGTACATGTAAAATGTACAACTATGTCACCTTAAAATAAAGTGTTACCTTTAAGTTTGTTTCACTTTTCTTTAGAAAAATTCCAAACTATATTATAAAAACCATTTAGTATACTCATATCTGGGATTTTTTTTATAGGCTAATTTATGTTTTAGTATGCCAAAACTGTTGCACCTATATTTGCTCACTCTGAAACTACATTCTGTGATATATAAAAATCCAAATCCCTGTAGCTTGACAGTCAGACCCCTGATTGGCATAGAAGACTGTATGGCGGGTGGTCCGTGTCTGGCTCTTCTAGCATCCAGCCTGCGGAATTTGCAATTCCCTCCGGGCTCACGGCCCACTACGGCTGCCCAAACAGCAGCCTGACACAGTGAGCCTCTGCCACAGCTTGAGCAGTCACTGGGGACTCCTTTGCCTTTTATAATACATTTTTAATCATTTCATTTGATGCCTCCCGTGTTCTCTGTAATTTGTAATGACTGTTCACAAAAATCAAATACTTGGCCAATAAAGGCTCAAAAAACTAATTTTTCTCCTCTTGCCTCTACGTCTCTCTCTTTCGATTATGAGATGTTTGGTCGATGAGAGTGTCCTAATAAAATAGTTCAGTTGTTGAAAGTCACTTATAATAAATGAGCTGATTTTACTCTGTCTTGTACATATGGAAAAACTGTTACTTTTGACTGTGGGGACTTTACTATTAAACCTTGAGGTCGTATCTGGATATTGCTGATAAATGTATATGTAGATGATGTATGTAGATGCGCTCTGATCTCTTACTCTCTCCAACAGTGCGATCGCTGCTCTCCTCTCTTCAATGACAAGCCCTTCAGAGCTGGAGATCAGGTACAGGCGTACAACTGCCGCCCATGCCAGTGCTACGGCCACTCCTCTTCCTGCCACTACAACGTCAGCCTGGACCCTCAACCTGGAGAGCACTTCAGAGGAGGTGGAGGGGTGTGTGATAACTGTACACATAACACCACAGGTAACAGCATATTACGTTTTTTCAGAAAGCAATTGTAAATATGTTAACTAATTTAAAGGTGCAGTCTGTAAGAATGACTAGTGGTTGAAATAGTTACTGCAGTCCAATTCAAAATATCAGAGATCGTAATTTCAACCGGCACCTACTACCCAGATTGTACGCCACTCAAACGGGTTGCCAGTTTGAGCACACACAACACGGACGAGTCCAATGGACAATGTAAATTGGCAAATTGGCAACGTGCAGTATCACAGACCAAAACAAAAACAAACATTCCAGCCTGGAAACGCTCATTTCAAAGTAAAATAACTGGCTGTAGAAGTGTAGTATGAAACAGTGTTCAGAGAAACGAGTATGTGAACTTAGCATGTTTCCTCAATATATCCAAACATATTATGGTATTTTTATGCTTTAGTAGAGTGAAAATGTTACATACAGCACCTTTAAATCTGTAAATGTAATTGAAACTTGAAAGTTTCAGAATTTTCTGCTTTACGTTATATACAAATTTGATTAAATATTGTGTAGAAATGTCTAAGATAATTCTATATTACCATTAAAGTAATATAGTGTTTCCACCATGGAATAAAACAATTTAAATTTTGCGAGTTCTAAAGTCAGAATTGCGAGTTCTAAAGTCAGAATTGTGAGTTATAAAGTCAGAATTGCGGATAAAGTCAGAATCGCGAGTTATAAAGTCAGAATTGTGAGATATAAACTAGCAATTACGAGTTATAAAGTTTTTTTTCTCGCAATTACGAGTTTGTCTCGCAATTCTGACTTTTTTTTTCTCGCAATTGCAACTTTTCTCAGAGTTGTGAGATATAAACCCGCAATTGCAAGTTATAAGGTCGAATATACCCATAATTGGACCTACTTCTTTCATATGTTTTATATTTTTTTTTGCATTTTTCCAATATGGCATGAAAACCAGAAATTTTTCATTACAACTGCTGGAGAAATTGCAGTGATGTAATGAAAGCATCAAAAAGCAGAGCAGAAAAATCGAAATAATGCATCAGAGCGAAAACAGATGGACATCTAATGAAGTAAATCAGGCCATGCTAACAGGTTCATTGTTTCATATGCTGGGCATCAGGCGCAGTGGCAGGTAGGGATGAAAGAGGACATTAAAATGGACACCTTAGAAAATTACACACTCTCGCCGGACCTCTCCCAAGACTGCAGTTTTTTAATTTGAAATCATAGTCCTATGATATGATTGAATTTTAATAGGTTGGCATCAATTTCCCCTCCCCCACCCATTTCCTTCTACAAGCACACATACACACTCACTCTCTTTGGGTTTGAAGGCAGGAACTGTGAGCGGTGTCAGAGTCTTTTCTACAGGGAGGTGGGTACACTCCTGTGGGCCAAGGACGTGTGTAAACCATGTGAGTGCCACAGCTCCGGGACCGCCAATGGCAGTTTAGTATGTGAGCCGGTGAGTGTAGACATGCACACACAAACACATTATTTATACTTTATCCACTAAAATTGTCGCACTTCTGATAAAAAGGCCTGCACAGAAAGCAGATATTGAACCCCATCATTTACCAAGTTTATCCCTTGCTTTTTGCATATTTATATTCATTTATTAGATATTTTGGTTAATTTAATAATAATTTCCACAACAAATAAGAGTACAGATTTTTTTGCAGATTTTTGACTCCATATGATTCCATATGGTCCAGTACGCACAGTACCGGCAAGGCAATCTCTTTGTATATTCAAAGGAAGACATCTCAGGCTTTGATCCCGGCTTTGTGACGGAATTGAGAATTGTAGATTCAGATAACGATATTGGCCAATCCTTCTCGAGAGGTTTGCATTGATGTATCGGCTGAGGACTTTAGTATGCACAACAGCATTTATCAGTGTTTTGATCAGTTGGGAGTATGTAAAAGTGTTGTCATGAGAGCCTCTCTCAGGAGAATTCTCGGTAACACTTTATTTTACGACCCGCAAACAACTGCGTAAGTAAACCGAAATTACGGTGTACGTTTCTGTAATTATAGCGTACTTCCATGTAGGTATAGGGGAACAATATGTTAAGTGTTGGGTAATAGAGGGGTAACAAGCAGATATACAAGCAAATTATTTATAATGTAATTATTTTAACAGGTACCTATTATGTTAATATATTCCAGGCAAAAATTGTACGTCTGTTGTATATAAAAGTTATCATCGCATTTCTGGCAAAATATGTTCTTGTGCAATTTTACATTTAATTTTGGCATCTGTGGGTTGAAAATGAAACGTGTATGGCTGTATGTAAGCACATGATTAAAAATTAATTTATTGGCTTTTCTTACTAGATTAATTAATGTTAAATCAACGCACAGATGCCAAAATTAAATGTAAAATTGCACAAGAACATATTTTGCCAGAAATGCGATGATAACTTTTATATACAACAGACGTACAATTTTTGCCTGGAATATATTAACATAATAGGTACCTGTTAAAATAATTACATTATAAATAATTTGCTTGCATAGCTTGTTACCCCTTTATTAACTTATATCTACACGGAGGTACACTATATTTACAGAAACGTACACCGTAATTTCAGTTTACTTACGAAGTTATTTGCAGGTTGTATACTATCTGCTTGTTACCCTTTATTACCCCAAACTTAACATATTGTTCCCCTATACCTACACGGAAGTACGCTATAATTACAGAAACGTACACCGTAATTTCGGTTTACTTACGCAGTTGTTTGCGGGTCGTAAAATAAAGCGTTACCGAATTCTCCCCACCTTTTCCTTTATCTTAGCATCATGAAAGGCCTTTTGGAGGAACAGATCCATGTCGATAGATATACTGGATGACAAATTCAGAATCAATGGCTGGGTCAGCCCCATGTTAGATTGTTACCTTATTTAAATTATCAGAATGATTATTTCCTCACATATGCTAATGGCTTTACACTGTTAGTTTCTTTTAGGTGCTGGGTAGGGATTGTGTTTTCTTGGCAAATTTTAGTTGAAATTTATGTAGCCTAAGTCTTATGTTTTATCCTGTTAGCGTTGTTGATAAATTATTCAGGATTTGAGAGTATTTTTATGACTTTTTTATGATTTTGTTTATTCTGGTACATATTATATGAACCTGTGGTATAATAGATCAAATGTATTTATATATATTCCAGAAGTCTATAAATGAATGAGGTCATAAAACAGTATGCATACAGATGATGATAATTATAATAAATATTATTTTATATATTTTATTTTATAATATTTTGTTATATTAAATTTAGGGCTGTGAAACGATTAATCACATCCAGAATAAAAGTTTGTGTTCACATAATATATGTGTGTGTTCTGTAAGTAATTATTTTGTATATACTGTATAAATACACACACACACATGCATGTATATAGTTGTAGAAACTATAAGATTTTTTTTTATTTGTATATAAAATATTTATATATAATATAAATAATATATAGTATATACATGCAAATATTTCTCAAATATATACATGCATTTGTGTGTATTTATATATACAAAATAATTCTACACAGTATACACACACATAATAGGTAAACACAAACTTTTATTTTGGATGCGATTAATCGTTGCACAGCCCTAAAAAATATATTATATTATAAGCATTAGCAAAATGTAGTTTGAACTACTTTTCCAAAAGTCCACTTGTCATCTGTCCAAAGCATTGGTTTGTTATTGACTACTTTATCGCCAGCATCACGGTAGCTGTTCATGTCAGAAGTATCAAATATTTCCCCCTCATTCATTCAAACAACAGCTGGTACTTTCAATCCATCCCAAAGAAAGGATCCGTTTTGTTAAGCCACACGAGCCTCTGCACAATGGCAGCTTGTGAGCTCAGGTGTTGTGACCTCTTCTCCCCCATCCTAAACCACTCCGTTCTCTGTAATGGAGATAAAAAGCATCCCAGCAGCCCAAATGGGGATCGGCGGGGTGGGGGGTAGAGACAGAGCAGAGCTGCCCATCCATGACTCCCACACACTCACACTGCCCTGCTCAACTTGACTAATTGGAGCACGGTCACGTGACGTTCTCCTTCCTCCACAGATCGGGGGGCAGTGTAAGTGCAAGCGACATGTGTCTGGCAGACAGTGCAATCAGTGCCAACACGGATTCTACAAGCTGCAGTCGGCGCTAGCTGACGGCTGCCGCGCCTGTAACTGCAATACCGCCGGGACCGTGCAGCCAGATATTACCTGTCACCAGGACTCAGGTCAATGCCAGTGCAAGGCAAACGTAATCGGTACGTATCAAGCAGCATTGCGCCCTCCTTTCGCTCTTTTGCTCTCTTCTCCCATCCTTCTCTTCCTCTCTCTCCAGCTTCTTTTTTCTGTCTCTCTCTCTCTCTCTCTGTTAATTCCCACAAACTTGATCAAATGTACAGAGCAAAAAGTAAATACATAAACAGAATAAATAGGTAGTTGACATAATCTTCATTTTTTTCAGATTAAGATTTATCATGAAATGTTAACTATTATATCACGTTCATTTCCCAAATATATTTAACTCATGACCAAGATCATTACAAAATAGTATATATAATTAGAAATTATTCATTTGCTACTTATCTGCACTTTTTAATTTCTGAAATGAAAACATATGAAGCATACAGTGATCGCTCCGCTGTGCTGCATATGTAAATGGCATGATTAAATTGTTTACCATCAAGCTCCTTTTTTTTCTGGCAAAGCCCTGTTTTTTCACAAATTTATTATGAGCAGCAGCCAAAAGGATTTTTCTTCCAGCTTTTCCAGGCATTCCAGGTCCTTTGCGATAAATCTGTTCCATTTTTTTTCTTCTTCTTTGTACCTTTGAACTGTTTTCTTATGAAATGCAAAAGAATGTTACTTAGAAGATCATGTGTATTGCTAAGCCAGGATATCAAGGGCCACCTCATTTTAATTTTGTAATTCAATGCCAAGTTGATTATAATAAACTGCCCCTGTCTTCCTTATTTTTCACGCTTCTTACAAGACCTGCTTCTTTGTTTGTAGTTCCCACAGGTATTTTTCAGAAATTAGATTTGATTAAGGCAATTTATTACCTCCAGCGCGTTTGAGGCCAGCCGCAGCTTCATAAGGACAAAATTTATCAAGCGTCCAAAGTACTCTGCGTACACAATGTGCTTTGAAATGTTGATGTATGAGAATATTATGCAGAATAGCATTACTGATAAAATGTGGGCTGCGCTGGTGCACGTCCCACTACACGGGTGCACAAACGGGCAGTTAAATGCACATATCTCACTGGTTAACCAAATTCACTTCAGTTTAACCAAAAAATTATATCTTGAGCTTTAAGACTTATATTTTGCCTGCACTTTGTTATAAAAGTTAATAGTTAATTTCTTTTTATATTCATAGTTGGAAAGCACACGTTTACCATAGCTTTTTTTCCCTGAGTACAATGATAAATTGCAGCACCTTTGGCGTGATATTATTGGAGTATTCATCTGTGTCACATTGTGCATTTAACATAATGTTGTAATGAGGTTTAACTGTGGGTAGGGAGCAATATATTAATATCTAAATTCATTAAAGTGGAGCTCTGTAGCGAAATACACAGCAGTGGAGAAGTGTGGAGTTCTCAGTACTTTTTGCTGTAAACGGTTTGCCCTGTAGGCGCTGCTCAGCAACATTAGGAATAGATTACCTGTCAGGAATATGTATGGCATATTCAAATAAGCACCGCACACATTTTAAAAAACTTGATATGATTTGATTCCACGTAGACCACCTTTTAGGGTCTCCAAATGAGCTGTAATTCTTTTTAGCCTCGTAGTTATTTTTTACTTTTTTCCCTTCCCCTTCTTGGGTCTTTTAATTTATTTATTTTCCTTATAGAGAAATTAAGTGTTATGCCCAAGGTGAGTAATTCATCATTGGGAAAGGGGCTCACTTAATGATGACATTACCAATTTCGTTTTTTATTCCTTGTGTAATATTTCACTGATTTATTTATTTGTTTACTATATACTGCATTGTGTTATGAGATGTGGGTTATGATGTAAAGGCCAAAACCAAATCATTTCAGATGTCAAGGTTGGTGGTTTGTGGATGGTAAGGCTAATTTGAATAGCATTTGTTTGAGCGAAAGATGAATGAAATGCTGCAATCTGCAAAAGAAAGCACGTATGCACATATATTCTGTTACTAGTGTTATCCACATAAATTGAATTTCACTTTTTTTCCCCTTAAGTAACATAATGTAATGAAAGTAATGGATGCCTGTTTCAACCTCAGAGTAAAATAAAATAAAAAGATAAATGTGAGATAAAATAAATAAAAAATAAAGTAAACCGAAATATAAAGTCACATTTTTTTGTTTTCTTTTTTCTTTTTATTACGAAGTTTTGTGAAAATATTTTTTATTTAGAATTTGCAATTAAACTTTAAAAATTATTTAAGCAAAAAAACTAAAACATCAAAATTACATGTAATGAAGGATGGAATTAAATGGAATCCTGGTAGTAATTACCATACCAAAAAAATAGTATATAGGCCCATAAAATATAAATATTTGGGGTTTTTTTTTCTAAAAAAAGCCTTCTGAAAGCTGTTGAGCTGTTATCTACAACTCTTTCCTTTTAAAAAAGTCACAATTCTAGTTCTTTAAATTTAACAAAGCAAAAGTTTTGCCATGCTAAATTTATCAAGGCAAAACCTGAAACCTGCTTAAGTACCCCCTGGGGTTCTGGTTGGGAATAGCACTGATAGTTGTTGTCTCTTTTTTTTACACTTAGGTCTAACATGTGACCGATGTAACTACGGCTTTAAATTCCTCAATGGCACAGATCCCAACGGCTGCGTTCCCTGTGGCTGCGACCCATGGGGTTCTCTGCACCAGTTCTGTAATCCCTTCACCGGCCAATGCGAGTGCAAACATGGTGTGCGAGGCCTTCTCTGTGACACCTGCATTTCTCACTTCTACGGTCTGAATGGCAGTGGAGTCTGCCTTGCCTGCGACTGCAGTCTTAACGGATCCGTTCTTGTACCTCCTGTGATGCGGTATCAGGACAGTGTAAGTGCAAACCTCACACCGAGGGCCGACAGTGTGAGTGTGCCGGGACGGATACCACAGTCTGGACCGCAGCAATTCTTTGGGCTGTCTGCCTTGCCAGTGCGAGCTCAGAGGCACGGTGAATGGCTCAGATGTGTGTGACAAGACCACGGGCCAATGCACGTGTAAACACAACGTAGAGGGGCTGCGGTGTAATCGATGCTCCGTTCACACCTACAACCTGAGTTCTGCCAATGCCACACATGGATGTCAACCATGTCAATGTGACCACATGGGTACCGTGCCTGCAACCGTGTGCGATCCTGCTAGCGGTCAATGCGTGTGCCAGCCTACACGCTACGGCCGAGACTGTGGAACCTGTAAACCAGGTTGGTGCTTTCAGACTGATTTGAATATCTTACTATGTGTATTTACAAGGTGTATCAGGTTTTGTAAGCTCATTATACTGTGTTGGCGATGCCAGTGAAGTCATCGCTTTTGTTGTTTACCGTGATTCCTAGGCATTGCGCATCACATTTGAAGTGTCTGAGTAAACATCTTTTGAATTACAAAGCACTCTCTTCCTTTCCTTAACTAATGACTCCCTCGCATTTTGTTCTTGGCTCTGCAAGCTGTTGCATTGTTTTGTTTTTCCTTTTTCCCTAGATTGTGCCTGGGAATTGAATGTGTTTGGCAGTCACTTTGGCCGATGGCGTTTAACTAGCATAGCTACAGGCCATTCCTCATGTACCCTCAATCAACCCCCTCAGTGGATGTTGGGCCAGCGCTGGCCTCATGACTCAAGTGCACTTCAGGGGGTGGAAATGTTTGCACTTCTCTTATTCTTTGCAGCATAGTAAGTGCTAGAAGTGCACTGCCAGGGGTCCAAGTGTCAGTGTGGCAGGACCAACTGTAACAGCTGGTCCCTTTGTATTCGTAATTAAGATTAACCCTCACTGTTTCACTGTTTACTGTAAAACCAACTTGCACTTTTATACGCCAAGCACAGTCTTCCAAGGAAGCTACTCTTCCTTAAGAGTACTGTAGAGATGTGTCCCTATTTATAATTTGGATAGTTGATATGCTAATGCTGTATTATCCAATAAAAGGTTGTTAAAACAACCCTTAAACCCTGATGATAAAACAACGCAGACTAGTTTAGACCAGATTAAAGAACAAATTAAAGAAGATTTTTGTAGGCCAACCCAGAAGTTGCATTACCCTGGGTACCCTGGATTTTTTTTTTTATATTGGCTTTTGAATTATTGCAAAATAAGCTCTGTGACCAACACATTTTTATGACACCTAGACATTTTGTTCATCAAGATAATCATCACAATTAACACAACATTTATGAATTTTAAGCCTATAATCTGCAGAGGTAAAAAGCTAAAGTTAGGCTGTAAACTAATTACACCACGGCATGACTTAACAACTCTTTTAATCTTTATTTATGTACAAGTTGGAAAGTTTGAGTTATAATAGTTTGCAATTGGGTGAGTATAAACACAACAAGGCTATAAAAGTCAACAAGTGAGTAAATTAGGTTTAATATCCTCGATGGGTATTACTGATGTATTTTATGCCATATAATGAAGCGTAAAAACATCTTGAGCTTGTGTTAACCACAGATCCTAATATGTAAATAAAAATGCTACTTATGTGTATAAGTGGCATTTTTATTTCATTATTAATATCTGCAAGTACAGTAAAAAAAAGGGTAGCCATTGGTGGGTAATCAGTCAAACCGACCTGAAAATGCCCAAAACATAGTTGTTTTTTTTGCTGGTATTTAGAAATATAGCTTTGTCTGGTCATTTTAGGTATAAGCGTAAGTCAGTTTAGCTATGCTATTTTTTACAGCAGGGAAACCATGCTCACCAACATCCACCAATGGGCCTATGCATATGATATGAGGGCGCTAAGCTCCCACGTTAACCAGACAAGGATGTACGGTCATTTCTCCCCTAGCTCGTGCCTCCCCACACATGATGAAATAATGCGGACGTACCTGCTGCTCACCAAAGCCTCGGCCGCCCATGCCGGCACATAAAGCATGTGTACGGAGAGTGGGGCTGGCAGGAGTAAATTGAAAGCACAGGGAGCGGGGGGAGATCCATTTGGTGGAGGGTGGGGGGGACTGATGACTGTTTCTGCAGGCCCTCCCCAGGCTCCCCCTCACGAAGCTCCTCTGTCGTATTTCACCGGAGGGGAAGCAGCCTGTGATTGAAACATCTCAAACTCAGCGCCCCCTGTCTGATTGATGAGTGCAGGAGCCTGACGGAGCCCTTGAGATTCAACTCGTACTTTATTCTTAAGAAGATAGACAAAAAAGTAGACCAGCACACTCTTACAGGAATATTTCAACCACAAAATTGATACCTATCTTTCTTCTGTGAAAGCCAAAAGGAGATTTTAGTCAATGTATGAGAAGCTCTTTTTTTCTAAACGAAAGTGATAATGATGTACTCTACTTTCCCATTAAAGGGGTAAAGTCACCTAAAAGTGAAGATTCTGTCCTCATTTACTCTTCCCTATGTCATTCCAAAACTTTATAACTTTCTTTCTTCTATAGAACACAAAAGTATTTTGGATGTTCAAACTGTTCACAAAATAATTTGTCCATACAATGAAAGTCACTGGTGTTCGAAACAACATTGGACCCCATGTTGACCCCAACTCTTAAGTTCAACTATCTGCATTTAAAATAGATTTAAATTATAATACAGTGGTGGTCAGAATTAATGGCTTCCCTGGTAAATATGATAAATGCCTGTTAAAAATAAATCTGCATTGTTTATCCTTTTGATCTTTCATTCAAATAATTAGCAAAAATCTAACCTTTCATTGAAGTAAAATAATTTAAAGTAATCACTTTATGAAATAAATGTTTTGCTGCAAAACACGTTGGCCACAATTATCGGCAGCAAACCCACCAGATTTTTTGGTGCAAACAGGGATAAAAAGTACCCCATGCCTACGGTTAAATATATTGCTGGATCTTATATGTCGTGGGCCTATTTTTTTGCTGGAGGTCCTGGACATCTTGGTCAGATCCATATGGTATTATGGATTCTAGCAAATACCAACAGATAAAAAATCAAAACCTGACTGCCTCTGCTAGAAATTTTATAATGGGCTGTGGTTGGATCTTCCATCAGTTCCAAAACAAACATCAAAATCAATACAACAATGGGTAACAGCACAAAATGAAGCTTCTGCCATGACCGTCCCAGTCCCCTAAACTGAACCCTATAGAAAATGAGTGGGGTGAGCTGAAGAGAAGAAGCACCAACATGAACTTGTGAATCTGAAGGATCTGGAGAGATTCTGTATGGAGGAATGGTCTCTGAACTCTTGTTAGTTGTTCCCCAAATTCATCAGTCATTATATAAGAAAATTTAGAGCTGTTATCTTGCAAAAAGTATTTAATAACAGGGAGCCAATAATTATGGCCAGCGTGTTTTGTATTTCATAATGTGATTTTCCCCCCTCTTTCAATTATTTTACTTCAATGAAAGGTTAGATTTTTGCAAATTTGCAGATTTATTTTTTACAGTCATTTTTGATCATATTTACCAGGGGTGCCATTAATTATGACCACCACTGTATATTTTCATATCATTGTAAATAACATGCAATTATGTGTTTGAAAACATTACATTTGTTTGCACTGTCCATACTCTTTTTAAAAGTGTGTTGAAGTGTACCTCTTTTTCTCAAGGAAATGTTGACAGATTTTTTTCATTTTCATAGTGATAAAAAAAGAGAAAGTAAATCAGAGAGCACACAATAAATATACACAATAAAATGCATAATGAGTCTGTTTGTGTTTCTTTGCATCCTGTCATTGCAGGTTTCTTCCTGTCCAAGGCGGGTATGAGCGAGTGTGAAGTGTGTGAATGTCACTCAGTCGGAGCAGTGGGGCAGGTGTGTGCTGTCCACTCAGGGCAGTGTGTGTGTGCTCACCCATCACTGACCGGTCACAGATGCGACCAGTGCCAGGATCTCTTCTTTGGCTTTAATCCAAGTGCTGGCAGGTCAGTGCTATAGTCTAACACCCTTATTTCGGTCATGTTCGAGAAAGACGTTTTCATTTATTAACATGCAGCAAGATATATCTTCAAGTTAAATAGAACAGCGTAAATCACCGTCAAAAATTACTCCAGACCTCCCTCCCATCACCGAGACTGAACACTAGTGGATAAAGCCCATTTAGAAAACCATGCACATCACTTTTCATAGCGATTTGAGCCAGTTAGCTGCTTACTGGCCCATGGGTTCAGACAGAGCCAGCAAAGGTCAAATTAGCCATTAAAGTATCCCACCTCTAAACGAGGCTGCATTTTAATGCTCTCTGCATAGTTGATTTGTTGGATACATCAATTAGGTTGTAAATACATCATATGTTAGCTGTCCTAATGATATACTCCAAAGCAGCCGCCCAGCTTGAACATATGGCCTAAGTTGGGGATGGAAAACTTGGCATTCTCAGGAGTCAGTGGATTGGAAAATGATTTTTCATGTTTTTGTTTTTCTCCGTTTCCTACATACGGCAGATTTTCTTTTGATTATATTTTTATAAGTCTTTAAGTCTTGGTGGTTTGGTTGAAGTCTCATTGAATGACCTTCCTGAAGGCTTGTAGGAGATAGATAACTACTCCAGCCATGCTGGGTGAAGAAAAGGAACAGTGGGGGACATCGTCAGCACTACCAATATTAACCATCGTTTATCTTTTAAGTGCCCCCCCCCCCCCCCCAACAAAAATAAAAAATATGATGTTGGGATGCGCAGTAGGTAGGGAGAACATTAATTGTTGGCTGGTGAGATGCAAATAGCATGAGTGCGTGTTTTCAATGCATCAACAACAGGGCTACCGGACATCACAAATTGTTAATCCATACGAGTCGTGACAGATCACTGCATACGCAATCCATCCAGCTGCACTCGTTCGCCCGGTAAGGATGAAAAATGAACTATTTAAACTGATTAGAGGGGAAGCTTGAACTGCATCAGGAGATCCTACACAATAAAGATTTCTTTATCTAAATATTATAAACTCATTTGTCCGCCCCGAATCAATAAGACAATGCATCTTATTTTGTTTTCTTATATTGGGTCGTCCGCTGCGGACCACCTAATAGAGGTAGTTAAAAACCCACAATATGGTTAGGGAAGATTAGCCATCACAGAAAATGACAAACATAGTCTACATGGAGAATGGTGCTTGGCTAATCATTTAACCTTGGAGGGAAAAAAGTTGCATTTAACAGAAGTGTAGGTCATATTTATATCTGCTCACTGTTTTTTCTTGTTGCCAGTCAAACTTGCTCAGTTTCTTGTCTGCAAACTTTCCAGCTCTATTTGCAACACCTGTTCTAGAAAACGTCGAGGCGCAATCTGGAGTCATTTATTTGATAGCTGCAAGCTACTGATATATTTCAAATATGGAGAATGTAAGCATGTGGAACATCGCAATATTGGTACTGATCACAGAATTTGATTCCTCAACTGGCTTCATTTTTGCATGACGGGGGAAGGAAAAAAAAGTTCACTGTCTCCTTCCGAGGAGTCAAGGTCGAACCACATTAGGAAATGGGTGGCTTTGCCCAAAACACCCCTCTAGTTGACAGAACAAATTTTCAGCTCATTAAGAGTCTGTGGCTTTTATCAGCTGCTTTCGAGGGTGTCAGGCGCTTGGCCCCCACATCACCCGCTGCTGGCCCCTCAGGGCCTTTTCTCCTCCATCCCCTACACCCCTCCCAGAAGTGTCACTGACAGGTGCATCTGTGAATGCCTCCATTTAGTCATTCCCTCACAGTCACACACCACTAACACGCACACATTCACTTTGTGCAACTCTTCGTATCTTAGCCAGTCGGAGAGACTCACAGTTTTTTGTAAATAAAACTGGACTTGTTACTTTTGGTTAATTACCTGATTTCATGTCCTCTACAGACATGGTCAATGTCATAAGAAGTGATACTGTTTTTTATCTTATGAAAATGGTTTTTGTGTCTCTTGTGATCTTCATGTGTCTAGGTGTGAGGGGTGTGGATGTGATCCTGTGGGGGGATTCAATGGCACATGCCACCCCCAGACGGGGCAATGCTTGTGCAAGCCTTATGTGACCGGAGATAAATGTGACGCCTGTGTGGAGGGAGCCAGTCACATGAATCCAAACAACTACCTGGGCTGCAGTAAAGGTCAGAATCAATATATACTTGAGAAATAGTTTTATAGCAGAGTTATTTTAGTATTATTTATATTCTATTATTGTATTTATCAATATTATTATAATTTTTTACATAATTTTTTTTACATTTTTAGGAATTTTATGTTTTTTTGTAATTTTTTAAACTTTTTTTTTATTTGTATTTTATTTTGTTTTAGTATTTTTTGTACTTTATTTCAGTAAGTTGACAAGACAACATTTGTAATTTTTGTTTCATTTAAGGTTTTCATCTAATATTTATATTTTATTTCAGCTTAATTTCAGGTAATGAAATTTATTTTTATTAATTTTAGTTTTACTTAACTATAGCAACACTGATTAATAGGCAAAATTTGTAATATTTGTTCACACACACATGTATATATTAATAACTCGTACAGTAACTGATTTTAAATAGTTTTACTTTAGCATGTTGATAAGCTAATGGCACAATACTGCAATAAGCATAACAACACATGCACAATACAAATAATACATTTTATTGACACCAAGCTAATTTTATCAATCATTTTTCAGTATTAAATTACCGCTAAATTAAGTTTATTTCTAATCAGTATGATCCCATGAAATGAAAATTTGAGTTTTTGTTGCTTTCATGTTGTGTTCACGTTGAGCTCTAGGTTGCACTTGCACTCATACTTTATTTATTTTTCCCAAATATAAATTGGTTTTGAAGGAAGTGGCTGGAATTTATCTTCAATGCTCTCGTACAAGATTTCAAGCATGATGGAAATTGTGACAGAAATTAAAGGCGAGCCCTTCGATATATACTTCTCCAACTTTGGTTTTCAATAGGAAATACTTCAACATAAAAAAAAGAAAGCTCGTCAAACCTTGTCATGCCTTATTGCTTAAATAGTAAAATTATTTGGCTCAACATTCCATTTGGCTCAAAAATGGGAAAATGCCTCTTATACTGTGTAGATCATATAAGAGAGTTTCTTTATTGTAGTGACTGTAATTTAAATGCAGATTTCTTCAATATAGTCAAATTGCTTTCTAAGTTTAACGCAAGAGAAGCATACCTAAGGTCAAAATTCACTGCCGTTTCGCAAATGCTGTGATATTTACGCTGGACTTATTACATACTTTATTCAAAACACTTACATGAGCTGACACTCAAATTTAATCATGTTGCATCCTGAACATTTCTAAATCTTTGTCTACATTTCTGATCATTTCTATATCTCTCTCTCATGATCTTATACCCTTCCTTGGCTCAGTACATGTGGGTCTATAAACATTCAGCATGTATACTGAAAGGTGACCTGTTTATGGGTCTGTATGTGTTTAGAGCATACAGCACTTAACCTCACCGAGTCTCTTAAAGCCCTAATGTGTCCTTTCAGTACAGTGTTTTTATTAAGTTAGCATTATTTACATGTAACAAATGATTGTTGCTTTTGTATATTCATAGTCCATTTTCCCTGTTAGCTAGCAGATGTGGTGCTTTAACCTTGTCTTTTCCACCTCTTTAGTTCTTTTTCACGGATTTATCAGCAATATGCATTGTCTTAAACCACTCCTGTTCAGATCCCCGACAGCAGCCTCCTCCCCTCGGCCGGGTTCTGAACTCCACGACCATAGAGCTGAGCTGGAGAGCCCCTGACTCCCCCAACAGCAATACACTGACGTACACACTGCTCCGAGATTCAGAGATCATCCAGACCAGCTATAGCCAGCACCCGTTCGGTCAGTCAGACTAATGCAGATTTTCTGAACGTCAACTGTTTTATGGTGCTGCCATAATGTCTTTGCCTATATAGTATATAATATAATATTGTGTTCTGGAATTAAATTATACTTAAACTCTGTGTCCTAATCAAATGTGATGTAATAATATTGATAGATTCAAATGATATCATAGAGAAGACCTTAGAGACTCTCATTAATGTGTTAATTTGACCTTTTTATATCAAGACAATTTCAAAATGTCATGTGGTGTGAATCCCCAAAATATTGGGAAATATGTTTTTAATTGATGGTGACACCTCAGTAAATTGAAACGTGAAGGTATGAATGTTTTTTTTTAAAACTTTATGAAATCAACATGAACACAAATAGTAAAACTTTTACTCAGCAAGGATGCATTAAATTGATCAAAAGTGACAGTAAAGTCATTTAAAATGTACAGAAAAATTATATTACCAATAAATCAACTTTTCAACTTTCTATTCATTGAAAACTGATATAATGTGTCATGGTTCCAAAAAAAAAATTAAGCAGTACAATATTTTTCATTATTGATTAAAAAAAAAATTCTTGAGCATCAAATCAACACACTGTAAAAAGTGAACAGTTGGATCAACCTAAAAAAATTACTTCAATTGGTAACACCTAAAAAAATTAAGTTTTCTCAACTTAAATTATCACGTTAAAACGTGATAATTTAAGTTGAGAAAACTTAATTTTTTTAGGTGTTACCAATTGAAGTAATTTTTTGGGTTGATCCAACTGTTCACTTTTTACAGTGCATATTAGAATGAGAATAAACTGCATTTTAAAATATATTAGAATAATAAAGTTAAATTGTAATAATATTTCATAATATTAAAACTTTTACTTGGCCTTGAAAAAAACATTACTCGGCCTTGATGACCAAGAGACTGACTCCCGGACTTTTGAATGGTATTGATGTCATTGTTCCACTAAAATTTGTCATCATTCTAATTTGACAGCTTCTTTATTCTCTTTCTCATACAGGAACTATGCATTACACAGACGCCGATTTGTCTCCTTATACAACATACTCTTACCAGCTCATCACCAGTAATATTCGTGCTAACACCAGCAGTGCCGCAGTCAGATTACGAACCCTGTCTTCTGTACCCGAGCAAGAGGAGCTCCAATTAACCCTTGTGGGTCGAGCCAAACCCACCAGCGCCTCCTTTAACTGGACAGAGCCCTTGAACACCACTGGTCCGATGGACAGCTATACCCTGAGCTCGATACATGATCTGACCGGAGAAGAGAGGATCCACTACACGGGACTTCAAACAGAGGCTACTGCTGAGGAGCTGCAACCATTCACTCGATACAACTTCAGTCTGCAGGCTTGCACTAACGGAGGCTGTGCTCGCAGCGAGAGTCTGATCGTACTCACCGCTCAGATTCCTCCCCAGCAGCAGCCTGCACCCAGAATCACAACCCTAGGGTCCTCTCAACTCAAAGTGGACTGGGAACCTCCAGTGTTACTCAACGGTATTGACACCCTTAGAGCATTTTTCACTGTTTTTAAACTGGGGCACTTTGAGAAATAGGGGACACACATTAAAGCATGGGTATATGTCAGTGGCTCTCCAACACAATATTTGATTAGCCCTTCATGCCATAATATTTTTTCAAGATTGTGCTGTTGTAATTACGACAAAGTTGCTTGTTTTCAAACTTAGTTTTTTTTTTTTTAACAGAAACTAGGATAATCAATATATGAAATTAATTAACCACAATTATTTTTGTAATTTCAGAAGGTTTCTTTTAAAACATTTTAATTAAATAATTGTAAGTCATTCTGAAGCTCCCATAGAAATTTGATGAGGCCTCCTGGTTGAGAATATACACACCATTTTAAAAAGTCATGGGGAATGCATTCCCATGGTTATAATGATCGCTACCCCGTGATTTTTACATATTTTGGGGGTATTTTGTTTCATTTTGTGTCCTTTTTTTGTCTTCCACCAGACCTAATATGATGAAATATGTTAAACTTGTTGAAACTAACGATGTCTTTTTTCATTTAAATAGTCCCCAAATATATCTCTTCTTTTTTTTAATTTAGAGGGAGTATGATTGTGTTAGACATCATTTATTTAACAGTGATTCCTAAATGCACATGGCAGAGCTGAAACGCTCTTCTGCTCTGTCGTAGCTTCCTTTTTAGCTGTCTTCAGCTACATCATTACAATAATGAGAAATACTATTATAGAGATGCCATTTGATCTCAGCCGGGATGAAAATTAATTCCTTACGAACTTTAATCTACAACCAAGAGGCTTGATTAAGGCTCAGCCCATGCTTCATTTCGCAATATAAACTGATGGGACTGTGCGCCGCAAAGAAACATTTCACATTTAAAACAGTTGATTGCTGCATACAATTATGTATTGTGCCTCGCGCCATTGAAAGCGCCGCAAAATAGCCCTCTGTATATCAATGACTTTTAATGCCAGTTATCATGCTTTTTGCCAAATTAGCTCATTAACATGGACCATTATAAAGTGCCCTTAGAGGATTCTCTCAATGAATTTCCTCTCCGTTTAATTGTGTCTATCTGATTCTCTGTGTCTGCCTCTTTTTTTTTCTACATAATTTCATGCAGCAGCTGTAATTGTGTAATTGTCAATGGCCGGTCTTACATCTCAATATCTTTTGCCTCTTTCTGAGCCTTAATAAGGGATTGTGGAAGAAGGTATTGTCATATATATGTCTCTTTCTTTCTTTCGCCAGGTATAATTATCAGGTATGAGCTCTTTATGCAGCTGCTGAACGAGTCGCAGAGAAATGCCACCAGTCACAGTCCAGAGCAAAGGGTTTTCCTCAGTAGTGGCTGGCTGAACCCACGGCCATCAATGAGTTCAGCCAATGAGAATTCTCTAACTCCACCTGAGAGCAGTGCGGTGGTGTCAAATCTAGAAGCATTTTCCACCTACCGCTTCAGAGTGCTCACAGTTAACATGGCCGGCAGTACCCTGTCGGAGTGGGCAGTGGGACGTACCGCAGAAGGAGGTCAGTTGAACACACTTTGACCTAACAAAGAAAGCCCATTAAACAAAACCAAAGCTAAACTAGGATGACTGTAACTATAAATAATTTGAAACTTTGTATTAAATTTTAAAAATCACTTTGGTTGGGGGCGGCTCTTTTCATTTTGTTTTATATCCGAGGAGATTATGAAACAAATTATCTTGAACAACAATCACAACAGTTTGAAATAAACAAGTATAGCATTTCATAGGCCACAAACGCGGCTCCATCCCGCAGAGAAAATCCTGTATCTTCAGTCTTTATTTAGATGGGAGCCCTGGAGAATTGATTTTGAGAAGATGCTTATTAAGCAGAGAAAGAATAGGTGGCTAGTGTTACAGCGTAGAATGACAGTTCCTGAAAAACGGAAATGAGGAATTAGCATAAACATGTGAGGGATTGTTTATGTGGGATAAATTTTCACCACAAGTGCTTCACAGGAAGGAACCCATCCAGGCTTTCTCTTTTATTCAAAGAGAAGACAGCTGAAGCTCCATTTAGTGTTTCTGTCAACTTCCTCTCTATATTTTGACACTTGGAGGGAGATGTACTTTATATTTTTTTATCTGGCCATGTTTTTGTTTGACGAGATGCACTCGAGTTTGCGCATTTCCTTGTCAAAGGTTGTCTCAAGAGGACAACCCAACAGCTGTTTGAAGTGAGTCAGGATTAATCAGTGTAGAGCAGAATCATTTTGGCAGTTATTTAATAAAGAAATTAAAACAATGCTATTCAGTGAAATAATTATGGAATAATAATATTTTATTTATCTATTTTTTCCATTATTTAGTGTTGTTTTTTCCAGTAAAAATATATAAAACCTTACCCAGCCATTAAACATATTAATAATATTATTCACTTTTTTTTTGTGGGACTAAATTTTTCAACTTTTAAATTTTAACCAGAGCTTTAATAGCCTGGTTCTACCAGACTCTCGTACATTTCATTTGTATAGAGAGTCTGGCCTCGCTCCATTGAGAAACGTTTACTTCCTTATAGGCAGGTTCTCTGTTAAAGTTCAAAACAATTGGATCTGCCCAGAGTCACTCAGGATCTGCCATAGCCAATCGCTAACGTGTGGTCGTGCGAACCATAGACTGTAAAAAAAGAACTCATTCACCACTAGCGGAGTGAGCTGGAAAATCAAACATTTCTCGAACCCTGTGGGGAGAGGGCCACAACATCATGGCCACCAACAAAACTTAGCAAACATTGTTCTTGCTCCAGCTTTAACTTCTGTATATTCGGCAGTTTTGCAACGACGGACCAATAGCTTTTCTCACGTCTTTCTCCGCTCCAACTCAAACTGACGGACTACATCGACGTCATCGTTGTCAGCCACTCCCTCTGTTCGCTGATTGGTCCTACAAAAAATGGATTTCTGGAAACCAAAGTCTACAGCACAATCCCAGACGTAGTACTGAAGAAAAATGAAATTGAGCGGAAGTGCGTAGGATGGCGCAGCCAGGCTAGAGCTTTAATGCTTCAAGCACCAAACTCGGCACATACCTTGGCTGTTCTGAAGTTTGTTGCTATATATTTTTTAACTGATCTGACTTATGGTTTTCTTATAAATTATGATCAAAACTTAAGGTTTACAGTGGCTATATTACTTATTCTGTCCTATAGAGGGTCCACAGAATGAGACATCTATTATAATAACCGTTTCTAGTTAAAATGACAAATAAATCTATACTCTGAGAGCAAGTAGAGTAGATACACTGCACAGACAGGTAGAATTAATTCACACATGCAGTCCTCTCTCACTAATGCATTCAAATACCATAAATGTTATCTTACTGTACTAATTTATCTGGATCTGATTTAGAACGTATTCAATCCAATTCAAATTCTGGCTAGGGATTCAGGCTTCCAAATTCAACATCAAAATGTGTTCTCTAGTTTTAATCTTATTCTTATTTTTTTTGTTGCATGGTGTTAGGTTTGTGCTTAAAATAAGAAAAAAAAATGAAAAACAAAATGAAGAAACTTAATTCCAGTATTCTCTCAAACAAGTCTTAAAGGGGTCATCAGATCCCCATTTTCCACAAGTTGGTATGATTCTTTAGGGTGTTCATGTTAAGTTTGTAATATACTTTGGTTAAAATTGCTCATTGGTTGTGTAAAACAACACCCCTTTTACCTCCTCAAAAACAGCTCTGTTCACAGTGACCTATTTCAGTGCATGTCTCTTTAAATGATAATGAGCAACTGCTCACCCCACCCCTCTCTTCCATTGGGGGGTGCGAATGGCTGAGGGCAGAAATATGCTAATACGGGACAGTCCGTTATTGATTATTTCATTGTATTTCATTGTATGGTGGTTGTGTAACAAACAAGACGGCAAAGACACATTTATATGCAAACACCATATAAAAGTGTATTTAGCATCTGATGACCCCTTTAACTGCCTACATTTTGCAAATTTGCATCACTGGTAAATTAATTTTCTGAAAAACAAGACAAAAATGCTGATTAGGAAAATGTTTTTTTGTTTTGATGAATTATCTGTTCTGCTCCACAGTGCCAGAGTACATGCCCCCTCCTCAGGTGTCTCCTGTGTCCTCGTCCTCACTCAGAGTGAGCTGGGAGACGCCACAGGACAACGATGTCAGGGGCGAAGTGACTGAGTACAGAGTCAACCTTCACCAAGAACAAATGTCCAACCCATACGCTCCACCCATAGTATCTCAGGTATCCATCGCAGCACATTAAACTTTTTTCCTGATAGAAAAGGGCCACTGCCAGAATATTTCTGATCTGCTGGCATGTCTCTGAAGCACTAGACTGCGGCTATATTGTCCTGTACTTTGCCTCATGCATCACACAGAACACTTACCATTGCTCCAGTTTTTCAAGTTTTTCTCTTCCATGTGTTGCTATATTGAAGAAAAAAAAAAAGAAGAATGAACATAGAAATGTAAAAATCCTTTTTTTTTTTTTACCCCAATAACCTTCATTTCTGTCCAGTTTCATATTTCCATAGCTTGTGGCCTGTGTCCCAGTATGCATGTGGCGTGGGCTGAACTGTCCACAAAGGTCTCCTCTCTTACTCATGTGAATCTTAGTGTTTCTTTTTCTTCGTTCAGGTAGCAAACCTTTAAAGGTTAAAGTAGTGTCATCTCCTGTATGTTAGTCTGTATTTAAAGCACTGTTTTCCATATCAGAATCACCTTCCCTGTCTTTGTAGCAAATGTTTCAAGGATGTTTTTTAAGATTACATTTCTGGAAAAATCCTCTTTTTAATTGGAATTCATTATCTTAGATTTTAATTAGCTTGATAAGTGTATGTTAGCATTGATGTTTTCCATCAGTAACCTACAGATATGCACCTTTTTAATAAATATGTCAGGTCAGGCAGGTATTGAAAGCTCTGGGGTGTGATCTACTGTATGCGGCGTGTATCTACATGTGTACTGAGCGGTTGTAAGCACTATGAACTACCATATAATTTACAGTATGAAACAGTAAAAGGACATTCTCCCTATGTGATACATCACACATATGATTATATTTTATATCATTATTTTTTATCAGTAATGTACATTAGGGTGTTTGTCACATTTTCTGTTATTTAGTTCATTGGATAAAATATCACACAATCTGACACTGTGTTTTTTACGGAGAATTTGCTGGTAACCACTGCTGCCTTTTCCTTCAATTTAACAGAATGCATATATTTTTTACAGGTTAGGTTATGTTACTATATTCTAGTTACTAAGTCCAGCTTAATTTTAGTTGAATTAGTTGTTATGAGTAGCTTAACAAGCTACTGTTTTGAAGTAGCTAATCCAACTTTGTTGTTCAATTGCTACCTTCACATGCCATTGGAAATTTCCTTCTTCCCACTTTTTAAGTTGTGATTATGAGCTCTTCGCAACGCAACGTGCTTTGTTGTCAGAAAGAAAAGGAATCATGCAGTACACCAGGTTTATTCTTGCTGTCAAACCGTATTAAAGCCAAAATGATATTTAGCGTCCCATTCATTGGCAAGCATATAAACATTCAACAGCTATCTTGTCAGCTTGTTGACAATTCTGAAATTTTGGTCAAATACAGGCTATTTTCGCTGTGTATAACATACTATTCGCTTCAGATGATTATTCATATATGTAAGTATGCACTACTGTAACGACAAGACAAGATGATGTAGCTATTGTGAAAAAAAAAAACTAATATAGAAAACAGCCATGGCTTTTCGGTAAAGGCTGGTGGGCAGAGCCCCACCAAAAATTCATCCAAAACATAGACCTTTATATGAATTGACTCAATAATACATTTTAAATGTGTTCAACTTTCTGCAACAAATATTTTAAAGTGAGCAGTAAAGTGAGAAGAATATATAATAAAATGTAGCGCATGACTTCGGCAGGCTTGTGTTATGATATATGTGCCTGAGTCCTCCCCAGCTCTACAGCACCCCACAATTTTCCAATGTACAGCTGTGGTGAAAAATGGAACTGCCGTGCCCTCTAATTGAAAGCCATTGGGGCAGATTTCAGACTGCCCCACTTATTTTCACGTTACCTTGCATAAACCTCGCCCCAGACCAAGACGATATAAATTACCTTCATGTGTACAGTATATTAGTCCAGGTCAATAACTAGTTGATATTTCTGTTCTGTCTATGTGGAGTAGTGTATCAAATTAATGAAAGTATAAATCCTTTAGTTTAAACATGGTCACGTGGATAGCCTTTATTAGTTCTGTTGTATTTGTTTTATGTTTGTTCTGAGAATAGACATGACCTTCTTTTCCTCACTGGACTTCCCCTACAACTTGTAATATTCTAAAACAACATTCGGAGGCAATAAATACTACTACATTAAGCCAATTCTAAGGTGGCATTTTAAGCCTGTGTCGTGTATACTGTATTTAATCCTGCCAATCAACGTTAGAGTGCCACCCTCAGGCTGAATAATGCCTCTGCCAATAGTGTTCTGCATGTGTTCTGCAATTAGAATATAAACTTACAAAATATTTATCATAAACTAGTTCTAAGACCCAGAATCTGCCCTATCTAAATTTACATTTAGGATTCGCTACTGAAAGAATACCAGTCACAGCAGCAATCGTTCTCCCTTCCGCCATGTTTATGACCTGCCCTACTCAGGAACTTGGGTATCAAAATGATCCCAGAGCTTCTCAGTGGTAAATACGACTTGAGAGGACGTCCATGCCCGATTTTTAGTAGAAAACTCGTATTTCCAATAAGCATTCGAAGTCAGCATAAAAAGTTGGGAGAAGAGAAGACTGAAACAAATGGCATGAACTTGATTCAAACTTTTTGTATCCATTTGAGCACCTTGGTTTGTATGTTAACAATCAGACCGTAGCTCTGATTTTGTTGTCTTAGTTTAATTGCCTAAAAACTGTTTTAATTCAGTTCAGTTTGTCGATTGTCAAACTGCTTTGTTACAATGTTTGGAGTATCTCTGTGTTGCCTGGATTGAGAAATTTCCATTTATTTGGCAGCAAAAGCCCGATGAGTCCGCCAGATGACTACTGATTGTATTTACGCAGTTTTGTATCCCTGCCCATGGACAATTGAATCGACAGAGGGTTGATAACAAAACAAAAATTTCTTTCAGTCCGTTTTAGGACTCTTTTAGGCTCTGTTTGGCCTAAAACACTGTGTTCATAGCCATCCAGTTAAAAATAAAAGACTAAAAGCACAGAGGTTCTTCAGATTTTCCGTAGCAGTGTTCTCTCCATATTTACGATTCTTTGCAGCCTTTAGCCATTGCCTACGACATTCTAGATCCTTCACCGAAAACCGACATTAACTCCTGCTAAGCGTTTACTCTTTAAATGATTGCAACTGGGAACAATACAAATCAACAACATTATGACTAAAGATTGCTACGAAGTATTTACTACTCATGTAAGGTGGTATTTGACTTTGGTCAAGATTATTCAATATGAGTAGGTTGGGAGTGGCTTTGGACGGCAACATGTCTAGTGCATTATGGGTGCTGAAGACAACAGCACGTTTTCTCTTTTCAAGTAGCACTGATTTAAAAAAACAAAAAAAAAGAAGCCTTTCTACCACACAGGCAGCCAAGTTGTATTGAATGTCTCACTTGGCCAGTGGTGAATTACCACTTTAAGTGTGAAAATGTGTATTACTGTGTAATATGTGTGTTTTCATGTTTCAGGTCTTGTACAGTGGATCAGCACAGGAGCGTAGCTGCACTGCAGGAGGACTGAAGGCCTATGAGGAGTACAGTTTTACTGTTACCGTGTGCAACAGACAGGGCTGCGTGAGCAGTCCACCTGCTTCAGGTCGAACTCTGCCCTCCGGTCAGTACCATCTACATCCAATGTACCTACGAGCTGCCATTTATGTAAAGTTTTTAGGTCTACGTTCTAAATCTTTACGACAGCTCTCAATAACTTTCAGATCTTCAACTGATTGGTTTAAAATGATCTATCAGAAATGCTACTTCAACCCTGATACAAGAACCAATCCTGTTCTACTTTTTAAAAATTCACAGTTAATAATGGAGTACACACACAGTATGCATGTGCGTGCACTCAACATCCAATTACGTGTGCAAGCTTCGATACATGTTGTCATCGAAAGGAGAAAAACCTGAATAGGTGTTAATTCTTATGTTAATATTAATGAAGTACCTTTAATGGAAAGTGTCTGTCATTGCTCATAGTCAGTTTGTTGAATAGGTCTCCCTCAGTGAGGGCCGGGACAGACCACCTTTAATTGTGTACGTAAACCCATCGGTGAACTGGAGCACATATGGTCTGCCCTGCTCTCAATTGAAAGAGGAAGTCTTTTATCTCAAAGGAATACAAACTAAAGCTATTTTAGATTCACTCTAAGGTTATCTCTATCATTTTCATACTTTAAAATTGATGAATTTTGAATAGTCAAGCAGTCAGAGGAAGGAAGGTTCGTTCTTTACGCAATTTCTGAAAGTGTGTCATCAAGAACACCATTTTATTTTTTATCAGGCTTTTCTGCTCTCTCTCTCTCCCTCACTCAGTTTTCCCTTTTATGTAGTGGCTGTAGATATTAGTTTTATTCATATATAAATGTTATTTTTTATTCAATTTATTTTGAGGACCAATTTAGAAAATACATTTAAAAAAAGTTTTTCCCAAGATTGCATAGGCTCGATTAATGTGATATTAACTGAATAGTAAAATTAACAGATATTTAAATGCATAAAAAGTGTTACACATGGATGGATTAAACAGTGGGTAAATATTGTATTATGCAGTAAAAAAAACCTCTGTTTTAGACTATATATATTTGTGGCCAATCTTACCTTGTATATACTGTATAGCTTACCTCGTATATATAGCTTAGCCTTTCCAGATTTGGCCTTTTCTTAATTTTACAGGAAGGAAATGTCTACTTCCTGACAATGACCAGCCTCATTTCCCTCTTCGATTCTTTCCCTTTGCCGTTATTTTGCCATTTACACGTCGGCTCACGTGAAGGCTTAATGAGTTAAACCAACCCCTCAGACAGGATTCTCTACTTCGCTTCTTACTACTTCATTTGCGGACCAAGCCGAGAAATTCATTGTGCGGCAGTAAAAACAATTTACTGTTAATTACAAGGAGAAAAATGTGCCGTAGCGTTCTCCCCGATTGCCATGAATCACCACACACTCCCGGAGATTTATAAGGAATATGTAAGTAGGATGAATTAGCAGGGTTTAATAACAGAGGCACAAATCATGCAGCCTTCAAGGGCCTTTAATTGATACAGTGGAATGTGATGGGCATGAATCAGTCAGGCTCGCAGCGCCGCTGTAACATATGGTCAGCTCAATATGCTGCAGCCGACAGACCTGCCGATGACATCGGCTCTTCCATATGGCGGAAGGGTTTTAACGCTTTGCGTCTGTTTATAGAATTATTACTGAAGGTTTTTTTGTTGGCATAGGGTATCGTTAGTTATATTCTTACACAAATATTTGCTTAGATTTTTGTATTTATATGCACATCTGTTTTTATTGTGTGTATATGTTAATTTTTGGTTTAATATTTTGTTGCTCGTTTTCATGCGAAAGCCCATTTTACGACCACTTAAGCTGAATTTGCCGTGTCTCCAATTCATTAATATTCTGCTCCCACACAAGCTGCTCTTAACGTCCTTACACACCTCCCATACATTTGAACAAACAGCACGCTGACTAGCCCAACACAACCTGTTGTCTGGCCCTCTCAAGACTATGTCTCCCTCAAGCCTTGTTTTTGCCCATTTCTCTGCCAGGATTTAATGTTGATGATTGCAATTTATTTGAGCCTTACCTCCATTTTATGACTGTCTGTATACACAATGCACATCACTATTACATCAATGCACTATTAGACAGAATTACCATCTGTTCAAACCGAGAAGTCAGCATCTGCTTTCTCCGACTGGAATGACATCAGATTGCTTTAAATAGCTCACCACTGAAATTAATGGAGACACTTATGTTATTCATATCTTCATAGCAGAATAATTAAACTGTAGATGAATGTTTCTCATAACTATAGACAAAGTAGTTGAAATAAACACTCTTTGTTTCCAATAATTTGGACTTTTTGAGTCTGATTTGTCCTTTAATTCACGTTATTTAAGACAATATTTAATTGTTTTTGATTTATCTTCATTAATATGCGCCACGATGTCAGTTTTCATTGAACAGACCGGAAAGATCTCAGCAAGCACAATGTTTGATATTTTGTGCTGGTTGCAGTCAAGGTTTTGGTTCCATATAATCAATGAAAATTACATTAATCACAAAGGCAGAATGTGACAAAGATCAAAGAAATTTCTGCATGCATAGCAAGAGAGTAACTATTCGAAATCATTGTACACAATCCATTTAATTGTTGGTTGGCAAGCTGCCATGATTGTTTCAAATGCAAAACATACACAATTTATAGCCCTGTCAGATGCAAGATTCATTCGAAAAAATAAATCTTTTTTTTCTTTTGTACACTCCCGTTCAAAAGTTTGGGCTCTGTAAGGATGTTTTTGAAAGAAATCTCTTATGGTCCCCAAGGCTACCGTTTATTTTATCAAAAAACAGCAAAAGAATTAATATTGTGAAATATTATTACTATCTGAAATGACTGTTTTCTATTTTAATGTATGTTAAAATTAAATGTATTCCTGTGATGGCAAAGCTGAATTTTCAGCAGTCATTAATCCAGTCTTCAGTGTCACATGATGCTTCAGAAATAATTATAATCATTTTAACATTATAATCTATATTTTCAGTATTATTTGATGAAAAGGTAGTTATAAAGAGCAGCTTTTATTTCAAATAGAAAACTTTTGTAGCATTATACAGTAAATGTCTTTACTGTCACTTTTGCTAAATGTAATGCAATGTCTTAATATATATATACAGTATATACTGCACACACACACACACACACACACACACACACACACACACACACACACACACACACACACACACACACACACACACACACACACACACACACACACACACACACACACACACACACACACACACACACACAGTATACCAATATCCATAATCCCTCCAAAATGCAAGTGTCTAGTCTGCCCCTCCTTTCCTTTTCTTTCTGTGTAAAAGGTCCCATAATTCTCTTTTGAGCACACATGCCCTCTCTGATGAGGACATAAGCCTGTAGCATTTTAAAAAGGAAGCACACTGCCGTTATTGATCTTGTTGAAATGTGAACAGCTAATCAAGAGTTGATGGTAATGTTTTATGTATATTACATCCATAAAGACAAGCAGAACAAGTGTACCCCGCCTGTACACATCACATTGACTCGAAAAACGGAGTGCATATATTCCCCCCACATGAGAAGGTTAGGCAATTATGCATAAATCAATACTTTTCCTGTTACAGAAATAAGTATTATAGTTCCACGGAAAAACGTCAGGCCGTATAAATACAGAAAACATTCATGCCAGGCTCTAATTGGTGCTAGACATGCCTGTCTTTGACTTAGTCATTAATATGATGAAGACAATATTAACCTTTTTGCTGAGCCTTGTCAAAAGATAAAATGTGCTTTGGTTTAAAAAAGGAAACATAAATCGTTTAACCAAGCTCAATCCAGCTGCGCTACTGTATTGTTTTATTTTAGCCTATAATAGACTAAGAAAAGTGTTTTTATGTTCAGGGATTTTCTGGAAGACCCATCAAATTTAAAAAGTAAAAACCCAAGAATCAAAATTTTTACTTTAAGACCCATCAAAAAAAATAATTAAAAACCCATTAATGAAGATGCTCTCATTTACTTGCCCTCATTTCATTCCAAACCTATATGACTATCCTTTATCAAACTAAAAATTTTTTTTTTTGAAGAATATCCTGGACACTCTTTTTTAATATTATGACCGTTTTGATTAATTAAAAAGATCCTACTAAAAAAATAACAACTATTTCCAAAATTGCTGCTTTTGTCATGAACGACAAAATTCATTACTGCTTTTGTCTTCTACAGAAGAAAAAGTTATACAGGTTTGGAAACAACATGAGAGTGCGTAAATGAACTGTCTCTTTAATAAAATTTCACTACCTGCAGACTCTTACCGAATAATCACTTCTCTTGTAGTACTTAAGGGCACGTGAAGCCACGTCAGTCACACTTCATTTTTACCGCCTTATGTTTTAAGGCAAAAACGATAAACGTCCAGCGAGACTTCACACAAATCCTATTAAATCAGCGGGAGGGATTTGAAATGATATCAGAGTTTCAATTATATAGACTCAAGTGCTATTGATTGAGTGTAATTTATGACTTGTGTGCCGTGATGGGCCTTGGAAGACAACACGTCCATTCCCTATGGAGGGTTTTTATTAGCGCTGCTGGTGTGGACGGCCTGACAGGCAGAGTGAGCTAAATGCACAGAGGATGTGTCAGGCCGAGGTAATTTACTTCCTCTCAGCCTACATGAGAGCCCCATTAGATCATTACAGCAGCATGCATGAAACTGAGCTATGACTATAAATGCACATTTCTTTTTTTTAATTCTCATATCTCTCCATCCTTTCCTCTTTTCTGTTATGATAGTTCCGGCAGGTCTGAGGGCCCCTGCATTAAGGCCGCTGAATGTGACAGCGATGAACGTTTCCTGGGATGCCCCGGCCGAGCTCAACGGGCCTCCACCTCTGTACCACGTGGAGCGGACGGACGTGTCTTTGTCTGATGCCCAGGGCCAGGTTATAAAGGGGAGCGCTTCACAGGGAGTGGCTACTTCAGATTTCCCAGCTCTACTTTGCCTGTCAACACTGACTTCACAGGTACAGAATCTCATCTATGCTCTATGTGCCTCATAATGCATTATTGATTTATGCCATTTTAACAAGTACTGTAAATGTGATATGCAGATCAGTACCAATTTTTTACCCATTGAAACTACATATAGATTAGAACCAGGAAACAATTGTATTATTTCTTGGAATTGAGCCAAGTGATTGGAGGGAAGGGGTTAAAAAGAAATGGGTATTCATGACGTTGGTCAAAAAGGAAAGTTTGGAAAAATGAATCATTCTAGATTAGTAATGTGTATTAAAGGGATGGTTCACCCAACAATGAAAGATATGAAGATATTTTGAAGAATATGGGTAACCAAACAGTTCATGGGCCCCATTGACCTCCATAGAATGAAAAACAAACAAACAAAGAACTTATACAGGTTTGGAACAACTTGAGGGTGAGTAAATGATGACAGAATTTTCATTTTTGGGTGAACTATCCCCTTAAATCAAATTAATTTCATATTGATTGTGGAGAGAAAATGCTGATATTGAAACAACAACAAATTTGCATTCTAGTTGGTACAAACATAAACACAAAATAACAACATATTTTCTGTCACGTTAGCAACATTGTTTTCCTTTTTTTTCCCGAGAAGGAAAACCGAAAACTAGGACTGCAGATAAACAAACCAAAAACAAAGCAGCGCTTGCTTACCATTTTGAATATAAATCAGCTGATCACTTTCTTAATTCCAGTTGGCTCATGTTATTATGAAAATATTAGTACATTCGAATGCTCAGGTAAGATGATGAACAACCTTCTGTCTGTACCGTCTTGACTTCTTTGCTCGCTTTCATCACTTTCGCTTTTATTCTCGTGAACTGACTCGTTCGCTAAGCTAAACAGCCAATCAGAGTTCTCTCTCTCAACATGCTGAATCGGGCCCAAAAAACCCGAAGTCGTCTGACTAGAGCCAAGGGTGCGGAACACACCGAAAAAACTTAGCCGACCGACACTCAAAGCAACAAAATTCTTCTTGTCTAGATTAAGCACAGTCACATGCATGTGTGTCCATGAGCTCAAGACCCACCAAAATATGTTTATGTGAAATATAAACCCATGGCAACAAAGTTCTGTTTACGTAAATAATGCATCATGTCATCACGTTCATGATCAGACATACAGCTGTATAATGCACATTAAACTCTTTGCAGTGTTCAGGGCAAAAAAAAAGAGCTCTTTTGTCTGCTTTTTACAGACATATTTTCCTTATGTGTTGGTAGGTTGCCAAATGCAAAGGCACTCTTACAAACATGTCTCTGAAAGAAAACAGCACTGAGTTGAACAGACGACAGAGATGAATGAACAGACCTGAAACAGCCTTACGTGACATTTGAATTCTGAATAATGAAGCCGCTTATTAATGAAACGAGCCGCTCTGAGATGCAGAAAACATTGTTTTTACAAGTCACACTCATACTTCTATAAAACACGCAGCTAGCGCATATATTTAAATAAATAAATAGGACCATTTGTGATTTGAAAATCGCACTAAGCAATATCAAGGTTTTTATTTAATGTGTTGCTATATTGTGCAGCCCTAGACTAAACTGTGTGTGTGTGTGTGTGTGTGTGTGTGTGTGTGTGGTGTGTGTTGTTGTGTGTGGTGTTGTGTGGTGGTTGTGTGTGTGGTGTGTGTGTGTGTGTTGTGTTGTTGTGTATTCACTGAAACGCAAATTTAGCTGCAGCCAAGTGATTGTGCGACCCATCTTTTCCCAATCTTCGACCCACAGTTTGAAAACCCCTGGTCTAAAACTTCATGAATAGTTATTTCCAGACTAAATGTAAACTCTCCTATCATTATATTGTTTTTTGTTTGGTTCCACACAAAGTCAACATAGTTTTTCCACTCCTAAAGCATTTTCAAATGTTCACGTGGGCCACTCCAACCTCGTTGCTCCGCCCTAAACACTCTTTATTCATCTCTCACTCCTTTCCTCACTCTTCTCCATCCTGATGTATTAATGACTTCCATGATTAGACAAAGGACAATTATGCTTTTGTTTACAAACATAATTGGGGAATTGAGTTCCAAATGAATACAGGTTCCGGTTGATCTACTAATGTAAAAATCCTTCAGCTTGCCATTTGTTTAGATAACTTGCGATTTAATTGCGTTAAAAGCTGGGAAGGAATTGCTTTAAGTTATCAGATTGGTCAGTGTGATGTGACAGAAGAGGCAAACATTAGATGACCTCTTCTTTGAGTGACATGAGGATGAGATTTAGAAGTTATTTTCCTGTGATTTTGAATAGGAAAAGCTGTGAATCACAGATGAGAATGTGGCGGCACATTAAGGACCTCCTGCCTTCAGTGGGGTTTATGTCATTTCCTCTTCTCTATTCCCCAGCCTCTCTCTGCTGAATAATCCGCAAACGAACACGAAACCATGTCATGTCGCGAGCCCTTTTTGTTGGACACATGCTCTAAGATATCTGGGAAATCTGACTTTATTTATATTAAAACGAGGCAATTAGTAGATCCTCCCTAAGAAGTCGGGGACATTAAATTGCCTCCTTAAGGAGCGTGCATATAAATGGGTGACCCTTTGTGACCTTGCAATTTCAGGAAATGAATGGCCATTTCCCCCTCTAACTCTATTAACATTTAGCACTGCAATTTCCAGTTTTTTTCCTTAAATAATGACAAACGGATAAATCTTTATAAATCAAGCCCTGAGTTGAGTTCAGCTCACTCCCTAATTGATCAATGGCTGCAGTCAAAGTGGTGAGCTCGTCCTTGGGCCTGCTGGGATTATAAATGGCCACCAACTAATGAGGGAACCCAAAGAACAAACCAGAACGACAACACCCCTTTTAGCCGTCTTTGTGTTTTAAGCTTTCCGCACCTTTAGCTCCTCTGATTTTATTTTCAAATGCAGTACACGTGAGGTACTAAACAGCTGAATGTGTAGTGTTGTTGGTTTCTGTGATGCACTAGCCAAAAAACACAAAGAATTCCCTGTTGAAAATAAGCTTTAGTTTTTATCGAACTTTAAGAAATGGATAAATCGGACCAAAAAGCTCAATGGCTGAAATGAGGCATAATGACAAATACAAAAAGCGATGAACAAATAGCATGCTCAGGGACAAATACATTGTACTGTATAGTATTGAAATGTAGCCAAAGCAATAAATTAAGCAAAATCAATGGTCATCTAATCTTGTGCTTGAAATGACTTTGTTAAAGGATGCAAGTCCCAACAAATCAAAGTAAAAATCAGATTAAACTGGCAATATAGTTGAGGTGAATTGACTTGAGTTTTGATCGTCAATGAAATATTACAACAGCCTTGTTCTTTTTTGGGGAGGTTAAAATGTTTGTACTTTAAAGTCACATTGAAAATCTTATCTAAATATTTATCTATTTTATTTTATTTATTTTATTTTTGTTGTAATTCTTTAAAGTGACATTGAAAATCCTATCTAAATATTGTATCTATTTTATTTATTTTTGTTGTAATTGATTATATTTTAGGCGTATCTTACTATTTTGTTTCTTTTATTTATTTTCTAGTCTGTCTTTTTTCGTATCTGCATTGAGTGACAGTGAAAATTTACAATTTCCCAAAATGGTAAGCAGTAATACATGAGAATGAAGCAATTTTCAAAGACTACATGCTATTGTAGCGCAAAATGTTAAATTATACAAATTATTTTCCTTAATTAATTTGATTGATTGTCAAACGGCCTCAGTCAGTGGAAAGTAGAGGGAAACTTTGTACAGACATCATTAGTTTTTCCCCATTTAAAGATTAATCATGAAAAGCTCTGGCTCTTTAATTCTGTAATTTGTATATTTAATGGGGTGCTGCAGAATCTATGACAGTAATTAGCATTTCCTGAAAACTCATTAATACGCAACAACTTGATTAATGCCGCAATAATACTAACATGACTGAAGTTATTCAGGTTATGTACTAAGCAGATTAAATCCAAATAGCCCTGTTTGTTTTACTTATAGCTGATATAATGTTTTTTGGCAGAGAAAAATATTTGGGGATGAACATGTATGTCATCAATTCCCATTATCAACAACTGACAAATATTTGTAAAAAATGTTGTATTAAACATGTAGAATTAGGAATAATGTGTGACTATATGAAATATAAAGAATGTGTGTGTACGCCACTCGCGCACATGCACACACACACACACACACACACACACACACACACACACACACACACACACACACACACACACACACACACACACACACACACACACACACACACACACACACACACACACACACACACACACACACACACACACACACACAAAACACACACACACTATTACATACTGTATATATATTTTTTATCTCTTTTAGTCTCAGTCCATGTTTGGTGGGTGCATTACCCTGAGCACTGTGTCTTAAAGTGCTGATGCAGACCCAATGTAAAAGTGCTTCACATCTTTCCCATGTCTTAGCGCTAGTCTTGAGACCCACAGAGGTGAATCTCATTCTTCATCAGCCTGCTCAGACCAGCCCTGTGCCTGAGAGACCTCTGACCACAGCTTTTCTGGACAGGTCTGTCAGTGCGATGTCCCACAGATGTCCCTTTAGCCTCCACGTTCCCTCTCCTGTAATGGACCAGACGTTCTGATGGATGTGAAGCACTTGTCAAAAAATAGCTGATCACCCCAGAGAGATCTGCTCTGCTGAACCTACAACTTCTAATCCAGGTTCTCCCCCACCATCCTCCACAGGACTGTGACTGTATGTAGTCAACATGAGACATGAGAGCTCTGTGTTCTTTACAGAACACCTTAAGGACTGCATTGAGGAGCTCTCTCTCCATGCCATGGAAGAAAATACTTACATTCATGTTGTGTCGAATGAAAACAGCATTTAGAACTTTGAATTTTCTATGTAAAATAGTTCACATTCACATTTAAAATACTTTTTTTAAGTGAGTGTTTAAAAAATGTATTTATATTTTATACAAGTATCTGAAAAGCCAATGTAGTTTATGTATTTCCACCAAGCACTTATGCTGCTTTTTTTAATCTTGTATATCTTTTTTCATGTGATTTTTTGCACTCATTCGTCATAATTTGTTATATACCTGTATAGGTCTCTTATGCCCGCAAAGGCTGCAATTATTTAATTCATTCAATACTGAAAAAAATCACGAATATTGTGAAATATTATTACAATTTTAAATAATTGTTTTTAATTTTAATATATTTTAAAATGTAAATTGTTCCTGTGATGACAAAGCTGAATTTTCAGCAGCCGTTACTCCACTCTTTAGTGTCGCATGATTCTTCAGAAATTATTCTAATATACTGATTGGGTGTTAAAGAAACGTCTAGGTTACGTATGTAACCCTTGTTCCCTGAAGGAGGGAATGGAGACGTAGTCGGCGTGTTGACTGATTGGGATCACGCTTGGGGAGCCTGTCATCTTCGAGTATTGATAAAACGAGCCAATGCACATTGGCGTGGGAGCTTTGCATCTCACGCTCTGCCCCACAGCGCGGGTATAAATACGGAAGTAGATGCACGCACCATTTGTTTATTGCTGAGGAGCCGAGTAGAGTCCGGAGTCAGCGGTGGTCCAGCAATAGTGGCGACGGGACTATGTAGACGTGTCGACTGATTGGGATCCCAATTAAAACGCCACTAGTGCTGCCACCTTCCAGTGCCAAAAGCCTTCTGATCCCCCCGTATTATTGAGGCGGAGATGGGACAGGGCTAAGGCCAGAGAAGTCATTGCTGTTCCGCAACACCCACTCAGTTAGACTTGGATAACACTGGGAAAGCGTGCCCTTTCAATTGAAGGAGGGACGCTATGGAAGCCACATCCAGCCCGCAAGGAGGTAACATGTGGAGATACACATATGGACTGGGCGGATTACCGGGCAGTACAACATATTGAATGTCACTGGGTTGGCTCCAGCCTATTACAGGGGAAACTCAACCAGCCAGCAACGGACACGGGCTCGCCGCAGGCAGCCGTACCGTGGAAGAATACACATATGGGATCGCCGTAGGGATCACAACATATGGACCCAGCCTAACACAGGTTCCACCAGTGCATACGAGTGGTAGGCCTAGCATCGGACACTCTGCCACGTCCAATGCCGAAGGAGTGTGGAGGAACTCAACAGGGTTCGGCTAAAGGGGAACTCAATTGGACCAAGAATGGCACACGTATCCAGTCTATTGGAGGGGAATGGCGCAGCAAGCCAACACTTTGAGCGGGGCTTACGGTGTTAACTGGCTTCTATGTGAAGAGAGCACACTGGAAGCAACCGGCTCAACACATAGGCTAAAGAATCTAGCGAACGCGTTAGGTGTCGCCCAGCCCGCAACTCTACAAACATTTGTCAGTGATGCACCCTGCGAAAACGCTCAGGAAGTGGCTACACTCCAAATGGAGAGAGCTTGCAGTTCAGGGGGACAAGGTGCATCTTGGGACTCATACGCCAAGATGATGGTACCCACTATCCAGTAGGCCAACCTCTGCTTGGAGACAGCCTTTCCCTTCTGCTGGCCTCGAATGAAACGGTTGGTCGGTCTATTACAGAGGGACCATCACGCTCAACGGGGGACTCCACCGGCTGCGGTGTGATGGAGGAGTGAGGAGCCCACAGGAAATGGTTACTGGGCGGGTATTCCATCACTATCCTCCGATCAACCATCCCACACGGCACCCTAGGCTGGGGCATGGTAATGGGGACTCCACCTTCGCGGACGAAGGCGAGTCTCAATCTCAACACCGAGACAGTCATATTCCCACAATGGAAACATGAACCATCCACAAAAGCTGCTTCAGCGTGCTGTAAGCCCAAACACATGATGCAACAATTGTGACCATCAGAGGTGGACAGGAACGACCGCATGCAGAAACACATGGGTGGAATGACATCTTGAAAAAGAGGCAAACGCACCCGTGTTGCTCTTTCAGGAAATGAAAACTCTCACCAGTGCCGAAGCACACAGGGGATGATTGCGGAAACACTGACAGATGGTGCAGCCTGTACCACTGAAGCACTCACTTTCTTTGCCCCTCAACCGGCTGTCAGACAAATAGACACAAACACAGAATTGTGGTTCTGTTAAAACAGCAGTTGAGAGCTCAGAAGGTTCGCGACCACTGCTACACTCGTGCTGTAGAACCACCAGCACCGGGAGAGACTTCCTGAAGAAGTTCCGACACACTTGCTCATTGTAATATAACAACACTCATTAGAGACATCGACATGAAGGCCGATCGGCTCAGAAGCGAAAGACAACTGGTGCGTCCTTCTACTTCCGTATTTATACCTGTGCTGCGGGGCGGAGCTTGAGATGCAAAGCTCGCACGCCAATGTGCATTGGCTCGTTTTATCAATACTCGAAGATGACAGGCTCCCTAAGCGTGATCCCAATCAGTCGACACGTCGAGCGTGAGCGACTGAAAGGGAACATTTATTATTATAAAACGAAAGCTGCGCTTCTTAATATTTTTGTGGACACTGTGACACTACTTACTTCAAATACAGCATTTATTTTAAATATTTTTGTAATGCTATAAAAGTTACTTTTGTTAATTTCAATATGTCCTTATTAATAAAACATATAATAGTTTTATCAGGGCAGTTGCTGTCTTGTGCAATCCAGCATAGAGAGTCAGTCCTGTAGGGTTGGTATTCAGATGGTATAATCCCTGTATCTGTTGTATAGATCTGAAGCCTGAAGAAACATCTTGCTGCTCTACATGAGGTCAACCAGACTTACAACCTCTTCAATTCACTGGAGATTCTAAGATAGATTAAGTAGAATCTTTTTAATCTAAGCAGTCTGTATTTGAGTGGGTTTGTACTCTCAGTCCTCAACATATTAATGAATTTATACTGAAGAAGGACACCACTTCAAAGTGGTACGTTTTTTTTTACGCCTGATTTTTAGGTCAGATGGTGGAAGACTTTACTAAGAACAGTTCTGGGAGGATTCTTTTTAAAGCAGCTCTGTTAGGATAAAGACTTTAGAGGTTAGCTCTTCTCAGGCATTGTGGGACCGTTCAGGCATTGCTCAATGTTTTGTTCTCACAGGCATCACACACTCATACACACTCACACTCACTCTCACACACACACACACACACACACACACACACACACACACACACACACACACACACACACACACACACACACACACACACACACACACACACACACACACACACACACACACCACACACACACACACACACACACACACACACACACACACACACACACACACACACACACACACACACTCACACTGGCTGCTTCAGTTTCTCACAATTCTGGGCCTTTTTATCCTGTCATTTTCTCTTACATACTTATGAATGTAATTTTTGTTGTGTTCATGCATTCTGACATGCTTTCACACTGCTTTATAATGCTTTCTGTGCAGTATTTTGATTAAGCAGTCAAACAGTGTATTGATATGGAACATGCATTGACTCTCCCCAGGCCTGCAGCTGAGTTTCCGGACACGCGTCGAGGAGGGGCTTATGCTGTTTGCGGTTTCCCCTGGAGAACAAGAGGAGTATGTCGCTCTGCAAATACACAACGGCCGTCCATACTTCCTCTTTGACCCTCAGGTACATCATGGCCATGGATTGCTTTATGTTTGTTTAAGCTATGAAAAGCCTTTACATCTTTAAGTGTGATAGATTCTAACCTCTAGACCAGAGGATACCATGTTGGTTATCAGCTGATATTTGTGATTTCATTTCACAATATCAGGCGATTTTGAATATGTAATTTTGTAGGCCCATTTTTACATTTAAACTACATTTGCTATCAATCTTTAAAGACACAAATAACTTAATAACACTGGTAAATGTTATCTTCAGCAAATACCAAAATGGGCATCCATTTTTACATACTTTATGTTGTAATGTTGACCATTAATGTCTAAATTACATTTTATCACTTAAAAAGCGTTTTATGTTTCATTTATTTAAGTAATGTTAATATTGACTATTTATTTATCTATACATATAATATATTTATATTATTATACTATGTATTAACATGAAAATAAGTATTTACTTATCGTAGTAAGAATTTTAATTATCTACTTTAATACCCACTTTACACAGAAATCTGTGCATTTTGATTGATCAAATTTTCTCTGCTAAAAACTTAAGCTAAAAGAGGGTTTGAGACCAATTAACTTGTTACCCGCAGACATTGGGTGGGAATAGCAATAGCATGCTAATTATGCACACTGCAGCACTAGCATGTAGGGTTGAGTCTATTGCTCTCATGATGAAAGCAATCATGAAAGATGATTTCACATTAGTGTCCAGGAGACCACCGAGAAACTCACCCCACCAATAAGCATCATTGCCGAATATTGCCGGTTTTGCATTCGTAAACACATTTTGTCGGGGTAGTTTGATAATTATAACTAAAAGTGGTGTCATGCCCAATTAATGTCCCCTGATAGCATGCCCATTAGTTCCCCCATTAACGAATTCAACAATTCTAATGGGATTAGCACCATGGGATGCTAATTGAGCGTGACACAGGGAACTGGTATGCTTCCCCACACACTCTTTCTAATGATGAAATTAATGAGCATTTTATGAAACACTGTCTCATGAAAGCGTATTTAGTTCCTGTAAAGGCTGTCACAAATGATGCTGTTTTTTTCCCAATGTCTCCTTATCGGAGTCTCTCAGAGATAAGCCAGTGATGAGTGGTTTCCAGGCATACAGTGAGGAGAAAAGGTCTCTCCAAGGCCCATGGGCATGATTAGTTGCATTAGTACCATGGACAGCGCCCATTTCATCTTAAACAAACTCAAGGGCTATTAAGCAAGAGTATGCTGCTCACTGTGTTAATGACACACACTACATCACCAAAACCTATAGCAGCTTCTATAGGACTCTTGTGGAACGGATCTTTAATGAACTGTTTGGAGTGTTAGTGCGTAAATTCTTTTAACCATACTCACTGTTTTCCACTGACCATTAGTTTTTATAGTTAAAAGGAGCATTTTCAGTTATAGACTAAATAAGTTCTGTTTCTTAATTGTTTTATGAAGTTCTGATCATTTTAAAGCAGTGGTTCTAAACTAGGTGGTCCACTTAGGGGTCTCAGCAAACTTCAAACAGGGCCACAGAATAACTTAAAATTATTTAAGTATGTTAAAAATTGGATATTAAATATAAAATGTCAAAAATGCAAAAAATTATATAATAATGCTGAAAACGCACACAGAATAAGAATCTTGAATGTTCTGGAATTACAAAATAAATCATGGTTAATTAATTTAATTTAACATATGAACAAGTTCCTAGTTTCTACTAATAAAAAAAGTTTGAAAACAAGCAGCATTGGCATAATAATAGCAGAAATACCAAAGGAAATTAGCCTATATATGCCTATATATGGGGGCTTAAAATTATCGTGTCAAAAAGGTTGTGAACCACCGATAGTTGTAGAATAGTTGTCATCATTTACTCAAGTCTTTCTTCACTTAACTCTTTCCCTGCCAGCGTTTTTGAAAAAAAGTTGCTAGTCACCGCCAGCATTTTTGATAATTTTCACAAAAGTTTCATGGCCCCAGAATAATTTTTTTTGGCATAATGGAATAATGGCATACATTTTTTTTTTCTCAGACAGAACAAACTATTATATGACTTTAATATATTGTGTTGTACACTTTGAATGGGTACTTTTACAGTGCTTTTTCAAGTTTAAGGCCTCATACATTATTTGTAATTACAAAGAGGAAAATGACCAGTGAATTCTTCAGAATGTCTCCTTTTGTGCTCCACGGAAGAAGAAAAAAAACGTTTTGGAAACACATGAGGGTGACTAAATTATGACAGAATGTAATTGTTTTGGATGAGCCATTTCTTTAAGCACATCTCAAAAGTATTTTAATGTTTTTGTAAAAAAAAAAATCCCTTGAAACAAGACCTAGTTGATAATTCATGAGATTAATCAGCAATTCATTTATTCAAGTAGATGATATGTGGTGTAAATATCCTCTAGCATTGCTGCAATGTTTTCTTAAAATTGATGAATGCTGTGACTGATCGTTTGAGGTTCAGTCATTAGGACTCCCTAGCTGATGTTTACAGCACATGACTGAAACTTGAATACATTACATCAGATGTTCAGGTTGTGATGTAGTTTATAGGTCTGTCTCCCAATGAACAAGACTGAAATGATTTTTTTTGTATTAAGTTCAAACATCTGAAATAAACACATTCAGTAAACACATTTTGCCCTGGAATAATTAAAGTTAGCTGTTAACGGCTGGCAGATGATATTATTCAGGAAGGCTTTTAGTTGTTGTGACAGAATTGATCTCTCATCGTAAAGAAGCCCCACTGAATACTTTCAAAGGGAGGAGGGATAGGAATGCAGTGTTGTGTCTGTCCTGGCTTCTCCCTAAAGCTATTTCTCCTCTCTCTCTCTCTCTCTCTCTCTCTCTCTCTCTCTCTCCTCCTCTCTCCTCTCTCTCTCCTCTCTCTCTCTCTCTCTCTCTCTCTCTCTCTCTCTCTCTCTCCTCTCTCTCTCTCTCTCTCTCTCTCTCAATTCAATCAATTCTCCCTCTCTCTCTCTCTCCCCTTCTCTCTCTCTCTTCTCTCTCTCTCTCTCTCTCCTGCTCTCTGCAGTAAGCATATCACAGGGCTGACTTTCCTCAGCATCCACACACATATTGATTTGATCATTAAATCTTCATCACAAAGAGGAGATGCGATACTTTGTGTCTCTGTGCTTTCACTGCAGAGCACTCAGTCAGGCCGTTAAGTGTATGAACCTGAATGATGTCATATTTTAGCAGGACAATAACCCCATCTTATGTTGATGGTGCCAGCCCATGAAATTTACTGCTTTTGGGGAATGTCCTATCTCTGGGCAGAATTCCTTAGCGCCTTGAGTTTGGTGCCAAGAGGGATCCTGGTGCTACTTTTTCGACTTCTCCAACTTCTCCTCTATAAACCCAGATATAGTTGTTGGTGAATCTTTACCTATAAACTGTGCCTGCCTGTTATGGCATTGCGATTTTATTGAGCTTGAACCTCATTTTAATGCTGAGAGTGGAGTTGTGATTTCTGAAATGTTTTTACTTTTACAATCTTAAAAATGTATCAAGAACTGATATCACCAGTGTTGGGAAAGTTCATTTTCTACATGAACTAGTTCAAAGTTTAGTTCACACATTTTAAAATGAACTAGTTCAGTTCATAGTTCATACTTCAAAAAATGAACTAGTTCATAGTTCTTTTTTTCTAGTCCATAGTCCATATGTTGCTGCGAGCTTCTTTTTTTATTGCCACAGCCCATATACAACCACAGACAGCAATTATTTTATCGACTGGCAAAGTTTGCACAGAAATGTAAGATTTTCCCATCCTCACCGACCTTGTCATAAAACTCGTTTAAATGATCATATGACGCCTCGCTCGCTGCTTTGTCGACTACATGCTGCTTTTTGTTTTGATGACGCATGCGGCAGTGCGTGCGACACTGGTGGCTGATGTTGCCAGATTGGGTGTTTTTTTCGCTACATATTAAGGCGTTTTCGCCTGGAAGGCTTTATAGAAATCTGGCACCCTATTGAACGAAGTTAAACTGAGAGAGCGTGCGTTCACAGACACCAGAATGAACGCGTTCACAGTAACGTTCATCAGGCAGTAATTCAGTACGTTCAGTTCACGTTCGCCCAAAATATGAACGAGTTCATGAACTATCGTTCATTGAACGCGTTCAGGCACAACACTGGATATCACAGTATGTCTTTGTGCAAAATTCAGAATTCAAGAACTGACTCCTTGATTTCACGAGTTGGATGGAATTGACCACAACAAGAAGTTAAATCGGAATGGCAGGAATGGGAATATACTAGTTCTATACGGTTCATTCTGGGAAATTTTCTATCCTAATCCAAATCTTGGTCGCCCAGTTCTATCTATCTAGCATTCCAATGTTCTAGGGTTCTATCTTTCTACCTATCTATCTGTTTCAAAGCTTTTTTTTTACTTTTTTAACTTCCAAACAAGTCTCTGCCATTATTCAAAGTTTGCCCTGACAAACTGATTTTCTTGTTAAAACAAATACACTTCAAATCATTTTACATTCCTTATATTCCTGTTTGTATTGAAAGTGTTTACACTGCATTGTTTTATGTACATGCATTTTTACCTCCTAAGCTCTGCTGCAGCAGAGGGAGGGGAATGTCTCCTCTTCCTAAAGCTGCTGATCAGCCATCATTTGTGCAGTGTGGGGCGGTGTGTTCATGATGAGCGAGTGATTAACCCTCAGCGTTTGATGCTAGGCCTCGGCCGTGGCCCTCAGCCCTCGCAACGATGGAGGTAGACGCTATAATGACAACCAGTGGCACTACCTGATCGCTACAAGGAAGCAGGCCGTGGGAACAATCATTGTCGACAATCAATACAGCGGTAATGATGCACACACATATGATATTCATAGGCCACCCTTACTTCTGTCCTGTTCGGTTATTCAGTGCCTGTAAAGCCCCCGACTTGAACAGATTTCAAGCAAAGAAATTATCAAGGTTAATCGTTGCCATTCATTGTGTGATTAGAATAATTAGGCCAAAGAAGCCTCTCCTTTCCTGAACTTACATTTTAATTAAGACTGGTGCTGTGAAGCGGAGTCTCCCTCTTCCTGTCTCAAAGCGGTCTCACGGGATTCTTCCCACCAGAGGGAGGGTTGCTTTATCTCAGTCACTTTTTTAGAGTAATATGACTTTATCTGCTCTGAAGCAAACTGAAACCATTGAAATATACTGTAACAATACAGTTGTTCAAATACTGCTGTACCCTGCTCTGATTATTAGAGCAGCCATGACCAGTCTCAGAAGAACATTATTGTATTGATTTAGCATTGGCACGTGCTCAGGGGTATAAGCTCATATTTTTTTCTCCAACAGGATCGGCATCAGCTACAAGTGGCAGCACCATCATCGGTCAGAATACGGGCGTCTTCGTAGGAGGGATTCCAGAGAATTTCACTCTTCTTAGACAAGACACTGGTAATTTATCTCTGAATGTCCCGATAACTGACAGTAAAATCTGTATCTATGAAGAGTTGCAAGTACTTGTTATATGTATACAGGTCAAGCCCAGCTGGTGCAACATGGGTTTGCTGGTTGTCTGAGGGATGTGATGGTGCAGAAATCCAGTGGCACTACTGAAGTATGGGAGCCTCTGGACTGGGAATCAGCACTAGAAAAACATGAGACCTATGACAGCTGGGAGGGCTGTCCAGCTGTCTCTGAAGATGGGGCCTACTTCCTAGGACATGGTACTACCTGATTTAAACTTCTTTCACGGGGTCTGATTAATTGTGATGTTAATGTTGAATTTTCCTAACAAATCTATTTCTGTTTTATATTTAGGGTTTTTGAAGGTCAAGCCTGAAATATTCACCGGTGGAGATTATTTTGAAATATCATTTGAGTTCAAAACTGACCAGCTAAATGCACTACTATTGTTCGCCTATGATGTAGATGGGAAGGATTTCATTTTGGTAAGTTTGCTTGAATCTAAACATTAGGGCTATCAGTTTAATGATTAATTAAATATCACTTAATTTAGTGCAATAAATTATAAATAATTAACAAAAAATACTAATTAATTTAGCACAATTAGTCAAGCCCCTTGACATGTGCCTAAAACTGTTGTTGGAGCAATTCAAGTACCACCTCAATGTTGAAGGTTTCTACTAGTATTTAATTGATTAATTGCAATTAATTAAATTAATTCATTTTAATAATCATGTAATATTAATTTCAGCTTATTTGTGTAATTATATATGTAGTGTGTTTCAAGACAGTTGTGTGTGTCATTCAGGCGGAGCTGCAGGGTGGAATTCTCTTCTGGCTGTTGCGTTGGGGTGAACAGACGGCAGAGTTGAGCGTATGGGTGGGCCTGTCCTACTGTGACGGGGGCTGGAACACTTTGAGTGTGCTTAAGAGAGGCCAGTTAGCGAGCGCTGGCCTCAATGACGTATTTGAACAGGAAAGGAAGGGCATGGGTGGCCCTCTGACCATCAGCTCTCCGCTTTATGTAGGGGGAGTCCCACCTGGAGTTGTGCACCCAGCACTGAACAAACACAAGCCTTCTGCACGGTGAGACACTGGCAGGTTTATTTGTATATGAGGCAATTTTTGGCCATTCATCCAGTGGAGCATTTGTGAGGTCAGGCACTGATGTTGAACAAGAAGCCCAGGCTCGCAATCGCCATTCCAGTTCATCCCAAAGTGTTAGATGAGGTTGAGGTCAGTCAAGTTCTTCCACACCAAACAGTCAGACAGGTAACATTCTCCTGGCATCTGCCAAACCTAGACTTCCCTATCAGACTGCCAAACAGAGATGTGTGATTCGTCACTTCACAGAATACTTTCCACTACTCCAGAGTCCATGCTTTACTCCACTCCATCCGACACTTGGCATTGTACTTGGCCAAACAGCTGTACATGCAAGCCTCACATCATCATAAAAAAAAATAAAAAATAAAAAAAATATATATATACATGTATATTGGAAGTCCCCTCTGATAATACATTTCGAAGATATTTCTCTGATAATAGACCTATAGGTTCACAGGAAAGAACAAAACATTGGACCCATATAGTTATAGAATCATGTTTTCAAAATGTCATAACTGCTAAAAATGTTCATGTACTAAGTCTATCTGGAGTTTACTGACAGTTTTATTGTTTTAGACAAATCAGACCAGTTCAGAATGTGACTCAAACATCTTTCTCTCTTTGTCTCTCCTTCTGTCTTTGTCTCTCTTTCATCCTCTTCTGTGCTGCTCTGCAGGTTTTGGCGGCTGCATCAGGGATGTTAGATTCGCACGCGGGCCTGTCGTAAGCTTGGCGGCCGTGTCCAGCAGTGCTGTCAGAGTCAATCTGGATGGATGCCTGTCAGCTGACACCAGCGTTAACTGCAGGGGAAACGACTCCATTCTGGTATACACGGGCAGAGACAGGAGCACAGAGGACCTGACACTGCAGCCCTTCACGGGTAAAAGCAGCATCCGACCCCTTTTCGCAAGCACAATCCCCACCAGCGCAGTAGCCAAGCCTCATTGACCCGCAGCTATTTTGGCCTCGTGTTGCCTGCCTTGCCTCTGTGTCAGGCGATTGTTTGGCCTGATTTGTCCTTTCTGCTTGGAGTTTGTTATTGTAAATACCAAACAGAAGAACAACATAATATGTCCAGTCCAGCAATGGACGCAGACACGACACCAGGGGCACAGAGAGGTCATATCTAAAACAGTCCCCTTCATCAGCAATACTGAAAAACTGTTGAGAACGGCACCTTAGCTAATGCACACGGACAAATATAGCCGAGGTACCTCTCTTGTGAGTGATGGAGATGGAGCGAGTAACCGTTTTTGCGTTTGCGCAACAGACTTATTGACTTTCTCACAAAGAGAAATATTCACTGAAAGAACTCAAATTGTCAATACATCAAGCTGTTTTATATTGAATTGTCTTCAAAAGCACATTTCTTAAAAAATAAAAATAATAATTCTCTCTTTGTATACAGAGTATTTGTACAGAATAATGGCATTGGGAGAAGGAGGTTGGACAGCTGGGCCGTGGCAGCGGGGACGCAGCAGAGAGACAGGTAGGACAGGTGTCAATATGGTCAAATACTGGATCAGTAGTTAGGCTTTGGATCTCACTGTTAGAATCCTACAGTCTGATGTATGCACTTACCCTAATGAGATAATATATACACTACTGCAGGTCAAAAGTTTTGGGTCAGTAAGATGTTTATTTTTAAGTACTTTTAATACTTTTATTCAGCAAGGATGCATTAAATTGATCAGAAATGACAGTTATTAGTAATTATAATGTTACAAAAGATTTCTATTTCAAATAAATGTTGTTTTCTATTCGTGAAAAAATCTTGTATTATGGTTTCCACAAAAATATTAAGCAGCACCACTGTTTTCAATATAATAATAGGCATAATAATAATAAGAAATGTTCCCTGAGCATCAAATCAGAATGATTTCTGAAGGATCATGTGACACTGAAAACTGGAGTTATGATGTTGAAAATTCAGCTTTGCCATCACAGGAATAAATTACATTTTAAAATATATTACAATAGAAAATAATTTTAAATTGTAATAATAAAATTCCACAATATTCCCATTTTTACTGTATGTTTGATAAAATAAATGCCGCCTTGGTGAGCGTAAGAGACTTCTTACAAAAATATTTTTAAAAATCGTACCAACCCCAAACCTTTGAATGGTAGATACATAATGTACAATTTATAGTATAGCCAGCACTACAGGCTCTATGTACACTGATATTTGTTTGTGTCATAGTTTTCAGGCCAACCCATTTTATTCTTATCTGTACAATATATGTAGCAGTCAAGGAGATGAGATCTGCTTGGAGATTTCTTATCGTGAAACTCTCTGTAGGAGCATACATCACACACACCGCCTTATTACAGATGAAGACGGTGTGTGGAGGAGAGAAAGAGAGAGGAGGTTGATGGTGTCCATATTGAAACGAAGAGGCTCACATATGTAAAATGATGCTTAAGGGGTTAAATATATGTAATTAAATTAATTGTACGTAATTAAGCACAAAACAAAGAATTAGACTTTGAAAGCTAAATTGGGCTATGAAACGCATATACACGTTTGAATGGTCATATATGAATAAAAAATTTCAGTGCACCTAATAATTAAATTGCCTTTTGCAACCAATTTTGATGCATTTCTGATTGAAACAGGATATGAAGGAAAAATATAGAACGGGACTTGATTTTATCCATCAGAAATGGATTGTGAAAAGTGCCGCAAAATCAGTGCCCTAAAATAGCTATAATTATTTCCTAGTCAGTTCATTTTGAATAAAGTTTAAGTAGGCAAACTATTTCCTTTGAAGTAGCATATACCCAGATAAATTGTTCTCAATAACACGAGGAATGTGCTGTAAGAATGTAAATAGGGTCAATTTTTATTTAATTTTGTCAGATTTCTTTTCTGCTCTCTGTATTGTTACTCATTTGCTTTGTGTTATTTGGTTAAAAACACCTTTGTAATTTGTAATACCAGCCCTGTTGGTAGAGATGATGAATCGCAAAGACTTCCTACTTAAACTTGTGTACACCACATTATAGGTCAGACCAGCTTTCCAGATATATTACACACATCTGCTGTCTGGCTTGTTTTGACTGTATAAACGAGTGTTAAAGAGATTCTATAGTCCGTGACACATCATAAATGATGCTTGTTGCATTTCTGCATATGTTTGACTGTTTTATTTATGCCCCCTAAAATGTGAATCCTGAAGAGAAAGCAAGCCGTCGCTTGATGGGTGTGAAATATAGCCCGGAATGAACGCTGGATGTACAGTCATATTAAATCAGTGCTGAAAAAGTTACAACTCTAATAAATTGTATTTATGCTAATGGTTAGATATGATTTACTGTGTCTATTAAAAGTGAGAAATGTGTGTGCTGCTTTTCTTTGGCCTGACACACTCTTTCTCTCTTTCCCAATTGGATTCTCACACTCTCGTTCCTTTCCTCCCCCTTACTTTGCCTCTCTCTCTCTCTCTCTCCTCTCTCTCCTCTCTCTCTCTCTCTCTCTCCTCTCTCTCTCTCTCTCTCTCTCTCTCTCTCTCTCTCGCTTTTCTTCTCCACGTGTCTCTCTCACCTATTATTTCCTGTACAGTTCCACAAAGTGTGCTGCCTCCCTCCAGAGTTGAGAGTGTAAATGGTTCCAGCGTGGAGGTGAGCTGGGAGGAGCCAGCTGAGGTCAGAGGTGTAATTGAGAAGTACGTACTGAAAGCGTACAGCCGGGACCGTCCCTTCTCGTCCCCCATCAGCGCCACCTTCCCCCACTCTCAGCACCTGACAGGTAAGGGCCACGCCGTCCGCCTGGAGCTTGGCTCTGAAACCTTTTAGCCCTCATGTTCTGTTTGGGCTCTCAGAGACCTCAGTACCATTTTAATAGCTTGAAAAAGGGAATAAATAAGATGTTGATTTTGATACCTGACCATAATCTTTGTGAAATGCCCAAAACACCTTGAAAGGAATTGTTCACCTGTAAATGAAAAATGTCATAATTTTTTTCACCCTCATATATTTCCAAACCCTTCTGACTTTGTTTCTTCCGTGGAGGCCCTTGTGAAATATAAGTACACTTTTGCATGCTTTTAACAGGATTAATTATTATAGAAATAATATACTTTAAAACAATTATTTAAGTGCAATCTAAATGTAATGTTTTTGAGCACCTAATTGCATGTTATTTCCAATTAAATGGAAAATATAATGTAATTTAAGTAATTAGTTAGTGTTTTTTGACCCACATATAACATAAGTACATCTTTATGCTGTATGTAATTTCATAATTACTTCTATTGCCTTTGCAATATAGATAAAGAGTACTGTTTAATGTATCGACAAGCATTTTATGCTAAAATAAATAAAATAAAAACTTTAATGTCATTTCTATTGAAACTTGTCATGTATTTAAATATATTTTGTCAGGGTATCCGCGGGGTCTTGAAAAGTATTAAAAGGTGATAAATCAATTTTGGGAAAATTAAGACCCTTAAAAAGTATTAAAAAGTCTTATCACGGGTTTATAAAGTCTTAAATTTTAAAAGTATTTTTTCTGAATTAGCTGTCCAACAGTTTGAGTCCCAAAAACATCGTAAAAGTGTGAATTTAGTCATTTTTATTAAAAAAACGAACAGGTACATAAAAAACTAGGCTATTTTGGGTGCGTTCGTAAATTGCCTCTCTGTCATGTCAATCACTGTACTGATTGCCTACACCAAACACTGATCCCTAAACCTACCCGTCACTGTAACCTAAACCAATGAAATCGGCTGCAGGGCGGAAAAAAAAAATCACGCGTATTACAACGAACTAAAACTGTTAAGTTCAAAGTATCACTGATGTAAAAGGTTACAGCTTGAAGTGGCGGTGAGGTATTAAAAAATATTGAGAAGGTCTTGAAAAAGTCTTGAAAAGGTATTAAAATTAACTGCAAGATTCCTGTATATACCCTGTTTGTGTATGTAATTACACATTTGTAATTATGTTGTTATTTGGTAACTTTAAAATGTAACATCAAATATCTTATAACCAAGTACTTTATATGCTAGTGAACACAGTAAGTATAAGTATACTTTTTAAACCTTGACAAAATATTATTAAAACATAAAACTTTTAAATGTATTGAATGTAAAGATTTGATGTACTCTACAAGTGCACATTCAATACTATAAAGCACACTTCTTATTTCAAAAGGAGTGACAAAATGTCCAAGTTGTTTGTTTTTTATAGAATTTAAATGAATGGAATTGACATTTTCAGTGAATAAGAAAGACAGATATTTATTTTTTGTTTGTTCCTCACACTGAGCTATCAGATGGCTTCAGAAGACTTTTATTGTTCTTTTTTTGTACTTTTTGGAGCATGGCATTCATTGTATGGAAGATAGCAGCCCAGCCATTTAGTTAAACATCTTTTATCGCGTTCTTTGTAAGACATAAAGTCATACAAGTTTGGAATGACAAGAGGGTGAGTAAATCACAGAATTGTATTTTTGTGGTGAGCTATCCCTTTAAACGCAAAATGCAATAATGCTCCAGACGATCTGTAGTCATGACAGTGTTCCCTATGTGACATTGCAAGTTTATAGACTGAAAATCTGCTTGGTTACTTGAAATTACTTCAAAGAACAAATGAGGATCTTGAAACAACGATTACGTTCTCAGATGACCAATCACTGTGGTAAGATTCTGTCTCCGGGCAAAGCGAAACAAGAAGACACTTTTTTTTGCCTTGTTCTTGGCACGCTTCAACCTGCGCAAGCCCAAGCCGCACTAATTTATGATAGTCGTGACACCAAAAGCAGAATTACACAGGCAGATAAAAACTCCGAAAGCAAATGAGTGGGTAACGAGAGGAGAGCAGGTCAGGCTCTTAATTGAATTAAAAGACGTCTGACAAAAAAAAAAAAAGTTACACTTACCTGGCCAATTATGGCTCGGCTGGGGTGTTTACCTTCCAACTCTTCCAAAATCTGTCTGCTACATGGATACAGTGGACGCGAGCCAAAGATTCACTCATACACTCCATTAAATGGGCCCTGCCTTTTTTTTTGGATGACAAATTTAAAAAATAAATCCTGTTTTAAAGTTTAAAGATGAATTAAAAGCTGGACTTGCTAGGGCCTTCTGATGGAAGTCATAAATCATAACAGAACTGTTGTTTACTATATTTATTGTTTTAAAGTTTGGTTTCTAAAGGTCAATCTAATTTAGATGGTTATAATAAGTGCATTAAAATATAAATCTAAACTGATATTTCATGGTGCAAATTTAATTGATTGACACACACCATGTTTTTTCTCATTGTTAATGTAGTGTTGGTCATATTTTCTTTAACTTTAATTCGTTTTTGTTCATGTTTTTGGAGGATGAGGGTTTAACAGGTAAATTTGTGGCAGGTGAGCAGTGGCAGGTGAATTTGTGGCAGAATATAAACATTTTTATTCGATTTTTGTGTTCCTATGAGAACTGAAGAGTGAAACACGAGCTGAGAACAAACCTTATTAAACTTAGGTCATGTCATAAAGTCAGAGTCATATTGATCACAGCAGGACTGGATAGTGACTTTCATAGCATGCAAGAAACCCCCTTTAAATAGCATCAGCCACTTTATCCATTAAATAACGTCATTAGTGTCCCATATCCTGAATAGCAAAGGCCGCATCACTTTCCATCCGTCTGATTAATAGGAGATATTACTGTTTGATAATAAAGACCTTTTTAAATCCAGACCTATTTTCAGAAGTGATGGTTATATTATGCTGTGTTTGAAAAGCCATTGCATTAAGTCTTAAGGAAGCAGAGTTGGGGAGGCCCACATTTTGAAATATGGAAGAGAAAAGAATGACATTTGCCTCTTGCTCTCTGAAATGTTCTCTTCCTCTCTTCTTTCGCAGGCACTTTAAGTGGCTTGGCTCCTTTTAGCAGCTACAGTATTACCCTAACGGCGTGCACTCAGGCCGGGTGCAGCGAGAGCCCGCTCGCCACCGGCTACAGCACTCCACAAGAGGGTAAAGTCATTTAGAAGGTCCTGACTCCCACATTTATTTGATGAATAATAAAAGTGACGAGAGGGGCTCAAATAGTGCCGATCCATTTGCTTGAAAACTCCAAACTAATTTGATGACAAAGTGCAATGCCAGGCTGTAATTGCTCCGTCTTATTTATTTTTTTATTTCCCCGTCTCGTTCTTATTCCCGTTTTTTTGGAGAGAGTGGTTTTAGGAACAGGGTAAGTGTGGGATTGAACCCTCTCCCCTTTAATGACATGCATCTTTAATAGCTGTAATGCAGATTAATGGGCTTTTTAATTGCTGTTACATTCTTCATGCGAGAGCCTTGTCTTAATATAAGGCATCTGAAAGATTAATGAAAGCTTCTTCGTTTCACTCAACCAGAGAAGTAAATCTAAAGACAGTTTGGGCTAAAAAGAATTGATTGTGGAGCCGAAAAGTATGAAATCGAGAATCAAGCGGCCCATTTCCACCGTTCTCGTTCAATCCAGTGATGCGCGCGCTCCTGTGGCGCGAGCGCACCGCAGCAAACATCATTTCTCTCTCTCTCTCTCTTCAACTCTTCCAGGCTCTTTCTTTATTGCCTTCACATCTGTCTGTCCGCACAGGCAAGACAAAGAACCTTCTTCCTCAGTCAGGGAGGAAAAAAAAAATGTCATGTCTATTGACCGAGAGCCTTTTTCCTACATGAAACAGCAAGTATAAAGACAAATTAATTGTCAGCAGCAATTATTTTCTCTGTCTGATTGCAGAAATAGAGCTGGTCCCAAATAAAATGAGCTCGCTTTCAGGCCGAAATTGTCCGATTTCTCTCTTTTCTGCACTAGAGGTTGAAAAATGTAGATCGCTTTTTAATCTAAGTTGGGCTAAATAGCCTTGTTTAAAGGATAGTATGACATTAAGGGTCATCATGGAGTGAAAAAAAATCGATCTGATGTGAACTTGATTACTAACCCAAATTACAGTATCGATTCTCCATAAGGGACATTTTTAACATTGTTTTAATGCCGCATACAGAAGCAACTTCATTCTCAACTTACTCTTGCTCAGAGCATGTTTGACCTAAATTGCTCATTGAGGCAGTCTTTGTTTGTCACCAATGTATTTCATTTGATTAACAACCTAGAAATAGGGCAGAAACTTAAATATTTATCTTTTTTAATGCATGTTTTCGTCAATTATAAACTGTTATATAAACTTTGTAAAATATGAAAATATTTGTTCTTATTATTTATTATTTAACCTGTTAAATAAGTATGGAATAATTGACAACTGTCCGTTGAGTTATTAGAAAAAAGTTGTTCTATTAATTTAGTGTCCTGGAGTCAATTATTCGGCTTATACTGCGGTTATCACACGTCGAGACATTGTTTAGATGTTTTTTTTAGACTTTTTTTAGGTTTTTATCCTTAAAGTGCTCTTTGTGTGTAAGAATAATTCTTACGCATCTCATCCCATGCCTCCGTAACTAGCTTTAAAATTACGCTTTGAAATTAGCAACTGAGGCTTGAGCCATTAATATGCAGACTAATGCAGTTATCAGAGAAAGAGCGAGATTAATTAATGCCTGTGTGAATGACATGATTCTGTGCGTCTCTCAACAGTGTTTGTCAGCAGCGTCTCTATTAATAGCAAAGTTTATTATAGCTGCAAGTTTACCTGCTTCAAGAACAGCAACATTGCTACCTCGCTACTAAGCATGTAGCTTTTCACTAGAGAAACTATTTTATTGATAAAGTCCCGGGCAGTGCTGACAAGAAGTTTCTGTGCTCTTGTATGTTTCTGTGTGTGAGAGGGTGTATGTTTGTGTGTATGTGGAGACAAAGTTGATGAAAGAAAGTGTGCTTTACATAAATAAAAATGAATGTAGTTGGAAAAACATAGAAATAGTTTGTCATTTTCATCCTATTGTTTGTTATATTTATTTGCTTGTTTAGTGTCTATACAAGTTTTGGTTCTTTTGCTCTTTTAGGCTGTAAGGACCTTTGAAATAATTGAAATAATTTGGCGAAGTGATATGGAACTGTATTGCTGTCAAAACCAGCTTGGAACTACTTTTAAATTTGCACAACTTTAGATGTTTGTCAACTAATCAGAATCAAACACTCAACAGCCATGTAGTATAATATATAACAATAATTTATTTTTAAAATATAAATACATTTATTATTAAAATATTGTCATATTTTTTGTTTGTTTTCAGACCTTTACAATTCACCCCTAGGTTTCTAAAATGCATGCTATTTTTAATGCTTATTATTTATGTCTCTATGAATTGTTCACTTTAACTAAATAAGCAACTAACTGTTTGATCATTTTATCAATGCCTTTTTTAATAGCTCCTCTAGAGGTTTCTCCACCTGCTGCGATCTCCAATCCCAACTCTCTGTCTGTCCACTGGGACCCTCCGTCCAAACCCAACGGCATCATCACCCAATATATCCTCTACAAAGACAGTACTGTTGTGTACCAAGGCAACAGAACCAGCTTCAATATCACAGGTAAGCAAGACTTTGCTGCCTGGTATCAATTGCTTGAATGGAAAGTGTCCAGTCAAGATCACATACACATTGACTGGATCTGTGACATTTACTCATTCACAAAAGGAATGTTCTGGGTTCATTACAAGCGAAACTGTATTAACAACATTTGTGTCATCATGTTGAATGATTACCACAGATAAAAAGCAATGCTATGTTGACTTAACGTTTTCAGGAGACATTCTTGGTGCTCCACTGTGTCCGTGTTTACACATTAATTTCAAGAATGATAGAACAGAATAATGCAGAAAGAAAACAAGTGAATGATTAGCATTTAAAAAGACAAAAGTGCCACTGGCACATGTTCCCTTGTTTTACTAAATCGTGCCTACTATATAATAATTTGTTCCCTTCGTTGCACGAATTAGTACAACCTGGCCTCGTTTTACTAAATGGAAGGAACACATTTTTTTAGTAAAACATGGGAACAAATGAATATATTGTGCACACGGTTTAATTAAAACAAGGGAACATTTTGCTAGAAGGAGAGAACAAATTGTTAATTCAGGGTCAAAATATACACATTTTCTCCTGCGTGTCATGTCCGGGGCTCTGTACTTATGAGACCTGCTTATAATCTCTTTAATGCAGAATTGCACAGAGCGAATCCTTTCAAATGTATAACTTGCATTTTAAGGTAAACTTTCGAATCATTTTACTTTAGTTTTACCCTTGTAGTAAGTGTATAATGTTATTCAAGGTAACCAAAAACAGTTGTAATTTACAGTAGTTGTACATCACCATTCACACTCTTTCTGACCTTTAGAACAAATCAGGCTGTTTGTTTCAGAAGAAGAAGATGCAGTTCAATAACTAAAAATCAGAGCGCACGGCGGTCGCATGGGCCAGATATGAACTAGGGGAATTGCTGTCCATATTCCTCTTGATTTAATCACATCCTGCATTAAATAGGTGGAGCAGATGCTCAGCTCTAAAGAGCGTCACTTGTATTGCTGTATTTCATCTTGCCAGTGGAGACAGGGCCAACAGCCAGCCATTGTTTGTTGTTTGTTTTCTTTTTTCTATTCCCTGCGTGCTCTTTTGCGAGTAGCAGAAGCCCCTGCTCTTGGCGTTAATGCACGAACATTGTGAGATGTTTTATTAAAAGGCTCCAATGCTCCAGCCGCCGCTTGACCCGGGGTGAGAAGCATGCCTAAATGATATGGAGCCCCCAAAAGGCCAATTTACACTCAGGACAGGTATATTCTCTCTGAGATGAATCATTCAGAATGTCAGCCCTCTCCTCCCCGCACACCACACACACACACACATAGACGTATAGACTTCCACTACTGGATTGAAAGGAGTTCTCAAGCACTGAACAAACCTTGTGACTAACATAAGAATACATATTTCTTTATGTTGCTTAATTATTTACTTGTTGTAAATATATGATCTTATGCTCATCAAGGCTGTATTTATTTAATAAAAAATACAGTAAACAGTAAAATTGTGAAATATTATTAAAATATTTATACATTTTAATTGAAATGTCATATAATTCATATTTTTGTGGAAACCGTCACCGTGATTGAAATTTTTCAGGATTCTTTGATAAATAGAAAGTTCAAAAGAATAGCATTTATTTAAAATATTATATATTTAGTAATATTATAATTATCTTTACGGTCACCTTTAATCAGAGTAATGCAATCAAAAGCAAGTCATCAATGGCATCATCCAAGAAGGGAACTATTATTATTTTTTATTATTTGTCTCACTTAAACCTTCCATCCTGTTAAATAAAATTACAGAAAATTATATTACAATGTAATAAGATGATTATAATATAATATAAGATGGTTAACAATATTTTGTATAATAATGTATTTATTATATAATAATAAGGTGTAGGTGCTTGACAAGAGCTTGGCCAAAGCATATTTTTGAAGGTCTAGTATAGATTCAAGTATTTATACATCTTAATTAGGAAGAGTGATCGAAACCAAATGTTTCATGGCTTCAAAATAATAATCAGCTTGTTTTTCAAGTAAAAATCAATTGCGTTCTTATAATGGTATACCAACAAATCAGTGAGAGCAGGGTCTTATTCCACATCCAGATTGAAAATTATAGCTTGTCTGAGAGTAATCATTGGGGTGTCCATATATCCGAATATCATATTATTGCAGCACCTAACTGATGTTGAGCTCCCTTTTCAGTCAACCTCTCCTCATTTCTGCTGGTCCCATTCGAGCCCACAAAAACAAAGGTCACGCTGAAGTCAATTTCCTCAGTCCATGCTCAAAGAGAAATACCTAAGCACAAATCATGTTGAGTTTGTGTAAAGAGCCATAAAACCTTCAGAGGCACCGCACTGGGGTCTCCGTTTACATCTCCTTCTTTTGATCAGCCTGAGCTTCTCTCCTGAATGGGTAAAGACATGCCTGACTACATATGTATTACAACCCCAAGCCAAAGCAGAAAATGTACCGAAGGCTTTGAGGGCATTTCTCAGAAGACACGTTGTGCAGCAGGATGTTATTTTCAGTCTCCTCGACGGGGTATCCCATATTTATTGTGGGTCGTTGTAAAGGCAGAGGTCTGATGTGATAAGAAGCTATGGAGCACTGCATTGCTGCGGCTGCCGTCCCCTCCCCTTCACCCCGCCACGCGCAAACCCGGGATTCCAATTTCTTTCAGGATATCTTAGCTCAGCTTCCAAGCTGCCCCCGCTGTGATTTTGGAATATCTCACCTTTTTTATTCCTCCTTCCTTGACAGTAAACTGCTGTCAGGCGCTTCAAGGAGAGATCCTCCTTCCCGTCAAGAGGAGCCTTTGAAACGCACCGCTCATCGCCAGTGTTTGCGACTCTGGTTTCCCAGTACAAATGATTAACAAATGATTCCAGCCATGTGGAAAGCATGGGCTGCTGTGTGTGAGTGTGAGGAAGGGAAAGCCAGGAGCTCGCTGATCATCACAGCAACCTAAAGAAGCCAAACATGTAAAAATACTGCAGTATGATAGATTAGATCACAGCTTTCAGGTCTTATTAGAATTGCCTGAAGTGGTTGATCTTTGTAGGTTAGTGTCAACATTTACAGAGCTGGAATACAGAAAGATAATGCAACCACACTTTCCCTTTACAATTTCAGATAAAAAATTTTGCAAGGATTTTAAGGATATAATATTATGGTAACATCTACTGTATCACGGAGCTTTATTGAGCTTTATTGAAGCATCATGACTATTCAGACTGAGGGGGGCACATGCTTCCTCTGATCTTTGAACCAATGGTAAAAAAAAATGTACATGTTTAAATTTGTTTCATATTTCACAGATCATTTGCTTCAAACTGCCAATTTGTCAAATAAATTTGTAATGTTTTTTAATGCAATTTTTTCCTCCTGTGAAGCACAAAAGAAGTTATATCACAATATCAAAACTGATTTCTTTCTGTTCACAAATGTATGGCAATCATTGACTGTTGAGTAAATTTTTGCTTAGTTTATTTAAATACATTTGTGTTGTCTTGTGAAAACTCTATCTTAATAAATAAATAACTACTAAATTACAACTAGGTTAAAAGTAAAAAAAAAAAAAAAGTTCAAGTCCAAACCAAACAGCTGAACTCTACCAGCACATTAAACCGATTTTATCAAAATGAAGACAGAATAATACTTTTCTGTGGAATAAGCATCACATTATAATGTTATAATGCATTATTAGCCAGTCAAATTGTATTTTTAAATATATATATATTTACCAATTTCTTCCTTTTTTCACAGTGTTTCATAGTGTTTTCTAAAGTTATAATCATGGGTTTTTTCTCTCTCTCTCTCTCTCTCTCCTCTCTCTCCTCTCTCCTCTCTCCTCTCTCTCTCTCTCTCTCTCTCTCTCTCTCTCTCTCTCTCTCTCTCTCTCTCTCTCTCTCTCTCTCTCTCTCTCTCTCTCTCTCTCTCTCTCTCCTCTCTCTCTCTCTCTCTCTCTCTCTCTCTCTCTCTCTCTCTCTCTCTCTCTCTCTCTCTCCTCCAGGTGTTGGTGTGTTCACTCCTCATAAGTTGCTGTTGAGTGCCTGTACTGAGGCAGGATGCACCAACACTTCCCAGGTTACCCTGTTCTCAGGTCAGTTGCCCCCCACACATGTAGAGCCACCCATCCTGACCGTACTGGATGCCCGCAGTATCCACATACAGTGAGTATTAAAAAAATTATCTTTTGAGTGATTTTTTTTGCCTTTAGGACATAGCTTTTAATATTATGATCATAAATTAATTATAAATGATCATAAATTCAAATAGAAAATAGAAGAAAAGAAAAAAAAACATTCCACCCTCACTAGGTCCCGTCCTTGGACGGCACGCACACATGCACACTAACGAGGCATGGACAGGAGTGAAGGTGGTTGTTCTCACCTTTTAGATGACAATGTTTTATCAGAGAGATACGCTAATGAGGTGACGGACATTTACTCTCTGTAAGAGGACGAAACGCATCTCAGGTCTCGTTATTCCTCACCATTATATTAAAACTAAGCTCTGCATGTCAAACCATAACCCTCTGAAGATGCAATATAACCCTGTTTAAAAAAAAAAAGTGGCCACCACAAAAATCTCACACTAGAGCGATTTATCTGACCAACCCGTATGTCAAATTTGAGAAGCTGTCCCTATCCACCGCATGGGTGCATTAATCAACTGAGTGTTTTCCATATAATCATAAAGTACGCCCCTTCCGCCAGTCATGCCATTGGCTGTTTGTCCTTATTGTCTTTGCGTGTCCTCTGGCTGCAGTTGAGCGACCAGGGGAACGGAGCAATGGAGCAGGCCTTGATTTAGGAGCTAATGCTCAACTCCTGCACCCACACTGGACCATCTCATTGGACTGTATGAAAACGCACAGTCCGACCTTCTTCCGGCCTGTTTAGCATGCAGAAATTTCTCCAGCGTTTGACCCCCGCCGCTTGACTTAGAGAGAGAGAGAGAGAGAGAGAGAGGGGGGGAGTCTACAGAAGATTCTTCCCAGCAACCTGCACCCCAGGCCTATAGCAATCTATGTGAAAGCCTTTAGAGGTTCATCTTCAGCTGCCCCATCTCCATCACTTAAGAACTATCCGGAGAGGGCACCATGCCACACAACAACGTGAGAGGACAAGGAGAGAATAGAAAGAGAGAACTATATGCGAGTTAAGGGGCAATGGGGAAACTGAACTTATGTACACTTTATTTTAGGCCAAGAGAGATGACAGAAGCGCTTCGGCGCATTTCCCATCAGAAAGAAAATGTCATCACTTTACTGAATGATCACATGTGGGGAGAGAGCGAGAAGGAGAAGGCCACGAGGAGAAAATATATTTGAGCTGTCACCTACAGTACACCGTGGTAAAACCCACCACCAGTTCACTGCCATCAGAAAGTGCCGATTAATTTACTCAAACCACCCCACCTCCACCGACCACCGGGCTGCCCGAGGAGGCCTGTAATACCTGGAGAGAGAGCTTTCTGTTAGCATTCACATTCATCTCAATGGAATTTGTTCGGTTGGCTCACCAGAAGCACGTGATTTGAAATCTGCCATCTTTGCTTAACGGTGCTCAGGATGTTTTGTCCAATCTACTGAGCAGTAAAAATGACTAATTAATCTGGAGGCACAGGTAAATGTTGTCATGACAATTGTGATTGACATGTGGATAGTCCCAAACCCTTCACTAGCAATTATCTTGAGCTGTGATGCCATGCTTTTATAAAGAATCTGGCCTTCAGAAGAAATTATTAAAAGAAATTAATACTTTTCATACTTTCAGCAAGGATGCACTGAATTGACAAAGGTGATGGTAAAGACATTTAATGTTATAAAATGTAATAATCAAATTATTTTTAAATGTAAAAAAAAAAATCTATTTAATATTAATGCAGTTCTTTTGAACGTTCTACTCTAAAGAATCCTGAAAAAAGTATCACAAAAATACAAATGACTGTTTTACTGTATTTTGACTAAATAAATGCAGCCTTGGTGAGCATAACATACTTCTTTCAAAAACAATATTTATTTTTTTATTTTAAAATGGTTGTCAATGTAGGAAGATGTTTGCATGGTGTAGTTACAGCATCTACCAGCAGGGGTTGATGGGGACCAAGTTAACTAGCAAAACCTTGACCCCTTGGCCAAAACATTCCCTCTTTCTTATCTCCGGCTTTGTAGCAGCCTAGCTCAACAGCCTTCATTCGATTATGCTCATTTCAGGCATTGAAGAAGGAAAAAAAACACAAGCCCTTGCTTTTTATTCTCCTGCTACCTCTGTATTAATGGCAGTGGAGAGCTTGTGATCTCTGTAAGCCATTTATTAAAAAGATGTATATGACCCAATTTGTCTCATCACCGATTTTCATAACTTCATTATGTATCTGCTCTATCCTGATGGCAGCGCCTCAGAGGGAAACTCACCTTATTTATTGTCTTCATCCGCCAAGAGGGGGAAATGGTTATTGCTTTATTTCCATTGGATATTTCAATTTGAATGGGACGGGAAGCTGCAATGATGATAGAGGGAGAAAGAGAGGGAGAGAGAGAAGGAGAGAGGTTCGGGGGGAGAGAAAGGCAGCATTGTAATTTGACATTACAGATGATATCTCTCTCCCTCTCTCTTTTTTTCTCTCAGGGTCTAATTGTGGATACAGTGCCTTTGAAAGGTATTGCCTTGTTAGCAGAATCGTAATAGGAGAGGGTGAAGGATCATATGTGTTCAATACTCTTTTGTTGTGTTGCGATTTGCCTGTGAGAAAGGTTGCGAGACCCCGGACTGCAGGATATGCACAAACCGAATATCAGCAGAAACACGCTGCGTGAAAGTATACGGCACCTTGAATAAATGAGAATGAGAGAGAGAGAGAGAGAGAGAGAGAGAGAGAGAGAGAGAGAGAGAGAGAGAGAGAGGGAGAGAGGGAGAGAAAATCCTCTCAATACGCCATTAACTCCTCACCACCTTTACAGTGAATAAAAACGGTTAAAATTTGCAAATGTTTATGTTGTTCTGACAGAACCAAAACTATGCAAGTTATAGTGCAGTATTTTTTAACTTAATTGTATTGCCTTAACTGGATGGCAAAAAAAATGTATAGTACGTGTATACAAGGCAAATATTGGGTAAATATTATTATTATGATGTTTTTAATATTTTTATAATTTTTTTACACTGACACCACTTTAGCTTTATTGGTTTATTATATGTTATTTTGGATTATACCGACAATTTGCTCAAAAAGTAAATTTTTGTATTAAACTGTATATTTGTATTAAATTATTATTAATAATATAACCAACCGCTTATCAATTATACTATGAAAATGTCTTAATGGCCGCTGTCATTTGCCATTTAAAATGGAATTTAATTTATACCTAAACTAAATTAATCACAATAATGAATAAAGTCACCTGCGGGTGTGTTTGCTCCATGTAGACCAGGAGGCCCTTATGAGCTTTGTACTAAATTAAGGAAACAAAGAGGGTCGGAGAAACATCAGGTCAAACTCATTGTACATAGACGCTTGATGATTCCTCTCATCACACATGAGGTTACTGTCCTATTTTCCTCTTTAAACAACATAGATGATTTAAGATGTCTTAGACTTTACACCATTACCTTCAAAAGGGACATTGTCTCCTCTAGTCGTTGAACTCTTCATTTGAGGATTCAGACAAATGTGCCAGTCATTTTACAAAAAAGGTGCTATTTGTGTCGTTAACAATGAATAGTTCATGCAGACTTTTGCTATTTGTTAGGATTTCACAAAAAAAAGAGTGTAAGTAACTTCTATGTTTTTGTTTAGTCTTTTTCTTTTCAAATGAAAAATGTTCTTAATATGAAATATATAAGAATAAAATCTAACATAATCTCTATTTTTCTTGTTTAGGTTTAAATGACTGTGTTATATAATAAGATTTTAAGTTTACAGTGCATCATATTGCCATCATTTGTCTCCTCCCTTAAACTCCCTTTAACCAAATAATAACTATGAACTATTCCATTAAAAATTCACATAATCAACTTTTCAAGAAATTAATTCAAGGAAAAGTTGGTTTCTTTTTCACTTTATTTTTTAAGTGTGTCAGTAGACAATGTCTTATACTGCCAACCCTTACATTTTGTATAGTAAACCACTGTTCATTGAAAAGTAGATTTTTGTAAAAATAAACAATGAACTGTAGAATATTTTCACAACCTTGTGCACAGGGCTTGTACTGCCGATTTATAAACCCTGTTACCTGATAGAATGTTTAAAAACGTACTTTAAAAACCACCAAACCTTAAAATGCATATGAAACTTATGCATTAAAAGTCAAAAACTATAAAATAGTAAATAAACTAGAAAATACACACAAAGTAGGGCTGGGTATTGTTAGGAATTTCACAATTCGATTCGATTTCGATTCTTGAGGCTTCGATTCGATTCGATTTCGATTCGATTCGATATTGACTTATTAGCTTCGATATCGATTCAATAATAAATACACAAGTAATTAAGTACCTGGGTATATTTTTAAATAATGTGTGCAGTATTACCAATGTTTAAGAACAAATTGACCCAAGCATGTTTCCTGTCATGGTTTATTTAGCAGAACAAACTGTACAATATTGTACATGTGTTGAATACAAAGCACAACTGTAACAAACAGGTGCTTTATTAACATCTCTAATCTAAAGTGCATGTAACTGTTAGTAGAAAGTATATTTTTCTTCCTAAACATTCAAGTTATAAAATAAATGTAAACAGAAGCACAAAATGTGCATACTCATAAAACAAAGTGCAACCATAGATATTATAACATTACAAAGTGCTAACTTACTTTGTCAACACAATAAATAACACTGAACAGCTGATCAGAGAACCTTTGGCTTATTTACTGTGCCTATGTAGGATACATTACCGACATTTCCATCATATAACTCATAACATTTTAGTACAATATATATAACATGTTAACTCTGAAGCATTTGTTATCAAACTAGTGCACATGCAGTTTTTGGGGACGTTGCGACCTTCGTCTGTTATATAGGACAACTTAGTTTGAATAAACGAGCAGACACTGATTAGCTACTTGCTCTACGTTTATTTAAAATGAACAACAAGACGACTAGAAGTGAATGTGCTTTCCATTAAATGAATCACACACAGTAAACAAATCCTTAACAAAAAAATCTTTGCAATGAATTGCAATTTAGACTCGCAAACTGCGTGCCGGTGCGGTGACATACATACTCGGACAGATTCGGCTTGTCAGAAGTCGTTCATCCTCGGATGCGGTGCCGCGCGCGCTGTTACAAAAAAAAGCCTTGCACACAGCCAAGCGAAATGAGGTCTTGCACACCAAACGCGTCATTTTTGCCGCGCGCACCGTCGCTCACGTGCGGATAGACAGTAAAAGAAACGGACGCGTCGAGTATAATCAAGTCTTTACTCCGTGTCAGCGCGCGCTCTGATGAGTGTTGCCCACAGCGCCGCCACTGGGCGGTGGGCTGAATCGATTCATAGGATTTGATGAATCGATATTGAATTGAGAAACAAATAATTGCAATGCATTGATGAATCGATATTTTTACCCAGCCCTAACACAAAGGTGAAGAAATGACCACTCTCTTCCTCTTTGAGTTTTTCATTTCTCTTCTCAGACATCCCGTGCGATTCTGTCTTTCAGATCCCTCAGTAGATAGCAGTGTCCTCTGTTCTAAATTTAGCAATGAGAAAGTCAAGCTACAGAGTGAAACGCTCACCCACCAGGCTTTCCTATTTTTGTCCGCACATCCTCGGACAGAGTTATCATGATCATGCTTATTAGACTCTGTCCGGGTTCTGGGTGGTCCACTGGTTTACCTGCCACTGCTGCTGCTGGGTGTACGTACAGCTCTCACAGGGGAAGTACAGGGGTCATGTGACAGGATATCAGACTGTGTTTTTGTCTCTGGTGTTCTTTAGGTGGGCTGCTCCAATGGAGGTGAACGGCCTGCTGGAGTTCTACACACTGTACCAGTCTGCCTTAGGAGAGGAGTTGGCCGTCATCTATAACAGCTCTGAGCTTTTTGAGGATTATACAGTGCGGAACCTCATCCCGGGATCCACCTACCTGTTTCAGATAGCAGTGCGTTCCTGCTCACCTGTTTCACCACACACACACACACACACACACACACACACATGTGGCTCAATGGTTCAACATGCTGCTGAATATCATGTCATTGTGACTTTCATTTTATTTTGCCCTTTAAATTTATTAGAATGTAAGCTAATGTGGCTTTTTTTGTGCTAATTGAAACTTGAAACCTTCATTACTCACTGATTCGGATCTAACAACATATCGTACCTGTCTAAGATTTTTATTTTTATTTCGAGAAACTTGTAATCATTTAAATTTGAACAAAATATAAAAATATTTTTACTTTTATTACTAACAAATCCAGATGAAACTGCTATTTTTTTATTTTTTTTCTTTGCTGATTTTTGTTTTTGGAATTCTAAATTTGAACATGGTAAAATGTGTTAACGTCACCATACAGAATTAACATTTTCTTATTGCCTGTTTTTTATATTATTTACACTGATTTGGATTAGACAACAAATACCGATCAGAGTTTTTCATTTTAATTTTCTTTAACCTTTTTTATTGAAATAAATTTAATAATCATTTAAATTATTAGACCATATTAAAATACATTTTGATTATGTATTTATGTAGTATTTACTAATTAAGCCTAGGTGGAATCTGCTGACTTTTTCCAAAAATTTTGTTGAATTTAAGGGAATATCTCAAAATTCCCTTGATAAAATGTGCTAAATTGAGCTAAGTGTACTACACTCTTCTACTTCATTATATAAGTAGCCAAATGTCTTTGTTAAAAATTACACTTTTTGTGCATTATTTTTAGGTATGTTTGTTTTGTTTATGACCTTTTGACCTGCAGGCGTGCACGGGAGGTGGATGCACCCTCAGTGACCCCAGCGTGGCCCACACTGAAGAGAGTTCACCGAGGAAGTACCTGCCCCCAACATTCTGTCACTCTCCCCACATTCCCTCAATGTGTCCTGGACCCCCCCTCTCAAGCCCAACGGTGAGTGGGGTTAAAACTAGTGCCTGGCAAAGGTGAATTCATATTCCAAATGGCCGTTTAGTTAAGGGTGCTTCATGTTTAATGATGGGTTAGCACATAGAGAAGGGGACAGGAAAAGAGGAGCACTTTGTGTGGCGGTGCGACTGGGGGAGTGTGGTAGAGCGAGAGAGAGCGAGACAGAGGAAAGGAGGGTGCTGCGTTTTAAGTGGATGAAAAGTGCTCCCTTTTGACTGATGCTGTGAACTGCAGCTTTAGCAGTGGCTGTCAGGGGCGCAGCGGCAGGTTCATTCACTCAGCCTGAGCACCGGATGGGGGACAATGCTTCGGCCCTTGGGTTTGAGAGCAGATGGAGATTAGGAAAAGTGCTTCTAGAATTTAATTCTTTATGCATTTTAGGGAACGTTGATTATCATGTGTGTGAATATCTATTGTATTTAGTATCTGACTAAATCATTTTGCTTAAAGAAAAGTATTATAGTTTACATGGTACAAAAAATATTGTAGGATTTTTATTTATTAACATGTAGTCCACATGTAGGTGTCATTTAGTAAACACTATTTTTTTATTTATTGTTTTGATTTTGAAAGGCGACATTATTTGTTATTAATATATTTATTAAACCTAAAACCTTAAACCTAAATGTTCTGACATATTCCGACATGGTCCGATATGAAAAAAGTTTTCAGCTATTGTGTTTTGAAAACGATTAATCTGCACTTGATTAAGATTCCACCTCTTAATCATGTGCAGATATAAACTGTAATTTTGTCCCAATAAGTAGTCCAAATCAGTAAATGTATTGTTATTACAGCGTTTAATAAGATACGATTAAGCAGGGCACAATTGATTGAACACTATAACTTATTTTGCAGTTAAATTATACATTTTTTAAACATGGTACATTTTGAGGAGTGTTAAAAGTCTTCCACATTTTTAAATACTGAAAAAATAACTTAGTCTTGTTTAAATGTTAATAAGCATTACATACAAAAAAATGTTAAAACATTTTTTAACATATTTGCATGATTCAAAACAACTAATCTGTGCTGAATTAAATACACAATCTGAAAAGTATGGATGAAATCTCTTATTACAATGATTAAAGAAAATACATAGCTTATTAGATTTTATTATTTAATGTATTATACATCTCAAGACCTACTTAGTGTATCATAAACTATTGCAAATTTGATTTGTTTAATATTTGTGCATTTTTAGGGTTAGCTTCAGCCCAGTGTGTTTGTTTATATCTATTTATTTGTGCATTGGGCCAAGCTGAATTGTCCTCCTTTTAACTGACCGGTCCATCTTGAGGGGTGTGTCCTGCGAGCAGCTATAAAGAGAGCAGGAGCAGTATACGGCTGTGTTTACATGTTTTACAGCACTCTTTCCCTAATGGCCGGCTTTAACAGAGGGCTTTAAACAAAATGGCCAGTTTACACCAGGGCATGTGAGGAAATCAGTGGAGCAAGCAGTGTTTGGGTATTAAAACGTGTCCTGGAATAAAGCTTCGTGATGGAGGGGCGATTTTAGCCTTCATTGCAGAAGTACAGTAAATGCCGCAAGTTCTTCTTGATTTTCAGCCATTAATAAAAAAATATATTTTATTTTGGCTGATGTTTAGATAATTTCTTTAAAGACAATATGTGTTTGAATTATTGTCTGTAGTTGTTATTGTTTTAAATGATATAAGAGGTTTACATGTCGAGTACAACCTGTATTCCCATGTATGCTATCGCACATATGCTAAACGTGTATTTATTTCCTCCACAAAGGTGTGATTAGCAGCTATGGTCTTTGGATGGATGGCACGCTGGTGCAGAATTCGTCCCTGATGGGCTTTGAGGTCGGTGATCTGTCCCCATGGAGCCTCCACAGCTTCCGTGTGCAGGCCTGCACGGCTCAGGGCTGCGCTCTGGGGCCCCTGGTGAGAGTCCACCACATTTACATTATGTTAATTCCTCCTCTGCGTGTCAGATGGCAGCTCAACATCATAAAGGTGATCGATTCACTCTGTTCAATAAAGCACCTTCTGCTCACGCTTGACATTTGGTATAAATGCCACTCTGGGCTGGTTACTGCTTTGATGGGCTATATTTGGGCATTTTTCCAATATGTGTGCAATATTTAGTCAAATGGCCAGTTCTGCGGACACAGCAAAAGTTGGAACAAGCAGCGAGAGGTTGAGTGGCTGTGGTGTCAGGCTAAGATGTATCCGATCATTTAGTGGACAGATGGTGGAGAAAATGCCGGCTGTGAATTTTTATTTATATTTTTCCCCCTGTTTTTAACCCTTGGGGGTCGAAAACCGCGTCCACGCGTTTTGGCAGATTTTTTTCACATAGCAGCAACTTAGACATAATATACTTCGTCATTTTTGGTCAGATAAATAAAATGAATACATGATTATAAACTATAGAGGGTCTTCTTTTTTTTGTGTACGCTCACATTATCATCAAAACCTTGTGTTTTTGTAAAATAAATAAAATAAATAGGGTGTGCTTTCAGCTCACTCTGTCTCCGCAAAAATCTTTCTGAAACAAGTCTGGAAAATCTACTGAAACTCGGCTAATACTTATCACACAAACATGAAACACACATCTAAATAAAGCTTTATATTTCTACTTTTAAATAAAACAATCGACATTTAAAACAAATATTCTCATGCAATATAATCTGTATGAAACTAAAGAGAACTACAGTTTCTCCTGTCTCACCTAATTAACTTTAATTGTGTTCACACCCACTCGCAGAACGCGCTATTCATAAGATAATGTGTGAGGTGATCTATGCAAAATAGAAAAACGCCCCCAGGCAAATGCCTTAAAAGCAGCAAGTTTAAAGATTACCTTCATTCACTTCCCTGCGCGTTTGAAAGATGGTACGCTACACCGGCGAGGAAGCTCTTCAGCTCGTCCTGGATAGTGACGACGAGTTCACAGTTTCATCGGAAGAGGAGCGGGACTCTGATGACGAACGTTTGTATTTTGAAGAGCGACGTGATCCGTGGATACAGATACGGATGAGTAAGTCTTTTAAACTTACTTTAGTTGACAAGCTATTTTATAAACATGTACATGTATTACTGGTTGGACTATTTCCAGACTTGCCATCCAGTATTCAGAGTATTAAAATGTAAAATGTATCTTAATAGGCAGGTTTTAGTTACGTTTACATTGGCTAGCATATAGGCTATATGCTGTATGATATGTAAAATTACGTTTAAATTGTTATGCTGTATGATGTTAAATTACGTTTAAATTGTTATGCCTATATGCTATGATATGTTAAATTACGTTTAAATTATCTTGCCTATATGCTGTATGATATGCTAAATTACATTTACATTGTCTAAGTAGTTAGCCTATATGCCATATATGATATGCTAAATTACATTTACATTGTCTAAGTTAGCCTATATGCTGTATGATATGCTAAATTACATTTACATTGTCTAAGTTAGCCTATATGCTATATGCTGTATTATATGGTAAATTATATATATATAAAAAGGACTATGTTTAGATAGATTATATTTTTGACTATAGTATTTATGCTGACTCATTATTATCAGCGAAGTGTGTGCTCGCAAATATCTGTTGTAAATGTGCTGAAATGTGTAAATATCCCCGGTTGATTATGTGCGCAAATGTGTTAGGTGTGCTAACTCCGGTAATGGCCCATTGACACGCATATACAGCACGCGTGTACCATTATTGACACATCAGTTATTCATATAGGCTAATGGTACTATACTTTGAAATATTTATGTAATAAGTTTTCAACTTTTTTTTTTACAGAAATGTTGTTGCATCAGCATCACTACCTTCTCCAACTCGTAGGGAGCGCAGCAACACAGGTGGAAATCAGAAAGAGTAAGTACAGTATTTACCCACTATTTTACAGATGTTAGTTCAATTTTGTTTATATACTTAGTGATGCAAAATGAGCTTGTATGATTTTATTATTTATTTTCGGAGGTTGGTTGATAAGGTTACATATGTTTTCTTTGTGTTATCAGCATGCTAATGCCTATCAGTTATGCATGTGCTGGAATAGTAAAATATATGATAATAATAGGTTTCAACTTTTTTTTGAAAGGAATGTAGGTTGCACACTCTCACCTCCAACTGCAACTCGCACTAGGAGGACACGCAGCAACACAGACGGAAATCAGAAAAAGTAAGTACATAATTACCCACTATTTTACAGATGTTAGTTCAATTTTGTTTATATACTTAGTGATGAAAACAATATGTATGTGCATGTGTGGCTTTACAAAAAATGTGTTGTTGTTGTTTGATGGTATATTACTTTTTTCAACCTTCATTAATATTATTATTTTTATAGGAATGTGGTAGCATCCCTCTCACCTTCACCTGCAACTCGCACTAGAAGGGCACGCGGCAGGTGTTCAGTTTTAAGAACAATTGAAAATGATACTGAGTAAGTACACTTATTCCCTCTTTTTCAGATATTAGCATAATTCTGTTTACATATTCCATAAAAAAATTGTGCCTCTGTATGGCTTTATAAAAAAAAATGTTTTGGGCAATATTACATTTAGTGATTTACTTTTTTTGGGGGGTGTAATAAACATGCTCACAATTGTTTGTTTGTTTTACAGCTACAAAGATGATGGTGATCATCAGACACCTGTTGCAAAGAGGGCCAAGACAAACATTCAGGCAAGCAACGAGCAGTCCACAATGTCATGGAGAACAGAGACTGACATTGACATGGATTCACAGACTCTGAGATTCCTGCCTGCACAGAAACCTGGACCGCTATGTGGTAACATGACCCATAAACAGTTCATGGAACAACTTATTGCAGAGCTCTGTGGTGTGTCACAAAAAGTAGCACCAAAACAAACCAGTAGTGACCATGTGCCGGTTCCAGGAGCTGAGCTGAGCTCAGATGCAAAGAACATTTGCACAGTTGGTCGCAAGATCTGTGTGCTTTGCAAAGGACAGCTTGGTAAAAGGCAGGACACACCTTGGAAATGCCAGGCATGTAATGTTCACTTGTGTCTTCAGTTGAACAGGAACTGTTTTAAAAAATGGCACCAAGACATGTAACCGTATTCTCAAAACAATCGGATTGCTTTGATTTCACTACTTTCAGCCCGCTAGCATAGCAGGTGTGGTCTGCGAGGATAGCGATCTGCTTTTACTTTGTTTATTTTGCTCACATTTGATTTGCTTAGAGCCTGCATCAACGGGGCATAAGCATATACTGTGACATACCTGCCTTTACTTTTGTTTATTTATCGCTCACAATTTTATCGCTTTGTTTATAGCCGACTGATTATTTATTTATTTTACTCCCATTTGATTTGCGTAGAGCAAATTTAGAACATTTAGTTTCTCCACATAGAGGAATTACAATAAAACAGATTGAAAAACCTTTGAATCTCCTCTCATTCTTTGTTCTGGCTGCCTCACTTCATAGACGTAATATTTGACAGATGAAATGTAGCCTAATTGTGTTTACATTGTCATAATGTAAAAGTAAAAGTTCCTATTCTTGTGTGAAATTACAAATGCCTTTTTTTAATCCATGGTAATTAGTGATTGATAATGATAATAATACAGTTTCTTTGATTAGGTGTGCTCTGCTGCTAACTAACCATCATCCTTCAGAAATCATTCTGATATGATTTATTTTTTTTTTTTAAATCAATGTTGGAAACAGTTGTGCTGCTTAATTGTTTTGATTAGTGATAGTGATCGTTTTTTTTTTTATAGAATTCTTTGAATGCATTTTTTTATATAAAAAAAACAAGTTTGGTCTTTTTATGTTTTTGTTTTTTTCAAAGGATGTGTTAAGTGATATGAATGACTTGAAGTCTTTATGTTCTTAGGAAAGATTTCTATTTTGAATAAATGCTGTTCTTTTTATTCATCTGTGAATCATTCTTAGTTCAGGCTGCCTCACAGCACCTTGATGGGCCATTAGCCATTGGGGGAGTGTCTTTAGTCTTCCCAGGTGTAAATCGCATTAATATTCATGGGCATTAACACTCCCACGCATACAGCAGTAATGACCCAAAAACTGATGTAAGAAATTCAAATCGTTATATTGATCTTTCTGAAAGAGTGGTCAGAATGATTTTCACTTCATTTTGAAGTAAAAGTTCTAGCCTACAAGAATAGTAACTCAAAAGTATTGTTTTCAACTATTCAGTATGTGTTAAATGGCCTTATTGCGGTGACATTTTTTTTCCCAAAACGTACTAACCACGCATATTATTTTTTTTCTATAAAATGCAAACATGTACATCCATTTTGCTCACATATTATTGTAGCAGAGTTTGTGCTGAATACAGCAAATTTATATGTTGGCAAATGGTATGTTTTAAGTAGCTGAAATAAACACAAATGTCAGGGCATACCAAAACACAGAAAGAGCACAAAAACAGCTCAGACCCCAGAGGGTTAAAATTAAAATAATACCACTTAAATGTTCCATGCTTAACATATGGATTTAAAGCGAGTTTAATATATATTTTTGCCGCTTCAACCTACACTACAGTTTAAAAGTGTGGGGTCAGAATGATTATTTAAATGTTTTTGAAAGAAGACTTTTTTTGCTCACTAAGGCCATTTTTATTTTATCAAAAATGTATTTATATATATATATAATATAATATATTACATTTATTTTATCCACCAAAAAGAGACAATATTATAAAATACTATTCAAATTTCAAACAACTTTTCTATTTTAATATTTACTATGTAATTTATTTATATATATTTTTTATTTTATTTCTGAAAGTCTGCTGTCACTGTTGATACATTTAATGTATCCCTGCTGCATAAAAATTCGATTTTTTTGTTTTGTTATGCATATTTTGCTATTGTAATGTCAGTAGAAAAGCCAAATTATTTCAGACAAATTATTACTTTTTATTTTTAAGCCAGTTTAAGTACAACTAAGTGCTTAGCCCTAGTTTTATGCAGTCACTTTCTCTCTTTCTGTTGTCAGGTGGAAAGCAGGACTTTAGAGATGCCTCCCGTTGGTCAGGTGACCCTGTATGTGTTCAGTGAGACGCCACATTCAGTGCGAGCCAAGTGGGATGCCCCAGCTAAGCCCAACGGCAACCTGACCTACACAGTCCTCTTCACCGGGCCAGGTAAATCAAACTCAACTGCTCCCCCTCACACCTTCACACCCTCCTTCAGTTCCTCAAGTAAACGCAACACTGCCTCCCTGCGTGCTGCCTCTGCTCCTTATATTGACTTCTACTGTTTTCCCTTTGTTTGTTTACAAACAAAAATGTTGAAAGTTCAGCGAACCTTAGCACAGCCTGCCTACGCAGTAATGGGCTTAAATGAATTGTTGTCGGCCTCCATTTTGCTCAGGCTGACTGCCGGGTGCTATCGCAGGCCGAAAGAGGCCTTGGGAGGACACCCGCACTCATCATGCGCTCTTCTCCTCTCGTTTTTCACAAGATGAGAGCGGACAGGTTTGTTAAAAAAGCGTAATGGCACGTTCAAAAGGAATCTCCCACTGCTCACCAACCTGATCTCCGCTGGAGCTTCCCTTATGCTGGTTAGAGGATAAATGCTTGTTGTAATGAGAGGGTGAGGTGCAAACTCACGTTCTCTATGTAAATCTGTCAAGATCATGAAGCAGCTAGGTTCACATTGTACTGTACGAACTGAACATGCATTCTTGCTGTCTATGCCACTGCATATATAGCTTTATTGGGGCTGCTGGTTAGTGCATAATTAGCTGTGGTGCTCATGCAAGTGACAAGTTCGAATTCAGCTTGCAACATTTTCTAATATTTTCATTAAAGTTGCAAAAGGCCATGTGATATACATTACCGTTTAAAGGTTTGGGTTTAGTAAGATATTTTTTTTTTTTTTTAAATAAATAAATTTATTTTGTTAGTTTTATTCTGTAAGGATGCATTTAATTGAGCAAAAGTGACCGTAAAGACATTTATAATGTAAAAAAAAAAAAAAATCTATCTATAAATAATTGCTTTTCTTTTTAACTTTCTATTCATCAAAGAATCCTTCATGAGCACCAATCAGCATATTAGAATGTTTTCTGAAAGATCATGTGACACTGAAGACTGGAGCAATGGCTGCTAAAAAAATACAGATTTGTCATGACAGAAGTAAATTATATTTTATATACAACTTTTTTTTGATTAAGTAAATGCTGCCTCAGGGAGCATAAGAGACTTCTTTTAACAACATTATAAAATCAATCTAAACTTTTGATTGGTAGTTTATATTTAAAAGAGCAACCAAACCTTTTCCATTTATTGCTTCATATGGCGGATTTGATCTATTTTCAAGATTCAATTTGCATTCATATACTGTCAGTATGTGAATGAATTGGGTGTAATTTTGAACCCTGTGTCCCCCATTCTTTATTTCACATATCCTTCTGGTAGGCATCCAAAACTCTGTGTATTCCTGGTCAAAGTCCAGCCAGTCTCAGATGAAAAGAGTGACCTGCACCTCTATGTGTCAGCACTTCTTTTTGTCTGCCAGGCCAATAGAATAGATTGTCTCTCTCCATTAATCAAGAGTTCATCTGTACAGCTTACAGATTCTACACATTTAATCCTGCCAACAGGCCTGCGTGTGCATATTACAGTATGTGTGTTTCACTAGTCTACCTAAATGAATACATTGACATTTTTATACACCATAATCGTCCACGATCAGCAAATTATAACCCTTAATGTGCTTGTTTGTAATAACAAAAAAAACAAAAGAGAAACAGAGGTTGATTCACAGACTGCCATATTACTCTGTCAGCGTCTAATTAAGCTGAGCTCACCTGATTGTTAATATTTGTGGGAGATCGCTTACAAAGCAATCAGCCGGACACTTTAAGGGACTCAGGCCTTACCGTGTATATACTTCTGCTGCTTGTATGGATAAATAAGAATCAAATTTGTCAAAGATTTGCCATTCAGCTGTTGTTGTTTTTTTCTGTGTGCAATTGACTTGTATACTGCTGAATTTGTAACTTAATATATCAGCAGTTTGCTGTGGATACTCTCAATTTGCAGTTAATCTGAGGTAGGGTGCTAAATATGTTATTAGTAGTAGTAGTAGTAGTATTATATTTTCTATTGAATTAAATGTGTTTATTTCAACGATTAGTGTTTTTCAGTCTTTGTTTTTGGGAAATGAATAGTTCCAACATGACAGCAACACACTTCATATTGTAGATATCTTGGTAACATCGCCGGTCAGCAGTTTTCTAGGTAGAAAATAGGCATACATGTTAAAAAAATTATTTGCCTTATCCATTTTGATAACATATTTCAAATCATCAGGACAACCAGACATCACTGGTTACAGAAAGTTTACTTCTTAAAGGAGTAGTTCACTTTTAAAAAAAACTTTTGCTGATAATTTACTCACCCCCATGTCATCCAAGATGTCCACGTCTTTCTTTCTTCAGTCGAAAAGAAATTAAGGTTTTTGATGAAAACATTCCAGGATTTTCTCCATATAATGGACTTCATTGGGAACCAAACGGTTCAAGGTCCAAAAGACAGTTTCAGTGCAGCTTCAAAGGGCTTTAAACGATATCAGACGATGAATAAGGGTCTTATCTAGCGAAACGATCGGTCATTTAAAAAATAAATAACAAACTTTAAATTTTATAAGCACAAATGCTCGCCTTGCTCTGTTCTGTGATGAGCGTTCGTGACTCTCCTGTTCGAACTCGTTCATCAAAATTAACAAATCTTTTTTCGAGTCATGACTCGAAGGGTCCTAGATAAGACCCTTATTCATCGTCTGGAGTCGTTTAAAGCCCTTTGAAGCTGCACTGAAACTCTCATTTGGACCTTGAACCGTTTGGTTCCCAATGAAGTCCATTATATGGAGAAAATCCTGGAATGTTTCATCAAAAACCTTAATTTCTTTTCGACTGAAGAAAGAAAGACATGAACATCTTGGATGACATGGGGGTGAGTAAATTATCAGCAAAAGTTTTTTTAAAAGTGAACTACTCCTTTAAAGTCTAATCAAGCTTAAAAAGGAGTTTTTCACGCATTTTAGAGCAAACAAACTTAATCAAAAACATGATTTTCAGAGCAAACAAACTTAATCAAAAAGATGATAGGTTGTTTTAACAGAAAGGTGGGTTTTACATTTACTGCTGCAATTCTTTTTAAAATTATTTCTGTAAAATTTCTCTGCATGCGGCCCTTCAGTCCCTGGTCAAACATGTTACTTTTTGGGGAAACCGTATATTGTACTAAAGTAATGTATCAGATTGCCACTTTGATGGACACAGGCCTTACTTTGTTTACTTTGCATTGGCTATCACTTACGGCTTGCATCAAGTACAAGACATTGATGCTTGCATATAGAACAGTCAAGGGCTCTGCACCCCCTGCACCCTCAGAGAGCCATAAAATCACTTTCCAGAACTTTTCGTGGAATGATCTTTCCAAACCTATCCAGAATGCCGAATCCCTGATAATATTCAAGAAGTGGCTGAAAACTCATCTCTTCTGTCAGCACTTAACTGCATCCTGCTTAAAAATAAATAAAAATGCCCCATATGCTTTCACTATTCCTTAATCTCTCCCACTTCTATCTTGAACTATTCTAAACTATGTCTGAAACTTTGAATTACTTGCACTCCTTGTGTTTATTGCCTCTTTATGACGAATTGCTTGTTATATTCCTCATTTGTAAGTCGCTTTGGATAAAAGGGTCTGCTAAATGAATAACTGTCAATGCACTTCTGTTGCTCATATAAATAAGTTACCATTGCCATTCAGCCGTTGCTTTTTTCGGCTGAATCTGAAACTTAATATACCAGCGGTTTGCTATGGATCCTCTGCTTGCAGTCCAATCTGAGGTAGTGTGGAGCCCAGCAAACGCCGACCCGACTTAAAAGTAGCAATCTGACAAGCAGGACGAGCAGCTTACGGACTCAAGATTGTAATCTCCTAGTACAAGCAGATGGAAGTGACCTCTCACAAAGGCAGCCACGTCCCCCCTCTCATAGAGCAAGAGCTTTGAAGTATTCTTCTGAGCAGAGAGAGCAAGATTATGATGTGCAGGGGGATTGATTTGAGAGAGTGAGATCACCACCAGTGGACTCTTCCAACCAAACTCCTGTTTTCCCTTTGCTACGCAATTCGTGCGCATTTGTTGTTGCTGTTTTTACAACACTACCTCTGATGTAGATGATAGCTTACGCTGAGTGTGAAGTAGTATTTTTATGCTTTTTCTTGGCTTCTTTGATTATATCATTGGCTCCAGAGGGTTCAGCACTGTTTATTTTTGTATTATTGTGGAGTGTGCAGTTCGAGAGGGAGGGATTGTTCACACCAAGCTAGCAGGGTCAGATCCACAGGCGTCTCTCTCTCTCTGTCTTTTGTGCCAGGAGAGAAAGAGTTTAAGCGATTTCTCCCAGTGGATTGCTGGAGAATTTATCGGCGGGTGGCTGGCTATCACAGATTAAGGGAAATGTCGATCAGTAATGACCCCTCTACATGTTAGTATTGCAGTAAAGCCAAGCTTTTATGTCAAAAAAATCGGAGTGGGGGCTATTACACATGACAGGGGTGATCAAGGGACTGTGGACCGAGGCTAGCATTATTAAATATTGACTACTCCTGTGATTTATGTAGAGCTTCAGGGAAAAAGTGACTTTTTAACCGTTATATATTCTTTAGTCTCCAAACCCTGCCATTTATCTCTGCGTGGAAATAAAGTGTGTGTTGGCTGCATATTTCGTACTCCCAGTTGAAAAAGGGGGAATAACTCTTAAAAAATGAGACTGATGCTGTTGCTGCAATTCGTTTTATAAACCGCCAAAAGCGGAATAGGTAAATTGGAAGCAATTATAAGATTTGACTAAAAAAAGGCTGAGCTAGTTGTAGATGACAGAGAATGATTCTTTGAGGGCGTAGAGCTCAGATAAATCAATTTTGCTTGTTTATTTTTGCTTAAACAAGTCATTTTTACAAGTTCTAGGTGTGTTTTTTCCTTCTTCTTTCATTTGCACAGTAATTTAAAACGTCAGCTAAAGACTGAAGCAATGGAGGAGAGATACATTTGTGGCTTCCAATCATTGGGGTACTTCATGCCTATTGATTTCTTTATGATGCTGCATTTAGAAGCCTTTAGATGGGGAAAGGGTGGAGGTTATGGACTTACACACACGCCTCACTTCTTCCTCTTCCCGTGAAGGTAGAAGTCTATCTGGTCCAGAGGAGAGGTGAGAACTTGGGGGAATTAATTCCCTTTTAATTTGCAAGCAGGGCCGTATATCCTGCGGTCGATTGCATTACAGTAAGTGGTGGTGGCTGGGGACTTGGAGGCTTGGCTCTTGACCTCTTGGTTAATGTGCACACATGCATTGGTCTGACTGAACACATTACAGCCAATAGGGGGGAGTGTTGAAGAGATATTTAAATTTCTGTAATGGTAATTGTGTAATGGTAGGTTGAAATTGTGGTGCCTTTTTTAGCATGCACTATTGTTAATGTTGTGATGTCATGGCAGGAGCAACAGATTTTCTTACGAATTGTGACGTACAAGTATTGTCTCTGCAGATTAAGTAGAATAAGCGAAAGATTTTTAAAGAAAGGTTACACACTTCACACACTGTGGTGTGTGTGTGTGTGTGTGTGTGTGTGTGTGTGTGTGTGTGTGTGTGTGTGTGTGTGTGTGTGTGTGACTCGTAGTCTTATTTGGGTTGTGAATTTGAAAGGGCAAACACATTTCTCTTGGGGAAATTTTAGAATCCTTTCATTGCGTTTTATTTCGATAATGCTTATTACGGCTAAGTATGTGGGCATCTTGGTTATTTTTAATGGATTTTCTTTGTTTCCTTTTTTTAATACAGCTCTTTATAAGGCTTTTACCAGATTGACAATATGCTCACTCAGTTTTTTTCTGCCATTATTTATAAAATTGTATTTCTATTTTTGCCGCTATTTTTTTTTTTCCTCTGTGGATCCGGCTTCCTGTGTGTTGAATCAATGTCTGAGCTGGCAGAGCAATCAATCCCCATTTCTGGATTAAGACCCAGACAGCCAAAGCCTGGGCTTCCCTGTGTCAGCAGGGCACCGCGGTTCACACACACACACACACACACACACACACACACACACACACACACACACACACACAACACACACACACACACACACACACACCACACACACACACACAAAGTGCAGAGTGTCCAGCATCCTCTCAGTCTAAAAAGGGTCAGTGTGCTTTAAAGTTTTTTAAGAAATATTAACATTACTCTAATTTATAAGATAAGTTTGATCTGATATACCAAAATACCCATGTATCATGCTGACACCTCGCTGTCAATGATCCAAGAAAATTGGATCTGTATTTAGGATCTTATTGGCAAAGTGATCATCATCCTAGTTCCTGAAGTTGTCCACAGGTCAGCGTGGCTCTGATCCTTTGATGGGGCTTTGTGGATGTTAAATTGTGTCTCTGTGTGTTCCAGGTCAGAACTTTAGCAGTTTCGAAACACCAGAGACAGAGACGAGAGAGCTGCTCAGCACTGGTAAAGAAGGCCAGTGGGTTTCTATAGGAGGACTGCTGCCGTATTCTAATTACACCGTGCTGGTGAAGGCCTGCAACAGTCAGGGCTGTGTAGAGAGCTTTCCCACCAGCGTCTCTCTCCCACCAGGAGGTCAGTACCAAACACAGCTTTCTGTAATAGAACAACATTTACATTTGTTATACACAGACTAGGTGAATTGACACGTGCCACACGTTGATTATATGTCCCCTTAATTTAAATTTGGAACTTTGCTTATCCACAGAGAATTGTTATTGTAGAAACCACTGGTTCCAAACACAAAATGTAAGAAATTTCTTTTTTGACATGTTAGGATTATTTATTTTTTATTCAAATTTTATTTTATTTTGCAGATACTTTTATCCAAAGTTACTTGTATTACTAATATTCAAAGTATACATTTCATCAGGAACATTTTGTTTGTTTATTTATTTAATGATTTATTTAATAATTAATTAATTATTTTCATTTTTGCTTAATTATTTTATTTATTTGGGGTGGAAAGAAGTAACAGTAGAGACTGACACGACGAAAAATACTTAGGAAGAGAAAGCAGAAGTGGGATCAGGACATGTTGCAGGCCAGACTCGAAACTGTCACTTGTATGAGCATCACGTGGCAAGTGTTGCACCTTGTCTCTTTTCTTTTTTTTTTATAGGTGAAAAAAAATGAAATTGTTAGAACATGAAATATGGAAAAGGAGTCGGTTGGAAGTTATGGAATCTAAATGATCCTCAGAAATCTCATAAACTCCCCTGGCTGAAACGTCAACATCTGCCAGAAAGCTGACAAGAAAATTATTAGTGCAGTTAGTTGTAAATCAATATGCGGTAACTCGCTGGGATTTTGTACACAAACTAAAATGATGCAATCAGCTGATATTGAATTTTTCCTTCCTAAACATATCTTCATCAGTAAAATGTGTATTTCGCATATGCAATTTTGAAGACATAGAGCATAAAAACACTGTGTTTCCAAAATATTGTCATGTTCTTCATTAACAGACAGTCTGTAAACTTCAGCCCTCGTTCATATTTGACGCAGAGCTACAGGCTCTCTCGGCTAATGTTTAATCACATGCCTCCACACAGCCAGAGAGCGAGCTGTTTGATCAGGCTGAATCTACTGGGCCCCATAACGCGGCTTTGTACGGGGCCGGCAGGGAGACATTGGATATCTGCTGGCTGACAGAGAACAATGCCCGCTGCTGGTGATCTAAAGACATGCCATTTCCTGTCTATGGCAATGGCAGATAAGAGCGTATGCACACAAGAGTAGCCACTATAAGTTTATTGCCACACTAAGGAGCCACACTTTCCCACTGTTAAATTGTTGTTGATTTTAATTATGACTCTTACGGCTCCAGAATGTTCTTTTTTACGACCTTCTCAGGCAAATGAAAGGTAACAACTTATTGGTTAAATAGGCCTTGGTCCATCCTTCCTTTTACTTAATGGTGTGAGAACTTATTAAGCTGATTTATACAGAGAATGGCTGTTGGGAGGCATGTGACACGCACTGGGTTATATGTGTTTAAGGGAAAGGTAAATTACCATGGAGGAGATAAAAAAAGACAATTTAGTGATTTCTGCCTTCCCAACCCCCATTGTGTTCAGTGGGAAGGAATGGTTAGAAAAGAGGGGTCAATGGACACGTGTTTCTTCAGATGAGAGTGGATTTTCGGTGCAAACATTACAGCGTTATGATTCATGTTTGATATTTTTTCACTTTCTTGTTTCTACTCCTTTACACTCTTACCCCGTGTCATAACTAGGCGCAAAGTGATAAAATTTTCATCCTACTGACTATTTTCCCCTATAAAATAAATATTAAAAATAATTAAATAAATAGTTTTATAATAATTAATAGCTTCCTGGATTGTATTTCAGATCTTTTCCTCGTTACCCTACCACTCTCATGCCTGTTTTAGCTGAGGGATCATTGGACAATCACTGTAGCTGTCGGAACATTGTATTATATTATATTATATATTATAATTATTTTAAGCTTCCTGAATTTCAATTAAAGCTCTTGCTACTCCACCACTCTTATACCTGTTTTAGCTGAGGGATCGTCGGATATTAACTTGTATCTCGTCTGTCTCATATGTAAAAGTATTGTGATGTTTCGGCCAGACAGCTGCAAATTCCCTAGCCAGGACCCATGAATCCACAGAACCACACACACACACATTTCCTGATCAAAGAGACTGGCGAGAAATTCCTTTCTGCCCGATAACCTGCTTTGCTTAAACGTTCTATGACAATTATTATTCTGTCTGTACCTGAAAGGAGAATCATTTTCCTGTAGGGAAAAGAAAATGAAGTTGCTCGGACACGTTTCATGAACAAACATCAGCGTTTGAAACCCTAGAGCTCTGCCATTGTCTCATCTCTCACGGAGGTGAACGGAGCGCTCATTCCCAGAGGAGTGCGTATGGATTGAGGATTGATTCGGTGGAATGGGACATGGCCTTGCATGTTCTCAGATGATGAAGCTGACCTGTAAACGCCACTCCATGTTAATGCCCAGCCTTTAAATACAGACCAATCGCTCTCAGACGGCCCCGTTAAAAAAAACGTCAGCACACCCAAGTTAAAGTTCTACGAAATTGTTCAAGTTCAACACAAAGACATAAGTATAAATTTTAAATACCACACTTTTCCCTCCACTTCTTTCAGTAGATCTTTTGGTTTGTCTGAGCTGAACTGAAGCCTTGTCTCAAACTGTCCTTGTTATATCAAAGAACAGACGGAGTAGAAGGCTTAGGATACAGACGAAACATAAAAGTGCATAGTTTAAAATGATTAGTGACACTTTTGATATACCTGAGGAAGGAGGGAGGCGAAACAAAGGAAGCTTCATGCCGACTGTTTGATGAAATAAGGCTGTGAGGAATTAACTCTTTTGTCAATAGGTGTCTTACTCTCGTTAGAAGAGAAGAACTGTCTCTCTTTTCTCTCTATACAAACTTTAGGAAAGAAAGCAAATGCTTTGAACATATTGTTTATACCTCAGTGTGCAGAACATACAGGTTAACGCCTGTATTTTTTGGTACAGTAGTCAAGGGGGTACGCAAGCATACACTGTATGAAACCTTTTTTTCCAAGAATTTTTTCTGTGCCCACGTAGAAATAGTATGGTAACAATACGTAACCATGGCAGTTGGAACAACATTTCCAGCTTTGATCTGCCACTGTTGTGCTTTTTGTTCATTTATACACTTATTTACAGTGCTAAATTTTAATGATCACTTTCATTTCATATGAAAATGTCCCATATTGTATTTTTGTGTCTGAGACATTCAGACACAAAGAACAAAGACTCTATGAACACAGTGCCACTCTTCAGTCTAAAATGCAGCACAACGGACTATATACTTCTTTAATTCACAGCCTTTGATTTGATAATCGCAATTTAAAGTTGATAACCTTATTGTGCCATTGTTTTTCGTAGACTAGTCCTACTCCATGCCAGCAAGGAACATTCTAACCCTGACAGTGCAGATAGGTCTTTTGTATTGTAACATCTAGCCCTATAATACCATATCTGAATCTACAGAAAGCCTTTATTAAAGGGTTAGTTCACCCAAAAATGGAAATTCTGTCAGTAATTACTCACCCTCATGTCGTTCCAACCCCGTAAGACCTTCGTTCATCTTCGGAACACAAATTAAGATATTTTTGATTAAATCTGAAAGCTGGATCACTCCTCCATAGGCTTTTAAGGGATTGAAACTTGCCAGCCCCGAAAAGTTATTAAAGAAATCGTTAAAATAGTTCAAGTGACTACAGTGGCTCAATCTTATTTTTTGCGCGGAAAAAAAATAAAATAACGACTTTATTCAACCATCTCTTCTCTTCCATGTCATTCTCCTAAGCTGTTGATGTAGTGTAACAGGGCAGCACTTGTTGGTTCTACGTCACATATAGGCTCACTATGGCCGACGCTGGTCATGCGTGTGATGCGTGTGACGTTCAACCAGAAGCGTTGCGCAATAACACTACGTAAAAATCTCCAGACCCAAAGAGAATACTTGAATAACATTGCTATTTTTGTTTGTTTTTTGTGCTCAAAAAGTATTCTCGTAGCTCGATAAACTTAAGATCTAGCCACTGTAGACTCTTTTAACGATTTCTTTAATAACTTTTCGGGGCTGTCAAGTTTCAATCCATTTAGAAGCCTATGGAGGAGTGATCCAGCTCTCAGATTTAATCACAAATATCTTAATTTGTGTTCCGAAGATGAACGAAGGTCTTACGGGGTTGGAACGACATGAGGGTGAGTGATTACTGACAGAATTTTCATTTTTGGGTGAACTAACCCTTTAATGCAGAAGTATGCATCTTACATATATCACGTTATGGGGTAGAACATAACAAATATGACTTTTGTCTCCGTTTATCGAATATTTTTGTGCAGTTGGTGGTCTCTTGATAAATTCAGTCATGATCGGTGCTCTTTTAGACTATGTGTGTGTGTGTTGGTGTTCAGGTCCAAACTATGTAAAGTAGTATTGGCATCTCTGAGCTGCGGCAATCTGTAGGGACATGGTCCAGACCTGTCCATATGCTCATCATCATCATTATGTTTATGACTGGTTGGCTGGGCTTTGCACTGTTTATTCCTGCCCAAAAGCCATAGCAGCAAAGGCAGATGGAGGAAAAGAGTGAAATGGCTTTCATCCCCAAGTCCATCTAGCAAAGCCCTATCCACTCTTCTCAGAGCAGCAGCATCCCTCTGCCGAGCTTTTTCTTGCCTAAGACTAGCACATGGACATTATGAAAATTGCAGCTTGGCAGTAAAACTAATTTTGGACCACTGATTTGAGTGATGATCTGACCCCCGCTGAGCACGAGCCACGTCCCCGCTCTCACATGCCAGCCTATGTAGGGTTTGGTTCAGACATCCGCATCGTCTCTACCTTCTCCGTTCAATCAGGCTGTCACCCTGTCCTCCTAAATGACGCATGGGTACGTCAAGCTTTTGAAAGTCCCACAACAGCTTGGCATATCCATACTCTTTATTGACATAATTGGCAGTTCCATCTCTCATCAATCAAAGTATTAACATCTTTTTTTTTTCTTGCTTTAATGTCAATGAGTTGATCTCATTTAGTTCGTTCTCGGTACACCAGAGACCACGCAACCAGGAATTTAGTCTCACCCTCATAACCCCTTTGTTTGTTTGTTTGTTTGTTTTAGCTTTGGCCATCGCGGGCGTATTCAATTCTAATTTGTATTCTATCAATGCGATTCTATTTCAGTGGGGCCAAAATGACTTAAGTAATCAACAGTTATTGAGTTCTTGTTGCTGGACAAGAGGAGGGTTGATTGAGAATGAGACTTCACTTAGGGAAAGGACTTCACTTGAAGCATTGGAGTGCTGTATTATTGAGGCTGATTCTGACTAGATTGCTCCTCAGAATAGATGATTTTTGCCTGGAGTCCTCCCTAAGCACTGAGACAAGACCCAGAATCAAGTTGTTTTCTTTTGTGATGGCTGAGATGTTTTCATGTGCTTCCAGGCAATTTTGTAATATAGTCTCAATGACTTGTGGATAATATAAGACATTTGCAAATCATGAGATCTATGTTGAAATGCAGTTACACTTTGGTCAAAAATGATTTATTATCATACTTTTTAATACTTTACTTTATCATACTTTTTGTATTTGTATTTTTTTATTTTAAAATATTATATAATATGAATTATTATATTATTAATTAAATGATAGTTGACTGACATTTTTTCAATCAAGGGTATTAGTTATTGATGTAAAGTATTAATATTGTGAAACTCACAGATGTTATTTGAATATGTGTGTATGAGGATATGTGTGTAAGTGCCCTGGCCATTGAGATTGTGTTGAGGACGGATGACTCTCGCAGTAAATAGAAGCCGCAGTATTATCCGCGGGGTTGATGGTGCGTTGGGTTAGAAGCGAGGCGAGAAGGCTCAGAAGGGGCCAGGAAGTCCTTGTAAATCAGAGGCGCAGAGAGCTGACCGCACCATTAGACAAGTGCCATTCACATTCTCCGCCCGTCTCTTGACACTCTCTCTTTAAAAACAGAGGAATTCTCTATCCACTCTCTTTGTCTGTCTCTTTCTCTCCAATCTGTGATATGCACAGATTAAAAACTGCCCACTGGCAGAATATTAAATATTTGAAGCAAAAAAAAGGAATGCACTGTACTTGTACTATCTGAAAAGAATGTATATAATTTTCAGATTTAAAAAATATATTAAGCACAGTCTTTATAGTAATATATTGCCATTTCTTTCAGCAACCTATACACTACCATTCAAACATTTGGGGTTAGTAAGATTTTTAAAATGTTTAAAAAGAAAAGATTCTTATGCTTACCAGGGCTGCATTGATTTGACCAAAGTACAGTAAAAATGGTTATTTTGTGAAATATTATTACAATTTAAAGGGTTAATTCACCCCAAAATTCTGTCATTAATTACTCGCCTTCATGCCGTTCCAAACCTGTAAAAGGGAAAAAAAAATAAAAACAATTGGTGCAAACAAAGCACTCATGTTGCTTCATAAAATTCAATGCTTCATGAAAACATGAACATGAACAAAACCTAAACAGACATGAAAGCTGAATTATCAGCAGCCTTTACTCCAGTCTTGCACTTTGTCCAGTGTCATATAATCATTTAGAAATTATTCTAATATGATGATTTGGAAAGTTTTCTTTTTATATTTCAATGTTGAAAGCACTTTGTGCTGCTCAGTATTTTTCTGATATAAATCTGATATAAAAAGTATTTATATATGTATATATATATACTTTTGACATGACATATGTTGACATTTATGAGTCATTGAAAATTGTGTTTCTATTAGTAATATTGATGCTTTTTTATATTTTATGTTTTAACTTTTGATAAAACCACAAGTTCATATAAATCAAATGTGTCCAAATGTCTGTAACATAGCTGAAATATAATGTCGGCAACTGATCGAAAACCCTTCAGGGTGTACATTAGGTCCTCCATACACACACGGTGTTTCCCATTGCGAGTGTTTGTTGTCCAGCATGTGTTGTAGTGTATATATACAGTAAGCTCACCCCTAAAACGCTCCTATCCCCAGCAGTGTTTCTACCCGTGTTCTTCAGCATATGCTGCACCGTGCATTTCTTTTCTCTGCTCCACTTCACCTCTGCATCCTCTCCACATACAGCTCCAGATGGCCTTTTGCCCCCCAGGCTGGCAGCTGCCACCCCCACCACGCTGCAGGTGTCCTGGGCTGCTCCAGCGCGCCACAACGCTCCCGGACCCCTGCGCTACCGGCTCCAGATGAAAACTTCAGCTTACCCACAACTTCACCAGTAAGCTCAGCTCAACAAAGCAATCAAGACCTTTTACTGTGTACACATTTACTTTTCTACACTAGTGCAATCATCAGCGAACAATAGTAGCTACATTTTGTGCTGAAAATACAAAATGATCTAAGACAGTGAATCTGGAGACATGCGGGATACATTTGATCTAAAGAGAAGAAAGCAGCAGTTAGCTTGTTGTAGAGCAGATGTACAGGAATATCAAATAAAAGGCCTAGACCAGGGCTGTCCTTATGAAAAAAAAAAAAGAAAGAAACAAATGTTTTATCTAATATGTATGCATTACATGCTCCCTGACAACAAATTGCAATTTAATCAGAAATAGGGGAATTCTCATTCTGTTGTAATAAATAAATGACTAGGCACATGTATTATATATCACCCTCATTTCCTGGGATTCTTTTGAAATGTATTTCATTGTTCATGTGATTTATTTATTATACTCCATGGTAAATTTGATCGTGAAGCTCTGTGGAAGTTGACGCTTCTTAAAAACCAGCGAAGATTTGTTCCAATCAGCAAGACAGTAAGCCATTTAATGCAGCGTGATTATATCTATTTTTTCATTTCAGTTCAATAAAAATATCAGCTTGTATTTTCACCAGAATAATGACATATTCTAACCATAGAAGTTGATCACGTTTGATTTGATTTGCTAACTAATCAATGGAAAAGATATTTTAATCATTTTAAAGGACCCATTAAGTCAGTATTGGAATTGCAGTTCTAAATATTGCTTATCCTGCAATGATGCTGAAAATTCAGCTTTGCCATCATGGGGAAAATTTACATTTTAAAATATATTAAAATAGAAAACAGTTATTATAAATTGTAATATAATTTCACAATATTTTCCAGTATTTTTTATCAAATGGATGCAGCCTTGGTGAGCTTAAGAGACTTAAATATGTCTCTATTCTATTGCAATAGGAAATAAGTCAACGTGTGGAAAAAAATGTGCTTTTGTTGAAAGCCGAAGAATATGAAGATTCCAGAATGCAAACCCCTCTACTGGATTGCAACTAATCATCTTTTTCCGTGTAACGCTGTTAAGTTTAGTGTAACATGTTTGCTCATGTACATTTATTTCTGTCTTCAGGTTAATGGACAATGAGTCCACCGTCTTTAGTCACATGGTGAAGGAACTGGAACCCTTTACAGAGTATCATTTCAGACTGCTGGTGTCCAACAGCCATGGAGAAACCAGCAGCCCATGGGTCTCTCTTTTTACCGTGCAAGACAGTGAGTTCCACAACTGACACACACACACACACAATGTTCACAAACACAACAGAAAATCATTAAGCACACAAAGAGTGTGTTGTGTTTAACCACATGTCATGCGGTTCCTCTGTGAGGCTTGTCCAACAGAAAAGAGCAGGTGTTGAGAGAGAGAGAGGGCCAGTGGGCAGAGATCTCTAGTTAAAGGTACGCCTCTTCCACATGACCTTGCCGGTGTCATTTTGGACTGATTACTGTAATAGAATCATATTAAGGATCATAACAGACATTCTCTGCTAAGTTATAAATTAATTATACTTCAGCCTATTAGCACATACATTATAATTACTGAGCCAGTATTTGCATACACTCAGATTGCACTGTATTATGGACCATCACCTCTTCATTATCATGCTTAGAGAAAACCCCCTCCCCCCTCCCTACAATGTGCCCTGCAGCACTTCACAACTTCTGCTTTTGGGAAGAGTTTTCCCTCTATCTGAGGGTAGAACTACGTGAGCTGAGTAACATTCACAGCCTCATTGAGACTGTTTGTTCAGTATCTTGTCTTGGATTCTGCTTTGGTCTACTTGTGTTGCACCATGTGGCTGTGTACTTGATCTTGCACTTTGCAATTAGCATTCTTAATGGATGCTTAACACATGACTTTCATAGGTTGCATCGTTCTCAAGAGGATGTCATAAATTGTCATGCCTTGAAGATACTGCATCAGATACGTTGTTGACCACTCAAGAATATGTGTAGTAGTTTAAACTGGGTTGAATGAAAACATGGATGGGTTGAATGGATAGATGGATGGATGGATCAACTATGCTTTGATTGTGTGGCTTTGGATAAAAAAAAGTGTTTAAGGATATCATAAAGTACTCTAAAGTGTCAGTGTGAGAGTGATATCAGTGAGCTTTAAACCAAATACACAAAATAATAATGTTCTTTTTAGAACCATCATCTGACCCCTATAAAACTCATATATATATGTTGGATTGTTCTTGGTCCTAAAATATTTAGGCATTTAAGTAAATATATTTCATATATTATTTTATCAAATAAAAAATAAGCAAATAACTATAGTATTAAATGGCTATAGTACGCATATGTAAATAAAAGTATTTGAGATTTTTAAGTTACTTACTTTGGAGCATTTAAGTACTTGAAAATCATTTTTAAATGTGACTTAAAAACCCCAGTATGTAAATATTTGTGCAAACTATATATTATATTTATTATCATTTAAGAAATATATTAATATTATTAACATGTTTAAATACATATATTTATTCAATATATTTTCTTAAAATATCTATATGCTATATTTTTTAGGTCACCGATGTTTGTTGATATAGTATTTACGTACTGTATAAAGCAGAAATTGGAAAGATTTTTAAAACAGGAAGGCTAAATGTGTAATTAGTACTGTAATTTGTTGAACATTGCAATATTGAAACTGGCACATTTATGTATATACTCTTCCATATGCCAAAACTGCGATGACCCAGCATGCACTATATTAGCAGCTCTTCTAAAAGTCACCCTAATTCCAAGTAAGCGACATGTCAAATCCTGATCAGCATGGTATATAAATCAAAACCATCCTCCTCCTCACTTTCCATCTGCATGTATCTGGCAGCAGAAATAAGCCCTTCACTCTAGCTCTATTTACTCATCTCTTTCTTTGAGGCAGGGGTGATGACTTTGAGAACAGGTGGGCATTACCAAGAAGGAGAGAAATGATTGTTATTGTTAAAGAGAAAAGCCCTTTATTTCTTAACCGAAATGAGCTGTGAAGAGCCTCAATGCGGCATATTCGGCTCTCTGCGGCAGGATTATGGGGAAAGCGTGCGTTTTAGTGGCTCCTGGCACTGCTAATAAACACTCTCACACATATCATCAGCCGCCCCATCAACATGAAATAGTACCCGGCAAAGCCGCACTAAATTAACAGTAGGAAAGAATTGAGGAGATTCTTCAAAATAATGTGTCCAGGCGCATGATAAAGGAAGAGGAGAGGATGGGCAAGGTGAAATAGGAGGAGAGAAACGTATGTCATATTTTCTTTAGCTCTTTTTCTTCTTTGATAGGGTCCCAGTCGGCCCGCACATCTTCATCTCTAATTTAGAAATCCCCTCTAGAGGGATTTCTCCACCTCTGTGAAATGTTCATTGCCTGTGTGCATGAGCTGCCCTATATAAGATCACAAACAGTGTCTCATTAATACATTTAAATATTTGAATTATCTTTTGCCATCTTATTTGGATTTAAGATTGATGTTCTGTTACCACAGCTTTGGTCGTTTTTAGTATAAAAATATGGGTTGCACAAAATAGTCAACTTATCATGGCACAACATGATAAGAAATCTTTGAAGTCCACTTTTACGCTCCGTTTCCAACAGTTAAAATGACAAATGAATGCATCACGTGCTGATTGCGCGCACACAAATATTTTAAGTAGCGCATAAATGTATTGTCAACACTGTTCTGGGATTTATATAGGTAAATATATATTTGTCGTGTTCGTCACAAGAGGAAGTTATTCCGGTTCGGAAATATTCAACTCTTGTCAGACTACATTTTTGGGATTTTTATGATAATGCCAAATTGTATCCTGTATATTATAAGTTTCTGGTTTGGTGAGTGAATGTTACTGATGGAGCTGTGGGAACACTTAGGTCTGTCTGTTTTGGTCTTTTTGTGCTGCAGTATGTCAGAACACTACTAGAAATCTCCTTAGTGAAGATGTATGAGCATTTTAAGTATTCAAAAGGCCCTCATTCCTCTCCTTTTTATCATTCCATTAAGATTTTATAACCATCTTTTTAATGTAATTCCATCCATGAATTTTTACCCCTTTGACTTGACAGGCGGTTCTGTGAACATAAACTTTGGCATGTAGGAGAGCTCTTTTCTCTGTCTTCTCTGCCTAAAGCGCATTGGTTTGTGTGCTTCGAGTGACATATAAATAAAAGTGTTTAGAGGGACAATTGTAGGGGACTTTTTATATTAAATCTGATGTATTAAAAGTATATTTATAGTTAACATTTTTATTTGTTCTCTCCCAAGATTTCAAGATTTGTCCTTTCTTTCAGAATAACACCACTCTTTCTTCAGTGATATGGTTAATTTTGTAAATAGTACTGTTAATGTGAGCACGGAAACCTTATACAGTGTGTTTTAATTTCTTGAATTGGGTGACTTTAAATAGAGTCATCCCCAACCTTTATTATTATTTCATCTTGATATTAATTTTCACCCCTTGTGTAGTTGTAAAAATGTTGTGGGTAGAGCAACCACAGCTGTGCAGTCAGATCACCTTGAAATAAGTAACTTACTGTACAATAGTGTACACTTCATCAAGTTCAAAACTAAAAGAAATCTTTCAGAAAGAATTTATGATTTTTTTGTCATTTCCCTTTCAATCTTCTTTTCGCTAAACAGCTTCTTGAAAGTAGCATACCGACACCCGTCCTAGTTGACATCAGCCACGCTAACCTTCAAAGCGATCATATTGTCACAAGGACCTCTGCAATTCTAAAAATAATCCTCTCTTTCCTTCACGTTCCCCGGTCCCCCCCCCCCCCCCCCCCCCCCTCCTTGCCTTGTCACTTGATTGTGTTATTATTATGCTAACCAAATCCTTATAAATGTGATTTAAGGCTTGGCGGCCCGCGCTCTTGTTTTCCCTTCTGCTGTAGCGATTTATAGTGGCCTAGGAAAGGCCTCTCTAAGTATTCCAAATGTCCTGAGATTACAGCTGTTGCCGATGCCTGATTGAGGCCGACTGCTGTTATTGCACTGTGTTCTTGCTTGTACCCTGAGAGCAGTAAAGCATCAATAAAATCAAAAGCACCTGCATCTTAAATGAAATTTCAATTGAAAAACTTAACAGCCCTTCAAATTGCGGAATTTAACGCAGACCAGTAAAGCTTAAATAACACTTTGCCTCTGCAGAGTGAAAGACCGGGCAGCTGAGCCGAGGAAGGAAGGAAAGAAGGCAGGCCGGGGGATGAAGTAAGGAGGGGTGGTTCACGTTCAAGGTGACTTGATTGTCTCATGTGGTAAAATTATTTACAATTAAGGAATTTCTCCTGAGAGCCACATTGGATTTGCCGGCGAGCACCTATGCGGGCGTTTTGCGGTGGCGGCGGCCGTGAGCTTTTTCAGTATTCATGGACACTCCTGAACCTTTGTGGTAATTGAATCAGTTAGAGTGCTGAGTGGAGCAAGCATAAAAACCTGTTAACCCAAAGGTCAGATCTGTGCATTGTTTATTTATCAGGAGGGAGAGGGAGCGAAATCGGCAGAGCCCCTTTACAGACACAGTAAAAAATTACCCCCAAAAATAACAGCTACTAGATGAATGGAGAAATCTGGGCCGGAATCATAAGCGGCGGCCGGCTGTGTGAAGCGCAAATGGAGGAGGCTTGAGTTAGGGTTAGGAATGACTTATGGGAATTAAACCTCTTTATTTCTTGACATCATTTCATGATCTGAGTTGTTATGATAAAGCGGTTATATTTTTATAAAGGTCAGTTTATTTCGATAATGCAGTGCTTTTACTTGTACTACATATTGAACACACTATAAAACAATAGTGAGACCTAGTTTGCACCTTTGCAAAAAAAAAAATTGAAATATTATTACAATTTACTATAACTATTTCCTATTTTAATGTATTGTGAAGTGTATGTTACATGGTCCTTCCGGAATCATTCTATTATAGTGATTTGGTGCTCAAGAAGCATTTCTTATTTTAATTTTTTTTAAATTTTGAAAATAGTTTGGTGTTTTTGCAGAAACAATGGATTTTTGAAAAGAAAGTTCAAAAGAACAGCATTTATTCTATAGTGTTATACATGTCTTTACATCCTTGCTGAATAAACTTCTTTCCAAAAAAAAAAATCCTTTTAAACTGTAGTGTACACAAATGAGTCTTAATTTACATCGCAGAGCTGTTTTAGTGCATTTTGCACCTGGTTAAGGGTATTGTAGGTGGTTAGTGAATAAAGACACAGGATTTTGCGCTTAAATAACATGCAAAAGTGGTACAACTGTGAAGTGAATTTGCTCCATCTGTGTGCTTCCTCTCTGTCATATCTCTTTATTTTTCATTATTAGTTTTTTTTTTAAGTCATTACCTTGATGCTTGTTGTGGTGGCCTCTGAGCTTTGGGGAGAGAAAGAGTACATGTAGCCGGTTATGTCTCCTCTATACATAGTGAGTCAGTTGGGAGGTGATGGTGATGGGAGGTGGAAAGTGGGCCATCTGTGGGGAGACATCAGCAGCTCAGCACGGCTGAGAGAGAGCCAGTCACCTTGATCCACACGCCCTTGCCGGTACGCCATTACCGTGCTACCGTGGGATGTAAATGGAGGAGGAAAACATTACCTTCAAATGAGCTTTCATAGGGCCCCAAATATCAATCAGACAGCCCAGGCTCCCGAGCAGACAGGAGACGCTTAAAATTCAACAAAACAACTTCACTTCAATTACCACATCTCATATATTCCTCCTGTAACTGCTTTCTTTTTACCAAATGTTCAAACTCTTTTACTTATCATTCTTCAGTTTTTGTCTTTTTTTCCTGAGATTTCTTAACAGTTCTGTCAGGAAAATGGTATAAGAAATTACTGTAATGTAAATCTGCATCCATATATCGGGCCTCACAGAATGAGCACAAATAGTGCAATAAACCAATGTGACATTTTGGATCAGCATTATTCTGAAACCCAATAGCAACGCTCCACATAGCAAATAAAGACAAATCATTAAAATAGTATTTTCTCGATTTGCATTTCCTGTAGGAAATGCCAGTGCTTGCAAAGCAGCAAAAGAAGGTGTTCAGGTAATCCTAGGTTTTATAGGCCTCAGTTGTGTTTAAATGAAATTTGCTGCATTTGCCATTGTCATGATGCTTAGAATGCATCAGCACAATTTTTTTTTTTGTCTATACCAGGGGTAGGCAAGTTTGGTCCTAAAGAGCCGCTTTCCTGCAGAGTTTAGCATACACAGGTGAGTTTTTTTTTTTTTTTCAGGGTTGGAGCTAAACTCTGCAGGACAGTGGCTCTCTAGGACCAAATTTGCCTACAAACAAAACTTGCTTGCAAACTTGTCTGGTCTATACAATGAAAGTCAATGGGGTCCGATGGTGTTTAGACTCCAGCGTTCTTGAAAATATCAAACGTATAGTTACAAAGGTATAGAACATGAGGGTGAGTAAATGATGACAGAATTTCTATTTTGGCTTTCCCTTTAGGGTTTTGGATTTGCAAGTACTCTATACAGCATGTCTTGTGAAGATTTCTTTAAAAATCAACTAATATTCTGTTTCATTGACATTAAGTTTAAAACAAGAGTGTTTTAGTCTGTTTCATACCAGTCATAGCTGAGGAGAGACTGGCACAAACCATCAGACATGAGAGAGGGATGGAGTGCATGAGGATGTCAGGGTTGGATGAAGGGGTGAGGCGAGGACTCAGTGATGCAGAGAGATGGGCTTTGTCAATCATAAAATAAAACAAAACGAACAAAAACTTTCCTGTAGGGGGAAAACAGAACGGCAATAGGACTGGCAAAGCAGGACACTAGGAGTGCAACAAGAAACATTAGATGACTAACTAGCATAGAACTGAAAACACAAGGAGAATAAATAGGAAGCAAACAAGGCAGGTAAAGAGGGAGAACAGGTGGGACAAATGAACCAAAAATCAGATAACAAGATTGGTGGGGATAAGACAATAGATAGTAGACAATCACACCAAACATGACAAAGACACGAGCACATGGCCAGCGAACACAATCACAAGCTATGTGCTCAAACATAACAAGACACGAACATGCAGCTAATGAGAACACGCATGAGCCATGTTCACAAAAAAACATGACAACATGAAAGCACGCATCCACTGAAAAACACAAGACGCATGCTACACAGCACAAGACAAAACAACATGAAAGCACGCAGCCGATGAAAACAAGAGCCATGCAACACAGAACACCACAACACATGCAGACAGAAGAGCGTACAGCCTGAGCAAACTCAAAACCACACGCTCACAGAGGATGAGCAAATGCTCAACACCACATTCCACACACAAAACGACTCACATAGACAGGAGAGTGTGTGGCCCGAGTGAAATCGTAACCGTACACTCACAACAATGAGACTGATTGTCAGAGCTCTGTCACCAAACCAAGATTAAACAGACCAAAGTGACAGAACCCTAACGGGACGCTGACATGTGTTTTGGCACATGTGTGCATGTGAATGTGTGATTATGAAAATGACCCGAGCTGTCCGGGCCTGAAGATCCATGAACGATTTCTTGATGTTAGTGCTGCCATGGCAGCTGTTGTTGTAACCACTCAGAGAAATGAGCAGGCAGGAAACTAAAGTGATTTCCTTCAATTCACTACAGACCCTTCAGAGGCTCGCCTCACACATGGCTGATATCCCTCAGCCACATAACCCCAACGAATAAATCCATAAATATAATTTCATATTTGCTTGTGATATGCAGCGACTGACTCCGTCCTCTTTGGCAAATGAGCTGATTTGCAAACCCCCTGTTCTACATTTTAATCCAGGGTATCAGGCTGCTCCAATCAGACGATGTCCTTGTGCTGTCAGTCTCAATGCTGTGCTGTCAGAGAGGAGCTGCTTCTCTCTAGATCATGGAGATCAACCAGACTCTTCAGTCCTTTGCTTCAAATCATTGAAAGGCTAAATTAATTGCAATTTTACATAGATGGATATTAGATACTCTATAATCTTTTCACTTTTATTTTGCCTCTGTTGCAGCCATCAAAATCAAAATTTCAAAAATCAAAAAATACAATTAAGTTGGTCATTGGAAATATTTTCTTTGTAAATTTGTCAGATAAGTAAAGGTTCAAGATAATTTACAAATCCCAGATCCTTGATTTTATTGCATTTTACAAAAAAAAAAAAAAAAAAAATCCACAAATGAAGGATTTTGCATTACTTCAATACATTTTAGATCATATTTAAAAAAATTGTTTGTTATTTACTTCTACTTCCTGTGCATGTGTATTTTATTCACAACTAGTGGCAACAAATGTTATTGCAAAAATAATTATTATTTCACAACAGATTGAATAGTTCTTATTACTGTCTTCTTTCTTCAGGACCTGGATCGGTTGACCCACCTGTACTCTCTGACATCCAGTCTAGAAGTGCTTCTGTCTCCTGGTCTCCTCCATCCCAGCCCAATGGCATCATCACCCATTATAATATCTACCAAAATCACCAGCTAACTGCTAGTGTGCCAGGGAACAGCACCAGCCACACTGTTTCTCAACTTGCACCCTATCAGCAGTACACTATACAGGTGGAGGCCTGCACAGCAGCCGGCTGTGCTCAATCTGCTGAGTCCCACACCATACGTACCCCTCCAGCCCCTCCAGAAGATGTCCCAGGCCCGCAGCTTTACTCCGACACACCCACCTCGGTGGTCTTGTCCTGGTCACAACCACGTCATGTAAACGGGGAGCTGGACGGCTACACCGTGGAGAGGAAAGCCACTGGCACACAGCAAATCTCTACTGTGGCCAACTTGCAGGCCAACCAGACTCTCACTTACCTTGACAGCTCGGCCGCTCTCAGCCCCTGGAGCTCTTACGAGTACTGCATTGTGGCACACACAAGGCTGGGTGGATCCAATAGCAGTGAGTGGAAGAAAGTGACCACCAGACCTTCAAGACCTGCAGGCCTGCAGCCGCCTCACGTGCTGGTTTTGGATCCAGCGTCAGTACAGGTATATAGAGAGTTTGTTTCCATTGTACTTAAAGGGTACCTATCATGGAATTTTGAAAATTACCTTTCATGTAGTGTGTAACATAGATCTAAGTGAACAAAAACATCCTGCAAAGTTTTAAATATGAAAGTTCACCGTATACAAAGTTATTGTCTCTCAAAAGTAAGAGTCGACTCTAAGTCGCTGATATGAATCGATAGACAAACGATGCATTTTCTCTAACTTTCGTACGTCACTTGTACAAGTTATTTGAATTCGACACGCCCACTCAGTGCGCGCGCCGAGCAGACAGAGAAACCTGACAACAACATGTCGACGAGACTCTGTTCTGAAGTGCGAATCAAAAGCAAACTGCCCAGGGACAAGCATGTGAAGACTCAGTGGCTAGAGTTTATATTTACAAGTATAGCCACCTTGAGCAAATCAGGTAAAAATAAATGCATATTATAAGACAACAAAAGTGTTTTTTGTCATTGCATGCATGTAAAACTGTTGTTGGGGACTCCCAGAACATTATTAGGAACATTTTAAATGCCATAATAGGTACCCTTTAAGGGCTAAAATGGTTGAAAAGAATAAAAAAGTACAATAATAATTCAAAATAATTCATTCGAAATAGGAATTTTAATATTTAAAATATTAATAAAAAACAATCTCAAACTTGCTTAAAAATGTGCTGTTTGAATCATCCGGTGACTGTTTCACTCAGTCAGTGAATTGTTCAGAGCCGTTACTGAATTCTCAATTCGACGGGTGAAACTATGTACTTAATAAATAATTTTACAAAAAATGTACAAATATTTTACAAAAATTCTGATTATTGTGTAACATTTAAGGTCCAATTACAAAGTTGAAACCATAATCAGCTAAATTTTCTTTCAAATTAATAAAGTTAATTAAATTATTCTGAAAAGAAAAAAATTATGACAGGAATAAATTACTATTTATATTTTAAAATATATTAAAGCACAATAAAGTAATAATATTTCACAGTATTGCTGTTTTTACTTTGATTTTGATCAATTAAATGCAGCCTCGGTGAGCATAAGAGACTTTTTTAAAACGACAATTTTTAAAATCTTACCGACCACAAAACGGTAGTGTATATATGTACATAATCAAAAAATGCAATTTTTAATCCTTTTGAAGTTTAAAAGAACATGTTTGGTTTGTGCCACAATCCAAACATGCTGATGAGAGTGCATATTTCTTTGTGTGTGAAGTGCATATCAATCCTGTCCCACCCTCCTGTCGGCAGGCTGTAGTGCCTTATGCCGCCTTTTCACCAATGAGGTGCAAATGAGGCCTTTGTTGTGATTGTTAGTGAGAAGCTACTGTATTTCTTCCCATTAATGCCACACCTAGAGCATCCATCATTATTCCAATGACACGCTCATGGTATGAGAACATTGATACACATGGTTTCCGGGTCATTCCAGAGCTGATTATTAAGGAAGAGCCAATTAAGACTGTCAGATTATAATTTGAACCCCTCATGAATGTGCCCTTGTTCACCTAACGTTTTAAATATTGTTCTTGTTTATTAAGTGTCGGTAAGAAATGTAAAGCAAGCAAGACCTTATTAACACATTGGCAAAGTAGATTTAAGTGTTTCAAAGCAAACCGAAACCCTCAGCGTAGACATCCCTGTAATTCAACAGACATGATACTCAAGAGGGCTAGGTAGCTTGCAGTCTTTTGGCTGGTTTACAAGTTGGATTTAAGGGGCGTTAATGTAACCAAACAAGCTTTGCAGCTTAGATCCTGCTGTGTGTAAATACACCATCTCTTTCTCTCTTTGTTATTTGTTGTGTGTTAGTGCCAAGAAACATGGACAGAAATGCTTACCACTTCAAACAAAGGCAGCATTTGCATAAACTTGCTTGAATTATTCATTTTCCCCTAACCCCAGGTTTAGTGTATTGTAATACCATTATTATTTCATTAATTTGTTAAACTGCTGCATTTGTGTGTAACTGGATGAGAACTCTTCTACATGTAAAAGCCAAAAAACAACAGTTCACATTAGCATATGCTACAGTATATTGAATTCCTGTTGAGATGCTAGCAGTCTCCGTGGTGCTTATGGCAAACTCTGTGTTAGCAAGTGTTGATGAATTAATTTGGGGTCTTTGTACATTTGTTGTTGTGTTTTTTTTTTTTTAAATAATTACAAAATAATTTGAGACTACTTCAAAATGAATATAGAGATTAATAAAACTCTTTTAGCCATGAAAGAGCAGTCATTTGTTCATTTCCAAAACTATGAACTGCCATGGCCATGGTGCCTACTACCTACATAGCCAGCTACTAACTTCTAAAGCAACATATTAACCATCATGGATCTGATTTAACGCGCTACATAGAAAATTGCACTCTGCTTAGGGGACTCATCAACAACGTTGGCATGTTGCTAAGCTAACAGGCATGATATTCCTAACAAGTATAACAATACATAACACATTTATACTAAACTACTTTTATCAATACATTTTGGCCCTGGTTACACCTGGTATTAAGATGCGTTTCGGTCGATCGGATCACAAGTGGACGACGCTAAAAACTGATGTAAATGGGTCTAAAACGTTTTGAGCTGGTCCACTTTCGACCACTTCCCATTCTTCTACCCATTTGTTACAGGCTCTGTGTCGGGATCGAAGAAAATGTTTTGGATCAAAGAAATTGTCGCTGCATCCGAAATCAAATACTTCTCTATAGAATATAACTGTACATAGTAAACAAAAAAACAGTAGGCAATACAGTACCCAGGTGACCTATTACTTCTTCCGCTGAGATTCTAGAGTGCGCGTTTGATGGACACCATGAAGCCATGGGAGAGGATTTATGAATGGCAGTGAAGCGACGTAACTGACGCTGGTGGTCATGTGATATTAACAACATGGCGGATGTAGACTGTCTGAATATCATTCATACTACCCCTTTTTATTCTATATAGAATGTACTTTCAAATTGACATGTAGCACCTACTCAGACGGTATGCGTTTTCGAAAGCACTGTGTGTGTCCTTTTTACTAATGTCTAAAAGTTTTGAAAAAAAAATACTTTTATTCAGCCAGGATGTATTTAGAGTCGATTTCTTTCTTTTAGGAGACGATCACTTTTTATCACGCACTTTCGACCATTTACATTCTCAGACAGCTATATTACACACTGCATGAAAGGGAATATTTGAAAAAGCATAGGGGCACTTTTAAAATTAGGTTGGACTAAAAGCGCTTTCTAAACCTTCCTTCACTTCTGCTTACATTTCAATTTCCATTATTATAACTTTTCTTTTCATAACTAATCCTAGCAATAACATTTATCCAATCTACCATTTCATCTCGTTTATACCATTTCTTTCATTTAATTTCACCCCCAGACATGCGCAATATGTTTAATGTGACCGCCAAATGCTGCACCAGATACAGTATGCAGCAACAAGCACAGTTTCCTGCAATTCCATTAGGATTTCATTATGATCTCAGGGGCTGAGGCCCTTTTTAAATGTAATGAAAGGAATATTCTGTCTTGGGTCAAAGTCAGGGTGCCTTCGCTTCATCACATGACGTCGGTTCCACAAACTCATCGATCTAAAAGCCTGAGATGATGTTGTGATATTGCGCTTGGACTCCGGCCCTTCTCTGGAGCCTCAGACACTCTTGTGAAACCATTTTAGTTTATAACTACATGACCACAAGAACTGCTATGCTGTGATGTCAAATTCTTCAGATACTAACAAGTTCAAATGCATGCCGTGTTTTACTGCAGGTTACATGGACCGATCCACTCATACCCAATGGAGAAATTGAGCGGTACGAGATCCGCATGCCTGATCCACACATCTCGCACACCAATACATCCGTACTCAACCGTACCGTCACCAGCCTTCTGCCCTTCACCAACTACAGCATCACTATCCTCGCCTGCTCAGGAGGGGGAGGTCATGCCGGAGGATGCACGGAAAGCCTTCCAACACTGGTTACTACATTACCCACAATCCCACAAGGCCTGCCATCCCTGTCGGTAGTAGCCGTCAGTGAGTCTTTCCTGGCTGTTTCATGGCAATTTCCATCAAGGCCGAACGGCCCCAACATAAGGTAACCGAATGATGTTTAATCTTTGTTCTACATCTTAGTTTCTTGACACACATTTAAGTTGTGTTACAACTGTGACAATTATAATTTACTACTGAATGTATTTATTTTATGTGTTTATAATAAAATCATTAATTATAATAGTAATATATAAAATAAAAAAAAACTAATATTGGTGTTGTTATTATAATTATTATTATATTGGAAGTATGTAGATATGGTTGTGAAATATTTGTTAAAATGCATGTTTACGTTCTATGTAAAATGTATTTATTTATTTATTAGGCAAGGAATAATTGATGACGGGCCGTTGAATTATTAGAAACATAATCCAAACCCAAGATATAAAATGATGCAATACCACCTCGGGTTCATCGGCCCGAGTCAATTATTCCGCTTATACTACAGTTACCACACTTCAAAACATTGTTCAGATGATGTATTTCAAGACATTTGTCAGGTTTTCGTACTTAAAATAATCTTGTGTGTAGGAATAATTTCTTACGCAATCTCAAGCCCAGTCCATTCCAAAATGTCATTTTAGAGCTAGTAACGGAGACTTAAGCCATTAATAGCAGAGTAATGCAGTTATTAGAGAGAGAGAGAGAGAGAGAGAGAGAGAGAGAGATTATGAATTACCTGAATCTGTGTGTCTCTCAACAGTGTTTGACAGCAGCGTCTAATAGCGAAACTGTAATTTTATCTGCTCCAAGAACAGCGCCGTTATTACCTAGTGAGAAATGTCATGTAGCTTTTAAGTTGTTAAACTATTTTACTGATAAAATCGTCACAGCAGCGCTGACAACACGTTTCTGTGGGAGTGTGTGTCTGTACTGTATGTGTGTGTGTTTGAGTGGGAGAGAGAGCGGGAGTAAGAGAGTACAGTATGTGTTTTTCCATAATAAAATAAATACATAATACATTATAAAATGAAATTTTGTGGTGAAAAAACATGGAAATAATTTGTCGCTTTTATCCTTTTGTTAACAATATGTATTTGCTTGGTCAGTGCCATTATGGGTTTTGGTTTTTTTGCTGTTGTAGGCTGTAAGGAAATCATTTGGAACTGTAAGACAAGTCAAGACCCGGTCAAGACCTGCCTGGAACTACTTTAGATGTGTGTTACCCTGAAAATAATTGCAAACATGTATCAACTAATCAGATTCAAGCATTCAGCATCCCCCTGGTATTATTAATAATAATAACAATGTATCCAATTTATCCAGTTCACCATTGTTGTTATTATTATTATATTTGATGTAGATAGATAGGGTTATAAAATTATAAACTGGATGTTTACATTATTCAAAGTGAAATCTATTTATTTATTTTTAAGAATGTAAATGTATATTATTATTATTTGAAGTATATAGATATGGTTGTACAATGTGTATTAAAATGAATGTGTATGTTCTTCAAAGTTAAATCAATTGTAATCAGAATTGTGAGCATTTCATATGGTAAAGCAATTCCTAATATCTTTTGAGAATAATCCATAAATCTCCCAATTAAATTAGGACAGCAAGTGTCTCCCTAGGTTGTGAAGAGGGAAGCACGACGTAAAAGTTCTTGTTCTTTCTCGCTGTATATTTTAGTCTGTTTTTGAGCTGATTAGGTGGTAAATAAAGGTCTGTTCACGGCGGATGATTAAAATTCATGACTACTTTTCCCGCTGCTGCTGTGTTTGTTTAACTAGGCTTATAAAGCGCACATTAAGCTGAGCTCTCCTGATTACAGGCAAAATTAGCATTACTGTGAGGGAGAGAAAGAAAGAGAGAGAGAGAGAAAAGACAAAAGCACAAACGCAGTGAAACAGCGGTGCGGGTGAAATGGCAGGAGGATTGTGGGAGTGGAGCGGGCTCTGATTATCTGGCTGTTTTCCGCTGCCCTCAGATTTGAGCTGTTGAGACGGAAAACCCAGCAGCCCCTGGCCTCACGTCCCCCTGAAGATTTGAATCTGTGGTACAATGTTTACGCAGGAACCAAATTGTTTCATGAAGATAAAGGCCTTAGCAGGTGAGATTACTGAAATTAGCTTTAATGCAAACTTTGCTTGTGTGTACAAAACTGTTTTTGTGCACCGATGCCATCTTTTTAATGCTGTTCAAAGATACTTTGAGCAAATATTCCATAGAATTAAATTGTTTTCAGCTAATCTTTCTCTGGCACTCCTTGTGTGTACGCTGAAAGACTCCAACACAAAACCCCCAGTTGTTTCCCTTGTATCACAGGTTCTATCATTTAGATTCATGTCTGACTTCATTTAAATGTTTTCAGTCCTTGTAAATGATTAACTTTGTGCTTGAATTGGTGTAACATTTTTATGTCATCACAACTACAGTATCACAATCAGATATTTAGAGCCTCACTCTTTTGTTACATATAGTATATATAAATTACCATTTGGGGTCAGTAACAAAATCAGATAAATCAAGCCTTGGTGAGCATAAGAGACTTACTGACCCCACACTTTTGATTGGATAAATATATGCAAAATAGTTATTATAATATATATATTGTAATATACATACAATATTTTTCAATGTAGTTATTTTACATATCCATTATAATTCTATAAATAAGTACTATACATTTTATATATTATAAAAGCAAGATTCCATAATAAATGAAAATGTTCTTGTGAGCAATGTTTTTAAATGTGCTGCAGGTACACATGGTACGAATACAAACTTCTGGTTCACAATGACATTGGCTATGCTTCAGGGGAGGTCGCCACAGGGGTCACACTGGCTGGGCAACCGCTCACCCCCACCAACGTATCCATCAGAGTTCTCAATCATACGGCGATCCTGGTCAACTGGTCCACCCCCAGTAAGAGTCTAGATTCTCTACATTATTAAACTTATCCTGGCCCTTGACCGAAAATACATTTCTGGAAAGAATCTGTGTTTAGAGAACTTGGTTTTCGAGATTGACCTTTAGTGTGTCCTGTCTTTTACTTTATTTTTGCTTCCCAGCTCTGCAAGATTTGCAGGGAAGGTGGAGGACTACATCCTTACGGTTCTGTCCAGCCAGCACAGGCAAACTCTTACACTTGACCCCGCTATGACCTCTGTGGTAATCTCTGACCTGCAGCCCAGCACGGCGTACAAGCTCTGCTTGACTGTGTCCAACGGTGCCCACAACATAACCAGCTCTGAGGTCAGCTGCACTACTACAGATGGAGGTGAGTATGTGCTACATTGATGTTTGTTACACACATCTATTTTGACTGCCAAGCCACAGGCCCCCAGATTTGTCGTATTTTAGAAATATAATGTTTTGATTGATCTTTAGCATAAACCAAAGCATTGCATGAATGCTGTTCATACCATTCATACTATTATTATTTGTCCTTTTAAATATGTGTTGAGATTTAAAGCAAGTCCTTATTGGGGAGATTGTTTACCTGGAGGCCATGGTAACACCCCCCAGAAAACTGTTTTCTAGTCATACAAGTACATTTCCTATTATTTTAATGGAGTCAATATCTCCAAAACTGTTTGCCAAGCTTACACTACCATTCAAAAGTTTGGGGTTGGTAAGATTTTTTTAAATATCACTTATGCTCACCAAGGCTGCATTTATTTGATTAAAAATACAGTAAAAACTACACTATTGTTAAATATTACAAATTTTAAAATAATTGTTTTTATTGTAATATATTTGAAAATGTAATTATTCCTGTGATGACAAAGATGTATTTTCAGGAGCCATTACTGCCGTCTCCAGTGTCACATGATCCTTCAGAAATCATTATAATATTCTGATTTGGTGCTCAAAAAACTTTTCCTATTATTATCTGTTGAAAACGGTTTTGCTGCGTAATATTTTTGTAGAAACCAATGATACATTTTTTTCCAGGATTCGTTGTATGGAAAGCTATAGATAGAACAGCATTTATTTTAAATAGAAGTATTTTATAACATAATAAATGTATTTGCTGTCAGCTTTGATCAATTTAATGCATCTTTGTGAAGAAAAGTATTAAAAAAAATTAAACGCTACTATACATTTAAGTTGCGTTTCAAATTACTACTTGATATCACACATTTTACCTATTTAGCTCAAATTACACAAAACTGTTTGGCATATTCTAGAGCAAAAATACCAAGTGGTGTCTTTGCTAATAAGTTTATACAGTTAGGGATCTTGCTTTCTGCATCTAAACCTACACAAGTAATGTGAAAGTTTAAAGAGCGTCTTATATTATATTTAAGGTTTCAGCTGAAATATGGACCACAACCATTTCTATATGCTTAAATGGGTGGAATTTGGATTGAAGATATTGGTTAATTATGGTTTTCCTGTCAACACTTCAAATATTCCTGTGATTTCTGTCAGCCTGCATCTCTCAAATCACTCCAGCAGCCCCTGCTCATGGAGATAAAAAACGGATGAGAAGAAGAACTGATTGATTGAATATTTTCCCTCTGTGCTCTAAAGGAAAACCTCACAAGCTGCAGAAGAATTTGCCTTTTCCAAAATTTTGATATCTTGACCTCTGTGCTATGATCAATAGTCATTAAACTGTCCTTCTCTCACACAGTTAATGTACTGATCCACTGATAGCACAGGAAACAGATGAAAGCTCAGCAAACCTCTCACATACGCATACACATTCATTTGTGCCTTACACACCAGAATCTAAACAACTGGCTTTCCGTAACATTTCTGGACCTTTTTCACTCCCACGAAATAATTAAAAACATTAGAAGATCATTTGCTCCTAAGTAAAGGTTACAGGTCATTTACCAAAGAACTTCCAGTGGTAGCTTCAATATTTTACAGCCTTAAGAGCAGCTTATTAAAAGCAGTTGAACTTAAAGATCATATTATGCTACATGATAGTGTATATGTTAAGAGCCTGCTAATTAAAAACTGGAATGGAGGCGAGGTTGTCCATGCGAAGTCTTGCATTAATAATGCAGCAGCAGAAATTATATCGAAAGAGACGCTTCAGGAGAGCACTGATATTGATCGCGTCCAAGTATGTCTCATAATTGCTCTTTTGTTCAGTGATGGCGAGTAACAAGAAAGCACTAAGCATTTTTCAGTAACTCGACAGTAGTTCAGCTGTTTCTAAACAGTAAAGCCTTTTCAGTAATTAGCTACTTTTTCCAGCAAATTGTTTCTATTTAAGTCAATAATCAAGTCAATAACCAAATGTTCTCTCCTAAACTGTCCTGTCTCACAAGGTGGTCGATATCAACACAAGTATCTGTCCCTCATAAACCTTCAGTAAGATCTACTGTAAAAGTAGAAGTGCTTTACCTTAACTACAAGATATCTCAGATGGGGTCTCTTCACGTTGACCTTTGTAATAGCAGGATATCTCCTAAAGAGAGACTTTTTGAGGCTTTGAGTAAGAACCGCAGTCATATTCTTTGGAGAGAATGTAAGTGTCAGGACCCCTGCTCTGTATTGAATTCATTCCCCATCCCATCATGTCAACCAATGGCTTGTTCAAAGCCGCTGCTGAGATATTTGATCTCTTAGCTGTCATTAGCACTACACTCATGTCTTTCAGCTCTCTTTCACAAACTAACTTCACTCGCCTCAGAAAAAAAGCTTTATCAATCATTCCCTTTTTACATTCTTTCAGAAGAGCCTTACAAAGTTGTCACAATAGCTGTTTACTAGAGTCACATCAAGCTGGAAAATAGGCTCTCTGGTCTTCTTTTGTGAGTTAGTGTGATTTGTCATGGGAAAGGAAGAGCTTGCAAAAAAAAAAAAAAACAGAGTGGGGAAAAAAGAAAAAGAAGGCGAAAATGGTGCGAGCTGTAGAAAGAATCCCCCAGACTGGCCCAGTTAACCCCCTCTGCCCCCGGTGCAGCACTTCAATCCCCGCACGCTTCTCCAGGACTGATTCAATTTGCCCACAAACCATCTGCAGGAACCCCCAAAAGCAAGAGGGAAAGTGAAAGAGTGACACTCAGCTTTTTCTCATTCTTCCAGACCTCCCTGATGTATTGCTGTCAGCGTTCCCTGATGTACATATAAAATTACATTATTTATACACATGAGTGCGCTCAGGAACACACATCCAATGGACGCATGTACTGCTGCATTATTATTGGTTCTTTTTGAACCAGACAACTTAGGAACATATGTGTGTGTGTGATATAAATGTGTGATAAACCCCCCAAACACACACACACACACACACACTTATAATATTATGTAAATGATTTATGAAAGATTATGTGACTTTGAAGAGCGGAGTAGCGTCTGCTGTTTTTGACATCACAGGAATAATAAAATAAAAAAACAGCTATTTTAAAGGTACACTATGTAATTTTTTTTCAAAATGTATATAATGAGCGAGTATATCATGAATCCATCTCCCAATCCGGGTTTTTGTCTTATCCTGAATCACTACGGTACGCCTATAATAAGTTATATTCTGACTATTTTAGTAACTGCCGTGAAGTAGTTAAAAAAGTTACATTGTGTACCTTTAAATTTTAATAATGTAAAAATAATTGTTTACTGTATTTTTGATTAAATAAATCCAGTCTTGTTTGTACTTTTAGCTGGGATAGAAGAAATGATTTAAAAAATAATTAAACATTAAAAAGTAACACTTTACAATAAGGTCTGTTAACATTAGTTAATGCATTAATTAACATGAAATAACAATGTGCAATACAGTGGTTTAATTATTTATTAATCTTTGTAATACAGTCGTTCATTTGTTTTTTGTACTAAATGTTGAAATTAACATTAAATATAATTAATAAAAGCTGTAAAAGTATTGTTCATTCTTAGTTTATATCATGCGTCTTCATATTTTCCATTTCCACAAAGTTACAAAGCTCCAAGTCTTCCAAAAAAAGACTGAAAAAAAGACTGAACACTTGTAAAATGTTACCAAAAAAAAAAAAACTACACAGATCAGCTTTAAGAAAATGCCTCAGTCTTTTTTTATCCTTTTCTCTCTGTCTCTCTCATGCTCTTTTTCTAAGGCAGAAAGAAAAGTGCAGCCCAAAGCCATTTCAAAGACTATTAAGGGTAGAATATGCTGTGTGTTGATGCTAGCACTTGCACGAATTTAGTCTGAAAAAAAAGAGAAAAGAATGAAAAACTGCTTTTCCTTCGGGTCTTTTTCTGTAGATATTGTTGGTGTCATTGTATTACTCTTTTGGACACTACTGCAGACTTCACGAGGACCTCAAGCTTTCCCCAAGCAGCGTCTTGTGTTTGGGCAGAGGTTAAAGAGACAAATCTTGAGCTTTTCAAAAGCACTGGGGTTATGTCATTATGACTGTATGTGTGATTTACTGTGGCTTTCTCTCTGTGTTGCAGAACCCGAGGGGGTCTTTCCTCCAGAGGTGGTGACCCTCAATAGCACAGCAGTGAGGGTGCTATGGGCAGCTCCTCTTGTTCCAAACGGAGCAGTCACACTGTACTCTGTCTATTTGGATGGCCGCCTCTATGAGTCCACTAGCAATGGATCCGGATCACTGGAAGTGGGAGGACTCCTGCCGTTCACTGTTCACAGTATTCAGGTCTGGCCTTCTGTATCTAAACGCCAATTACATCGTTTTGGTAACAACATGAGGTTTCATATGTTAACATTTGTTAATTACATTAGTTAACATGAACGTATAATGAACTGCACTTCTACAGCATTTTTTTATCTATGTTAATGTTTATTTCAACATTTACTAATACATTATTCAAATAAAAATTTTGTATTTGTATATGTAACATGAACAAACAATGAACAGCTGTATTTTTATTAACTAACATTAACAAAGATTAAGAAATACAATAACAAATGTGTTGTTCATGGTTAGTTCATGTTAATTAATACATAAACTAATGCTAACAAATGAAACCTTATTGTAAAGGGTTTTCATTGTTTTTTATTTACTGTGTATTATACATTGGGGTCTGAGACCACATTGAAAATCTATGATCTGAAAGTTATGAGTTAAAAATGGGTAAAAAAAAAATGATAATTAAGTACCACGTTGTTGATATTCAACGCGAGCCATCAAAATGACATCATCAGAGAAGGAATGGCATTCCAGAGCGGAAGCAAATTTTCAGATTTTGATTACCACGACACACAATTTTTTGTTGTTTACCACAAGACTAGTAATGTGGAATGAAAAAGTGAGGAGCAGAGAGCGCTCAGAGTTGCGGTAATCGCTCCGCCCAAGTAGCAGTGCTTCCTTGTTATTTGTACAACGCTGTGACTATACAAATCACAACATGTAAATAGGAAAATGTTGGCGTTATTTTATCACTTATTGGGAGCAGTATGCTAGCTGGAGCCGTTTACCTCCAGTCTTTGTGCTAAGCTAGGCTAGCACGGAGATGAAAAGGGTATGTATGGACTTTTCTAACTCTGGGGGATATGGTAAATAAGCTAAAGTCCCAAAAAGTTGGCGTGTTCCTTTAACAATTTTTTAGTGGTCTCAGCCTTTTAGATTCCTTTTCATGTTTTTTATTTAACCTGTACAGTTGGACTGCTATACTCTGTGTTTAGGTGGAGGTGTGTACCGTGTACGCGTGTGTGAAGAGTAACAGCACTCAGGTGACCACGGTGGAGGACACACCTGCCCAAATCAGCAAACCTCAGATTCAGGTGCTCAGCTCTAGGTGAGTCAGTCAAGCAGACACAGAAGGGCTTTTCATACTTGAAATAGTTAAAGGGGTGTTATAATTCCTTTTTTATTACAAGATGTAAAATAAGTCTTTGATGTCCCCAGAATGTGTATGTGAAGTTTTAACTCAAAATACCCCACAGATTTTTTTTATAGCATGTTAAAATTGTCACTTTTTGAGGGTGAGCAAAAACGCACTGTTTTGTGTCTGTCCCTTTAAATGCAAATGAGCTGCTGCTCCCAGCACAGGAGGCGGAGCTTCAATTACCTCCTCACACAGACATGCACTGAAAATTTCAAAAACTTTTAGCCTTTTATGTTCAAACTGGAGTCAGACAATGATGGAGAGACTCAAGAAGTAACAATATGTAAAATGCAACAGGACATTTGTGAATGGTTAGTTTATGAATTTAGGTAGCTTATGTGTAGTTATTTTCTAGTCATTGATTAGCATATTCTGTCATGATAATCTATAAATCGCGTTCCCGGTGGCAGGGTTTATGTAAATGTTAGGGTTTGGTATGTCAGTAACCTGGGAGGAAGCTCGTGTAGTCCCTATCAGCCGTTTGTTGTAGTCCTTAAAAAGCAATTTCTTTAAAAGAAAAAATCTCCCTTTGCTTCACATTTAGCACTGCTCGTAATTTTTCTGGGTTTACAATTAATCCAGGGTATTCATAAGCAAATGTTGTACACTGTACAATCTTAAACCCTGTATTAACGTCCTTGTTTACATAATTGCTGTGTCAGTGTCACTGATCGGATGATATGTTTACATGTAGCATTGCGCATCCTTATATAAATATATTGCTGACTGTAAAGTGGACTTTGCAAATTGTTCCCAATGGCCTCGTTTTTTGTCACCATTTGACATTTGTCCCCTCAAACGCTGAAACCTTTCTTTATACAACAATTATTTTATTTTATTTCCACTGGAAAATAAAGTAGGAGAGATAGTTTTCACCTCTTGCATTGAATGTTCTGAGATGAAGTGCATCTTCAACAGCTTGAAATCGGTTGCATCCAGTGAAGACCTGGTACACTGTACACAATATAAGACAATCTTATACATGCCACAGTGTAAATGCTGTAAAATTGTGTTTTTGAAGGGACAAGGGCTCTGTGTGCCATAGTAAGCCATAATTCACACATTTTCTACCGTACTGTCTCCAACGCTCATGTCATATCACCAGAGTGTTGTACTTCTCTCCCAATAGAATACTAACTACTGATCGATTGGCCCGACATGGCTGGCCGTGCCCTACACATGCCCCAAACAGTTCATTTATTTGCCACGCTAGATTTGCTCGAGTGGAATTTAATCAATAGCTAATTCATTAATTCTTTCTCTGGTGCTTTGTGGGGGCTGGGCACAGGAATCGGTTGCTGGCTTAAGCCTTGATTGAAATATGACAAGTGCTGCAACCGATGGCTTACCCGCTGCTGCTGCCCAATGTGAATTCCAGTTATTTCTCTCCATGAGGGATTAACGGTGGACAGCAATGACACCCTTTGTAATATAATACTAATGCATTTGTTATAGCAAAGCTGTTTCCCCTTCCCCCAACCCTCCAAAAGGAAAGTAATCATGAATAATATTTTGTGTTGTAAAGGCACACAGTAATCGCCAAACGATTCTCTGTCTGTACTTTAAAGAAGGAATCCTTGTCACATTTCATGAATTCCTAATCAGATACTAAGGTCTGTCAGCTTTAAGTTGTCCAGGGCCTTCATTATCAATTAGCTTCCTCATCGGGAGGGGGCAGAGGAGAGGAGAGAGACCCTCGCAAACCGTGATTATGTCATTCTCCACGTCTTACATATGTGACAGGAGATTTGCGGAACACAAAAGAGATGGGCAAAAAGCAAAGGAAGGCAAATCACAGAGCGGTATGGATATTATCATGTGTGGAGAGAAGATGAAAAAGATGATGAAAACAAAAGCACATTTCCATAAGGTTATGGCTACAGTTAAGAAAGAAAAAAGGCTTGTTTAATGGCTTTTTTGTTTTTCTTCCCTGTCTTCTCTTCCTGATAGCATAGCTCTCTGCAATGTTCCTTAAAGCACCAAGCTGCCCCACCAGATGTGAATTAATTTTTTTAATGTTTAGTTTTGTGTTGATTTCTTGTCTTGTTTTATTTATTTACTAAGGCTGGTGGGAGTTGCTTACAGTAAGCCACAGCAGGTTTCCCAGTGTGTGCCAGTTACAGTAAAACTTAAAATGATAGGGTAAAAGTACCTTAAAATACAGGGTTAATATACAGTGTTGGGGAAAATTACTTTTAAAAGTAATGCATCACAAAATTGCGTTACTCCCTAAAAAAGGGAACTAATTACTTTTTATGGAAAGTAATGCATTACTTTATTTTTTTCATCACTTTTCTCATCTGGCCTGGGCTTGCGTGTTTATTTTTTAACAACAAAAAAACAGCAACAAATAAGCCTCAGACTGGAGGAAATGTAAATTCACGCCTGTACAGTAGAGGGCACAGCTCAAACAAACCTTTCAGCTCTGCTGCTGTGCTGCTATTCTGGATCGCTGAAGATAGAATGCAGGAGAAGAAAGTTCAACACTTATTTCAGCAATAAAAAAATTAAACCGAATTGTGATGTTTATCTAAAGTCATTTTTGCTTATTCGTATGGTTGAGTTGGATTATCAAAGGTCAGCAACAAAGACATTGGTTAATAAAGTGAGATTAAAAACAAAGTATATTTGTGTAATTTAACATTTAATTATTGCAAGTTTGCGTACATTTTTAAGTTTTCATTTTACAGTTTTGATTCATTTAGAGGAATACCCAGTCAGTTTTTGTGCAAGGAGATGAGTAAATGCATATTCACATTAAGTCTAAAATAAATACCATCATGTTTACACAGCGCACACAACACCTCTGCACTTACTCACAATTTCTCTCAACATAGGGACAGTAAATAAATTGGAAAACAAATTAACTTGAGTTACTTATTTGAAAAAGTTGAATTGTGATTGTAAATTTAAAAGTAATGTGTTACTTTACTAGTTACTTGAAAAAAGTGACCTGATAACATAACTAGCGTTTCTTGTAATGCATTACCCCACAACACTGGTAATATATGATACAATATAGCAACACAATAGCCCCGGTATCATTTGTGAACAGGACCCAAATATACGGTACATTTGTTCCATTACCAGTAAGTTGTGTGAACAGCACATTGAATTTACCGGTAAAGTCATTCTGGCAATTTTCGCGGTAATTTACCGGGATTGCTGTGTGAAAGGAGCTAATGTTGCTACCGTTACTACTAAGTATTACAAAATGTTTAAATAGTGGTACCATGTAATTATTGTAGTACAACTTAATTTATCTTAATGTCTTATATTATCTTAATGTCTAATAACATTTTAATGACATGGTACCTGTCTCAATATTTTATCCAGTATCTCAAACCAAGCAGTAGTGAACAAAAATTGTGCTTTTCTGTGGAAATCCAGCTTCTGCATGATGAGTGGAGAGGAAAATCAATACAAGAAGTACATCAGAAAAAGAAAAGATGACACACATCATAACTCATACTGCTCAGCACAATCTATTTGGCTGTAGTAAGTTGTAGAAAGTGCTATATAATGAGGCGATTATCACCATTTTTTCTATTATATTACATGCTTCTTCCCCTTGACAGTGATAGAATAAAAACAAAGTATGAGCTAAAACCAGACTGTTTAACTTTGACAATATACACCAAGTGGTGAGAAATATTTGTGAAGGTGTTTTATCAGTGCTGTGTACTGTGTGTTTTAGATCAGTTAAACTAGAATGGCTGTCACCTGGTCAGCCCAATGGCATTCTGGGAGGATATGACGTTTGGCGAAGGACTTTGCAGTGGTGTGAGGAGCTGAAATCCCAGCAAGTGTTTCCTTCTCAGACTTACTGCTCATACCTGGAGTGCCCTGCAGAAAAAGACTTCTGCGGCAAGACCTGTTATAAGCCTGACACACAGGTAACTACAGAGAAACCTCATTTAAAATGTTACACTTAGACCATTAGTTTAGCTCGTAAACTATTCCATGAAGAAACGGTGGCGTATGTATCAGTTTGAGTGGCTGGTATTTATCTCTGAAGTACAGTCCCTGTGATTGTTTTCAGTAAACAGATTAACTTGTCTTCTGCAATTGCTGCCATCCTGGTGTTATTGAAATACAGCCAACTTGGCAAGCAAACACAGGCCATACGTCTCCACCAGCTTAAATCAGACAGTAATACACTAGAGACAAGCTCACAAAGAGAACACAACTCAGATAAGGACAAGAGCTCTCAAAGCTGTAAAGCAGTATAGTAGAAAAATGAGTTTTACAGAGGCAACATTATACACTAGTGATCATGTGTTAATGGAGCTCGTCTTGAATTCAGCATTATCTGAACATTATCTTCAGTTTAAAACATTGTGAAAGGTGTTTTGTTTGATTCTTTATTAGTGCCGCTAAAAAATATCATCTATAGTATAATTAGGCATGTCAATTTATTGTGTTGTTTTAATTAGAAAAGTAAGACTCTAAATTTTAAAAAAAGACTCAATAGATTTTCCATATATTCTGTAATAAGGGATTCTCCTATTGGCAAGGAAAATTTAAGCTGCACAAGCAATTGTCAACCATTTAAGGCCCCTTTTTGTCCAACACTATATTCCCCCTGCAAATATTGATATATACAATTAATTTGATTGAATAAAATGTTTATACGGTAGTTGGCATACAATTAAATTCCTCCCATCTATGTTATAAATGCATGTTATTAGTCTTATTGTGGAAGATTCAGACTTTTCCAATCATTTAGTCCATTTAAAGTTATAGTAGTCTATTTTTTTTATTATTGACTGCAATCTCACATTCTGCCTTCATCCAATCAACATCCAATGGATTTTCTTTTTCGATAATACATATCATTTGGATTATTTGGACTTTAATCGCTTGAAAAACCCTTGTTGATGTACTTTACCCTGTCTAAAATTGTGTTTTGATGGCAATTATGTACTGTATGGCCAAGCTTTATTTTGTACTGTCTTCACTCATAGTGGTTAATTCTAAGGAGTTTGATAAACCGGGTTCAAGTAGGTTCAAAAGTTCAGACCTCTCAAAGGCACAGCAGAGGAGGTATTTACTGTATGCCATTTTTCTACTGGAAGCTGGGCCAGAAGGTAAGGACAATGTCAGTGGCTCAGGGCAATACAGATTTTTCAGACGCCACAAGAGTATCATCTCAGTGCTGTAGAGAATCTATCCTGTCCTGATTTCGCGCCAAAGTAGGCAGTGGAGTCCGGCTAAATATAGCCCACCGCTGTGGAGGAAAGAGGTGGGCTGGATTTCTACCTGCACTCACATGTGCCTCTGCGGGCCCTCAGGGCTGAAGCATTGCCACCTCTTTACTTCCTAATTGCCTTGAGGAGTGCAAAACTTGTGCGGATGATGTATTTGAATTGCATATATTTTTGCAAACTTTATCTGTGTATGTGTTTTATTGTTGCAGGTGTGCTGTGCAGGGGCCGTTCACAGCCTAAATCAGTCCCATCAGTGTTGTGAAGAGCGCTATGTTCCAGCTTCAAAGGATTCTGGGAGTTTGTGTTGTGGAGGTCAGTTTGTCCAGCCTCTGTCTCAATACCAGTGTTGTGGAGGATATTACATACTGGTCCCACCAGGTATGTACTGCATTCAGCCTTAACACAGTCAAATGTGAATTCAAGTTAGATTGCACAAAAAATATCAATCTCAGTAGTGCTTATTTTCTGAGCATTACTTTTTTTTTACAGCAAATAGTTGATTGTTCTATATGTGTTTTGTAGGAGAGGTCTGTTGTCCGGACTCTGTAGAACGGCGTGTATCTGTCGGTCTCGGGGACTCGTGCTGTGGTGGGAGTCCTTTCGGCTCTGGAGCCGGACAGATCTGCTGTGGGGGCCGTCTTTATGATGGCTTCAGCTCCCAGTGCTGTGGAGGACAGCTAGTCCCTAGAGAGGCTGTGTGCTGTGGGGATGCCGACCAAGGAAGGCCCCATAAACATGTATCAGGTGAGCGTTCAGAAACATGCTTGCAGAACAATGTTGAATTTTTAATAACTGTGTTGTTTTGTACATTGCTGTTCAAATGTTTGGGGTCAATAAGATCCCTTATGTTCACCAAGGCTGCAGTCCATAGGTTTTCCTCTTTGTCGCCATCTCTGTTTGAAATCTGCAATTGCAGTTATTTGCATTTGCACAGCGTGGATTAATCCAATGTTTTGAGGTGAATGTGCAGCTGTCAGTCACCGCGCCGGTGTGGATACTGGCATTCGGAATCACAGATTCTGCTTTTTCCATTTTACAACGGGTGAATCTCATGTTGTCCCTGGTGATTATCACATGAACCTTTCTGGATCCTCCATCAAATTGATAAGTTTATATCAAGTGCTGTGAGAAAAGGCTATAAATCTCCATCTTCAACATCCTCACGCAATATAGCCTACTAGCCGAGACACTTCTTGACATGCTCGAATTTCCCGTGGAAATCCACCTGTACCACTGTAATTAAAAAATTATTACAAGCTTACCGTTTTGAATTAAACTAAGGCAAGCAGATAGTTTTTAACACTGGCTGGTTATGTACTTGCTCAATTTATTTTGTATAATTTTTAACCCCAAAAAGTTACGGACTGCAGCTTTAATCAACAATACAGTAATATTGTAAAATATATTATTATTACAATTTAATGTTTTCTATTTTAATATATTTTAAAATGTGATTTATTCATGTGACGGCAAAGCTAAATTTTCAGCAGCCATTACTCCAGTTGTCAGTGTCACATGATCCTTCAAAAACCATTCTAATATGCTTATTTAGTGCTTAATAAACATTTCTTATTATTATCAATGTTGAAAAGAGTTATCTGTGTCTGTGGTGTTCCAGACCAGAGTATGTACGCGGTGCGGAGTGAACGTAATTTGTCATAACCCCTGGAAGTAAATGCTATTGATAGCACACAGTTTAATTTGCATTTTTGCATAGCCCCCATTACACTTATCATAGAATAATCCATTTATCATAGCTGCTTTTTACTGTTTGGAATGCCTTTATTTCAAGCCTTAAATCCTCTCCTGATTCAAAACAGAAAATGTGGCACTAACTTTAAATGGGGCAAAGCACGTATGGCCACTTCTTTGAAGCTAAGTTTAGCCCTCACTCCTTAGTGACTTTCTAATGACACTGTGGAGGAGTGTCAGAGGAGCTGAACCCTCTTGGGGTCACCCAGGCTCCCCCGCAGTGCCCCACTAAAGTGGGCACCTGGGCACAGATGGGCTGGATGGGCACTGGCCCTGGTGTCAGCCATCTTTGTCAGGCTGGATGATGGAGCTGAGTCTATCTAAACACCAACCAGAGCTGTGCCAAGCCCACAGCAGGCTCCCAGGATGCAACAGAACTAATGGCCATCATGAGGTCAGTGGCACCAGTGTATTTATCAAACACAAACAGTCTATAAGTTGTTCGGTGGCTTCGGTAGCATCCTGGGATTGGGTCCAGTAAACATTTTCAAGCTTTGGTTAATCACCCTGTCCTTGATATAATGGTTTTCAAAGCTATTTTTGGACATTTTCTTTTTTTTTTTTAGGAAACTTAATCACTTCACTAATTTTACTACATACCTGGAGTTATTTCAGAAGCTAGCAGAAACATTTTTCTCTAGATTAAATCACTGAACACCACAGCGCTCGCTCACATTACCTTGATATTCTCTTCCTTCCTTCATCTTACTGAAATAAGGCAGATGAAGAAGTCATCGCTCATTAAAGAGAGCATCCTGGGGAGAGCATATGTTATGATGGATAGTACCGTTAGGATAACTAAAGGCCATTTGCCTGGTAGCCACACCGCTGGTTCATGATGCTGGGGGCTCACGCCGCGAGCTCCACGCTGGCTCCTGACGCTGTCAGCCTGCTCTATTATTGAATGAGCTACTTAACCTTGATAAAGACACCCCAACTCCCTCAAGGTTCTGTCTCCTTTACCAGCGGTGAGTGTCTCTGCAAATATAAGCTAATGGACAGATAACACGGCATATGTCATAAGCTGATATCTTCTTCTATTGGCAGAGAAGGATGCAGTGTGAGTCAGAACTGCAATGTGCTGTAGACAAACATGTATTTGGTAAAAGCTTTGGGTGTTTAATTAGCTTTATTAGGGATATAGAGTAGCTGCATATTTTGCTTATTTTTGGTGTTGATGATATGTGAGACCAGGTGTTACAGGGATTTTACCACAGTGAAGGGGTGTTGTTATGTTCAACTTGAAGCATAGTGCCTTATCCATGATGAAATCACTGTAATGCATGGCCTCGCTAGTCTGATTTTTCTTATAAAATACCTGCAACAGAAACATAAAATATGCTTATGTTTGTAAGTTATTGTTTGTAGTATTATAATTATTATTATTAAAAATAATAACTATAGGCAGTTCTTCCATCAAAACATTATATACACTACTGTTCAAAGATTTGGGTGGAAAATAAAAGAGCTGGATATTTTCACAAGCAGTTACGTTTTTAATAAGAATAAACTCAGGAACACACTTCTTAGGCTATGCAGGAAACAAAAACACAGGAAACAGAATAACTTTTTTTCAGATGAGATCTTACAAAGAATGAAACACAGGGCTATAAATACACAGAGAAACGTTAGTGACCAAACAAGATAATTAACACGACACAGTATAACACATGAGGGCAAATCAAAAACCATGGCAACTGATCAACTAACACAGGAAACTGAACTGGGAACTGCAAATCAAACACAAAGGCTCAATCCCAATTCACCCCTTGCCCCTACCCCTTGATTTCGAGTGTACCCCTTAGCCCTTAAAACAGAGTTACAAGGGCCAAGTGGTTGAAATATTCCCCTACGAAATGGAGTAACCCTTCATGAACCCGATACGTCATCAGTCGTCGGCGATGACTCTGACATTACGGAAGCGACGAGTTTTTACAAGATTTCTCCATGACAACGACTGACAATGAGCGCAGCTGCTCTTAACTTTGAGGAAACATGATGATTATAACATTCCTTCCTCGAAATGTATGTCTTTTCTGTTTCGGAAAGGTAATTTATTATACAATTTCTTAATTTAAATGACTATATTATTATTATTATAAGAGTAAATAAAGTGCATGGTGGTGTCATCTGGGGCTAAATTTAAATGTTTAACCGTTTGCGAAGCCATCTCGCCGGTGATTTACAATGCGTTCTGCGAACTTTCTCGTAGCCCTCCGTTTGGAGTGTGCCTCTGAAAAATCCCAGTTTCGAGAGCTATGTAGCCCTACCCATTCGCCCTACCCCTCTAGATTCTCAACAAGAATCGGGACACCCTACCCCTAGACGTGAACGCACAAAACTAAGGAGTAGGGGCAAGGGGTGAATTGGGATTTAGCCAAAGTCAAACTCAAGCAAAGCACAAACGCAGATCAAACGTGACATTGGGAAATTAATAATTTTATTCAGCAAGGATCCATTAAAGTAATCAAAAGTGATAGAAAATCATTTAGAATATTTCAAATTAATCATGTTCTTTTGAACTTTATATTAATCAAAGAATCCTGAAAATTGTATCACAAAATTGTATTATTATTTCCACAAAAATTTTGGGCAACAACATTGATAATAATCATTAATGTTTCTTGAGGTTTAAATCAGCATATTAGAATGATTTCTGAAGGATCATGTATTAGAATGATTTCTGAAGGATCATGTGACACTGAAGACTGGAGAAAGTATGCTGAAAATTCAGCTTTGCCATCACAAGAACAAATTACATTAGAAAATATATTAAAATAGAAAACAGTTATTTTTTTATTGTATTTCTGAACTCTGTTGTGCAGAAATGCAGTGACATTGTGTTTAAGCTGCATGTGCTCTTCCAGATTGTGGAAATAGAATCACAGGCAGTTTTCTGAGGATGTCCCACTGAGATCCAGCTGATGGCCGATGGAAATGTGATTACCAGGTCCCTAAAGTGCGATCTGTCACACATTACACTCTACCCTGTCAGGACTCGCAGCACTCCGGCGCAGTGGAGATGGAATTGTTAGAGACAGCCATCAGCTGTTTGAAAAGCTGCCTGTGAACCAATCCCTGAACCAGTCTCAAAACAACTGCTATTAGTCAAATTAAAAAAGAAAATTAACATTGTCACTAAATCACTAAAGAAACAATCGATTGATCAATAAGTCAAATAATAAATCAATTTAGACTAGCATTATTTGCCATACAACGTTTCTAGTAGTTAGAATGATTACAGAATTTTCTTTGACAATAAACACTTTTTTAGACCAAATTTCATAGCATCATAGACATCATAGAACAGTTTATGTTCAAAAAATACAAATAATTTTTTTAATTCTATTTTCACTAAAAAGAGTGGTAATTATTTTGGTATATAGTGGTATAAAAACCCTTTAAACACATTTTTTTTTAAAAAGCACATCACAATCATCAGAATATTAACAATGTTGCTTAATTATAACCTGGCATATAACCCAGATTTAAAACTATACAGACACAATGACATTTGTTTGAAGGGGAACTGTGGAACATTTCATCATTCTCCATGACAAGTTACAAGAGCCTTTAAACTGTCGAAATCCAATCCAGTCTTCTGAATTTTTCCATTTGAGACATGGGAAACAGTTTAGACAATAGCCTTGAGTAATACAGGGTATTACTGTGCATGTCCCGCTGTCCTGTTTAAAGTTTAGATTTGGATTACAGGGTTCTTTGCATCTGGAGGCTTGGTGTCATACAGAGAGATCTTTTAATATCTGCTTATGTACAGAGCTCTGCTTAAAAGCACAGTGCCGGAATCACATTCAAGGTTAAATCTGAATATTTTACACCATTTAAGTGTTAAAAGCTTTAGAGCTGTGTATGTGTGTGAGAGAGAGAGAGATCATAAGAGTGGGTGTGGAAATGGCTGTGACGATGTCAAAAAAGTGCAATAATTAAATATGTTCTCAAGGACACAATGACCATTTGCGAGTGGAAATGATCCCGGTGGCTGAATGCGTCAGTGTCTGCGTTGTATTTGTTACTGCACGAGCGCTTCATCATGGCTCATATTATATGTCCTCATATTGTTCTGCCAAAGCTGTCTTGCAAATGACAAGACATGAATGCCAGAGAGGGAATTATTCCAAACACACACGCCTGGATCTTTTTTTGCTGAGACAGATTGGAGATCATACAGATTAAGACCATTTTCTTTCAACAGTTATGATGATAGCTTTTCTTACCTTACTCACTGCTAATAATCTCAGTTAATAGGCTTGAGCAATTAAAGCATTTTGCATGGCTCAACTACTAATCACAAAGTACAGATTCCTAATGCTTTGCACGTATTGAAAGGGACTAGTAGTGTCGGACCACTGATAGTGACGCTTTTGATGTTTTAGAGTTGTTTAATAACGGAGTTAGTGGTATCGTAGTTTTATACATTAAAATTAGGTCATGTTTTAGTTAAATTGCAATACATTCTTTCAGAATTTTCAAATCTTGTTTAATGTGAATTTATACATAAAACCATTGGTTTGGAAAATCTAGACAGAGATTCATGTTTCAATGTGCAAATGCTTGTGTGCACTTTAACATATATGTATAAATTAACATTAACAAAGATTAATTAATTCTGTAAAAAAAAATGTAATTGTTAGCTCGTTAGCTAATGCATTAAAGGTGCAGTAAGCAATTTCTGAGAAACGTTGAAAGTGGACCGGACCCTTGTAGCCAATCAGCAGTAGGGGGCTTGTCCACTCATAATGGGAGAGGAGAGAGAATGAGCAAGAGGGAGATTTGTATAAAGACTGTAGAAAGAAAGATGGCTGAGAGACATTACAAAAGAAGAAAAGGTCAGAGGAAAATCACTGGAAAAAGAAGGCTTATTATCAGGCAAAAGCTTTAGGACTTTAGGTTTAATATTAGAAAAGCTTTCCATCTTTTTCCTGGAGAGACCCAAGCGGGAGGGCCTGAAAACAGATGCCAAGGTTACGTTGTTTCTGCTCCATACGTGAGAAACATTGGTTTTAGTCATTTATTTATTCCAGGTGTTCGGAGAGGTGGGAGAGGTGAAAGAACAGCACATTAAACTGACTTTCTTCGTTTCATCCATTGGCCGCGGTTGCATGTGACAGAAAGTGCTTGGGCAGCAGTAATATTTTCACTGCTCTTTGGGGGAACTGAAAGGAGGATCAAAAGGGGGAGATTTAAGCTTGAACATAACACTTTAAATGCACATGTCTGAAACACAACAAATGGTGCTTGTAAATATCAGTTGGTTGTTTCTTTTTTTAGGACCTCATCCTGAACCTAAGCCAAAACCTATATACAACTACTACTGTTTGAATAAAAGGAAAAACAGTTGGATTATTAGAATCCCACTGCTTTGCTTTTCCATAGTTCCACCATATTTAAAGATGCACTATATTGACGTGTTTGACTGTTGTACTCAAATCTTTTGCATGACACAGCGTTCTGAACATGAGACGCTTGAGATGTTTGATTTTATTTTTAACGCAGACACAATTGTGTGAATGGCCCCTAATACTTTTTTTACACACATTTTACAAAGTTGTATATGCTAACAGTTAAAGGTGCAATAAGCAATTTCTGAGAAACATCGTTGATATTTGAAATCAACCCAAACAAACACACCCCTCTCTTAAAGCTTCACCCCCAAAATGCACGAACACGCAATGCAAGAGTGCATGTCTCTTTATCATATCTGAAGCAAAATAATGCTTCACTGAAATATAAAGCTAAGATGACGAACGAACGACAAGGATGAACAAAAAAGAAATATACAGTACAAGATTATATACTGTACAACTACAAACAAGAGTTTGTTGTGAGTCGCCAAAAAGCACACCAGCTCCAGACAAACAATGACACTGAAAACTGTCCAGTTAATGTAGCTAACATTACATCAACAATTACATCATTACATCACCCGATCGTTTGATAGCTTTGACACGTTTACTTTTTCTGTGCCTTCAGTGGCTTAACCAGGATAAATACATAATAATGTACCATGTAACATGCAACTAATAAATTAGTTCACTTGCAAATGATCATTATTTTGAAAAAGTAAAAAATCCCAGTTTCTGAAATATATCTATTTTTCGAAGATTGTAATTTCCAATATTCAAAGCACTATAAAGTCTTTTTGCTCTCTGAGCATGACTTTGAATGTGCTCAGCCATTTACAAAACAAAAAAAGTTCTTTTGTTTGTACGAAGTTTTAGTTTTTGTGTCCAAAGGCTTGCGTAAGCCACAGCACACATTTTTATCAGTTGCTCATTGCATGCTAAATATTTACTTATCATTAAGTGATTGAACCTTAATTCACACAGCCTAAGCACCTTATGCTCGCCTGCGTTCACTCGCACTCTAATGAATGTATGCAAATCCATCATAAATCTGAAGATTAGCTAAATCATTTTGCGGTGCTTGAAAAAACAAAGTGTGAGCTAAAAGGGTGCTCATGTTTTTTTGTCCCGGGCCTACACCAGATTTAGCAGGGGCAGTGGTGTTCCCTCCTGTTCCTTTTCATGGCACGACAAAGATGGAGATGACGGAAAATGAATTGTTTTAGCTGACAGGCCAAGGTTAAGTGCGGAGAACAAAATAGAGGGACATCCCCAGCCAAGAGGTCAGGGTGTCAAAGTTCACTGCTCTTTAAATGAAATATCATGAAAAATGGAGCGCTGCAGGGATGGGACGTGATGGCAGAGCTATTTTGGAAAAATTGTTGAGCTGTTTATTTGCAAGTCATTGGAGCTGAAGTAATGCACCCTGGGAATTGCCACCAAATGCAGCTCTGCAACATCTGCTGTCCCTAAGTGAGTTAGAGCACGTCAGACATCTTTATGTCACTGCAGAGATGTGATGGATGCGGCCCCTAGAAAACGTTGCATAAAAATCTGCTGCGCCGTTTTGGCCGTTAAGTGAAATTACTATTTAAATTAATGGCGCTGTCACAGTTTATCTGTGCAAAGAATGAACGCTGATTAGGGTATTAAACAATTAGCAATTTATCATACTGGGGGTTGATGGTAATTATAGTAGTGATGGTTTACCCAAGGAAATAAACCAGGAGTCACTTCCTGTTAGAAGAATATTAAAGTACTTTTTGGAAAATTCTATTCTTTCTTCACTCTGCCATGATACTTACTGCTAATCATACTGCATAAAAAGAATGTTTGTTCAAACTGTTTCACCATCTTGGTCCTTATTCCAGTAGATGCTCTGAAAATACGACTTTATACACATTAATGCAAGTTTTTCTTAAAATGCATGTTGAGTACACTACCGTTCAAAAGTTTAGGGTCTCTTATGCTCACCAAGACTGCATTTATTTGATGAAAAATACAGTAAAAAACATATTTTGTGATATCACAGATAACAAAAGTTCAAAAGTACAGCATTTATTTGATATAAAAATGTCTTTACTGCCTGTTTTGATTAATTTAATGCGTCCTTGCTGAATAAAAATATAACTTTTTTGAAACAAATAAAACGTACTTACCCGAAACTTTTGAGCGGCAGTGTAATGCAGTACGTATGTGTTTGCAGGGCCGGTGCGTGTATGTTGAGTCAGGCCTCTGAGAACACTGTGATGCTTTTAGAGGTAATAGGAGAGGATGCAGATGTGAATGCTGAGCACTGATGGCTGATGGGAGGAGACAGTGGCCACATTGCCAGGTGAAGCTGATTCCCCATGCAGCACGGCCGTCTGCATCTTTTACGTGTCAGCTGCACATGCAGCTCTTAGATGTCGCCTGGAAACGTCCAATGAGCTGTAATGGCCACATGTTGGATGCTATACTCGTGGTTCAAAAAAATGTTTAGTCATTGTACAGTGTGAAATGTCAGATTATGATTAATTGTTAACCCCGGAAAAATTATGAGCAGTGTGAAACATGACGCAAGATAACCCAGGATTTGAATAAACCAGGGCTAACTATTTCAAGTGTGAAAAGCCCTAATTTGTATCAACATCTTTCATGCAAATAAATTTGTTTTACATAGGATTCAGCTGCTGTGGAGAGCACTACATCAACACATCCACTTCCTGGTGCTGCACAGGTCCCAGCGGCGAGTCTAAAGTCCACGTGGTGGAGAACAGGACGGGGTCGTTGAAGTGCTGCTGGTCAGAGGTGATTGATCAGGAGGAGGACTGTTGTAATGGAGTGGGCTTCAATCCGCTCACATCTGTGTGTTCTGACAGAGCCCCGGCCAGCATCCTCATCCCGGTAATTAACACTTTCACTCAGAGTGACATATTCACTGTATGTTGTTTCAGCAATAGTTCTTCAGGATGAAGACTTAGTGGAGACTTTGCCCTCAAGCTGTTCTGTAGTGTCACGCCAGTTTCTCAAACTCAGATTAAGGCAATGCTTTGCCAAAATTTGCCAAAAACAGATTATGGAGAGACCTTTGACTAAATGTCCATACTGCAGCTTAGAACCGCCCACTTAGACCATTTTGATTGAGAAACTGTTTTTATGTCAGTTATAGGGGCAGGTTTATCTGAAATCATAGATGTCACTATAATAGAGTGAAATTGAAAATATATTCAAATAAGCCCTTGTGAAAAGGAAGTACTCTTTAGCATGCTAAGTGTGAACTGAATGTAATGTTTCGGACACTTAATTGTATGTTAATTGTAATTAAATGAAAATGTATTGTAGTTTAAATTTATATGTAATGCAGTTAGGTGAACATTGGAGTGCTTTTTTGACCCATGTAAGTACATCTTTATATGCAATTTCATAATTCTGCTGTCTTTAAAACGTGGTTCTGAATTGCTTAATGTACTGACAAGCATTTTAATATATTCAGAATTACACATTCTAATGATGTAGTTCCAATTTGTGTACAAAGCTTTAAATGTTATTTAAGGTTAAATGGGAGCAGAAAATAGAAGAAATACGTAGCATGGCGTATTTTAAATCTGAATTTCTGTCCATCAAAAATAGTTGGTACTTATAATTTAAAAGAAAGCAAAATACAGTTCTGGTCATGGTTACACATATCTGGTTAACTTTCTACAAAAGTGTTTCAAACCAAACTATGATAACACTAACCTGGCAAACTTTTGCAAATCATTTGATTATTTAACCTTAAAAAACATTAATTGTAGATGTTCAGTACCTTGTAAACACAACTTTGATTATACTTTGATTTTGATTTGATTATACTGACATATAGCCAGCCAATCAAATTAGAGCTGCCTGATTGAGAGAGAAATTTTCTGTTCAATGTGGATCAGACTATCAGCAAACAGAGAGGAAAACTATGAAAGACTGTCATGTGGAACTCCTTTATATATATATAATATATATATATATATATATGATTAGCGCTGAGTTAGCTGTTAAAGAGCTTCACTGGATAGGTGTTTCAGTAAAGTATTGAGTTTTAAACTCAAGCTGCCATGGTCTAAAGTGGAGGTTGAAAAAATGAGGCACAGAGCAGTGATGTATCTGCTCCTCTCCTCAGGAAGTAGGCACTCACAGTCACACTTCATTAATCAGATTTGCTCGCTGTAACACAAGCTCATCGTGCACCCAGCTTGAGCTCGTGAGGAAAAGAAAGAGACCAAGAAAAGAAAACTGGGATGGCGGTCATTAACTTGTAATTATGTCATTAAGGGGCATCCATGCTATTTATTGAGACAGAGGACTCCATACACACCCGCTGGCAGGGGTACTTTGACACACAACAGTTGTCTGATGACTGTTGTCACTAATGAGAGTGTGTGTGCGTATGTGTCCTTTAGGAGAAATGTCGCCCCAGTACAGTGTGTCCTGTGTCGGCGGTTGCGGGAGCTTTCTGTGGCTTGTGTGATTTTGACCCGGCGCAGTCCATTTGTACATGGGTACCAGGCGAGCCGTTCCCCCCGCATATTCCATCTCCCTCTGCTACTGCCGCCACCCCAACAGAAGCTCCTCCTACTGCCGCCCACAGCCAGCTCTGCCCATCCTCAGAGGAGCTGATATACAGTGGAGTGGCAAACCGATACAGTTTCACAGGTAAACAGGTCAACAATATTTGTCAATTTATCCTCATTAATAACGCTTTTTATAAAATAAAAAAAAATGCCAAATTGAAAGGTTGTAAACAGTGTTGTTAAAATTATAATAGTATATAAATAATACTAAAATAACACTGACCTGGAATAATAGAATAACTGCGCTCTATCAAATCATACAATCTTTTTTGTCATAATTTGTAGTCATATTTTTCACAGATCGGGATACATCCATGTCTGTGAAAAATAGAATTGACTACAAATTGAGAAAAGGAAAGCGTATATAAATAAAATAAAACACAAAAATGCAAAAGAGTTGCATAATAAAATAATAAGTCAATTATGTGTGCATGCATAACGTCTTCTGTTAAAAAAAAAGTTTCTTTAAAACATTTTTTTATTTAGAAGCAGCCAGGGCTTAAAAACAAACAAAAACAAAATTATTAATCAGTTCACTCCGAGCAGAATCAGTATTTTAACATTTCTTTTCATGCGTCTCTTTGGTAACATTATCGTTCTGAAAACAGTTTGATTAGAAAAAATACCGTTTAATAATGTTATTTTAATTTTTAAAAATTACCTATAATTTGCTTGAATTGAACTTTATACTAAGAGCTTGTGACTAAACCTCGTAACTCGAGTGGATCCACAAACTGTCAGCAAAACAATAGCTCTATCCTTCAATCGTGAATGAAGTCCTTCACAAATTTTGGAGACTGTCTCTGCTTGTTTGCAGTGCAAGGATAAATAAAAAATTGGTTCTTTGAAATAGTACAGTGTTTTCTTTTTTCAATTAGGTATTTGAGGAGCGGAGAAGAGTGTCAGTCTGGTATTTGCCGTCGAGTCATAGCCAATACAGCCTGTCTTTTATATTACAAGATTTTTGACAAATATATTAAACGACAGTAAGAACTAAGCGCCCACAATATACAATAACCTTTGTAAGCTGTAAGTTGCACTTACTGCCTCAGATGCGACCGTTCTAATGACAGGCAAAACACAAATCTCCGACATTCGCTGGTGTAAAACCTCGTAACTCGTTTTTTACATTTCTTGAACAGTAGCGGTTCTACACTAACCTGCAATTTTCGATGATTTCAAAACACACCATGCTGGATATAACCTGCCATGGTAACGTATCCTCGGATAAACTCTTGTGATCCAACATCTAATGCCAGCACATTGCCTTGCGCCTTATAGAATGACTTTACAACTCGTCAACGACACATTTGCATAGGCCATACTATTTGAATTCATGATTGGTTGACTGCCAAAGGAAAATCTTAAACAGAACGATAAAAATAATGTTATTAACCGGTGTAACAAGGTTTGTGTAACAAAGTGAGTGTGAGCAATCACGCCACTGGCCTCGCTCCGTTCCCACGGCTCTCAGCCCCGCCCTGATTGCCACATACCCCATCACCCCTCGCAGGCCAGGGTGTTACGTGGCAAGCAGGGCAGGGCCGATAGCTAATGAGCGTCACCTGTACGCCACACCGGTCTCGAGTTTCTCACAGAGGAACGGGAGCAGCGACAACAAGTAAAGGACAAGAAAGGATTATTTTACGTTTTGTTTTGTTTGTGTTCATGCGGCAGTCTTCCACGAGGGGCTTCCGCCTTACTTTCGTTTTGTGTTTGTTTATTTTATGATATTAAAGTTACATTTGAACGTTCGCCGGTTCCTGCCTCCTCCTTCCCTGAACACAAAACTTGCTACAACCGGTTAATGGTAACTTCAAATAAGCGTTTCTGTTCAGAACGTTTAAACCTGATTTAGTTTTCAGTTTTGTTTATGTTTCTGTTTTTGTTTGTTTCCTTGAACCAGTTCAGGGCCCTGGAAGCAGGGTCATCATCAAGAGGAAGGGGTGAAGGCGGTCCATTCTATGGTACAGCCTTATTTGGGCTCAGGGGAGAGAAAGCCAACTAGGAACATTTTACACAACATTTACCAACAAACCTGCAGATGAGAGCCAAATGTGTTCAATAAACAAGAAATAGTATATGTCCAACATCTTTATGTAAAGACATCAAACTGAATGGCACAAGAAGGAAAGTGTCAGTCATTTTGGGGATGTTCCTCACACTGTAAACATCTGCACATTTCATGTGTTCACAAGAACAGATGCTTAAGTGTGTATTAATTGTTGTGAGTCATAAATCTCACCTGCTATTTCGAAGTCATCATTAAAACTTTAAGATAGGCGTTTAGAGCGCCCCCTTGACTCACACTCTTATTAATGTTTTCAGGGGGAGTGCTGGCCCCTCGTTCTGGCTCAACCTCATCTGAGGTGTTATTTATTTGGTTAGTTACGTCTGTTTAATCAAGACTAATGCAGGAGTTGAGGGGGCTGGCTGGCACGAGGAGAGTGATTCTAGTCAGCGCTGTGCCACCATCTGGGCAGAAGCGTATAAACCTGTCGTGGCCCTGCACTCCTCCAGATGTTTCTCACGCCCCCATACCCGCACCCCGGAGAAAGATGACACTGAGTGCTCTCGGACAAATGCTGCCCAAGAGTTGATTTGCCAGCCACACAAATATGAACAATTCCGCTTCCTCCTGACTTTGTGTAGCAAACACCCTTGAGGCCTTGGGGTTTTGTGTATTTTAACATCATCATGAAATACAAAATTCACCCTGTTTAAAGGGATACTCCACTTTTTTGGGAAATAGGCTGATTTTATGATATTTAGAAGAATATCAGTAACCAGACAGTTTCTGGTCCCATTGACTTCCATAGTAGAAAAAAAAATATACTATGGAAGTCAATAGGACCAGAAACTGTCTGGTTACTGATAATCTTCTAAATATCAGAAAATCAGCTGAATGGATTCGAAAATGGTAAAATCAGCCTATTTCCAAAAAAGTGGAGTATCCCTTTAAATCTAACAATGTGTCACTGTTGTACTTATGTTATTTCAGTAGAAAAAAAGTTTTTTTTACATACAAACTTTCTTTTTCGACAGCACCAATCTCTCTTTTTTCAACCCCTCCTATAAAATCCACTTTGCTCCATTCTAGTTTGAAACGCCCACTTTTTACAATCCAAACAATTCGCCCTACATTTTTTTCATTGAAAATCTTAAAATTACAGAGGTACAAATTATATTTCATGTTTTCAATTAAAATTTAAATGAACCTTTTTCATTAATTATAAAGTATTATTACTACTACTTTTATTATATTCAGTATTTTTTTAAAAAAAAGAATAAATTGGTATTGCTTAATGTACGTTCAAATTTAATTTTACTGAAATTCTTTTTTATAAAATGACGTTTGCTCATATACATGTCGTTTTTTATATATAAATTAGTATGTAAATAATCATAAATAAGTTTGCTTGGTTAACTTTAATTTGTTGTGAGACTGTGTCTTATCCTCTGAGAAGGGTATTTTGTCATCCTGTCACTCATAGAAGTGCCTCCGCCAGTCTGATGAAACCCATCTCGGAGATTTACACCCATGACTCCCCAAACACACGTATACAACAAACTGCTGTATTTCTGATAGCATAAAGCATTACAGTAAACAGTGTCCCTGGCTGCTCATTAAACTTTAGTCTTGTTTTAGTGTGAAGACTGACACACTTTAGAGACTCTCCTGTGATGCTGCCAAGAACGAGGTTTCAGGGGAATTCTGAGGAATAGGTGTGTTTGCGTGACTGTTTTCTCTTGTGTGTCATTTCAGACACTGAACTGGACCCATACACCAGTTATGAGTATAGAATTGGTGCTTGGAACAGCTTTGGCCGTGGGTTCAGTCCCTCCTCTCGTGTCACTACTAAAGAAGACGTTCCCTGGGATGTGCCTCCTCCTCACTGGAGCCATGTGGGCCTGCGTGATGACATCATCCAGCTTGAATGGTCAGCCCCAAACAAACCCAATGGTAATTATTTTGAAAGGGGGTGTTGACTTTTATTACATCTCATTCCGTCTATAGCTGATCTATCTATCTATATATATATATATATAGTATAGATTAGATATATATCTTTTATTTACATATGATGTAAAGATTTGGGGTCCTGATGACACCAATCTGGTGTCCCAATTTTTATAATAATATAAATATATAAATATATTTACAATATAGTGTAAATATTAGTTTAGAAATATCATAAGTGAATTATTTGCTAAGAACTGTATTAATTACATATAGTAATTATTAATTTAGTAATTACACATTAATTACACATACATCTTCTCATAGTTTGTACACAAAAGCCAGTGACTAATTTAAATCACAGTTTATTTATATCTGTATATAGCTGTATAGTGGACAAAGCAACAGTTTTAGACTATTTAGGAATATTATTTCTTCATTTTTAAGTGTGATTGCTTTCAGCTTGGAAATGTATAATAACTAACTACAATACACATAGCACAGTTCATAGTCAGCAACGATAGGTAGAGACTGGAAGAAGCCACTTGGAAATGTAACATCTTTATAGTTACATTTTTAAAAAAAAAAATAATCCTATAAAGTTTGATTTATTTTTCCCTTCAAATCAGAGCACATAATTTTTTTGCCAGATGCCACAGTTAGTAATGCAGTTTCTTGCTCTCATGGTAATATTGTCATATGTTTATTCAGTAGAAGGTTTGGTTATGTAAATGATTAATCACGGAGTGAATCAGTTTGGGTAATCCACGCCTGAAGTCGTGACTCTCAGAAGATTTACTCACATTTCCCCCAACAAACTGGATGGCAGGCTTTTTCTTCAGGTGTAATGATATGACTCAGACAGAGTGGAACTAGCTGATTGTTTTATCATCTCTCCTCTGAAGACCTGCCTGTTATTAAGCGTAATCTGCATAGCTCGGCAGAATAATTTATGAAGAACAAAATTCACACGCGCATAAACACTAAGTGAGAATAACAAGCTTCATTTTAGGGAACTTCTGTGCCACTTAATATGTAAAGAAACATGCTGATTGCTCATTAGGACTTCACCCTGATGCTAATCAAACGGCTTGCTACACAATCTGTTGTGATTTGAAAGTTAGTTCAACGGTTTTACTACTGCACTGAGTGGAATTTATGTTGAAGCCATTTTTTGACCCTGCGTGTTTTTATGTACTCTGATAGGTGAGATAAGTTCCTATGTGATCCTGCGGGATGGACAGGAGCGCTACCGTGGCACTGATCATAGCTTCACAGATGCGGGAGGAATCCGACCTTTTCGGGAGTACATGTACCAGCTCAGAGCCTGCACTGCTGCCGGCTGCACAGACAGCTCAAAAGTGAGTCTATTTCTCATCTACCTCTCATCTTATAGGCAGGAAATCATAGAACATAACAGTGAAGGGTGTAATTACATTGCCACTAGTGGTACCAAATGGGATTGCAACAATGGCCATTTCTAAACGGGTTTTCTGAACGCAACCAGCCATTGGTTGGCCAAATACACAGTCCTGCCCCAAACTAATGCTATCAATTGAGATAATGTCGCTGTGTCAGGTCAGTTGGGATGCTCTGACCGGACACAGCAACATTTATTTAACAGTGTAATATTGATTCAACGTTTGTCTAACAAATCGATGTTTTGATACGTTTAAAGGTGCAGTGTGTAGTTTTTAGCGGCATCTAGTGTTGTGGTTTGCGAATTGCAAACAGCCAGTCACTCACGGATTACCCCTCCCTTTGCAAACACGAATGAGAAGCTACGGTGGTTGTCGTAGGATAAAAGCTGCTGCTACTTCTTCTTCTGCTTCTTTTTTTCTGCTGCTTTTTTTTCAATGTATTGACGAAACGCGCTCTGTAGCGCTGTTTGTTCGCTGTCGGCTACGGTAGAAACATGACGACACAATATGTCGACCTCAATAGAAGAGGGTGCCTGCGGTTATGGAGATATAAATGTCATTATGCAAGGTCTTTATACACTGAAAACATAGTTTAATGATCTTATATTGCATTTCTGTCAATAGATCCTCATAAATATTACACATTGCACCTTTAAAAGAGACACTTTTTGGGAAAATAACTTTAAACATGTTTGTAAAAGGTACTGTTCAGGTGTAAAAAAAAAAAAGGTGTATATACAGTAATATAGTTGTATAGTCACTCCTACCCACTCAGTCATTTTCCTATTGTCCTTCATCTTTACAGTCTTACCCGCAAATATTTACAAGCATTGTGCTGAACAGCTACAAAACTGGAGTCATTGTTACAGTGTAATTATATATTTAAGTACTGAGTAATAATAGTTAACTACATGTACTTACTATAGGGTTAGGGTAGGATTAGGGTTTGGATTGAGGGTTAGTTGCATGTAATTATGCATAATTTACTGTTATCACTACGGTAAGTACATGTAACATATGTAACAAGGACACCGTAAAATAAAGTGTTACCCAAAACACTTGTAAAGTATTGCAGGAGTCGTACTCCCCCTTTCATGCCCATGTTATGTCGCTAGTGCAGAGTAAACAGGATATTTTTAATGGCAAGCTAATGGAAGAAGAGCAACAGCTGACTTCCTGCCATAATTGTTGTCTCCTTGTAATAGCTGTCAGCGGCTCAGCTGATGAAAGAGCAAATTAACCTGTCTATCTTCTCTTCTTATGTCTAATTTAGGATCCGATTATCAATAACCGCACAGATCTGCTAGAGGCAAAGTAAAAAAGAACCTCCCAGAGCAGGGTTAGGTCCATTTTTCTTTCCACACACCTCCGGGGTCTTGCCCAGCACACCAATTGGCCACCAATGATCCACTTCTTCTTTCTTCTTCCCCCTCGCACGATCGTTTTTAAGTGGAGCTGGATTAACTTGTACACCTGCAAGCATTGCCCAAACAGTTGCAATTATTGTCCGACCCAATACAAGGGGAGCAATTACCACGGGGCACCCTGTTGTCGTTCAGCGGGACTCTGCTCAGCCAGCTCTGTCGGTGGGAATGAGGAACCTGATTTAATCTTTGTGGACACTCTGCAGGCTCACAAGCACATCAGGCCAGCGCCGGGCCAGACTACACGTAGCCGGAAAAAAAACACCTTAACCACCTCTCACGGCCCTTTCCTAATAGTCTGCCACTCCTAAAGACAAGAGTTGAAACCACTAGTGACATTCTATTAGAGCAGGATATCCAAGCCTCCATTAGGGCAAATTGCTCTGTAATTCTTTTTGTTGTGTGTCCAGGTTATGGCAGTGACTGTCCAGGGGGAGCCAGAGGGAATCGCCACTCCCGTGGTGAGAGCGCTGTGGCCCGGGGCACTAAAGATCAGCTGGGTGGCTCCAGCCAAACCGAATGGTATCATCCGGGAGTACCACATCAATCAGAGCGGCGTTGGAGTGATCCACACAGAAAAAGAGGGGGGGATGGCTTACAATGTCACAGGTATCACATATACACTACCTTTCAAAAGTTTGGGATCAGTATAATTTTTTCTTTATATTTTGAAATAAATACATTTATTCACAAAGGGCACATTCAATGAAGGTTGCAGTAAAGAGTTACAAAAATATTGAAGAAAAAAAATCAAATAAATGCTGTTCTTTTAAACTTTCTATTCATTAAACTCCTGAAACAAATGTATGATGGTTTCCTCCAAAAATATTAAACACCACAACTGATCAAAATTCAACATATAATAATTTAAATAATAGATCAGTATAGTATTTTAATAATTTCTTTTTTTAATAATTTCAGCTTTGCCATCACAGGAATAAATTACATTTTTAAATATATTAAAATAGAAAAAAGTACTTAGAAATTCTTTTTTTATAGCTCACAATATTACTTGCCTTAGTGACCATAAAACGCTTCTTTAAAAAAAGCAACTTACCAATACTATATTTTCAAACAGTTAAAAAATAAATTTTAAATATTATAAATAATATTAATTAGTTTTTATATAGAGAGAGTAGTTATTGCTATAGATTTGATATATAGTTAAAATTATATAAATGTTTTAATATTATAATTTTTTTTTGTTTTTAGTCCCACATTTTTATGAGGTGAATCATATATATCTTTGCATTTTGTTTCCCAGATGTCTGTTTTCTAAGACTTATTGTTATACCATCTAATTAATTTGTCCACAAAGCTTTTTTATTTACCGGATTAAGTAACTCTGATATATTTGAAACCGTAAAACAGATTAACAATGAAGAAAAGTTTGTGTCCAAAACCTATAAACTCTTTAACTATTTTACTTGAACATAAGGAAAGTAGTAAATGAGAGAGAGGAATAAAGAGGAAAGTCAGAGGGCGAGTGATGAATCAGTTTAGCAGCAGAGAGCAGCCGCCCCCTACACACTGCCCCATGCTGGCCCTGACGGCAGCAGCAGCGAGAGTAAGAGAGCGAGAATCCGCCGTGTCTCCTCCACGTGCCCTGCCTTTATTTATGCATGCTGTTTCTGGAAGCAATCTAATGACTGAATTTACACCTGATTCCCGCAATGAGCAGCCGGCCTGCCCATCACTCCTGAGGCCTCCGCTGATTTGTGGGGCTTCTTTTATCTGCCTGGGAGAGGAGCAGTGTTCCTGGCCCTGAGCCATCCGTCACCACCGCAAGGGTACGCACAAGGCGCACTCCCACTTTCAGTGCCGCCCGACTCTACACATCCCAGCACATGGCAATGGACAGCTGCACAACAGCCAGCACACACAGAGAGAGGGGTTTAGATTAAGTGCTCACAAATATATTTCCTTCCAAGCAAGATTTACAATTTCCTCTGAGCGGTATCTGTTTTATCACTTTGTTTTGTTTTTTTGTTTTACTTAAAGTTATTATTATTATTATTCAATTTTCTTTTACATTGTTGTGCCATTGTCTTAATGCAGCCATAATGAAATGCTTTTCTCAGCTAATATTGATACACGTAACTGCTATTATTATTATAATGAGTACATAATGTATTTAAATTCAGTAGATTCAATTATAAATGTGTAATCAAGTGAAGCAATAATAATAATTTATTTTAATTTTTCATGCTATTTTGTACACATTGTCTTAGAAAGCGGCCACTTTTTATAATGTCTGCAATGGTAATGTAATGTTTAGAAGCTTTTCAAATATTGATACACGCAACTGCTGTTAATATAATTATTATAATCGGTAGATATTGTAATAAATTCAGTTAAAAATGTGTCAATTGACAGCAATAATAACAATAGTAGTAGGAAATTTTTTTTTTTTGTTTGTTGTCTAGACTGAAATATGTATTTTGTTTCTTTTAAATTATCTTTTGAATGGGCTCCTATTCAAATACTACATATGCGCTGTCATTTTCTGTCTCTACGGACCAATATGAAACGCATAATTCACGCAGAGAGGAAAAAGAGAGAATGTTTCTCGCTCCAGCCTGTCGACACTATCACTGACATGATTATCAAACCTGAGTCGGGCACATCGTTTTGAGGAGCATCTGATCTTTTTCCAGTCAGGACTAATCTGAATGAATCGCATGCAGGGAGCCGCTCCTCTGAGAGATAGCTGTCTCTGGAATGCTAACATCCCATAACGCCGGAGAGAATGACATTCTCACTTCCCGTGTTTGAGCTTACGGACGTCCAGGAGAAAAATCAGGCTTGTTTATTTAAATATATGGGGGTTTTGTTTTGAGACTGTTGACTGGGCAGTCTGTGTAGCTTAAACACCTCATAGGCAGAGTCTCACTGAAAGCAAATGATGTTTAAACAGCAGGTTTTCTGTGTTTAGCTGATCTACTTGAGGAATCTCCTGGCGTGTAGTTCTCAGCTTTCCTCTCCGAACACAAGCTCAGACCTCCCTCCCTGTCTTCAGCAGAGCTCAGCCACAGGCTGGCTGTCTGTGCACTCCAGAGGAGCCACTGGGAAGCACCACATTTTTGTAAATAAGCTTGAAATCAGCAGGGACCTTCAAATGGTTGGAGCTCAACTGCAACTTGCTGTCGACCAAAGATATTTCAGCTAGTAGCAGCGGTAAGGGGCTTTCCAAGTTCTTTCTGTTCCTCTGAAGGCCCTGGAGTTGGCAGCGACGGCACGCACCAAACAAATCATCCAGTCCTGGATCCTGGGGTGAGTGGGGAGGGAGGGGATCTGATGGCAGATTTGGCCGGCTGGCAGTGTGGCGTGTTTAAGACTTGGCTGGGGGTGATGGCAGGCAAAGGCGGTCTCGCTGGCTGGGATGTGAGGCAGCGGTGATGGCGTTCAGTCGCTGGCAGAGGCTGCAAAATGCCTTTGCTCGGGGTTTCCTTTGTGGAGAGGCTCTAAAGCCGCGCTGAGACTTTCATGTCCCCCTGCGCAGAGTGGTAAATCCTACCAGTGTTTTGTGCCGTGCGCCGGCTCGGGCAGCCTAAGAGTCTGTGCTCCAGCGCCGACTGCTGCTGGGAAGCACCTCCGTGCTCCTTAAAACCTCCAAACTTCCTGCCTTCCCTCATGATTAAAAACACACCAAAGTGTTGAAGCCTACTGCTTGCTTTCTTTGTGCCAACAAAGCCGCCACTTTAAACACCACATTAGAGTCAGTGGATTACACATTACGCTTTTTTTTCTCTTTGGTACCTATGAAACTATTCAGACTAAAACTTAATTTAGAAGCAAGATGCATTTGAGTGCTTGTTATATGCACAATTTTATACAAAAACAAAGATTCTTCATTGGCATCTATGGTTCCATGAAGAAATTTTAATTTCCCTGAAACTTTTTCGTTGCACATTAAGAAATTGTTTTAAAATCCTCTTCACACTAAGGAAAAAATATTCTTTTACGAACTGATCCCTGAAAGGTTCTTTGGGGTACCCCAAAATAGTTTTTCTATGGAATTGCTGCAAAAACCCCACTTTGGATTGGAACCAATATTTTTAAGAGTGTATGTGAGTTTACTACATATACATCAAAAACTGAAATTTATTGAAGTTGTGTGTGATGCATGGAATTGAAAAAGATCGTGTTCAAACATTTCTTTGTAGCTACAGGAGCTGTGCGCACGTTCTCACACACACACACACACACACTGTGAGAGCCGGCCCTTTCATATGACAGCACTCCTAGTGACAAAGACAGTTCCTGTCCCCTTTGTTATTGTAATGAATGAAGACCAAATAAATGAAAGACATCAATAATTAAAGCATTACTAGTTTTGACTGTGACTTCAACACATTGGGAAAAATCCAGTGAGTGAAAAAAAGGTTTATAAAAGCTTTTTTTGTACCTTTTAAATGTTTTCAGATCATACAATTAAGATTACAGACTACACCTCAAATGCCCTTTATTTTAATAGGGCAGAAGAAGGTGATTTATTTATTTCACTTTTTTTGCACGATGGAAAATTGCAGTGTGAAATGTGCTTTAATTAACTAAGTGTAGTGCTGAATGATTATTTAAATTGCATAACAATTAAGAAATTAATATTTAAAAAAATGCCACTCTTTAAAATGTGTTTTTTAATATGCATGCCAAATTATTAGTCTAAATTTGAGTAAAAAAAAAAAAAAAATCTACATGCCTGTGAGATAAAACTCTTAACATCGCATAGTCAAGATGCACTTCATCATTGCAAATTAGCTTCTGTTAAATTAAGTATAAAATCCCCAAAGAATCTAAAATATGTATAGCTTTTCATTAACTGATGTGAATTATTGCTCTCAATTATATAAATTATGTTGCAAGCCATGCGTTTAATTGGACATTTGTAAATTAATTAATAATGTATTAATATACAGTACTAGCATTTTAATTCTATTTCTAAAACTAATTATATTACTTTAAATCTTCATTTAATGTTTTCATAAAATGTAATGCTCTGAAAATGATTCTAAAAATGTCAGCTTGTAACGTACTTTATATTTCCAAGTTACACAATTAAAAACCGAAAGACTTCATGTCATTATAAGCAAAAATCTTATGTAAGTGTATAAAGTCACCGGTTAGTTTTAGCCAGCCCCACATTCTCAAACCCCTTCACCTGGCTTATCAGTCTTCCGTGTGCAGCTGCTTTTTTCAGGGTTCAGAGAGGTCTGCCCATGTCCTGATAGAAGAGAAGAACCTTTGCCTCCTAAATTATGCGTGAGCGGGAGGAAACTGATCCTATAAAAGGCATCAGGGGTAGTCTCCTAGCTTGGCTGACACGTAGAGCCCACAGATCGCTTCATAATCCCCTCCAGACAGAAAAAAAAAACATTAAGTAATTGTAGACAGGAAGTGGGCACTTAATTATTTAGAGGTTTTTATCAATGTGGCAGGTAAAGTGAGTAAGCATTGCAGGCCTTTTCTCATCAGGTCGCCACGTTCAGGAATAGCACCTATCATCTTCTCATATTCTCTAATGCAAACAGTAAATGGCAGCTTGTCAATAAAATACCTTTTTATATCATTTATTACCTCACACTTCCTCACTGTGCTATACGGAGCAATTTGGATGACAGTTACGGCATTGTTTCACTTTGTGTTAGCCGTGTGCTACAAATGGGCCGTTGTGTGCTTAGAGGGGTTAGAGCTAAAATGATTGTTTTTTTTTTTTTTTACTCCTGTTTATTTATATATGTATTTATTTGCAATTTTCATTAAAGGTGCCTATGTCTTTAACAGGCTAAGAGTGCCCCCTTCAGTTTGAATGGAATATCAAAATGTAACTGAGGGTGATGTTGTGAATGGATCAATATATTTTTTTTCTGGTATAATACACATGCATATTAATAATTACAATTTCCGGCTTGATATTAGACAGCATATGCTTTATTTAAGTGCGAATTTGAGTCCATAAAAATAGTATTGTCTGTGTAAAATATTCAAATAAAATAATCTGTTTCCTATGTATTGTAATAATAATAATAAATTGGGATGTTAATGCTTTTATTAATATTATTTCTAAAGCTAACCTCCATGAGGCTATTTTTGACTGATAATTTAAAGATTGTTTTTTTCTGAATAATTCCTATTAGTTACCCAAGTAGATTGATCTCTAAATGAGGATGGATTTATGGCATGCGAATGCTTTCAGCCCCCCTGAACACCAAATGCTATAATAACTTACCCCTCAACACTATAATAACCTAGTCCTTCTAGAATACACACCTGGACATGTTTTGCATGGCGATGTGTGAAGTGAAGCTTTAAAGGCAATATATTTAGTGGTTTTCCCCTGTGTTTAGTATGCTCAACAGAATTCTTTACTTAACCCAAACACAGCTCAACGTTCTGAAAACATTGATCTGTGTTTGGGTTAAATGAGAGAGGCCGTAAGGCATACTAAACAGGAGCACGGGTGCATGTGCTCCTCCAGATGTGGAGGCAGTGCTCGACGGACACCGGCACGGCTTTACGGGGTGTGCAGAGTTCAGGATTAAAGTGAGATTTAAAGTGCTTCAGGATTAGAACCAGATTTAGAGTTCTGACTGCTGAAGCTGCATCTTTGTCACAGGTGCCGTGTTAGACATCAAATTACTCATACATTTTGATATTTATTTATTTAGTTGAAATTAAATAATATAAGCCCCATCTTTTTCATTTTAAATGAGATGTTACATGAAATAATTTATAAATAATATTTTATTTTCATTGATTCATAATTACATATTATATATGAATCCAACAGCTTGTTAATTCTATTATTTATATACATTTAGTTGTTCAGTGGGCCATTGGCTGTAATATTACATTAAGCATTCAGAGGGATTCTAGTGTATTCTTTGCTGTTATGTGAGGTTGTTATACATTAAAATCAGCTGAATTTTATATTTCATATAAATATTGATAGTTTTTAAAATATATATATTTAAAACTACATTATAATTAAGTATTAAATCTATTAAATTATATTCACATTTTATATTTTGAATTATATATATATATATATATATATATTAAATTATATACACATGTTATAGTGTATTTTGTGATATGTTCAGATGTTTATAAATCATTAGTCTGTGTGTGTGTTTGTGATGTTGCAGATGTCAAAAGCACAGCTGTTTCTTTTTGCATGTCTGCAGCTGGGGACAATCAGCTCATTCTTGGGCACGCACACTGGGAACATGTCACCATCAGGAACTTAAATGCACATAACACCACACACAAACACTCACTGTAACATATCATCTCACACTAAAAACATTGTTGTTTGTTTTTTATTTTCAATGCATAATAGAGTTTTCGTGTATGTATATATATATATATATATATTGTATTTAATATATTCACTTGTTTCGTCTGTCCTATCCTCTTTGTTTTCTCTTCTCTAGATGTGTGGGTTGTGCCCAGGCATATACAGGTGAACTCTTCAGCAGTGGAGCTTCACTGGAGCCAGCCTCTCAAACCCAATGGCCTGCTCTCTCGGTATCGGCTGCTGCGTGACGGAGTGGTCGTCTTCACCAGTGACGGAGGAAAGATGAGCTACACAGACGCTGGCCTTCAGCCCAACACCAGGTTCTATCTATCAGCTATCTTTAACAAGCCATTAGCACTTGATTATCGATGACATCTAATCCTATGTGTGTCTTAAAGAATCCTGGGACTCTACAATAACAGAGCTCTTCAGTAACAGAGCTGCTCTGATACCAAATCATTAAAAGTTTTTAAGAGGAGCGAGCAGGGAGGCTAGCTAATGAGAAGCAGCATTGGCTTGGAGAGTCGCATTGATCGCGTTCCCCTTGTGATTCGTGTTAGGACACCAACTAAACTTTTCTACTGTTGATGGAGAGTGAGACTGAGGCTCAAAATGGCTAAACGCTAAGCTTTTAATTGTCTTAACTACAAATTATTATTCAGGAAATTACCTCATTCATTGTGAAAAGTCATTTATTGCTTTGGAGTATTGCAGAATGGCTAGCTTCCCACAAATTAAAAGTTGTTATCTAAAGAGCAATGATCAGATGTTATTTTTCAATGCTCCTGCCCAAATTGCAAAGACAACCCAGAAGTGGCTTGAGAACAAATTTATCAGGCTTATGTTTTTGCCTGGTTAGAGTCCAGATTAGAACCCTATAGTGAATATTTGGTATCACATTAAACTGAAATTAACTGGAAGACATTTTTCAACTGCTCATTAACTGTTTGAAGCCATTAACATTGAGTGGGACAACACTGACTCTTCTTCCTATAAAAAGCTATCTGCAAGTTTACCCACATGGCTTAAACATTTAAAGAAAACCAAGGAGAAGGCAATTCCGTGCCTAAGTTACTTTGGTATTTGGGCAATTCTTGCTAATTTCCTGACCAGCGATTTTTGAATAAAATGGACCATTTAAAGACCATGGCTGAATCTGAAATCGCCACCTATACCCTCATATAGTGAGTTATTTGAGGGGACAGCCATTTGTAGTGGTGTTCGAAATCATATCGGACTTTATTGAGTGCACTTATTCAATCCCACATTGCACTGCAACAACGAGTGTACAATCAATGTATACTCAACAGTTGTCCGAATTCGCTTACTCGTTTTCATTCCCTCCTTCGAGTGAACAAAATTAGTGGACTAACGTAAGGAATAGTGAATGAGGGTTTAGGGGGCGATTTCGGAATCATCCAATTTTTGGCTTGGCCCTTTTTTCCCCCCAATTTTATTTTTACATAATCACGTATTATTATATTGTTTTAAACATAATAAAGGATGCTATAGGGATGCTAACGATTAATCGATGATCGATTAATTGTCAATAATAATTTAATCAATAAAACTCATCAATTGTCGATTAAGCAAGGACATCATTAGAGTGCGTAGTTTTGAGGTGCGTGCGGCTCATGCACAAATACGTGCACCAGACACATGAAGCGTATTAATGTGTTCAAGCCATTTTAAGCCATTTATTTCTAAACATAGTTAACCAAGGGTCTAAAAAACCTCCAAACAAGAAATTTACTGAACATAAGAACTGCTTACTTGTGTTAAAGGGATACTCCACCCAAAATGAAAATTCTGTCATCATTTACTCACCCTCAAGTTGTTGCAAACCTGTATGATATTTTGAAGAACGATTGGAACCAAACAGTTGTTTGGCACCATTGACTTCCATAGTAGAAAAATATATGGAAGTCAATGGTACCAAACAACGAAAATATCTTCATTTGTGTTCAGCAGAAGAAAGAAACTCATACAGGTTTGCAACAACTTGAGGGTGAGTAAATGATGACAGAATTTTCATTTTTGGGTGGAGTATCCCTTTAACGCCACAACAAAAGTACATGTGGTTGAACTTTCAAGTGACATTGGAAATCCCAAAAGACCTATAGCTTTAGCCAAGCAGCATGTCAGGTGACAGGTCACTCTGTGATCTACGCATTGCATTGTCTTATGTATTGTTTGGCTCGTTCAAGACCACCTGCTCTAAATAAAGACTACTATGGTTTACTAAAATTTTGCGAAGTTACAAAATGTGGTGCAAAAGCATCATGTGTATACTGCGTCTGCGCTTTTTCACACAAATACATGTTACAGTTTGGTCTCTAACTGAAACAAATATGCTTGTTGTACTCTGCTAGTTGAGAACTTTTCAATGAAAAAACTAGGAGTTTACAGATCACAGTTTCATGTAAAGCAGTCATTTTTCATGTATAGTAGTGCTTTAAATTTAAGAGGTTAAGGTTAAGTTAAAGATTGATCAATTGATTGTTAATTTAAACAACGAACGTTAATGCTAATAATGTATGTAAATTGACATTCCTAGTGTGTTATAGTAATTAAAGTATATAAATAATTGTATAAAAACAATTTTCATCTTAATTCATTTTTGTATTAAGTTAATTCCTAGGACTATTATTTGTTACATTTAAATTGTAATTACATTTTTTTTATGTGCTGAATAATCAGAAACCATCAACTTAATAATGTGCATAAATAAATATGATAATATAATTTTCTTGATATTGTAGAAATATGCTTCGTTATTCATGAAAATATCCAGTCTTAGCATCTGTGAAATCTGTTGGTTGGCTGTAATAAAAAAAATGCACACAGGGACAAAATAATTGGTTAGTTTGTGCAATATGTTGTGTAAATATTTGCAATGGTTCATTCTCATAAGCTGCTTAAGATACAGGATAAATCTGTTTGTTTCATTACTTTACAATCAGTGATTCGTAGATTGTTCACTGCATTCCTCTCACGTCTGTGTGTATATATATATATATAATATATGAGAGAGGAGAGAGAGAGAGAGAAGAGAGAGAGAGAGAGAGAGAAGAGAGAGAGAGAGAGAGAGAGAGAGAGAGAGAGAGAGAGAGAGAGAGAGAGAGAGAGAGAGAGAGAGAGAGAGGTGAGTGTTTTAAACATTTTTCATCATGCAAATCTATATCTTCCACACTGATTTGAACTGTCAAAACCATGTGTCTTCTGATTGGACAGTTTGGACAGGTCATTCAGTCACCTGACCTCCCTCTCATTGTCCCTCGGGTGCTTTTGTTTATACTGTAGCTTCAAACAGAGCACGGGATAGCCATGACGTTTAATTTGCCGTAATTCCAGATGACCTGCCAAAAGGCATTCCCTTCTCCCGTGCTCTCCCCTTTCCCTTTCTTCTTCCAATTTAGCTCTGTAAGGAGCGTTACAAAGGCAGACGAGCGGTTCATTATCCAGACAGGCTATAGGCTGATGTGAAACAGTTAACCAGGGTGCTGGGGGTTGTTCTGCCAGCACTCCTGCTCATCGATTATTTATGACGATGTTGATTAGCTGTCACTTACCTCACTATCGTAGAAAGTCTTTCTGACGAGTGAAATATTAACCTTTCTCCCTCTAGGGAAACAGGTTAGCCGCTTGCCACCTCGTTTGATGCGCCGCATCATGTTTATTCGACTTAAAGCATGCAACATACTGTACACGCAGCGGTGAAATACCTGCATCGCCATGCACAGCTGTTCACTGGTGTGTTTTAAACGTGTTTTCTGATTAATGCCGCTAATGCTTTTATTGCACATGATGAGCATGGTATATAATAACTGATGTGACTATTTTAAAGGAGTAGTGCTGGAACAATAGTTAATGTGAAGGTATTAATGGCTGGCTATGGAGTTTATGGCAAATTAAAAGCCTTTAATGTTGAACATGACCCACATACATTGCTAATGCACACCTTTGCACTGACACCCATCTCTGTTTAAAAGGTAAATCTATCTTGTGAAGTCATGTATGTCTTAAAAGAGCTTTCCGGCGAGTGTTTTTATAACCTTCATCAGGCGTTAATACATGCGCGTACACACACACACACATACACTTCCCTTTCTATTTATATGCATGCCTGTTCAGTGCATCTGTCACGCCTGTCACAGATCACAGTGGAGGGGCTGATCAGCATTGCATTAACAATGTCATCTGTTAAATAGTATCACACCATATCGATCCAGCAGGGACTTTTCCAATGAATCAAGTATAATGTAAAAGCAGAATTACAAGAAGGCATAGTCATCTGAGCATTTTCTTTTCTCCATTTATATTGGAAGTAAAATAGTACATTTCATGAGTCAACAGTTGATTAGTCGACTAATTTAAGATTTAGTTATTCATTCATTCATTTATTCTGGTGGAAACCTCTTTAAGAAATGATGTCTTTTAAATTCATTCCTTTTAAAACACTGCCAGTTTATTTTGTGATAATGAAGTCTGTCTGTACAGTTACTAACTAAAGGGAGCCAAGCTACCAAAATAACTAGGGAATTTTTGTAGTCATAGTGGCAGTTCTGTTTTCTTAATATACACTTCTGACAAGCAGCAGTGAAACATGACAAAACTGTTGCTGCTATTAATGTCAAATTGTATCACACTCGCTCCTAAACTGCTCATGCGCTCTGGCTCATTTGTGGTCACAGTTGTGAAATTTCACAGGCAAAAAAGGTCCTTTGTCTGTTGTCAAAAGTGTATAAAAGTCATAGTCACTTTCAAACCAAGTTTTGTTGGTTATTGCATAAATCTGTGTAAATTAAACCCGTAGTGAATTCTGTGTGGGGAAATTTTTCACCTTCATTCGAAATTCCAGATTTTGTGTAATTCTATTGTAGAGACTCGATTTCGATTTTTGTATTGATTTGCTTTATTTATTGTTTTTTATATCTGCTCTTTGCTAGTTTTACTTCAGCTTGGCTTCCCATTCCTGATTTTAAACAACATTTGCTTTGTTACGCTGGCATTCATGCCTCAATTCTGAGAACTCTGATGAAAGAAGCTCATCCTTAAACAAAACTATGCTTGCTGTGAAAGACACGGCTTAATGGCAGAATCAATGCACCCGCCTCTCTTGCGGACAATGAATAATTAAACGCAGCGTCGACTCCCACCTGAAATGGAGAATCGCTGAAACAGAGGCAAATTTAACTTCTGTGACAGGAGACTTTTAAGCTAATAGCATAATTTAGTTTCTCAGTTGACTTATTTATCTCCTATCCATCTTTGTTTCGCAGATATGTGTACGAGTTGGAGGCCACCACCAGCGGCGGGAGCAGTCTCAGTGATAGATACGTCATTCAGACCCCCGTCTCCTCCCCGGAAAGGATTCCTCCTCCGAATAATGTCAGCCTCCACGGCCCTCGCTCCGTCTTTGTTGCCTGGTCACCCCCAGGTAATGTTTACAGCCTAATGCGCTATGCAGCCTCTCTATTTAGCACTCAACCAAGGCTGATTTATCCCTGCTCGGGCCTGCGAGAGTGACAGCACGCGGGCAAGAATTTACGAGTGGCGTTGTGTGTAATTTACCAGGAGCCCAACATGGTCGTGGTGTACATGCATCAGTGCGGGCAGGACGTAGATGGGTCCCACCAATCAATTAACATTCAAACCTAAGTGACAGCTTTTCCTACCTCTAGTGTGATTTAGAGGAGACTTGTTTGAGATGCGCTCGCCCTTCACCTGTGTGTGTTCTCCCATCACTGTCCAGTCGTGTCTCATTCATTCTCTCCTTCTGCGCTATTGCTGTGGAGTTGAGGTTAAGTTCAGGTATTGGATTGCGTGTACCACGTGCGATCATGTGCATGTCGGTGCACCCAATCAAACGGCAGCACACTTAGATATATTTTATTGATTAATATTTATTTAGAGACATTTAGCTTTCTTGGTTGTACTCTGAAGAATAGATGGAGGAATCACCACCCATGCAGCTTTTACAGGAAACTGTACAGCTTATGTAACAATGAAAGAGATAGAACAGTCAAAATCCCTAAAACATAGTCTCTCTCCAAAATACCTTTAAATTGCTACCACTTTTTTTGCCAAAGTATTTTTATTAGATTATTCAGATGCTGTTTACTGCTGGCGGAATCATTGATATCCTCCCATTTTTACCGCATTCATTTAAAAAATAAACAAATAAAAGAATACATGTATGTATATATGTATGTATGTGTGTGGGTGTATGTGTATATACAGTATGATGTTGGGGAGGAGCACGTTCAAATAATTTATCCTTCGAACCAGCTGTCGACAATCAGTAATCAACGCGTCTATCCAATCAGCTTGAGTTGGAGACCTATATATATATATACTCATTTGACTCACCAATGTTCCTCTACAGTTTTTCAGCATTTTAGCTCGCTGTTTTGCTACCATGTCACACCAAAGTTCTTCATCTGACGAGGAAACAAACATCCCCAGGGATTCGCCGTTGCTTTTCGCTGTTCTGACAATTTCTGCTGCCTTGTCGAAAAATGCTAGCATTGCACGAATCGATAGCAGAGTCTGACGATTTGTGCTGCCTCGTCAAAAACAAAATGCTACCCAAGTGCGAATCGATCACAGAGAATGACGATTCATTCTCTGTTGTTTCAATAATGGTGTAAATCTCATACTATTATGACATTGTTATTTAATTTAAAGCAGGGTAAGTGTATGGGGAGCATATTTGATATTTTAAAGGAAATAGCATTATCACATTTGACAAGTAAAAATTACATTATTGTATATTATATGAAATACAATTATACTAAAATTCGAAGTTATGAGTACTGTATACTATACTGTTTTTTTATTGTTAAAACGGTGTGAAAAGTAAAAAATTATCATAAAATATTCAATGACCTGTCTTCACAGCAAGGATGCATAGATTTATGGTTGTGGTAATGCAGAAGAAACTGAGTCTGCACATGCGCATAACCTATAAGTAGCACATGTTGATGGGTAGCATGAATCGTCAGAACACCGGCCCCAGGACTATTCCTCCTACACCGGACATCGCACCTGAGCCCCAGGCTTCTTCACACGGCCACACACCTACCAGAACAGCCCTACGCTCGCCAAGACGTCAAGGTCAGTCTTCGCCGCCCCCGGCAAGACTTTTTATCTTCCTCCCCTCCCTGCCTCCTCCTACCACTCAGACGATCACACCTATTGGGAAACGGACCGTAGCAGGATTGAGGCAAGCGCTGGGTGATCCGGATGTACAGGCTTGGGGGAAAAAAGAACAAAGTGGAACTATGTGATCTGTACGTTACCTTGCAGTCAGCCAGTCTCTCTCCAAAGTCCACACTAACTCCTAAGACGGCTCACAGGTAGAACAAAGCCCGCAGGGTCCAAAAGCCGCCTCCCCAGACACCACCACCATCCTCGCCCACAAGATCCGGCTTGCTTTGCCCATCGATCCAGAGCAACAGGCCTTCAGCTATCCTGGGCCGTGCCCCAGAATCAGCAGCCTCCCCACAGCCTCTCAGTTTCATACTCCTGCTGTTCATAACCCCTTTTTCTTTTCAGTGGCTTCCAGTCCCCATTGCAGACACTAGTGCGTGGCTATCGACCACTAGCAGCACAGGCCCAACCGTTTCAACAGTTTACCCTACAGGTTATAACCCCGCCCACTTCACGGGCCTGCAGCTCCAGTAGCTCAAACAAGCGTGAGCCCGCTTGCAGCACAAGCCCACATTTCATTCTTTCAACCTTCCTTTCCTTTCTATCCTCAAACAAATTTTCTTTTCCAAGCCACACATGGTAATGTAAACGTGAGGCCACAGCCGACATTCGCAGCCATGGCTTATACCCTTCCCAGCTCTCTCATTCATACTCTCATTCCCTGTCTCCTCTCCACCAGTAAGCTGGTGTGTGGTGAGCGTTCTGGCGCAATATGGCTGCCGTCGCATCATCCAAGTGGATGCTGCACATTGGTGGTGGTTGAGGAGATTCCCCCCTTCTATGTAAAGCGCTTTGAGTGTCCAGAAAAGCGCTATATAAATGTAATGAATTATTATTATTATTATTATTCAAACTAAACCACAACATTCTCTCTTCACAGCAACTCCGATGCGCGTTCTGTCCAACGCGTCGCCATGGAACCACCACCAGTGTCTCAAAGCATCCGCGCTCATATCATCTAAGAAATCCAGGACACTGGCTCCAGAGGCGGACCAATTCCCAACCCCAGTTCCTTGTTCCTTTTAACCTAACCTCTCATCCCCAATCCAACCATACCAGTCCATTCGGGCATATCTGCTACGGAGAAGTTCTCCGGCTAAATCTCCTCTGGAACCCCTGTTCATAGACGAATCCAATAAACCCGTGACACGCTTTGGTTCCAGAAATACCTCAAATCTGTTCTACAACTTTCAGGAATTCCAGCAAAGAATTTCTCAAGTCACTCCTTCTGCATCGGGGCAGCAACTTCAGCAGCCAAAAAAGGCCTCTCCCAACAGCAGATCCAAGCTCTTGGGAGATGGTCCTCAGATGCTTTCCAAAGCTATATCAGGACCAATCGGTTCCACATTTAAAAAGCCCACCAAACCCTCATTGATTAAAACCCCCTGGGTCGTCCACCGGGGTCTCTCTATTTTTGTCCAGCAAGCATTTGGTCTCACAGCGGACATACTATCTACTTATCTCTAACTCTTTCTCCCGTCAAGTGAGCATTGAACGTACTGTGTACTTATTCCTAACTCTCTCCCGTCCAGCGAGCATGGGTCTTCCAGTGGACGTACTATCTACTTATCTGTAACTCTCTCTACCGTCAAGTGAGCTTTGGTCTCCCATTGGACGTACCGGGTACTTATCTCTAACTCTCTCCCATCCAGCGAGCATTTGTCTCCCAGCGGACGTACTTCTCTCCCATCCAGCAAGCATTGGTCTCCCAGCGGACGTACTATCTACTTATCTCTAACTCTCCCTCACATCAAGTGAGCATTGGTCTCCCAGCGAACGTACTATCTACTTATCTCTAACTCTCTCTCCCATCAAGTGAGCATTGGTCTCCCATTGGACGTACTGTGTACTTATCTCTTACTCTCTCCCGTCCAGTGAGCATGGGTCTCCCAGCGGGTTACCCTCCAAATGCTACAGTCTTGGAACCATCCCCAGTAGCCAACAACATCAGATCACAGATCCTCTCAGGTGCAGACATTGATTCATCTTCTTGGACACAGACCTCCACAACAGAGTGTTCCTGGGTTCCATGCTGCAACATTGATGTTCTCTCACGCTCCCGCAGGAGCTCAGTTTTCCTCCAATCCGCCCTTAGGCCGCTGGAAAGCAAGTTTGGGTTCCACTTCCATTGCAATGTCATCTACTCCGCTCCCCCAGGAGCTACGTTTCCCGATTCCAACTTGCTCCACTGCCACAGCAGTACCATCTTTTCCGCTCCCGCTCAGCTCTCTGTCCAACTCTCCTTTCAGATAGCTTGGAAAGCAAGTCGAAAGCAAGTTGGTTCCAACACCGCAGCAGCATCATCTCTTCCTTCCCATCAGGAGCTTGTTCTCCAGCCAAATGGCTCATTGGATAATAGGAAAGAAAGTCAGAACCAAGTCTTTCCACTATAGAATAACCTACTCCGCTCCCGCAGAAGCTCCATTTCTCCATCCAAACTTGATCCTCTGGCGCAACAGCATTATCTTTTCTGCTCCCGCAGGAGCCCAGTTCCATGTCCAACTTACCATTTGGACAGTTGAGTTCAGAAAGAAAGTTTAACCCACTGCCGCAGTAGTGCCATCTCCACTCCCGCTGGAGTTTTCTTTCTTCCTTCAACTCGCACCATTCCCATGGAACCATTATCTCTTCCGCTCCAGCAGGTGCTCAATTCTCCATTCAACTCACCATAGGATACTTGCAAGCAAGTCAGAAGCAAGTTGTCCACTGTCGCAGCAATGTCGTCTACTCTGCTCCCGCAGGAGCTCTATTACTCCATTCTAACTTGCTCCACTGCCGCAGCAGTGTCATGTACTCCGCTCCCGCAGGAGCTTTGTTACTCCATCCTAACTTGCTCCACTGCCGCAGCAGTGTCATCTACTCCACTCCCGCAGGAGCTCCATTAATTCAAGCAAGTCTGGTCCACTGCCGCAGCAGTGTCATGTACTCCGCTCCCGCAGGAGCTCCGTTACTCCGTTCTAACTTGCTCCACTGCTGCAGCAGTGTCATCTACTCCGCTCCCGCAGGAGCTCCTTTAATTCAAGGAAGTCTGGTCCACTGCCGCAGCAGTGTCATCTACTCCACTCCCGCAGGAGCTCCGTTAACTAAAGCAAGTCTGGTCCACTGCCGCAGCAGTGTTATCTGCTCTACTCCCGCAGGAGTTCTTTTTCTCCATCCAAACTCGCTCCACTGTCGCAGCAGTGTCAGCTACTCCGCTCCCGCAGGAGCTCCATTAATCAAAGCAAGTCTGGTCCACTTCCGCAGCAGTGTCATCTCCTCTACTCCCGCAGGAGTTTCCTTTTCCAAACTTGCTCCACTGCCGCAGCAGTGTCATCCACCCCGCTCACGCAGGAGCTCCATTAATTAAAGCAAGTCTGGTCCACTGCCGCAGCAGTGTTTTCTCCTCTACTCCCGCAGAAGCTCCTTTTTTCTCCATCTAACTCGCTTCCACTGCAGCAGCTATACCATTCTCCTCTGCTTCTGCAGTAGACCATTCACATTCTACCACCCGAGAGGCACACCAATCCGACCTCAAGACAACCAACTCCTGTCCTATGTTTCAATAAGCCTTCCAGCGAATCACCCCTTCCCGCGGCTGATACTTTAAGCTTTGGATTCTGCAAGTTTTGGGGGGTCATTAACATCATTCTGGCGGCTGTCCCGCATTTTATTTGCAGCTTTTTGGGGAGTACTCTGGGTTCAAGCCGAATACCGAGCCCGGAGCCCTCTTCTCGGACAGCACACCAAATAAGCATTTATTTTATCTGACTTATTTGTGTGAACTCATGAAATTATGTTTTATAAACAAAGTTCGGGAGGAGCACGTTCAAATAATTGATCCAATTATCACATCATTCGAACCAGCTGTCGACAATCAGTAATCAACGTGTCTATCCAATCAGCTTGAGTTGGAGACCTATAATATATATATATATATATATATATATATATATATATATACTATTTAACTCACACCAATGTTCCTCTACAGTTTTTCAGCATCCACTCCACCACCCCGTCTCCTCACACTCACCTGGTTACGTCTTAACCAGCAATACAGGGGGAGTACTCTGGGTTCGAACCGAATACCGAGCCCGGAGCCCTCTCCTCGGACAGCACGCCAAATACGCATTTATTTTATCTGACTTATTTGTAAGTGTGAACTCGTGAAATATACCGTATGTATGTATATATATTAGGGCTGTCAGTTAAACGCGTTATTAACAGCGTTAGCGCAAACCCATTTTAACGCGATTAATTTTTTTATCGTGAGATTAACAGTCTTTTTGGCCTAGCAAACTTTGTAGTTTTTTTCACATGCTTTTGCAACAGGCCTCGGCATGCGCGGCGCTTTGAAACCCATTCATTTCAATGGCTTGCGCCGCGTGAGGACGTTTTTAATACCGCGTCCTGTCTGAAAGCACCAGATCTAGCTAGACCATAAACACACTTGTTGCGATTGCGAGCCGGCCAAATAGTAGGTTAACGTTTTTTGAGTGGATGACGAGCGCGAGACGCCGAAATGGATGCCAATAAGATTCTGAATTGAAAGTTTACTTTTAAAAAGTTGCCAAATGGTCCCATTGACAAGACCAAAGTGATCTGTGTGTTTTGTCGTTGTGAACTGAGCTATCATCGCAGCACGTCCAGTCTGAAACACCACTTGATGGCCAAGCGCTCACACACACACACACACACACAAGACACACACACACACACACACACACACACACACACACACACACACACACACACACACACACACACACACACACACACACACACACACAGAGACAGACACACACACACACACACACACACACACAGAGACAGACACTGCATTGATAGCCCTCATGAAATGCATGACTTACCTGTTGGTTTGTTGAAAAATCCGGATAATGGAAGCAACGATTGACCGTCTGAGATTAGGCTGGACTCTTTCACCAGCCTCTCATGGTTTATCACATGGTCAATGATGGTGGCTCTGATTTCATCCGTGACAACAGCTCTTACTCCCCTTTGAACAGCACCACGCATTCTTACTCCTCTTCCCTAGCTCTCCTTCTCCCTCTCCCTTTCCCTTGTCCTGGTCAAACTAGTCCTCTCCCTCGTCTAACTATCCTCTCCCTCGTCTAACTAGTCTCTCCCTCGTCTAACTAGTCCTCTCCCTCGTCTAACTAGTCCTCTCCCTCGTCTAACTAGTCCTCTCCCTCGTCTAACTAGTCCTCTCCCTCGTCTAACTAGTCCTCTCATCGTCCAGGCATTTTCTTTCTTTTTCCTCTGTTTGGTTCTGTGTTGCTATGAACAAAACTAATCCAAAGAGTGCCTTTTTATTGTGTATGTCCATGTAATGGAAAGTCTTCAACATCTGGCTATGTCTCTGATTGAGATTGGAATCAGCTATTACTTACTGTAATGATCAGTCATTTAAAAATGCTTATCAGCTGTTTGAAATTTTTTTTCAATATTTGTTTCAATACTTTTGAGCTGATATTGTTGAAGTAGAGGCTTTATACTGTATGGTTTGGAACATTAGGTCTTCATTTCTGGCAAGCTGCGTTAAAGCATTTGTAAAAAAGACTATAAAGATCCATGATTTTGGTATCGGGTATGCTTATATGTAAAGAAGATGTAGGCATTCTAGAAACGTGTTAATTGACAGCATTTTGTGTGAAAACAACATGAATTGTGTTAATGGTATGGTCACAACAGACAAATGTTGAGCTAGTTGTGTTCAGAGTTTTGAAAATGTGATTACAGATTGGACAAAAGGATGTTAGCAATTGAAAAAAACTGATTAAACTGAACGATTAATCGCAATTAAATATTTTAATCGTTTGACAGCACTAAAATATATATATATATATATATATATATATATATATATATATATATATATATATATATATATATATATATATATATATATCAGTATTTATTATAAATTATTTATCTTCGCACTTCTCTTTTTTTCAATCAATGTGCCCTTGTAGTCTTTCATCAAAATAACATCCGCTCCAACTCTCTTTTCTCTTCTTTTCTCTGATGACGTGATTACTGCCGTGAGAGCATGCCAACCTGTCACTCACATGAGACTGTAATGCTGAAATTCCTGATAAGACTGAACACAAGAGCTCTCACATGCAATAAAACAATACACTTACTAATCTGAAGAAAAGATCATGAAGCAAGGACACAGAAATCCATTTGCCTAATATTCTGTCCTTACTCATTCTAAACCCCCCTTTCCCCACTCCTTTTCCTTTCACCCTGGTTGAAAGTTCACAAAGACTGGCAATATACCACTTTTGATGTATCTTAGGCATCTGTTGCTTTTTTTGTTTTCATGTTTGGTATAGTTTTAAATGTCTCAGTGTGATTAGTAAAATGGTCTCAATTTCACAGAAGTCACTGATATTATGGGAAAGACTGAAAACTTAGAAGAATTCTGTACTGCTGTTAAAGGGGTGTGCATCTCACAAGGGATCCTGTTCAACCAAAAAAGTCTTCTACTATTTACAACTTAGAGTTGAAGATTTCTTTGTTCTGGTCTGGGTATTTAAGTGAAAGTGGCAAAACAATCATTGGGATTCTGTAAAAATGAAGAGAGAAAAAACCCATACAGTGCTTTGTGATCCTCCTGAACTCAGAACTCACACACTCTCTCTCTGCTGTCAGGTATGCATTTATCTCTCTTAGATTCATCTTTCAGAAATTGATGTTATGTATTTAGCATTTCTGAATTGGCTTCTTATTGTTTAATTATGCAATTGGCATGATACATTTTTACCGGGCAAATGAAATGTTATATTTGATTGATTCTGTGTTCTACTGAAATAATTTATTATTTCAGTAATAAATAGATTATAATAGATTATATTATACTAATAGATTATAGTGGATTGTGGTGTTTCTGCAAGTATTGTGTCCAGGATAGGTCAAACTGAAGGGCCACCGGAATTAATAGATCATCTGGGACCTTTTGATTACTGTCTATCACTGACTTTTGCAAGTTGTATGAACGTGACTAAGAAAACTACACTTCTTGTTAAGAGCAAGCATGTAGCGGCGACTTAAGGACATCATGATCAATCTAGTTAACTACTATTTATGGGTTTATTGAGACCATTCATTATCCCAGTTAGCTTATTAAGGTGTGAAACTGTGTAACTAAAAAGTCATTTTCCATGCGACGTTTCTGAGCTGAGGTTTGTCCAGAGATCCAGAGCAAGTTGTCATTGATGTGGTGTCCTGCATGATCTTATCATTTCTGTTGCAGGCTGCATCCCACCGGCCTCCACCGATCAATCAATCACTCTGTTTACACTCTGAGACTGCAGCACCGGGCTCAATCTGCACATCCCACTGTGCATGTGGGCCAAGTGTTCTCCCACACGGAGAGTAAATGTAAACTCTCTCTACCCGTGGGTTGAGCTGTGATAGTTCATAGACTTCATCCCAGCATCCCAGACTGCTCTTTTGCATGCTCAGACCGACTACCCAGCCCACCTGTTTCACATATGTGTGAGAAACCCTTAGCATGACCCTAAGGGTTCCCTCAGATCTGTGTGTATGCATTCACCTGCTCACGTGTCGCAAATCTCTGCGAATCTGCATGCACGTATTTGTTTTCCCTCAAGAAGGTGCGGGTGGGTGGGTGTTTAAGCGTGTGCGTGCATATTCACACACTCAAGAGTGATTTCACAGGCTACATTCAAGCGGTCCTGATTGTCTGCCTCAGATGGTCCATCTTTTGTTATTATTGCCCCATTATGCCTCTCTCCTGTGAGAGGATCCCCTTAAACAACCTCAATTACACCATAAGAGCCCTTAAACAGCCCTGATACCCAGAGAAAACATTTACATAGCCCGGATCTTTTATTGACTTTACATTTCGAGAGAGACAAGCGAAAAAATCTATGGCTTCAAACTACAATATCTCACGCTTGGTTAAGTCCGAATGCAGAAAAGGGCACGGTTTTAAGCTGCACCTGTGCTTGATGGATCAGATCTGATAGCATGTTCCTTTTCTTTTCCTTTGTGCCATTATTTCTTATTAGACTCTCATTCAAGTTGAAAGTGCAAAAACTCCAAAGTCAGTGATTAGTTGTAAATAATAGAACTTAGGGACCTGTGCGATTGAACTTCTCAGTCAGGATGCTTTGATCAAAGCACCGTCTAATTCCAGCGGGTTTTTGTGTCTCAGGCAAAAGACTACATCTGCTCAGGGAGACGGCAATGAAGGAAGTTGAATAATTTAACTTTTTCATTTGTAAAGATAATCAGCCCGTTCTGAATACATCTCAGGTCTCATAAATGTTGAATAACCTATCAGCCTCCAGTTGCCGTAAATTATGAAAGGCGCTAGTGATGGGAATATTAACAAAGCGTGGATGCCGGGACTCTACATTCTTTAGTTCAAATGCATTACCGAAGACCGTGTGCGTGTCTGTGTGTTTCGGACAGCGGTGGGATAGACGAACTGGGGGAAGTGCCTGCTTGGCCAGAAGGATGTTGAATCAAGGGCAAAGCTTCCTAAAGTGTCAGATCCACTGTATGTCAGTCCTTGCACTGTATTACAAGTACATACGGCTCTTTGTATATTGCGATTGTGCAAAGGGTGAGCTGAGTGTGTTTTTGTTTTCATGGTGGATTATCACTAATCTCTTTGGTTAGGTTGTCAGTTTGGTGATTTGTCACTGCATTTGTGTCACATTTCTACATTTTAGATTTGCTTAAACGAGCTTGTAATGAATTTCCTATCAATGGCCTTTGATATCAGTAAAAGCAAGCAAATTTGACTTTCTGTTTCCGTTTGCCTCTAGGTGTGTATAATTTAAGTGCTCCTTTGGAATATAACGTCCTGCTCAATGCAGGCACTGAGCGCCCCTCGTCCGCCCTGCCGGACCAGAGCACTTCATGCTACTACAAGGACTGGACCCCTACACCATCTACCACATTCAAGTACAGGCCTGTCAGCCAGGTATTCTCCTACCCAATGAAACCTGAACACTTTAAAGTAAATTATGTCACTATTATAAATTATGTCACTAAATCACTTTTCGGCTTTCAAAATAGCAAAAATAACTGTATCTATGTTATATATTTCTTTTAGTTGTGTACTAACATTATCCCAAAAGTTCCCACCAACTTTCAAATCCGGAGAAATTTATATTTTAATTTGAAGACACGGGCCGTGTCTTTATTTCCGTTTCGTCGCCCGTCTATGACGTCATATAACCTTTGACTCTAGTTTCTCTAACTTCGTGCGGATCCCGGCGAAAAACCGCCAAACGCAAATGTAAACACCGGACGCACGTCACTAAAATAAAAGAAGACGATAAAGAATCAATAGTTGGATATCAATAATGGACCATGATTATGCTTTGCCTGCACGTTCTGCTGCTGGAGGCAGATCCGTGAAGCGGAAACGCACGGGTGACAGAAATGACTCGAGAAGGGTTTGGGACAGGAGAAGAGACATGACTCGCGTTAACATTGGAGTTGCATTTCCACGAGCTTCGTGACAACTGGAACTACAGAGAGATGCCGATCTCGCTTGCATTCTAATAAACAAGTAAGCACCCATTCAGCTAACTATATCTATCCGTAACTTATATGTTGTGAAACGATGATGGCATGTGTAAAACGCAGACGGACAAGCTCTCATGTACAGTATAATGTAAATTCACATTTGTTGTAGATATAGCTGCAGAAAGTAGATTCATATGCAGTTCACCATCTTTTTCAATATCATAGTATAAACGTAATTATAATTATTAACGAAAGGTGACCGTGTTTTTTAACATCTATTAATACTAGCTAGATGGCATATTGATTATTGATTAATAGCCCTGATAATTCATATATCTCTCCGTTCGAAGAGACGTGATTTTAAAAACACTAAGTTAGAATGAGTGAGGAATGTGGGGAGCGACAGAGCGCGCGTGTTCATTACAATGGCATTACATAAAGTTAATAGCCGTAACTAAACGTAACAAGTAGAGATATAATATAAATAACAACACATTACCTCGTCAGTGAACATGTTATCTGCTGGAGATGCTAGATGGCTGGGGAATGACAGATCGCGCGTGTCCCAATGAACATCGTATAGCTGGTTCGCGCGCGCACTCCCTCTCTCTCTCTCTCTCTCTCGACAACGACAACAACTCCCATGAGCACACGCTCTTTCACGACGTCATCAGAATACGTCTTTTGCTATTATTTTGATTGAGTGACCCCTGGTGGCCAAAAGTTACATACTGTACGTTTAAATAGTCAGAAAAGAGAATTAAATGATGTGATTGGGATGTTCTGTATACTACATTTCAGCTCAGGTGAAAACAACAATCAGTCAATTTGGAAATATACGCCTCTGGAAACAATTAATGTTCCTAAATATTACCATCTACACTCAGGGAAAAAACATATTCACGCTATTTCCTTTATGGTCATTTAAATATGTTGTATCAGTTTTACCTATGTATCGTATAGCACATTGCTTTCATGTAAATATTTGTACATATTTGTGCAGATGGTTGTGGTGTAGGACAGGGGGTGTCTGTTCGGACCCCTGAGGCTGCGCCTTTAGCTCAGGACCCTCCAGTTCTCACTGCTGCAGGTGCAGGTGTTATCGAGGTCCACTGGAGTCCGCCACACAAACCCAATGGCCTCATCACTAACTACTTTATATACAGGTACAAAGCACTCACTCTCACATATAAACAACAAAACATGCTGGTCGTCTTATTCCAATATCACATTTGATTATTATTATTTTTGTATTATATTTATATTTCTATATTAATTATTTTATTTATTATTAACCACTAGGGATCCTCAAACCCCCATACTTGAAGAAGACTTAATAATGTTGGCACAATGGCACAATAATGTTCACTGTGTGAATACCTGAATAATGTTGGTCACACAGGCCCCTAGGACCTCTGTAGAACAGATATTTTGGCTCTTTTGTAGACATGTTAACCAGTAATATTAACTACTGTAGCACTCCTCTATCAATCTCAGCTGAAAATGCACTTTCATATAATGATGCTGTCAGGCTAATGTCAGTGCAGAGGTTGCATTGGGAATAAGTGTGTGTGTGTTTAGGTGTGTGAGTCCATGTCAAGGCATGTTTGAAAGGAAGGCCGGAAACGTAGACGGACACAAACAGTAATTATGCCGTGACCTTGAGGTGAACAGGCCAATCACTGCTGGTTACACTTGTCAACATTTCCTCTCTACTTCCTGTGCAACTGACAGCAAGAAAACGCAGAATAGCGAGGAGTGCTTATGTGGATATCAGCTGTATATCAGTGACTGTGGTATGTGAGTGCAGGAAAGAGAGAGAGAAAAAGAGAGAGAGAGGCTGATCGGCAGCTCTAAATGGAAGATGACATTGCCCTGCTGACTTTGATTATTCCAGGCACATTCAGAGCCGTTTGAGAGCAATATGAAACAGAATGCCATGATGCTTGCACCCCGCACAGTGGGAATAAAGCTAAGACTGACATGGCACGATCACATCAGAATGCTTTGCTCTGCTGTTACAGAGGCATCCTTCAAGGAGAACGGGGAGCGATGTGCCGGGGAGTAGCCAACTCTATCATTACGCTGCCAACATTGCCCTTATGGTCGGAAACAACACAGCCGGCCGTGCTCAAACCTTTATTGCCCCACATCGTGAACGGCAATTTAAACCATTCAGGTTTTGACTTGAAGGATTCCAGACAATGATCAGATTAAACCATAAATTGAGACGTCTTTCCAATGTTTTCGCTCTAAGGATGGCTGCGAAAACAGTGTTTATGGCATCTACTTGAGTGTTGTTGTGTGTGTGTGTGTGTGGTGTGTGTGTGTGTGTGTGTGTGTTGTGTGTGTGTGTGTGTGTGTGTGTGTGTGTGTGTGTGTGTGTGTGTGTGGTGTGTGTGTGTGTGTGTGTTTGTGGGGTGTGTGTGTGTGTGTTGGAGGTGTAAGGTTTTAGTCAAGGGCAGCACGGCTGTTGACCAGTGTCATTCATATGCAAGGTCAGATCAGTCTAAGCCCGCATAAATCTTAAGAAAATATCATTAGCATAGCCACAGATGCCGGGGCATTCCGACGAACGCATGACTGGATTTCATCTTGGCCCTGATTTGGGAGCGGGATAAACTCTGGCAAATACATCACATTCAGGGGACAGTGAATTCACTCGTGGCTTAAAGGACTTGGTGTATTATTCTATCTGCTCATCTTAATACCGGCGATCAGCGCTGCGCTAAATGTAATCGGTTTAATGTGCTATTGTGTATGTATTCAGCTCATTGGAGGTTATCTGAGATTGTGAAGTGAGTGTCCCCTCCTCGGGATGTTTGTCCTCCACACTTTTAACTTATATTACACAGGAGAATGAGGTATTACCTGGGAGAGCCTTGACTGCTATACAAAAATTTTTGTAAATCATTCCTAAGAATACATCCGCGTTCGGATTGCATGCATGCAGTAGTTGTTGAAGATGCTGGTAAAACTGAGACAAGCATCGATATAATTCAACATAAGGATTCGCGGCCACAAGAAAAAGATAGGATCTCGAGGCCACGACTTTATTGCATTGTTTGATCATTTTGATCATTACCTCGACAAAATGATCTTGTGGCCATGACAAAACTTAGTGAACCAAACGTGTATTTATCAATCCAAATGTATGAAAAACAAAAAGCCTATTACAATGTTTACTTCCTGACTTCCTAAAGCAGAAGGTCTTGTGTTCCAGATGCAGTGTTGGTATGTGTGTGGAACAGACTGCTGATCGCAGCTGTGTGCTGTAGTTTAGCACCATGGTGTGAGACGTTCTTCTCCCCTGCCGGTCTCTGTTTGGCTTTATTTTAATGCGGTGGGTGAGATTAGGCCGTTGTGGTGCGAGTGGGGCCGGCAGGGGCCACATTAGAGCGGTGAATGTCATTTTCTCCAGCAGCATGAAAGCCAGGCCTCTAATGTGGAGGAATTAACGAAGCTTGAGCAAAGCCCAGAGCTCTCCTCCTGCTCCTCACCTCCTCTGTGTGCACTTCCTCATCTCGGCATCCTTCCGCTGGCACCCCCACTGGATTTGTTTGTTTTTGGGCCTCATTTTTAACTGGAGTCCATTTTGAGGGTCTTTGAAGTAGCCGTTTTGTCAAGTTCTTGTTGTTCATTCTATGGTAAATAAAGTATGTGATCTAAACTATATTCCCTCTAGACAACCAATTGGAACTCAGGAGGAGCTGCTGGTGTTCATCTGGACCGAAGGTCCTCTAGAGTTCATTGATGCTTCAGACTCCCTTCTACCATTCAGCGAATATGAATACAGAGTCACCGCTGTGAACTCTAAAGGCTCCGTTTCCAGCTCATGGACGTCTGTCCGCACGCTAGAGGCAGAACCACAGGGCCTGGACGCACCCTCGGCCCACCCCGCAGTGCCTTCTCTCTTCTGCTGAGCTGGACCCAACCTAGCATACCAAACGGAGTGATCTTCAAGTACAAAGTGGTGTACCAGAAACTACCTAACGATCCTACGTTTAACTCCACAACTGTTACTGCTCTCACAGTTCTGGTAATACTCTTTTCTTCCATCAATTTTTGGTATTCTGTCTCTACACTGTGTGATAAGTTATAAATGTTTCATGTGCAAGAAGCAAGACAAATGAGTAATGGGCCATGAAATAGAGCCCACAAAAAGATTTTGCACAAATCTATCAAATGAAGAGGCAACACTTTTTTCACATTATCAGAGAGAGACCAGAATCAAAGAAACTATTATCGGTGATTATTATCATTCGACAAAACTATCCTAATGTTTCTGAGAGAAGTTGCACAGATATAATTCTGTCTAGTAGCAAGTAGTACTTCTTTCTGAAAAGTAAAATATTTGGAAACACAGTTTATTAAACACATATAAAAAGGAATTTTGATAATAAGGAAAAAGGAATAATTGATAAATTGTGTACACTACTTTTGGGGTTGTTTGGGGTCAGTAAGATTTCTTTTAAAGATTTTTTTTTTTCGAGCAAAGACCCCATAACTGATGAAAAAAAAAAAGAAACAAAGACTTTTGAAGGATCGTGTGACAGTAAATTCTCAAGAAATGGCTGCTGAAAATTCAGCTTTGCCATCACAATTGAAAACATTAAACAAATCTTACAAACTCTCAATTGGTGTAAATTCATAAACATTTAAATCACTTGTGAACAGCCTGCAATTTGTTAAACTTGCTTAAACTTCTTGCCCCAACCTGTCATTTAAGAAATCGCCCTAGTCTGGAAACACAGTTCAGGCTTTCAGTTAAATCTTTTCTAATGCGTTTATTATATTTGATTAGTTGGCTATAGTTATATTATTTGCTTATTATTTTTTGTTTTGTTTTTCACTTCTTTCTTTAAGTGTGTATTGGCCCATTGTTGTGTTTTTGGTTGCAACGGATTCCGTTCTCAGTTGAGCTTCAACACCTGAAGTTTTTCATTCTCCAGCATCAGCATCTGTCTGAGATCATCCATCAGTGATCAGCCCATTGCTTGCATGTTTAAACAGATTCCTCATACGCTGATGTCTCCACCTATAAAAGCAGCCGCTGTGATTCATGGCGTTCTTGTGTTTGACACAGAGGAAAAATAGTGTGCTGCTTTCCTCGCAGATGCTCACAACTGCATCATGGCCAAATTAAAGGCTTCAGCTTGAGCTCCTGTTCAAAACAAGTGTGAACAGAGCCAGCTTGCCCCCTGATAGCAGCAACACCATAAGGGAAGAAATCCAGAACCCACTGAGGAGTTCAGCTTCTCCCACAGAGCGCCAGATAGATGCTTGCCTAATAGACAAATTAATTATTTTGATAGCAATTAATGAACGTCACCCAGGATAGGCCTTTTATCAGCACCCCTCTTTTCTTCGAGAGTAATTTACAGTTCCGCTTCTATTCTCTTGGCAGTCCTTTCAGGTTTTCTTGACCTCCAGAGGTCGGCTTCAGTGGTGAACGTGTGACGTCAGTTTGCAGTTAATCAGCTTGTAATTAATTTTCCATGTGTCCTCAGCCCTATTGAGTTATGACCCTGGCCTCCTAATGGCTAATGAAATTTATCATTTTTTACTCATTTTAGAAAATTTCTTACGATTAAAAAATAAAACCGCCAGTAAATTTGAAAAGAATATATTTTTGGGAATAAATATAATGTTCTGTTACTTATTAAAGCTGTTTGATGTTTTTGATTTCTAGATATTAAAATGAGCATTCATCATAAATTTACTTGGTCAGTAGCCAAAGCACCAAATATCAAACCGTTATTTTAAAGGAGCTAAATGTGCATATATTATGTGTAATGATTAATCTTATTTGCTGATAATATGTAATACCATGATTTTTTGTTTGTTTTTCATATTCATCACAAACTAGGCTAATTTTGTTTTGTTTTAAAATTAAGGATTTTAGAATATAAATCTTCATTTACCCCACTGCCCTGAGTTTTCCCATGTTCATCTGCTGAAGACACTGTCCAATCACATAACCCCTGCCACGGAGAAATTGTAGTGTGGGTATTAGTGCAATTTCTCACGGCTACATTTATAATCCATCGATCCTGCAGAATCTTTTTTTGGACACTGACTTTGTGCTATATCAGCTGTCCGCCTGCCATGTCAATACTTGGCCTGCAGTGGGGCATCATATTGATTTAACTGTTGCCAACTGTTGAGTGGCTACAGGTTAATGTTCTCTGGTGGAGTGAATTTGTTTTTATGTCTGAGAATGAAGGATCATGCCATTTCTATTTTTTTCAATGATCCTCTCTTGCTTTAAAGTGTGCACTGACAGTCATCATGTATGCAGATGATACAACATTATATTTACTTGCAACATCAATTGAGCAATTGTCTACTGCTTTGGATGAGGAATTACAATTAGTTGTATAGTGGGTATGGAATAATAAGTTGGCTCTAAATTTGTTTGGATCAAATTCTAAATTTAAATTCAAACCAGTTAAATATATAGTAAATTGTTGATTTTGATATTTGGAATGAATTTTTGGACCCCAGGATAAGTAGGCACTACCTAGGTAGTGGCTAATGGGGATCCAAATAAACAAAATAAACGTATTGTTTAAATAAACAATCAAATAAAAGGGTCATGCAAAGAAAAGCAGTCATTGCTGCTAGTGTGTGCACTTTTTCAATCTAATAATGAAAAAAAAACTCAACCAGAAATATATTATAAAAATTCTATATTACATTTGTTTATTATTTTAATGTATTATATTATTGTTTTTCCTTAAACAAATAATTGGTTTACAATATGCAATAATTGTCACGGTGTGGTTCAGGCAGAGGAACGAGGAGTCCGGAATAACGGTAACGAACACTTTTAATATATTAACAACACAGGCAGAAAGACAGGAACACGGGCGCCACACAGGCTAACAACAAACATTGACCGACAAAGACTGAATGAACCAAGGGAACTAAATACAGGCATGAATCAAACATAACAAGGTGAAAACAGGTGACACAGATGATAATAACGAGGGACAGGTGGATAATGAGGGAGTGAGTTCAGGTGAGGAAACGAGGAGGATTCTGGGTAGTGTAGTGAAGGAGACTCAGACGGGACGGTGAAGACGGAGATCGTGACATTACTCCCCCCTCCCGGAAGGTGTGACCTCACACCGTAGAGCAGAGGAGGGAGGGGGGAGTCGCCAGGGTGGAGCTGTGGAACCCTCGGGCGTCTAGGGCGGAGCAGGCTGTGGACGAGGCCAGGGCGGAGCTGTGGGACCCTCGGGCGTCCAGGGCGGAGCAGACTGAGGGCGAGACCAGGGTGGAGCAGACTGAGGGCGAGACCAGGGCGGAGCAGATGGCGGGCGGACCCCTGGTGAAGCCGATGTCACTGGGGCTGTCAACACCACGGGGCCGACCGACAGGGGCGGAGCAGAGGGGAGAGGAGACCGGGGTGAAGCCGCAGAGCCGACGAGACACGGCGATGTCCACGGGCTGGAGGGACATGGCGACACCGACGGCGCCGGCGACCGAGGCGATGACGGGGACCCTGAAGACCGCGGCGGAGCCAGAGCGACCGAGGACCAAGGTGAACCCGGAGGGAGCGAAGAGCCCAACCGAGCCCGCAGGACGGACCGACGAGGCGCAGCCAACGGAGGGTAGTTCCAAGGCGAGGGCGGGTCGATGAGGGACCAAGGGGGAACCGGGGGGACGAGGAAGCCTGGAGGAGCTGGTGGGCTGAGGGGCCACGGAGGAGTTGAGGGAGGTAGAAGCCAAGGTGGAGGTGATGGAGCGGAGGGCTGTGGCAGAGTCCATGGGGAGGAGGTTGGAGGAAGAGACCGAGGATCCATGGGCCAGGCTGGTTTAGGGGGGCTGGAAGGTGGAAGAACTGATGGAAGACAGATGAGAGGAGGCGGGAGAGGGAGGCTGGGTGGGACCATGGTCTCGACCTCTGGCTGGACGGTCTCGGGCTCTGGCTGGGCGGTCTTGGGCTCTGGCTGGGCGGCGGTCTCTGGCTGGGCGGCGGTCTCTGGCTGGGCGGCGGTCTCTGGCTGGGCGGCGGTCTCTGGCTGGGCGGCGGTCTCTGGCTGGGCGGCGGTCTCTGGCTGGGCGGCGGTCTCTGGCTGGGCGGCGGTCTCTGGCTGGCGGCGGTCGGTCTCTGGCTGGGCGGCGGTTCTTCTGGCTGGGCGGCGGTCTCTGGCTGGGCGGCGGTCTCTGGCTGGGACGGCGGTCTCTGGCTGGACGGCGGTCTCTGGCTGGACGGCGGTCTCTGGCTGGACGGCAGTCTCTGGCTGGACGGCAGGGCTCTGGCTGGACGGCGGTCTCTGGCTGGACGGCGGCTGCTGAGCTCTTGGCTGGTCGTGGCTGACGTGAAGCTCTGGCTGGACGTGGCTGACGTGAAGCTCTGGCTGGACGTGGCTGACGTGAAGCTCTGGCTGGACGTGGCTGACGTGAAGCTCTGGCTGGACGTGTGACATGAAGCTCTGGCTGGACGCTCCCCTGGGGACCCTTCCCAGACAACAGCTCTCTGGTGGCGGTGTTGAGCCCTGCATAGAGGAAGCTGCAGAGGCTGTCGTCCGGGAAGGTCGTGGCGGGAACGAGGCGGAGGAAATCCGCCAGATGATCCTCCAAGGTACGATCTTCTTGCTCTAAGCAGAGCAATTGGACTGCAACAAAGGAATCCATTACTTCTTGGTTGGTCAATCTGTCACGGTGTGGTTCAGGCAGAGGAACGAGGAGTCCGGAATAACGGTAACGAACACTTTTAATATATTAACAACACAGGCAGAAAGACAGGAACACGGGCGCCACACGGGCTAACAACAAACATTGACCGACAAAGACTGAATGAACCAAGGGAACTAAATACAGGCATGAATCAAACATAACAAGGTGAAAACAGGTGACACAGATGATAATAACGAGGGACAGGTGGATAATGAGGGAGTGAGTTCAGGTGAGGAAACGAGGAGGATTCTGGGTAGTGTAGTGAAGGAGACTCAGACGGGACGGTGAAGACGGAGATCGTGACATTACTCCCCCCTCCCGGAAGGTGTGACCTCACACCGTAGAGCAGAGGAGGGAGGGGGGAGTCGCCAGGGTGGAGCTGTGGAACCCTCGGGCGTCCAGGGCGGAGCAGGCTGTGGACGAGGCCAGGGCGGAGCTGTGGGACCCTCGGGCGTCCAGGGCGGAGCAGACTGAGGGCGAGACCAGGGTGGAGCAGACTGAGGGCGAGACCAGGGCGGAGCAGATGGCGGGCGGACCCCTGGTGAAGCCGATGTCACTGGGGCTGTCAACACCACGAGGCCGACCGACAGGGGCGGAGCAGAGGGGAGAGGAGACCGGGGTGAAGCCGCAGAGCCGACGAGACACGGCGATGTCCACGGGCTGGAGGGACATGGCGACACCGACGGCGCTGGCGACCGAGGCGATGACGGGGACCCTGAAGACCGCGGCGGAGCCAGAGCGACCGAGGACCAAGGTGAACCCGGAGGGAGCGAAGAGCCCAACCGAGCCCGCAGGACGGACCGACGAGGCGCAGCCAACGGAGGGTAGTTCCAAGGCGAGGGCGGGTCGATGAGGGACCAAGGGGGAACCGGGGGGACGAGGAAGCCTGGAGGAGCTGGTGGGCTGAGGGGCCACGGAGGAGTTGAGGGAGGTAGAAGCCAAGGTGGAGGTGATGGAGCGGAGGGCTGTGGCAGAGTCCATGGGGAGGAGGTTGGAGGAAGAGACCGAGGATCCATGGGCCAGGCTGGTTTAGGGGGGCTGGAAGGTGGAAGAACTGATGGAAGACAGATGAGAGGAGGTGGGAGAGGGAGGCTGGGTGGGACCATGGTCTCGACCTCTGGCTGGACGGTCTCGGGCTCTGGCTGGGCGGTCTCGGGCTCTGGCTGGGCGGTCTCGGGCTCTGGCTGGGCGGCGGTCTCTGGCTGGGCGGCGGTCTCTGGCTGGGCGGCGGTCTCTGGCTGGGCGGCGGTCTCTGGCTGGGCGGCGGTCTCTGGCTGGGCGGCGGTCTCTGGCTGGGCGGCGGTCTCTGGCTGGGCGGCGGTCTCTGGCTGGGCGGCGGTCTCTGGCTGGGCGGCGGTCTCTGGCTGGGCGGCGGTCTCTGGCTGGACGGCGGTCTCTGGCTGGACGGCGGTCTCTGGCTGGACGGCGGTCTCTGGCTGGACGGCGGTCTCTGGCTGGACGGCGGTCTCTGGCTGGTCGTGGCTGACGTGAAGCTCTGGCTGGACGTGGCTGACGTGAAGCTCTGGCTGGACGTGGCTGACGTGAAGCTCTGGCTGGACGTGGCTGACGTGAAGCTCTGGCTGGACGTGGCTGACGTGAAGCTCTGGCTGGACGCTCCCCTGGGGACCCTTCCCAGACAACAGCTCTCTGGTGGCGGTGTTGAGCCCTGCATAGAGGAAGCTGCAGAGGCTGTCGTCCGGGAAGGTCGTGGCGGGAACGAGGCGGAGGAAATTCGCCAGATGATCCTCCAAGGTACGATCTTCTTGCTCTAAGCAGAGCAATTGGACTGCAACGAAGGAATCCATTACTTCTTGGTCGGTCAGTCTGTCACGGTGTGGTTCAGGCAGAGGAACGAGGAGTCCGGAATAACGGTAACGAACACTTTTAATATATTAACAACACAGGCAGAAAGACAGGAACACGGGCGCCACACGGGCTAACAACAAACATTGACCGACAAAGACTGAATGAACCAAGGGAACTAAATACAGGCATGAATCAAACATAACAAGGTGAAAACAGGTGACACAGATGATAATAACGAGGGACAGGTGGATAATGAGGGAGTGAGTTCAGGTGAGGAAACGAGGAGGATTCTGGGTAGTGTAGTGAAGGAGACTCAGACGGGACGGTGAAGACGGAGATCGTGACAATAATAGCTGGAAATTTGATCTTTGTTTCATGTGCTGGTTGCAGCAATAAAGAAAAGTTGGCAGAATCTAGAAGCAGCAGCTACTTTTATTAGAAACAAACTCGATGAAACAAAACACTCCGAACACGTGAACTTGAAGGACTGTGAACAGAACAACCAACCGAATATTGACGAGGGTGGACAATGAACTGAAAGATGCACAGGCCTTAAATACAAGAGCAAACTAATTAACGAAATGAACTTCATAATCAAACAATGGGTAACTAAGGAAACAAACTGAAAACTTAACCTATTCAAAATCAAAACAAACACAGATAAACTCTGACAATGTAAAATGAATAATATCTATATTATTCAATATATATAGTATCTATATTCAAAATTATAAATTAATAAATTATATCACATTTTATACACACGATATTCTCATATGATATAGGAGAATATGGAGCTCATACTCGAAAAGGAAAAAAAACTCAATTTTATACGGAGGCCCAAAATTAGCAAAATATATATTTATATGGTTAAAAGTAAGTTGAACTTCTTATAACTTGTGAAAATATATTAGATCTTTATAGCAGTATACCAGAATACTTAATTAAAATGCATATAATATAATATGTCTTAGTACGATAACATTTAAATGCTTTGTTTTATTATAAAAGCTCTGGTTTTTATTGTGGGTTCAAAACATAATGCACTGCAATACAATGATCATTAAGAGAAGTAAACCTATAAGTGTTCATCTTGAAATATTACTAACAATATAAAAGTTATTCTTATGTTAACTTCATAAAAATCTGTAAAGATTTCACAGCCAAAAATAAATAAATACATTTACATTAACCACAACCTAAAGCAGGATGTTATTAGAATTATACTAAAATGCCTTTTACTTGCTAAAAAAAGCACAAGACGACAGATGGGATGTAGTAGATCGTGTACAACAGGTTTTTAGCAAGATCTGATCATCTCAATAATTTTAGAGGCCTTAGAAATGCGTGTATGAAATATATACTTTATAGGATTAAAACCAAATGTTATGTTTATGCTGTGATTGTAACATTGCTAGGGTCATCCTCGTTGAGCCCTGACTAGTAAACATGCTGTAGGTATCAATCAATCAAAAGAGACTTTTGTGCTAGATGTTTGATTAAGCTTTAGCAATCATTGCTCAGACACGTATGATGTGGAGACGAGTCAGATCGTGGAGCAGATGGTGTAATGCTGTTCAGTAGCTCTTCAGCAGAGAGGAGAGCTTGTGGTCTTCTGTGGTCTGAGCATGCCCATCCTTCTTTTTTGGGGGTGGGTGGGGCTGCTATTGATCCCAGGCTGTGCTGTGTGCCGTACCTCGTGCCAGTGCGTGTGATTAATGTGTACATCATGGCGGCGGGACTGAATGAGGCTACGGAGCGCAGGCGGTCTGAGCCGCCAAAAGCTTCCTCCCTCACCATGTGTGCAGACGCCCCTCATTACCGAACACTTATCAAGCCTACATGAGAGATTAGGCAGGCCCAGACCCGTCCCATCCATTCCTCCCTTTCTGTCCCTCTTCGTCTTTTTCGCTCTCACGCTCTCGTCGCCTTTTCCCTCTGCTTTCTCTACATACCTTCCACCGCTCTCTCTGCCTCTCTTGCTCTCTCTCCCCCTCCTGATCTTTCCAGATGTTGCTCAGCAGCCCCATGAGAACCCCAGCGATGGGAGATGTATTAATACATCCTATTGATTAGATCAGGACCCCTGACAGTCATTTGCAGAGATACCATCTGGCTGCTGTTCCAATGCCTTCACCCAAACAGGACGTGACACCTTATTAATCTCCACCGCCACTCTATAGACGCTTCGCCTTTTGCGCACAGAAGCCCGACTCTGTCGGAGTGGCAAGCGGAGATGCTGGCGGACCTGAAGGGTGCAAGAAATTAAGGTTATTACACAAATTGAGCCATATGGTCCAAATATTTCAGAGCTGAAATTTACTAGGCAATAAAAATTGCTCCTGCCTTCCTAATGGTGTAAATTACAGTTTAACCATGGCTCTAATGATGTCCTTCTGCTGCCTGTAACCACTCTAACATGAAGGACATTGTTTAAAAAATGCACAGGAAAAAAATGAGGAGGGGGGGGGGGGGGTTGGGTTGAAACTCTGGCAGCATGTTTACAATCTGTTAGTTTATCATTAAGAACACAGTGAAGAGTGCATAAACATGATGGTGGAGCGTTGGACCATGTCTTTGTGTAGACTCGTTTACACACTGTTGAAGTGGAGCAGAATGATCCGAGCAGAACCCCGAGCAGCTCGTTTGGACCCTTGTTGAACCCAAACTCATTTGCTGAAAAGGACAAACAAAACGGAACTCCCAATGCTCTGCGGGGTTTTTTTTAATTATGTATTCCTCAGAGCTTTCGCAAGTTTTATTCTCATTTAAAGTTTCAGATCAGGCCGATGACATAATGTTCTGACCAATTTATGTCTATAATTTAAAAATTCAAAAATGTTTAGAGTCATAGCCTGGTGGTATAAAGTAAGCTGTACATGGTGTTCATAAGTGAGTTCGAATGTGAGTTTGAATCTGGTTTATGTCATATCCTGGTTCTGTTCCCCCCATCGTTTCCTCTGCAAAAAATTTATGATTTTATAATATATATATATATATATATTAGTGCTGTAAATCGATTTAAAAAGTAACTAATTAATCGCCATTTTTTTCTATAATTAATTGCGATTAATCACAATTAAAAACATCAGGACTTTATAATATATTTATATTGTAATAATTTCTCAGTTACTTTCCAAATTAATGTAGAAACAACATAAGACATTATATTTTAAATATTTGTTTAATGGCTATTTATGAATAAAGGCCAGTATCACTGATACTGCTACTGACGTCTCTATGAAACTGTTTTTTTTAAACATTAATGATAGACTAATGATATATTCAACATTACATTATAATTGAAAGCTATCGATTTCAGCATTTATTAGGCTTGAAAATAAAAAACTTTTAATTTAAGTGAACTTAAAACAATCTTCACATAAATGTCATATTTACCTGAGGTCTTCCTATCTGTCTTAACAGGTAGGAAATAAATAGAATAAAGTTATCAAACACTTTACAGTCTTAACTGCATAAATTATTAATTAAACAGATTAATCATTTTCTCTTTAAGTTGATTTAAGATGTTATTTAACTCATTCAAAACTGCTCTTATGAGAATACTCAACAAAACGGGCATTTTGGCATAATTCTCTATTATTGTTTGTTCAAGCGTGAAAGAGAACTCGATTCTGGTGCACTGTCTGTGCGCACAATACTGGCGCGCGTCTTTCTGTGCGTCATGTGTGTGTAACATAGACAGGAGATTTGCTCTTAAATGGTTTAAAAGCATTGGCATGAATAAGAGCGTGATCATATGATCATCGTAATGTAACGCTAGCCAAGGATGACAGAAAAAACTGATGCTGATTAATTTTGTTAAATATTTTGAACGCGTTAAACTGAAAACATTTTGATAGCACTAATATATAAGGATTCGAAAATTAGTAATTAGTATTTCAAATTTAAAAAGTTTTTTTTTTTAAAAAGGCAAAAAAAGAATATCAGTAGTTAAATATAGAGTACCATTACAATAAAAATTCTGCTTTTATATTGACTAAAATTTGCTTTTGGTTTGTAAAATAAACACTCTGGGAGTATCTTTTAAATCTAATTTCTGATATAAAAATCCAAAGTTTGTGGCATTTGACTCTGTGTACTTTCATTTTTATTTTCTTAATACGGCTTCCATCATTCACGGTTCTGATTGTCATGCATACTCAGCCACAATCAGAGGAGGTAAACGATACTTTCCTCTGTTTCTGTATATGTGTGTTTGCATGCATGAAGGGTTTGCTTCATCAGACACCAGCCCAGTCGAGACGCTGAGTGATTCAAGAGCCCTCTGTCTGATTGAGGCTTGGGTTGAACAGAACTTTACATCTAAACCACAAATAATTAATAGTGTCAAGGCATCTCAGGAACCGGGTGCTGTTATTAGTACTACAGAGCAAAAGAGTAGATGTTTTGAAATGCTGCTCTAAAGTCTTTAGACCCTCTCAACAGTTAAGCTAAAGTGTGTGAAGGAATGGAGCAATGGTGATATTAAAGAGATAGTTCACCGAACATGAATTGAAATTCTGTCGATCATGTATGAGGGTTATAATGGAAGTCAGGTTTAATGTTGCTTTGGACCCCATTGACCTCCAATGTATGGTTAAAAAAAGTTAAAACATTCTTAAAAAATCTCCTTTTGTGTTCCACAGAAGAAAGTAGCTAAGTGATGACAGAATTTTAATTTGAAGATTTGCACAATATTCTATGTGTGTATAAAAAAAAAATAGACAACAAGGGGTATTCAGAGATGAATGATAATGTTTATAACACAATGCATCATTGCATTATTTTATCTGTCTAAAACTCTTACAGATTATGAGTACAGGTTACTTAAAACATGCCCAAAGGCTCAGCTTTGCCAAAAGCTCCATTTGATGCTTTTTGATGAGGCATTTCCCAGGTTCTGTAGCTGTTAGCATGATACTAATAAAATCTAGCTCAGGCTGAAGTCAGCAGTGGCGGGCCGGGACAGTATGTCTACTGTATGCAAATGAAGCAGTCCCACACCTTTGAAGGGTCAGGAATCTCCACTTTCATCTAATCAGCATAATTGTTGTGACAAATCCACATGGTTATTCTTAATTAAAATCATCCCCTGGCCCAAGCAGCCCCCAGCGCTGTCACAGGAAATAACACATATGTAAGCAGCTGATGAGACAAGGGAGACCTGTGCTCAGTTGAAAGAGGAAAAGAGGAAAGAAAAGGGGGTTTAAAAGGCTTCTTTCCCTTTTACAAATGACTGAATCCCTGAGCTAACACTAAATGTGCTTCTGACTCTGATACCTCTTTAATGTTTAAATAGCGAGGCCTCTTTCTGCCTCAATTACAAAAGTCTGAATTCTGTGCTTTTGTCTTGAAGAAGAAGCCTGACTGCTTTCTGACTACTGAGTTCATGCATTACAGATTTAATAATGCAATTTTGGGGGATTTAACTTTGTTAATATATATTATATAGTAAGTTTGTCTATATATTCAATGGCTCTTAATATAAAATATTGTTTGTGTGTGTGCGTGCGTGCGTGCATGTTTATAGTGGTTCAAACACCTGGCACATTCTTTTTTTAAATAAGAAATGTAATTCTGTTATGCTGAGAATTTAATCATTTTATGAACGGTGGATCTGTACATACCCAAAAGGCAGCATAACCAATTCTCTTAATCAAAACTTAAACACTTCCCATTTTAGGGATCTGTGCCATAAACATTTATTTGGAAATCTATAACAAAAATCAATTCTCTTAGTCGCTTTTTAATGGCTGCCTTGAGTATCCTGGATGAGCGAGCGCCTGCTTGTTAATGTCTTGGTGCCCATGTTTAGGAAAGTGTTTGATAGCATTGCCATCTAGGGGCAGGATATAAGTCTCTGAGCTGAAATAAAGTGAAATGAAACAGCTGTCTCTATTGACAATGTGCATATGTTTGCTGGTTTATAGTCCAAATGTTCTCAATTTTTCAACCACGTAAAAAGGTAGCGTTTTAAATGCTTCAGTGCCTCCCAGCGATGTAATGGATTGTGGTGTACAATCTGCATAGGGATGTTACTGAGGTGCTGTAGTTTTACTGTTGATGATAAGATTTATGTGTTGTTGTTTCTTTCTGGTCAAATGAAATTTTATTTTCAAGGAAAAAAAAAAATACTAGTAATAGTTATTATTAATATAATAATATAAAACGTAATTTCTATATTTATTAAATATTTTTTTATTATTTACTTATTTTTATCAATGATAATAGTAATATTGCTATGTGAATAACACTATACTATATTATAATAACACCATATTAACTATATTTGTGTCTTTTTTGTTGTAGGGTAACATTTTTCAGGCTCATGTGTTTGGCTTGGAGCCGTACACCACATATAATTTACGTTTAGATGCAGTTAATGGAGCAGGCCAGGTGTCTAGTCCTTGGACCACTGTTCGGACCCTTGAAGCCTCTCCAAGTGGCCTGGCTAACTTCAGTGTGGAGAAGAGAGAACACGGTCGAGCACTGCTGCTACAGTGGGCTGAACCAGCCTCTCCAAATGGAGTCATTAAAGTATGCTACCCACAATGATGGTAACATTGCAATATCACGCTTCAGAATCTGCCATCATTTAACATATTTATATCCACAGATTACAACATCTTCAATGAGGACAACTTGGAGTTCAGCGGCCTTGCACGTCAGTTCCTGTTCCGCCGTCTGGAGCCGTACACGGTGTACACGCTCGTTCTCGAAGCTTGCACTGAAACAGGCTGCACGAGGTCCGCACCTCAACGCGTAACCACCGAAGAGGCCGCCCCGTCTTCTCAACCGGCTCCTACGGTACAGCAGGTCCAATCCCGCAGCGTGGAGCTCCGTTGGTCTCCACCTGCCCAGTCCAATGGCAGGATCTTGCAGTACCAGGTTCTGGCTGTAAGTGTGGAGGATGGCAGGGTACAGAGTGATGACGATGACTCGTTGAGAGCCAAGATTGTTTTTATCCAGAACGACACCCAGGCTAACAGCTTCTCATATAATATGTCTGGCCTTCTGCCCTGGAGCAGGTACAAGTTTCGTGTGCGTGTTTCCAATGCGGCAGGATACACTGATAGCTCCTGGCTCACGGTTCACACCAAACAAGCTCCTCCTAGAGGATTGGCTCCTCCGGTTGTCCGTCATATAGAGGGCAAGCCTAATGAAGTCTTTGTAGCTTGGACACCACCTTTGGAGCCCAATGGTGTTCTTCTGACGTACAGGATTCAGAGGGACAACGTTGGCTTCCATTTCAGCTTCGACTCGAGCGTGTTCAACTACACTGATGTGGATTTAACCGCACACACTCTCTACAGTTACGCAGTCATTGCCTGCACTGTGGCTGGGTGTGTTACCAGTGAGCCGAAGCAGATCAGGACGTTAGAAGCCGCCCCTGCTAACGTGGACCCGCCTGTGGTGTCTGATGTCACTTCCTATTCATTCAATGTGTCGTGGACTGTTTCATCCATCCAGAATGGTGAGATTGTGATGTATATTCTCAAAATGAACAATGAGGAGATCTACCGTGGGAAACGGTCAAGTGTGCTGGTTTTGGATCTACAGCCACACATTTCCTACAGCCTCGTCTTGACGGCCTGCACCAATGGCGGCTGCACTGCAAGTTCGCCCATTCCAATCCAGACCAGAGAAGCACCGCCCTCAGGGATGCCCACTCCTACTCTTAAAGTCACAGGCCCTGAATCAGTTGAAGTCACATGGAGAGAGCCTGTCCAGCCAAATGGAGTGATCATAGGGTATGAGCTCCGTCGAAATCAGAGCCTTATATATACTGGCATGGACACCCGTTACCATGACTTCACCTTACTCCCTAGTGTCGAGTACAGCTACATCATCACTGCCAATAACAGTCAGGGTGCTGCTACCAGTCTGCCGGCGGTGGCCAGGACACAGCCTTCAGCGCCCTCTGGTGTGGCTCCCCCCAGACTGCAGGCTCTAGGGCCATTCAGCGTTATGGTGCAGTGGGAACCCCTGCTCGACCTAATGGGGTCATCATCAGCTACTCACTTTACAAACGGGACCCTGCTGAGCCCAACGTCAAACGCTTCATTTTCGCTTCTCACCACAGTGCGTTTCAGAGTCTAAGTCACTCCCTCACTGCACTAAAGCCGTACTACAGGTAACAATACCAAGTCTAACTCTGTTTAGTCAAGGTCAGGGAATTTTGATTTGCAAGGTAAATACTTAGTTGACAAGAAAAACAACGAATTGCTACTTATAAGCACATGTATGTATATCTGCTTTATAATTTGCTTCATAAGTAGCTACTTTTTTATATTTGAGGTTTACTATGAATATTTGCTTTACAACATAAATTTATTACCCAGGCCCAAAAGTATCTGTTCATTATGAATAGCATTTATAATTATTATGTAAAAAAAAAAAAAAAAAACTTTAGTTGCCTTTGTTCTTGATACTTCAAAATAAAACTAAACGTTTTCTCTAAAATTAGCCATTTGCTTGGTTTTTGGGGCTAAATGTGGATGGATCAATATAATTCTTAAAGCATCTTCAAATACAATTGTTTTTTTATTATTATATATATATATATATACCTATTAACTATGTCTAGCTGCACATCTTAATATACATTTAACTGGTCAAACTTTTACAGTTGCTGCACTCGTGACAGACACACTGATAAAACAAATGAGAGAAGGAGCAAAAGGAGAGAGAGAATCTTGGTGGGGGAGGGAATCAACCTTGAGCCTTTTCTAATGTTTCCATCCTTGGCATAGACAAAGACGGTCAGAAGGAGGAGGCACTCAAATGAGGGATGACTAAAGTCTGGAGCTGTATACGTATGTTGAAGTGAAAATCCAGATAAGTGGGGTGATGATAATGGTTCATCAACATTATCAACTCGCCACTCATTGCCTCTTTCAGATGACCGTCCCTTTATTCTCCTGCTCTCCTCTCTTCTCTCCCTTTTGTCCTTCAGTCCATCGCTGGTGACCTTCTGAAGGAGAAAACTGTTCTTTGTCTATACTATTGATAAATAACGGCACTTTTGACCAGGATAAGCACGAAAAATCTATATATTTATATTCCTAAATATTCAAAATCAATTAAAAAAAAGATTATATAATCATAAAAAATATTTGGCTTGTTTAACTGAAGTAAACAGCATTGTACATTACACACTGATATTTTACAACCGTGTTATTATTTTTATGTTTGTTTTTATTATATATATATTTATATTTTCATATATATTTATTTATTAATAATATTATTGGTTGTTTAATATTATTTTTATAATTAAGTGTTATTATTATTATTTTAAATATGATTTATTTAATAATTATTTCTATTAATGGTGTCTGTATTATTTGCAGGTATGAGGTAAGAGTGGAGGCCTGCACCCTGTTAGGCTGCGCTGCTAGTGACTGGTCTTCAATACAGACGCTTGAATCGCCCCCTACTGGCCAGCCTGCCCCCCTTCTGGAGCTGCAAACTAACCCTAAGGGCATACAGACAGTCTTTTTGCTGTCCTGGTCTCCTCCAGCTGAGCCGAATGGGAAATTACTGCACTACGAGCTCTACCGGAAACATGTGTTAGACACTGAAAGCCGATCTACAACTACACTGGTGTACCGCAACTCATCAACCTCCTGTCATGATGACAAACTCCTGCCCTACACAGCCTACCAATACCAGGTCACGCGCCTGTTTCTCATTTCACTCTATCGTATTTTACACTACAAATTGCTTAGGTGACCATCATCAATTGATTTTCACTTTTTCAACTTTTTATATAATTTATACCTTTACAACTTTTTATATAATTTACTATATTGCACAAAGAATGAACAGATGTTTGAGTGGTGCTTGTCTGCTGAAGTGTTGTGGATAGTTGACAGAGGGTTGGCTGTTTATTTGCTAAAGTGTTTCTAGGTCATTGCTTACTGTAAGCATGTGTTATTTTAGTAATATTATATTATTAATATTTTATTTTAATATTTTCTGTTTTTATTTAACACTTCGTTTTAGTACAGTAGTAATGCTTTTGATATTTGTAATAGTTTTTAGCTAAATTTTGAATTGAAGATTTTGTAGTTTTTGATTTCATTTATCTTATTTTATTTCAACTTTCAGTAATTTTTTTTAATAGTTTTCGTTTTAGTAAACAACAACACTGCTATAAGTCTTTCTAATGCATGACATTTCATGAATATAAAATTATCCCTTTGGGATACTTAATACTTTATTATAGTAGCCTACATACCGTTCTAGTCTAAACATGATGGCCCTCAAGGAATATTTAATTAGCATGTTTATTTGTTGCTGCTGTGTTTAGTGTTTTGCTCATCTATACTCTTTCATTCACGTAGACAGGCGTTTAATCTAACTCGCTATATTCATCGCACCTCCGTCCTCTTACGAGACCTTTCTTAATTGACAGCCTAGCCTTTGGAGCAAAATAACATTAGCATTTGACTGTCAGGCTTGAGAGGCGTGGGCTGATCAGGACTAAATTGATAGAGTTTGCCTGATTGTTCCATCTTATTTATGAGCGGTAATTTATGACACTGGGGGCGGGGCTGAGTGATGACGGACAAGCGACAGGGCCATTAATCTGAGCCTGGCTGAATGCTGACGATTACGATCGAAGCCATTGAATTAGCTGTTAGGCCTCCAACATGTACACGTATTGGAAAGACCTTTTAATGCCTATTGGGCTTTCCCTTGGGAAGCTGCTAACTATACTGAATGTGTCATGTATGTCTATGTCTGCTTATTTAATGGTACAAAATTCTGTTTCAAGGAGTCAGGACTACCACCACTACCATCTTTATGTTTTTGTCCTGATGTCACAGAGTCGTCTCCCTTTTTGTTGTGTTTCGTTTTACTTGATCTCACACAAGGGCATGTGTCCCTGTGAAATCAAACCCATCCCATGTTAAGAGGCTACATATTTTATTGACACTTTTATGTAAAATCTTAATTAGCCTAGTGCTCATAACAAAAAAGGGAACTTTTGGCCCTGTGTCCATAACTGGGGGCGTGGCCACGGCCAATGAGGATCTGTCTCCGGGCAGATTCGGCCCTAGTGATGTACGCCCACATCCATTAGAGCGCGCTCATGAAATAGTTTTATTTTCCCGCGTTAATTACAGCTCTGTATGCAAGTGCTTCGGTGGCAATAAAACGTCTGCGCCGCATACAAGGGCATGAAGATGTCCTGGCTGACTCCACTTTAAAACGTAGCACTCATATCTCTTTTCACAAAATTCCTATCCTGGAATCGGAATGATTTATCAGTGAGAAATTAAGGTTATCGCACTTCTTTGTCCCGTGTCATTCATAACGCCGCTTTTGGCCACACACACACGAAAGTGTCACTCTTTCTTCCTCACTGTCTTTCTGCCAACGTGACCTTTTCTCTCTTTGGGTGACAAGAGGCTGTTTCCGTGACTGCCCTCCTTCTCTTCTGTCACCCCACAAGACCTCCGTCACCCACTTGCGCTCCAACACGTCTAGTCGTCAGTTTGGCAGTGGAACGGCTTCGGATGGGAATGTGAAATCAGCCGGTGCCTCGCGCAGTCTGTGCGTATTGCCACTTAGATCTATCATCTGGATTGATCACGGTGTAATTGCCTATTATTGAGGCTAATTTAACCCTATCCACAGGAACATCCATCTGCCGCCTCTATTATAACTGACAATCTACAAATTACTTACCCATGCAAATAGTGACCCCAGCTGACCTTTTCCTACTCTTCCTGTGTAATTATACAAACAGCTCGTCTAGTAAATAAGATTACTTCACCTTTCCATGTGTTCATTTACTTCTTGATGAAGGTGAAATTTAATTTTCATGTAGATTCAGGCCGGAGTGATTCTGTAATGGATGCTGATGTTTTGGCTATTACCGACAGCAGGACTTCGAGAGTGCAAGACTACTGACTCCTCGAAGTAGTTGAATGGGTAGTTTCCTTTTGCGAAAGGCGCCAGGTGGGTCCATCAGGTGAAGGTGACTCCTCTTCAAGAGTAGGATGGAGCCGAGTCTCCATTCTGTCTGCTGGGCCACTTCAGAGCCGGTGTCGGTATCAGATCCGGTCTTATATCAGTCCTGTAGGTGTTAGAGAGACCACAGGCATCTCAGTACACTCACCTGTAGCTTTGCATAATAAAGTTCCTTCCTTTTCTCATGCACATCTATACCAGTCCGTCTCAACTGGTGGGTTACGACCCAAAAAAGGATAGCGAGTTTGTTCTGTTGCAAACAGCAGAGGAAAAACAATGCTACATGTTGGCGCTGTCTAACAGGTAGTAAAAAAGAGAGAAAAAGTACTAAAATGCTAAAGTATTTAGAAATGTATATATAACATACATTTATATAACATTTAAGGGCCATAACACACCAAACCACGGTCGGCCATCAACCAGCATCGGTCCGTCAGTGAGCATCTTTGGGGAATGAAGTAATCGGCATAATTGATTTTCAAAATGGTTAGCAAGCGCTGCTTTGTTTACGGTTTGTATATCTGCAGTCCTAGTTTCGGTTTCGCTTTTTGAATGACGAATAAAGACTTTTGATACCTGCTGATATAGACAGTTATTTCCTTATGTGCACAGCTTTGTGGCCCAGACGCAGACAAAACAATCGGCTTTCATCGCCGCTAGTTTTTTGAAGTCGGCTTGGTGTGTCACGGACTTTAAGGATAAGTTCACTGATTTTCAACCAGCTTTGAATTGTAACAATGTCGGTAGTAATATGTAAATGAACATGTCGGTAGTATATGTAAATGAACAATGTCTACTCTTTCTCCGTGTTACCTGCACCCAGACATTTTTTAGCAAAGGTCCGCCGGATGATGCTAAACTCATCATTTTGCTTCATCCGCCTCCAGGACTACATACAGTATCGTACTTCTGCATTTTTGTTTTCCTACCCACGTTACATTTAGATAGACAGAGGGACGGTGCCAAAATCAAAACTGCATAATGAGTATTGAAGTTTTTGGAAAACGGAAGCATCACAACCGGTGTGTCTGAAATCGTGTACTGCCTGAGTAGATACTACATTTGAATTTGAACTTACTTTGCAACCTTTAAAAAAGTATGTTCTATATAGTATGAATGTGTGTAGTATGAATATAATTGGGACGTACTACATCCTCCATGTTTTCATTATCATGTGACCTACCATATCAGTTGCGTCACTTCACCCTCGTTCATAAATCCTCTCCTGTGGCCTTATGGGTAAAGTGTCCATCGAATGTGCACTTCAGAATCTTGCCGGAAGTAGTAGGTCATATGGGGACTTTTCTTCGCCTACTGTTTTCAAATACTATGTTTATCGGCCATGCTACTCTGTTGGTGTACTTTTTTTCACATACTATATAGTTGGGAAGTATGCAATTTCTGACTTTTTTTCCCCGTCATGTAGCACCGATTGTATTTCTACTCCATAGAAAGATGAGTTCTAATAAACTTCCATCTTGTCAATGGCAAATTGCCCCTTTAATGTCAATTAAAAATAAAACATTTATAATATATAATATATTGTGCTTTTATCGTCCAGTATTTTGTCCATGATTTAACTATACTATAATAATAATTATTACTATTATTATTATTTGATTTTATAATAATGATTTTATGTTTTTATATTATTATTATGAAGAATTTACATATATCATTTTAATGAATGCTGTTCAGCATAAATACCTGATTTCATGTGTTGTGTTGTTTAACTTTGATCATCTAGGTGTGGGCTGTAAACTCTGCAGGTCGCGCTGGAAGCCCCTGGGCTCAAGGTCACACTGGTCCAGCTCCTCCAGAGGGGATGAGCCCGCTTAAGTTCCTGCACATCCACGCCACCTCAGCTGTGGTGGACATCAGCCCACCCACCAAACCAAACGGCATTGTCAGCCTCTACAGAGTCTTCACACAAAACAAGGACTCATACCAGCTGGTACGTAATACGTAACATTATACATAATCTTATACATGTAAACAATTAAGAATAAATATGAATAGGTTTAACTGTTAACTCTTTCATATCTGTGTGTGTAGCTGTCTGAGGGGACTTCCCAACAGCAGACTCTCCATGGTCTTAGGCCCTTTACGGTGTATTCTGTCGGCATGGAAGCCTGCACCTGTTTCCTGTGCTGCAGCCGAGGCCCCTTGAGTGAGCTCCGCACCCAGGCCTCTGCCCCGGCCCAGCAGTCCCCGCCACATCCAGTCGCCCTCACCTCCCGCTCAGCTCGGGTAGCGTGGGACATGCCTCTTCAACCCAATGGCATTATTGAGAGGTGCAGATCTCACAAACATTTTTTATTTCGCATGATAATCTGAATCAGTGGTAAAGGCCGATATTAATAGTTAAAGCTGAGGCATGTGATTTCTACCATGTTCAAATATTTTGTCAAGTATTCAAAACATGAAAATGTTGTTTTCTTTGAGCAGTTTGACATAGCAACACAACAACCAATGATGGCATGAGTTTGAGGTGGGACTATATCGTTTTTCTGTCCTTTGGCAGAATGAGGAAGTGTTTAAAAAGCTAATTTAGTCTTGCAATTCCATGTGATGCCACTAACAGCATAGAAATTACCCACTTCACTGTGAAGAGAAGAAAATTAAGACAATTTCAGTCATCACAACATCTCAATGACATAGTTGTGGTGCTGATATTTGTTTCTCATGCTCTCCGAGACAATTTTACAAAATAGTAATATTGTGAACTAGTATTGAAATGTAAAATAATAGTTATCTATTTTTATGTATTTTAAAATGTAATTCATTCCTCTCATGGCAAAGCTGAATTTTCAGCAGGCATTACTCCAGTCTTCCTAATCTTTCAGAAAACATTCCAATGTACTGCTTAGAAACATTTATTACTATCATTGTTGAAAACAAAACTTTTGAATGGTACTAAAGCATAAAGATTTGTCCCCCGTTCACTCCCATCTCTGTAGCTGCGAGCTCCACATGCGATCATCCTGTCCTCAGCCTCTGCAGCCGGCACCTGTTGCTTTACCTTGTGCCATTGGCCCGGTGGAAATCAAGTTCTTTGGGATGGGCCAAAGCTTCAACATCACTGGCTTACTGCCCTATGCCAACTATGAGCTGTGTGTGGTGTCTTACAATAACATGGGCAGCACTGTGTCTGACTGGGTCTCCATCACCACACTCAAAGAAGGTAAGGACTCGCTCCTTCTCACTCCGGGACTCGAAGTACTGTATGGCTCTGATTACTTGTTGCTAACAGAAATTATACATGCATTCCCAGTCATTCCTTTTACCATCTGAAATTCTTAAAAAATTGCTTCTACACTTTATGGCACATTAATCAAACCCCTCTCCGGTTTCTTTGTAGCTCCTCAGTACAAGGAGCCGTTCGTGGTGCAGAGTAACCTTACCAATGTGTTTGTGGACTGGAGTGGCTCTTTCTCTCTGAACGGGCCCCTGGGAGAATACAGTCTAACCGAGAACAACCTGCGCATCTACAGCGGCTTCCACAGCTCACTGCACATCCCACGCACTTCTGATAAAAGTATGACAACTATGGGTTTACTATGACCTCGGGCTGGGCCTGATTTTGCCCATAGGCGAGTCAGACTTTTTTCTGTCTCACTAGTGTCCCCTCTCTAATCATCTCTCCTGTCTCTTTTCACTTCAGCCTTTGCATTTCAGGTTACCTGCACCACTGACAGCGGCAGCGCCAGCTCTCCTGTCATTAAATACAATACGGCCACTGGTATAGGTATGTTTACTCAGGCCTGGCAGGTGAAAGTGATTAAAAAAAGTGAGCAATGTCTCCATTCTGTCTGAGCCGAGCTGTTCCTGTGCCAGTATCAATGTTGCAAACTCATAGTGCTCATTGAAGCTCCGTTCAATATATTGGTTTTGCCATGTAAATAAATGGTAAAAAAAAAATTAGGAATTGAAATGTAATAAATTGTTTAAGTCACACTGCACACTGAATGCAACTAAAAACATCTGTGGCTGTTGCAACCCTCGTTGCAGAATTTTTTTTTTACTACTTTGGTGAAACGCTCCTGGCATTATGCTACCAAAATGAAAATATGAGGAACATACTGTATTTACTGAAATATGGGTGTGGTTTCACATCATTTGCAGCAAATATGCAATGTATAATTAGACAATTATTTATATAATTATACTATATTTTAATGACAATGCAAATTATTGCAAGGTTAAGGTACAGTGTTAATCTATATCTCAATTTACTTAATAATACATTTAAACACTAAAACAAGTGTGTAAAAAAAATATTATAAATGAATAAAATAATTTCCTCTTATTCAGTATTATTGAAAGTAAGCTGTGGAATAGCTGCTAAACTCTTCCCATTTAAGACTAAATATTAGTATTTTTTTTTTTTTATTTTTTTTATCCTTTCTCTGTTTTTCCTAATCTAAGCATCTCACTTGTTGCCCACAGATGCAGTGGAGTCCAGTTCTGGAGGTAAAACAGGTTTGTATGGGGCTGAATACAAGTTCTATAACGAGTTATGGTTCATAATTCTTATGGCGTTCCTGGGTCTGCTGCTGCTGGCTCTGATAATGGGTCTGGTGCTGAGAAGAGCCCTGAGCAAGTCTCCCTTCATCAGAGAGAGAGCTCCAATAGTGCCCCTGCAGAGGAGAAGCACCAAGTATCCGCCTAATGACTCCTATTTGGTGAGAGACTGAAAAAAAGCTAACGTTTTCTTAATGGTAACATCATTTCATAAAGGTGTATGTTAAATTATAGAAGTGGAACACAAAAGTTACAGATTATTTTTCATATTCAATGTTTACACTCACAGCAGCAACGTGCATTTCCTTCAGATGTCCAGAAGAGGGAGTGCTAACTCTTCTCACTGCTACTGTATATGGTGATAGAGACGATGACAGAGGCAATGTCATAGTCATGGACGCTATAACTATGTTCAGATTAGCATACTACTCTTACTATTTATACACTACTGTTCACAAGATTAGGGTCAATACGATTTTTTTAAAAGAAATGAATACTTTTATTCAGCAAGGACATATTAAAAGTGGCAGTTGTGGCATTTGAATGAACGCTGTTCTTTTGAAGAAACCTGGAAAAATGCATCATGCTTTCCACACAAAAAAATTCAATATTGTATCTATATTCTTAATGATAAAGTTTTATTTTTATATTAAATGTGATTTCTGAAGGATCATTTGACTCTGAAGACTGCAGTAATAATGCTGAAAATTCAGCTTTACCTTCACAGAAATACATTACATTTTCAAATATTTTACAAAGAAAAAATTTATTTTGAATTGTAATACTATTTCACATTTTTGCTGTTTTTACTGTATTTTAAACAAATACATTCAGCCGTGAGGAGCGTAAGAGACTTCTTTCAAGCACATTTAAAAATCTTACCGACCCGAAATTTTGAACAGTAGTATATATGTACATACTGCATTTAGTATCCATATTTTCTTTATAAAATATCCAGAGAACTACCATATGCACAGTGTATGCTGGGTATTTCCCAATGCAATGCAATTGACTTGATGCATTCTTGCTTGACTCATTATTTGACTGCTCGAACTATAAGACAGATATATAACTGTTTTACACAAACATTGAGTTGACACGCAAAATTCACCCATATTTATACCTGGAAGCTGAATTAAGCATACCATCTGATGAGGTCATGTGACAAAAATCATGTTTGTCGTTACATGAATTCTGTTCACATACTATTTAAAAAGTAGGCAGTATACAGTGCATACTGAGCAATATTCTATAAGCAGCCAGCTAGTGTTCATGAAAACTGCCTCAATGACTAGTGGAAAGAACGTTAAAACATACTGTACACTCTATATACACTCCCAACCTTTAAACTGTGGCCTTTCTCTTTGAATCTGCTGTCTGCTCCAGAGCCCTTCCTCTGAACTCTGCTCTAATCATGCTTCTACTGCTCTGCTTCAGCCCGATGCTCCGATGGTAAGCGCACCTCTCTCTCTCTCTCTCCTCTTCCCAGTTACACAATATACCGGACTCCACCTGCAGTATAACACTAAAGCGTTTTGCCATGCACACTGAGGTACAAGCTCTCTGTGATGTATCAGAGATTATCACTGGTCTGCTGCATTGGCATGTTTTGCCCTTTTCTTCATTAGTTACTTGCTAGGAAACTCACTATTACTATTTCTTATACTAATTACAAATACCTAAGTATTTATACTACAGACATGAATGTCTTTTGTGGCATTTGCACTTTTGTGCATGTACAAAGCAGTCATGTCCTTTTTTGTTTATGTTATTTTGGATTTTGTTTTGCAGTTGACTGCCATTGCATGCAGAATGTGTATAGTTGGGTTGTTATGAACCGCTTGTTTGCTCATCTTTTCCTAAGTGACTCGCTGCTGCGTGTGATTGAGAGACCGAATGTGCAGTGATGTGGGTGTTTGTGCTTTATATTGATATATCAGGGTTTGACTGACACTAAGATCGGAGGCACGAGCAACCTCAGCTATCAGGCCAGCATGTCTGTGCTGCGCGTTCCCAGCCAGAGCCAGCTGAGCCATGCCTATTCCCAGAATTCCTTGCATCGGAGTGTTAGTCAGCTGATCGACACTCAAGATAAGAAATCATGGGACGCTGACCTGCACGCCACTGACAGCGGAATGGTGAGATAGTGTCTCATGAGCGATGACGTGAAAAGATTTTGTATTACCTTTAAAAAAAAAATGTCAATGCTAATGGGCTGACGGTACACTACCCTGCTTACTTTACAAATAAATACATTTATATGATATTATTGATTTGAGAGCAAATGTTGTATTATACAGAGTGATATGATAAATATGCACACTACCGTTCAAAGGTTTTCTTTTCAAAGGGACAGTTCACCCAAAAATGAAGACTAGGCCATGATTTTCTCACCCTCAAGTATCTGACATTCTTCTTTCAGACGAATACAATCAGTTATATTAAAAAATGTCCTGGCTCTTCCAAGCTTTATAATGCCAGTGAATTGCCGTTTCTGTTTGAAGTCATAAAAAGTGCATCTAACTGTCGTACGCATGTTCACGAGAGACTGGCGTTCCAGCTTATGACGTAGGACGCTGGAACGCCAGTCTCTTATGAACGCGCATACGACAGTTAGTGGAAGTTAGAGATTACAGTTTGTAAAGTTTTAAATATGGATATTTTTCTTACACAAACGCATCGCTTCAGAAGGCCTTTATTAACCCCCTGGAGCAGTGTGGAGCACTTTTATCATGGATAGATGTACTTTTATGGACTTAAAAACAGAAACAGCCATTTACTGCTATTATAAAGCTTAGAAGAGCCAGGACATTTTTTTAATATAACTCTGATTGTATTCGTCTGAAAGAAGAATGTCAGATACACCTAGGATAACATGAGGGTGAGTAAACCATGGGCTAATTTAGATTTTTGGGTGAACTATCCCTTTAAGAATGTAATACTTTCATTCAGCAGGGATGCATTTAAGTACAAATAAAGACTTAACATTTTTACACAAACCTTATTTCATTTAAATGCATGTTCTTTCTAACTTTCTTTTAATCTAAGATCTGGGGAAATACATATCTCGATTTCCACAAAATATTAAGCAGCACAACAGTTTTAACATTGATAATAAGAAATGTTTATTTAGCAGGCAAATCAGCAAATTTGATTGATTTCAGAAGGATCATGTACACTGGAGTAATGATGCTGAAAAAGCTTTGCATCATGAAACATTACATTTAAATATAGTCAAACATTTAACTTATAAAATTTATTTTAAACTATATATTTCATAAGTTACTGTTTTTACTGTATTTGATCAATAAATGCAACCTTGGTGGATCATTACTTGGAAGAGATTTCTTTCAAAATCATTAAAAAAATCATACTGACTTGAACGGTAGTGTAGGAAATTGGTTGTCAGAGACAACGGTCAATTATACAGTACAGTAGACATTTTACAAAAATATTTAGTAATATATATAACAGAAGAATGCCATAACTGATCAATCAGAATCAAGTATTCCAGACAGTACAATGAGAATGTATCATGAAACAGTCCAATTCTAGCAAACAACACTGCATTTCTTACCAACCGTTTTATTTAGCTCTAGTCATTTTGCCTGGATGAGGATTTGTCATAGCTGATGATGACTATTATCTTTTTGCAGTATGTGGGTGATGAGGAGTTTGGGGAGACTATTAAAAGCTACAGCTCAGTGAAGAAGGAGCAAACCATGTTTACAGACACTCACTTGTAAAGCCTTCATACGGAGAATGTCCTTGGAAATAGAATTCTTCTCCAATTTATTCTGCAGATGAGTGAATTTCACATTTACAACAATAAAATAAGGCAGTGATAGTATATTGGTTTGTCCATGATAAAACAGTGGAATGTAACAGGAAAATATCTGTTTTTTCTTCATAGACCCAGGGTCTGGATTCACGAGAAAATTCTTAAGATAAAATCTAAGAAGTTCGTAAGAATGTTCCTAAGTGCAATTCAATTAATGAATCTTAAAACCAATCTTAAGAAAAAAGATAAGAACATTCTTTAAAGCTGTTTTGGGAATAGAATTATCTTTTTTTTGAAGTTAGAAAATCAGAACAAAATAGCAGTTAAGAAGAATTTTGTTCTTAAGAATGTTTTATGAATTTGGCCCCAGAAGCGCAATGCCCATTCAAACGTGATTTTTTTTTTAAGCTAAGTGGATTTTAAATAGAATTTCCACAAAGTTTTTTTTTTCATCTTTTATAACTATATTGCGGAATTGTTGGAGGTACAAAATCCATTACAGTGACATTTTTAAATCCAGTCTATCATCATTTGCAAAACTGAAAATTGGCATTATTTACCCCTCGTCATGTCGCCCAAAACTCTTATGACCTTTTTCCAATGGGACATTAAAAAAGTTATCAAAATGATTCTTAATACCCCTATACTTCTATTGAAATTTAGTTTAGTTTGATTTCCTACTTGTACATGTTGTTATTATCAGACTTAGGATGATCTGTGCTTATCATTGATGCAAAGAGGAAGCAAACTTAAAATAGCACTGTAGTATTATAGCTTTAAATGGAGTCTTATGATTGGCTGTGTAGCTATGAAATATTACCGCAATCATAAAGTATTAATGTACTGAGTCTCCAAATTATTCATGCCAACATAGAGAGGAAGTCCATTTCTTCTGTCTCTACAGACACATGAATGAGGAAGATAATCAATCCAGTAGACATATCCTAGACCTAGACTATTTGTATTAACTCTTTCCCTGCCAGCGTTTAAAAAAAAAAGTTGCCAGTCACCGCCAGCATTTTGGATTTTAACAAAACTTTCATGCCCCCTAGAATATTTTGTTGTATAAATATCTGAACATGCCATATTTTAAAAGAAAATATAGAGCTTTTGGTTTTAAACAAACAAACAAAAACAAAAAAAAAACATTTCGAACAGAAAGAGCTTTTTTCAAAGACTACAACGTGCTAAAGCAATGCTTTTATTGCTTGTTTCTGCTTCTTTTTGCCTGTGTTTTGATCCAGAACTTCTGTACTCTTAGCGTAATCCCCCTATCGTATAACAGTGAAAACAAGGAAAGCTGGGCAAGTCCGTCAATGGCGGGGAAAGAGTTAATGGAAATGACAGTTAACGTGGTGTTGTGCCTGCTAGACTGAGCAGTAGTTTGTGATGATGCCAATGGACAAAGTGTCTTAAATGTCAAGTTAAACTACAAAAATTGTCATCAATGTCACATGTGGATGTTTTTCATAGGTTGTTTTAAACCTGTCAAGTGTGAATTATGTATACACATGTTATTATTATTATTTCACATAGATATTAGTACAATTGAAATGGCACTCTCCTAAAAAACATATTTTTACATGTATTTTTTTTAAAAGATGGTCAGTATTATTTATTGTTGCAATAATTTATTACATTTTTTTTTGTAAAACGGCTTACGCTAAGTTTAATCAGAGGTTTGTGTGGTTATTGTGTCTTGTACGATGGAACAAGTGCTCCTATATATGGACAATCATTGATCTAGAAAGTTGTGAAATGTAAAAAAGTTGTGCTTGTAATGTTGATGTTTCCATACTTATTAAAAAAAGCAAAGAGTCGGTTCTATTTGGTTACTTTATTGTGCCACTGGAGATGTACAGAAGCTAAGTACCAATCTGCAGTGCATGAACTGTACCATTTTCACATATTTTTTTCCATATTTCATGTAGCATGAGCTGTAATTTCCTCTTTAAGCCACACCATGATCTGCGCAGCAGGTAAGATAAAACAGTCTTGATATGATCAAACATAAAGCAGTCTTGTTAGATATAACATACCTAATCTGCATATTGAAATGAAGAGGACTCATCTTGCCTGGAGATGAAATCATACAGTATCCAGGCTGAAAACATAAATCAGGTTGTGACTATTTCTGAATGCAAGCATAAAGTATCATCATACTCTTGTCAATGTAATATTCCCCATCACCGAGAAATATCAGAGAGCAAATAAATGACATGGGAATATGTTTAAAAATGTTCAATGGAAAAAAAAATGTAATAAGCCTAATTTTAGATTTCTCACAAGAGTTATTTAATAGTTAGGACTAGTGGACAAAGACAAAAAAAGTGCAATTTTTGATAAAATATATCAAAAACAAATGTATGCATATCTGGTTTTGTTATCAAAAAAAGATTAATACACCAGCAAAACCTTAAAAAGGCTTATAGATTTATGAGCAACATAATTTTAGGACTTGACAGGTTAAACATGCAGATTTTCCAAGGGGAAATTATTTTCATTCATTTTTCTAGCTTCATGCTGTTGTCCAAAAGAACTTTCTGCTTTGCTTTTACTCATTATTAAATTTCAGGCTATATGGCCTAATGTCAACAAAATGTTTACACTTATTGCATAGCATTAATGAGATCTCATCATTCCCATCATAGTAAGTATATACTTTGTTAAAGGCTTCTATTTAGTTACAATTAAAATAATAATCTCACTTGCAACATATAACTATATTAATAGCCTATATTGGAAACGTATCACTGATATACTGTATATATTTGTCTCTGGTAGGATATATATCCTGTACACAAAGTGTAATGGCTGGGGAAAAGTGACCATGCTCATCGGTTTACACTGCAAAATAAGATCCATGTCAAATATAAATAATCCATTACCATGTATTCTTATAAACAGAAGATGAAATGCAAATGATAAAATTATACTTTGTAATGACATTATTCACAACATGTTGATTAATTTAAACATTAGACGTTTCCATTTTAAATACAGGGAAAATCCATTAGTACAAATTTTATTTTGAATTTTGCATTACCTTTAAAACTGGTAGCTGTCTTTAAACATGCTTTTTCTCTCTTTTCTTGATAAGTGTCTTATTCTGTGAGCTGAACTGTAAAATTGGCTTCACTTAAACAAGTTGCATAATGGGATAATCCAACTACCGGTAACCCAACCCTCACATCGGGAAAAAAGCTAAATCTGTTTTGATTTCTCGCGGCATCTTAATTAACAAAAGGCACTGAATGAATCCCAAAAATAGATAGAGCAAGAAAAAAATCTCCTGCAGATGCATGCTGAAAGTTCACAGAGAGCAAACCGTCTGAACGGCAGCAGCAGTGGAGTCTAACCTGCACTTCAGACCTGATCACCTTTTCAATCCTTTCATTATAAAGGGATGTAAAGACAGACAATAAAGTGCATCATAGTGTTTTGAAGGTACCATTAGTGGACAGTAGCATTTTTAAAAAGGCACCAATTTATAAGAGAATAGCAAGCCATTAAAGCAATAGTCTACCAAAAATAGTCTACCCAATATATGTATCAAACTGATCATTTCCATACAATGATAGCAAATGAGGACCTTGTATGTCAACACAGATTATCAAAACAAGGCTTTCAATTGTAACTTCAACTTCATTCTGTTCCTCAGACAGACCTCTGACTGTAAAATATTAGCCGAATGGACCACTTTTGTTTGTATTTTGTACAGTACATTCTCTAATCTTTTTGGAGTTTGAGAACTCCTGCTCTCCATCTGCGTTCATTGTATGGAAGAGAGCAGCCCAGGTATTGTGATAAACCTATGGTTTGTTGACCCAGAAAGAAATGGGTTTTAAATGATATGAGGGTGAATTTAGTTCAAATTCATGTTTAAATTTTCAAAAACAAGATAAATCTAACACATAAACTAGAATTGAACACATTGCTCTTTTAGATTTTGCAGAGAAAGTGCAGGCGTACAAAGCTGGGGCCTTAATTATAAAATGTGCGTATGCACAGATTTGATCTTAGCGTGTACGCTAAAATCCACTATTTATAAAAAGTGCTTAGTTGCCACATCAGGTTCTAAGCTGGCGTATGCACTTTACCTTGAGGCAGAGAGTATTGCGGGTATTTCAAAATCTAAGCAATTCTTGCTTCACTCTCAAGTAAAGGATTTGCACTGGTGTTCTTGTTAATAACAATAGGGGGCGTTTATAAGGTGGAGATCTGAAAACCGTTCAGGTGCGCACAATTTCAAGATCGTTGATGGTTTCGATGCAAGATTGAGGCCCCATAACTCTAATTAGTCGAATAAAATTGACTGCGTCAAGTTAGTTTTTGTTAATTTGCTCCAGTGAACTTTAGGCAAATGTATCTAATTTTTAAGCTTGTGAAAAGCAGATAAGAGAGAGCAAAATAAAATCTAAACTAGTTAACAAGACACATGAAGAAAAGCCAATTGGCCATTTCTGTGGTGGATTTTCCCTTTAGTTCTGTACACAGTGAGTTTTTTTAGCTGCCATCCTGCCAAACCTTATGATCAACATTCACATCTGCATCCTGAAACGCTTCTCTTCTGAAATCAACTACCTTGAGATTATTGTATTTGGTATGACCTCTATGTATGACAAATCTGAGTAAAGCATCACTCACATGCAGCATCAGGACCCTTGCGATGGCGTGGGGATGTGGCCACTTTAGTTGGCGAGGGTGAGGCGGTGCTGGACGAGTCGCTGCCCCCTCCATCAGCTGCGTTGGGTGGGGGGCTCAGCTGTGGAACCGGAGGTGCCTTTTTCCTACTTAGAAAATTCGCTTCAAATGTCCCTTTCCTCCTCCCCCCCTCCGCTCTGCAGTCCGCGGCCCCCTCCTCCATCAAATGAACTCTTCGTCGCTGGTCTCCAGGGCTGTCTGGGGGTTTGCATGCGGCTGCTGACTGGGTTGCGGAAGATCTAGACCCCCAAAGATCCACTGTAGAGTTCCTCTTGTCTGCGTCCTCAGTGCTGTTCTCCCCCGCAGACTGGCGTATCTCGTCCTCGGTGGATCCGCACTGTCCATGGTTCTCCAGCAGGGCTTTGGTGAGGTTTAAGCTGTGGAAGTCTCTGTAGCTGTGGAAGCTCTCTGTGCGTCGAGCACGGGCCAGCAAAGGGCTCTCTCGGTACGGCCGCAGGGCTCCGTAGGTGGCTGTCTCAAAGCTGGGCTCCTGAGCCTGCAGCTGGAGACTGTAAAAATGACAAAATATTGTATTGCTGCTCATATTGTATTTTAACTTAAGAGTTGGTGGAGAATGTGTCTGGCTTCCAGTGTCATCCAGTTATTTTTAGCTTCTGTGTTGCAAAATAAAGTGGATATGATGACAAAGTTAGATTCATTAAGAGAATTAAAGAAATTGCTCACCCACGATATTACTTAAAATGTATATTTTTGTAGATCTTTTCCATTTGACAGTTTATAATGACCATGTCTGGCTTTTAGTGAGGAAAGGCCTGAAATATAGTATGATATTGTGTGACTGCCATAAACATTTGTCAATTTTTAAATCTTTGCTTTTAAATGAAAAACAAATGGTTGAATTCTCATACTCTTGATATTCTCATATTGAAGATTACATAATGTGATCAAGTTTAACAAAATAAATTTATGTGGGATCCAAAATTTAGATTTAAGGGTGAAAAACACCCAAAACGTGGTCCCTTCAGATAAAGAAGACTCGGAATATAGCGGCAGTCATTTAGTTGTATGGCTCATTTAACAGCTGTGGTCACTATGGGGTCAATTATTTGGTGAACTATTTTTTTAAGACCTGTTCACGTCAAATCCAAATAAAATAAAAATGAAAATATAAAACGTAAACTTTTTTGGTACCAAAGCTACTCACACATGCTGAATTTTATCGTTGTTTTGAGCTTGAATATCGTAATGACAGCAAAATCAGCAAATTTCATCTAGCCCCTAAATATTGTACAAAATTCGCATGAATGAGTTAAATCTAGTGGTGCAGTTTTATTCCAGTAAGTCCAACTTTGGACTCTAGTACCTGGAGCAGGACTCTCGCAGCCGGCTGTGCTGCAGCACTGAGGGGGCGGGGCTAATGTTGGGCGTGGCACACCGAGATGTGCTCAAATCACATTGGTCAAGCAGCTTCAGCAGCTCCTCCTCAGTTGGACCTCCCACCTCTGTAAACAGATAACATCCTTTTAAACTTAATCCAATAGGCTTTTTAGATGGACCTTTTTTCCAGTACAGTAATAACCAGACCTGGCTCACGCCTAGCCTTATCATCAAGGCTCTTGTTGACTGTGTCCATGGCGGTGGTGAGATCCCACATCTGAATACTCCCGTTTGCATGGCCAGTGAAGAGGTAATGGCGTGGCCTGGAGCCCATGCGGCTCGAGCCCTCACACTCCCGCACTGTAAAACAAGTGATTGTAGTGCCATCTACAGACTGCACCTCACAGATCCTGAAATACAGATAGAAAAACATCAATACAAAATAATTCATTCATTCATTTACTATTTTTATATTATCAATTAGTGCGGGTAACACTTTACAAAACGATTCTATTTGTTAAAGTGCCCCTATTATCGATTTTTGAAAATGACCTTTCATGTAGTGTGTGACAGCTCTAAGTGAATGAAAAAATCCTGCAAAGTGCACCATATATAAAGTCATTGTCTTCCAAAAGTAAGAGTCGACTCTGAGTCAATTAAATTAATCGTTTTTCAAACGAGTCATAAGCCGTTTCATTGTGACGCTAAGACGAAACATTAACATATTGCCCGCCCACTACACAATAAGTGCAGACACCAGGAAAACTAGAACCTCAAACCGGCAGCTGATTCCTGTGGATACTGGATAGCATCATGTCGAGAAGGCGGCGCTGTGCTCTATAATGTGAAGGTAAAGCCCATTTTTTACACTGCCCAAGGATGAGCATGTGAAGAATCAGTGATTAAAATTCATCTTTACCATATCACAGCAGTTTAATCCTAAAGCTGTGTTCCCTTTATTTTACTGATGACTTCTGACTTCAAATCTCGGAGTTCAATGCAGGCTTCGCAAACTGCTTGCTCTTAAAAGTTGCTGTTCAAAATACTTAGTTTTTTTACTGTAGTTTGTAGTTCTCCTGCTAACTGGTTAACTCAGATTTTTACTGTCTTACTGAAATACTTATGCTAATCAGTTGTGGGTCACTATTACATAAAACTTTCAGTGTTTCATCATCGCACCCGCGCTCGGATTGATATGGTAAAATCGACGTCATTGTTCGTTACTATGTTTAGTTTATGGTGAAGGAAGCCTCAGTACAAGCAGAGCTGACGTTGTTTTGGCAATGGGTGTTTTTGTTTTCGACACGGTACACGGTAGACCAATCACAACAGATTGAGCTGTCTGGCCAATCAGAGCATAGTAGTTTGCGAGATTGGTTCATCTGACAAGTCGGTTGACAATCATTGAAATTGTGGTGATGTGCAAATGTATATTATGAGAAAATGAAAATGTTTTTTTGACCTTTGAAGCATGTAAACTACTGTATCAATTAAATATATGTGTGTATATATTAGAATATAATTTTTTTTCCAAGTGTGACTGACCATGTTAAATCAATTATTGAGGTATTTTTAATAGTAATAGTTTTTAATAGTACACTCATAATTCTAAATAATGAGATACTTATTTTGCATATCATCTGTATTTCAACACAAAAAAATTGCTGCAACCTACTGGTGGTTTTAGTTGAATATTTAAAGTATGATTTTATTTATTTATTCACATTCATCCCTTCATGCCCATAATGTTCTGGCCACATTATAGCCTTAAAAGTTAACGTGTAGTTAATTCAATATTGTATCAAAAAATACATTGCATTCTAAAAATATTTAATATCTATTCAATGCTTTTCTTATAACACAATAATGACTTTTAATGATATTTAATGAACTTCTAAGCCATATTTAGCAAGGATGCATTAAGTTGATCGAAAGTATATTTATAATGCTATAAATCATTTATATTTCTAAATAAATCTGAAAAAAAATTGTATCATAGCTTCCACCAAAATACTTCCAGCTGCACAGTTTTTTTTACAGTCTATGTACCTCTTCCCCGTAGAGGAGAGACGAACAAAGAGTTTGTTGGTAATGGGAATGACTTTCTGAATGAACACCTGTTGGTCGTCTCGCTCTCCAAATGGACCTGAATAGAAACAGCACATGATTAGAACAGCGGTTCAGCACACAGGACAATGGAGGAAAATAGCAGCTTCTCAGTTCTTCTTGTACCTTCACTTCCTGATATGGTGGAAATCTACAATCAAATCTCTCACCGATGTCATTGCCGGAGGAATAGCTGCTGTGGCTCTCTGTCTCCTCCAGTGAGATGATTTTAAAGGAGGCCAGTGGAGTAGATCCTGGCTGAGTGGAGATCATTCCCCTGAACCGAGTCACCGTCCACGTGCGTACATGATTATTGTCAGCGCACACTTCAACAAAACAAGGCCAGAATTATAGATCACCATCATTTTTCATTATATTGTCCAGTGCCTGTGTAGTTTGTACCTGAAACTAAGTGTTTTTCAGAGAGCATGATCTTAGTGACGGGGCTGCGGTGGACAGTGAAGGTCTGGAAGAGCTGTGGACCAGATCCAACGGTCTCTGGATGCTGAACGATGACACGCACGGCCCCAGAGCTGGTTCCGTAAGCTATCTCAATCCAGTTCCCACTCACACCTGCAAACACAGAGATCAGTGACTGATCAAACTCACCACCACGTCACTGAGTAAATAACCATCACTGGACGCACTGGTTTTAGGAGTCAGGTAGACACTGAGGGCTGTGATGGCATCATTTGACGGGTCGTGGTACAGCTCTGTCACCAACAAGTCATTATCCTTCATTCTCAGCGGAAACTTCTGCATGTCTGAGAGTGGAGAGAATAAGGTTAGTTAAGTCTTTCTTTTATCATCTTCTCAATATTTCATGTACATAAGAAGATATTTTAAAGAATGTTGGTAACCAGACAGTTGACGGCAACCATTGACTTGCATAGTATTTTTTTTTTCTACTATGGAATTCAATGGTTACCGTCAACTGTTTGGTTACCAACATTCTTTAAAATATCTTCTTTTGTGTTTAACAGAAGAAAGAAACTCATACAGGTTTGGAACAAGGTTTGGTAAGTAATGACAAAATTTTAATTTTTGGGTGAACCATCCCTTTAAAATTTGACAAAACCTTATAAACTTCAAACACGTGGATCACAGAACTACATTTGGATGATGAATTGTATTGTATATGAGTTTGTAACCTATTTACTATGTGAAATTAATTAAACTGATGTCTTTATGCAATTTTAATTACTTTTCCAACACTGATTCTGTTACTGCCAGTTTTACATCTCATTAATGACTCATGTCATATAAAAATAAATTCACTGCAGTTGAGAGAGGATAAGCAGCTTACCAATATAGTAAATTGAGCCGTTATTACAGCCCAGCAAGAGAAAGGAGCCAGCGGTGTCACAGCTTGTGATGGGCACCACATCCTGCACCTGTACAAGTGATATATTGCGAACGACATAATCAAATATGAAACCTGATTATATGCTTGTTAATGAAAAAAATTTAAACTGGCATGACTGTTGTAGTATAAAATCTGAATTGCTTTACCTGCCAGTGCTGGGTGACGGCGTTCCACACTCCTACCTTCCCCGTGTGACTGGTGGCGACCAGCTGACTCCCAATGAAAAACAGAGAGTCAACGGGTACTCCGAGACTGAACACACCTTCACAAAGACAGAGAAACATTATCTCACAAAATCTTCACACATGAGTGACTGTGCATTTCTTTTCTGCTCTGTCCTCCCACCTATTTCACTTCCGCTCCCTCCGTCCTGGATACTCCACAAAATAATGCTGCTCTCCGATGACGCTGCCACCATCTTGTCTTTATCTCCATGTGGGCCGCCCACAACTTTAGCATTAAGGGCCACCCGCTCAATGGCCCAGTCCAGGTAAGGGCTGGAAAACACCTGCTGCCAGCCTGATGATTCCTTTATCCTAAAGAACAATCACAGTCAACCTATGGTGTGTATAACCTTTATTATTTTATATTTCAAAGTCATGTGATATGTAGCTTTACCTGTAGCAGATTACAAAATGTGCATAAGCAGCTACAATCCAGTTATGATGGCCAGCCACAATCAGCACCTTTCTAGGGTCCACTGGTGATCCTATTTCAACATAAAACAATACAAAACAATAACCCAGTATGTTTAAACACCAGTAGGTCTAAATGTAGTACATTAAACTAAAAAAAAAAACTACATTTGTCAAAATAATAAAACCTTCAGACTAAACTCAATCATGCTCACTGTCTTTCTTGTTTAAAGGTATTTATGATTTATAAGAAATTAGCACATAAACTTTCAATATTTTTCCAGTTCTGTGGCATTCAGTCGATACTGTAATACTCATAGTAACATTTATTAATAATTTAAGTAATAAAGTTTCAAGCTTATACATTAAGAAAATATGATGATAATAATGTAACAAGCATTTTATGATGTTTTAACTGCTGGCTGTTGCCTATTATTAATGACTATAGTAACTTTCTTTTTGGACCATTTCAACAAATCATCTGCAAACACATTTTCATTTGTTTCTGTTTTTTTCTGTTCTGTCAATTATTACACAAATTATCTGTGATGTGGATTCTATATGATATTCAGTTTAAATTGTGATAAATTAATGCACCAAAATGCAATACAATGGTTAAAAAGAAGGCCAGTCCGTTAACTTGTTCTCTCTCTCTCTCTCTCTCTCTCTCTCTCTCTCTCTCTCTCGTTCTCTCTCTCTCTCTCTCTCTCTCTCTCTCGTTCTCTCTCTCTCTCTCTCTCTCTCTCTCTCTCTCTCTCTCTCTCTCTCTCTCTCTCTCTCTCTCTCTCTCTCTCTCTCTCTCTCTCTCTCTCTCTCTCTCCTCTCTCTCTCTCTCTCTCTCTCTCTCACATGACTTTGCTGGGCACAGAGGACATAAAAGGCCTTTTAAAATGACCTTACCCTGCCTACTGCACTACTGCGTGTAAAAGGGGAATACTGTCTTCATGACACACCCACCCCCCTCCTCTCTGTCTGTCCATACCAGAATGAAGCAAATGCTGTTCTCCAGTCTGTATTAAGACAGCTAATAGCCAATCCAATTCTACAGCTATAGAATTATATATATATATATATATATATATATATATATATATATATATATATATATATATATATATATATATATATATATATATATATATATATATATATATATATATTGTATTTTTGTATTTTATATAAATATTGCAGTTGTGCAGATTAATATTGTGGTGGAAGCTGTGATAAAAAAATCTGATTTTTTTAGAAATAGCAATGATTTATAGTCGCTGTCACTTTTGATCAACTTAATGCATCCTTGCTAAATATGGCTGAGAAGTTCATTAAAGATCATTAAAAGTCATTATTGTGTTAGATAAGAAAAGCATTGAATAAATATTTTGATACAGTTTTGAATTAACAGCACTCTTGGTCATGTGATATTGCTAAACTACTGTTTATCATATGATATAAATATAAGACAAAAATGTTTTTTTAATATACACACACGTGTTTTTTACTCAGCATCTTTATACCATATCTGGTCCCTGAAAGGCTTGTACTCACCCAGTCTTTGCGTTCCATCTGCCCCAGAGGGTCCAGGGAGAGAGGACTGAGGGCAGGAACGGAGGTAACCCCCCTCTGCACCACTGGGGCCTGAACGCTCCTCTGGACCTGCAACAGCTGCAGCCTGACCGCCAGCACTGCTCCTTGCTGGGAGAGCTGAAGGACACAAATACCAGGAACATACTGATGTTAGAGTTATATTTGGCTGAGAGGAAGAAACGGTGACTGTTTTAGTCTCTTTCTTCTACAGATCTACTCTCACTCTACCTGGTGGAGGGAGGTAGCCATGAAACAACACACTTCCACACGATGATCGCTCCAGTTCTTCACAAAGCAGTAAGCGGCGGACTAACCATATCAGTGACATATAAAAACACAAGGCAAGAATTATACATAGATTTATACAGAATTATACATAGATCACAACTATCAAGTGATCATAAAAAATATGTTTTTAACACATAGTCCAGTTATGCCATACCTAATGGCGTAATACCATAAAACTCAGCTTCATGTCGCAGGATACTTATATTAACCCCCCTATCAGAGAAAGCAGGAATATTACACACATGAAAAAAATACTATATATTTCTGGGATATGAAATGGATAACAAATAGACATATCATATCTCACCTCATGTCCAATTCTTTAGTTCGAAGGAAGTTCAAAATGGGTGCAAATGCTGTTGGGTCTCTATCAATAAATATCTTATTGGGGGAAAAACAGAGTCAGAGTTGGAAAACATTTCTAATTTAATTGCATCTGAAAAACTTTTAAATTATTTTTATCAAACATTTTAGTATTCATTAAGTATTTTCTTGTTGCTGTTGTTTTACTTAATTTTTATACACAATTACAGGTACAAATGGAACTTAGGACTTTGGGTCAATCATAGCGTGATATATTTCTACTCACGGCTCCAGTTTCATCCCGTAACGTTGATATTCTCCCACTAAGTAAACTGGGCAGGAAAAACACATTTATACAAAGCTGAGCAATGTCCATAGTATAATGACTACATTAGTTTAATTATTCAACATGAATGGATAGGCAACAAGACTGTGGTGCTGCTTCAAACATCTTATCTTACCTTGAGAAGAAAGAGTCAGGAATCCATGACAGAGTCTGCCTTGATGTGCTAAATCTGAAAGCATAAAAGTTATGATGCAATCACTTCTGATTTCTTTCACTTCATGAGCTTGAATTATCTAATATGCAGTTACAGTCATTGTTTCAACAGTAAAACAAATAAAAATTAATAGGGGTCACCTAAAACGTGTCATTGTAATTGTAATTCATATTTTTTTGCAAAGCACAATTTTATATAGTATTGATAATTTAAGTAAACATTGAATTTTGGGGAAAATTGTGGCATCTTCTAAGTTTTTTGTTTCTTTTTTTTTGTTTTTGTTTAATTTTTTCTTTAATTATGATGATATTTTAGGATTTTGAGATATATCATGATATAGTTTAGGACATGTAGAAACGGGGGATGAAGGAACTGTATTGTCTTGGTCCCGTTATGTAACGTAATAATATTCATGGCCCTGTTCAAGACGTGTATACAGAGTTCAAAATCATGTGCTTTGTAGTAAGACATGGTTGTTACCGTTACATATTAGCGCTCATCACATCAAAGTCAAAAGCCGCTGCACAGCATTTCATCTAAAATAAAACTGTTTTCACTCCGAGTTTATGTAAAGAAGTCATGACGTCAGCGTACCTCATTCCTCCGACATTCAGCTGGATGATGTCACCCATTCCAGATGTTGAACTGTTCCCAATTCCAGCCATCCTCTAATTCCGCACGGTTAGCGAGGAGGAATGCGCGCGATCTGAATATCCAGTTTGTGCATCGATCCAGCTGGAGTCCTCAAGATTCTCTTTATTCTTCCTCACGACCCAGCGAACCCATAAATTATGCGTCACAAGAACGGCGTATGAGATGGAGCTGTTCGTACACAGTGTTCTTCATATTCAGAGTTTTAATAAAAAACTCAAAACATGGCCTTAAATTATCAAAGGCCCATTTCTGTAGCCTATGGCACTTGGGATAGCTACGTTCAGTGTTGTGGGCGCCATAGAGCGATGCTAGAACGCTGTGGACTCATCAGAGCGCCAGCCAATCGGATAGCGTCATTCCTGACATAGGACGAAGACCCCGCCCAATGTGTTTTGGAAGTGTGTCTTGAGTAGAAAGCTGGACTTCTCACATCTATAGTCTTAAAGGTGTACTCAATATTTTTTTATTGCTAATTAAATAAGTTTTTACAAATGAAAAAAATGATCAGCATTTTCATTAAAACATCAAATAAAAAGACATTTACTCTAAAATGCACTCTTGCACTCAGGCCAGTCTTCTAGATAAAACTTTTTTTCTAAAAAGGCGGGTCGCCCACTCATGAGAGCTCTAACGTTATCTTTCCAATACCAGCTGTGTCATGCAGGCCACCAAATAAATGTTTACTTGGTGATTTCAGCCGATGCTCAAAGCGCTTTAGAAGCATAAACAACATGTCTGCCCTCCTGAAGCGACTCGCCCCATGTAAAATAGAACCGATGTTTTTATGTTACCGAGATGTGGAATCTTCATGTGTTAAGGTCTCACACTGGTCTTCAATGTGAGTGAACATGAAACATTTTGCATAAGTAGCCTATTATTTCTTTATGGGTAGAATGTATTTGTTGATTAACAAATTGATGGAATTGTAAAGAAGTATGCTACATAGTGTGCACTACAAACTTATGCATTACAAAAATCGAATGCTAAGTGTGTATTATAAAGCTTGTATGCACAACAAATAGTATGCACTGCAAAACTAGAATGCAACTAAAAGCTACTTAGATTGCATTAATATATATTAGTAACATTAATAGACAGAAAACTTGCTCACACACAGTCACAAGTGTTGACTGAAACATTTTATTGCAGAAAATGGTGTTATTCAGGATTAAGGCATACGTCTTTCCTCATTTTCTACATAATTTATCACCGTTTCAAGAACACTGCATTGACTTACAGAAGAGCTTTTCTACTCGACCTTGTTCAAAAAAGCAGGAAGCTATATTAAGGGAAACAATTCCTTTGTTTTTTCACAGGTTTCACTAAACCCTTATGACATGTACTAATTTCACAACCAAATATCATTATGGATTTATTTTTCCTTTGAGTGTTTTATGCTTTAATCCACAACTGTATCTGTCACAGCTTTAACCTCTTTATTATTTGATTGGCTTGAAAAGTTCTAGTAATAAACAGCATTGGCATCACAGAAACTTTAAAGCCTGCTTAAAGTTTCAAGTCGCTGGACATCTCAGGTTATGAAGGTGACGTGAAAGGTGAAGAGCATGTATCTGGAACAAGTGACTTATCAGGGCTGATGCAAATCAGAGTCTGGCCAAGAACTGCCATAAAATTCAAATTTGGAAGTATCCTAATTTTAGTACACTAGTAGTACACACAAATAACCATGCAGATCTTTTCTGTGGAAGCAAGCTGGGGGATAAATAGAAGGAAGGAACAAATACTGAGAATCGAATGCTTTACACTTCAGTTGTGAACAGTTTTTTTTTTTTTTTAAATAAAAATAATTTTGTAGTAAACAAAAAAAAGATGTTAATGTACAAATAGTATGGTCATATTAAAAGCAAAAAAGCTTTCTTCATACAGAATACTACACAAACATAACAAAAACCAAAGACATGGTTAAGCCACTGGAATCTGGTCATATCCAAAATATTACCTTAACTGCATATAAATAGCAAGAATAGGAAATATCAAGTGCATGGAGTGTCACTAAGCCACAGTAATAATAATGTTTTTCTTCAGTTTTGTTTTCTTCAGTAATATAAATGTGTGTTGATAAGTTGCACTCATTTGAAATTAGCATAGTCAGAGTAGATGTCAACAAAATCTTGCACAACTCTGTAGCAGTAGTCATATTGTTCCTGAGAAGACAAATGAAAATACAGTATATCATAATTCACACAATGATCTGACAAAAACGATTAATTCTGTATTATTTTATTATAATACTATTTTCCATATTGTATTATAATAGTGAACCCATCAGATTAAAAAAAATCCATACTGTAATATATATTGGTGAAGCCATGAGATCTATATTAATTATGTATAGTGTTTTACATTCTTACCACAGTTTGGACCATATGTGGTCTCTGAGTACGTAAACTCTTCACGGTCTGAAATACATCCAGTAACCCTTCGGCTTTGACCCGCTCTAAGATGTTACTGAGGGCAATGAAGGTTCCAGTCCGACCAGCACCAGCACTGAAGTCATGAGGAAAAATACATACTTTTATGATTGGTTTTACACACACACATACACAGAGTCGTACATATTGTTCAAAAGCAAATTTGTTTGAATAAACTGTTGTATGTGTGTGGTCCTCCTGGCAAACCCTAAGTTATGGGGACCAAATGTCCTCTCAAGGATTGTATTACCAAAAATCGTTGACCTTGTGCGGACATTTTTTTGATCCCAAAGAGTTAAATTAGCTTTTTATGTTATTTTGAAAATGTAAAAATGCATAAAGGTTTCTGTGAGGGGTTGTGTTTACGGTTAGGAGATAGAATGTACAATTATTACAGTCTAAAAATAATTATGTCTATGGAAAATCCTCATAAAACATGGAAACCTAACGTGTGTGTGTGTGTGTGTGTGTGTGTGTGTGTGTGTGTGTGTGTGAGTGTGTGCGTGCGGTGTGTGTGTGCTTTAGTGAGGGAGAGATAAAGAGTTTGTGTACCTGCAATGCACCACTATCGGGTTGTTTCCAGATTGCTGTTGTTGTTTTTGCACTGCAGCAATTAGGTCAATCATTCCCTTTCCGTCTGACGGGATTCCAATCTCTGGCCAACCATGGAAGTGGAACTGTCTGACTAGACGTTTCTGCTTCTCCTGCAAACAGCCCAATTCTGCCTCAGCATGGTCAACAAATGTAGCACAATAAAGAAAGCTCCTAATGTAAGTAAAGCATATGATGGACCATAAAATGGTCAAATTTACTGCACGTTTAACTCACTGATGCATAAGACAGCAGCATGTCTCGAATGCTGAAAGTCTCACAAAGTGTGTCTCTCTTCAGCTCCAGTACGTACTCTCCAAATGAAACGCTGCCCTCTGCTGGCCAGTAATGTACACACTTCTCCTGAAGTGAGAGTTGTTGGAAAGGATGTGAATGCATGAATGCTTCAGACATGGAAGAGTAACTGCACCATTTCTTTATGTCGATTCAAATATAAATATAAAAAAGTCACATATAAACCATTAAACTGTACCTGTTCTCTCTCTTTCAGCTCAGTCAGCATGACAAGAGAGTGGCACTTCCTTTCCCATACCATGCGCCAGAAGTCCTGCACAGTGTGACCCAAAGGTGCCTGAGTTGCTATAAAGTAATCCTTTTGCCTATAACCCTGCAATGGTAAAGCATAGTGTTGTATGTACATTTGTTTTTAATTATCTTATTTATTAAAATGTATGTGTGCCAAATTATTTTAATATTAAAAGTCAATCTACATAGCTTTTAATAGATGAACACTAGTTTTGCAGTACACATTTGTAGTACACACTACTCTGCATTTAATATTGGCAATGTATAAAAGATTTGTAGTGCACATCAAGTAATATTATATTAGAATAATATATACTTACATCAATGAAAGATGCATTAATGTAGTCTGTGAATTCTTGCCCTCTTTTCATTGATAATATTACCCTGTTAAAGTCATCTGGTAAAAAAAAAACAGGATAATGATTGAAGAAGAAAGAAAGAAAGAAAGAAAGAAAAAGAAAAGAAAGAAAGAAAGAAAGAAAGAAAGAAAGAAAGAAAGAAAGAAAGAAAGAAAGAAAGAAAGAGAAAGAAAGAAAGAAGAAAGAAGCTAAAATTATAAATCTGTATATATTTTCTCACATGGGATGATCTGCAGTACTCTGTTCTTTCTCATGTTAGCTGGCAGATTTCCGGTTCTCATGTTCTCCTTCATTATGCGGACATTAGTCAGTTTCTGAGGAGATTCCACACAAATCGACATGTTAGAAAGAACACACTGTTCTTTCAAAGCTTTTCACTTATGTCAATGTTTATAATAACTCATGAGATCTTTCTGTACTTTTGCTTAGCAAACCCTTTAACTGATGAGCTTCTTACTCTGAATTCTTCCTCCAGACCCACTCGGTCCATGTGTGTGTGTGTGCTGTGGAGTTTGTGGAGATGGCCCTCCAATGAAGCGATGTCTAGCTCAGTGTCACCAAACAGGTAATGCTCCAAAAGTGCCTGGTAAATGAACGAATACTGCATCTGTGGGAGAGAGAGGAATATCAGTGGCCATTCACTGCTGAAATGATGAGTCAAACACAGCAGAGAGATTGCGGAAAGTCCTTTACATCTGTTTGAATGAGCTGACAGCGCTGCTTTCTTATTCTGGACACAAAGCCGAACACGTCCAACCTTCCTTCAGCGTGCATCATATCCATCATCGCGTCAATCACAGTGAACGTCCCAGTCCTGCCAACCCCAGCACTACACAGAGACAAAATGAGTCGTGAGATAAAGTAGGGCATTAAATGAGGGATAATGAGATAATGTCAAAAACTGCACGGTCTTTTCATTTGTATTAATATCTTGGGATAGATAATTATCTCAGTACAATTAAATGTGTGATCAATTGTGTGAATTTTGCAGGTTCTTGCTGTATAGTGTATTAGACCTGAAAAAGTTACAGTTTGTCTTTTGACTGCAAAAGGGCCTTTTCACACTTGAGAAAGGCTGTTGTTCTGGCGGAGGTGTTAACAATCCCACATTAACAGCTGAGCCTCAAGACATCTGCGTTGCTGGTGGTTTCTACATACTTTGCATTTCAGACTGTTTGTTATAATTGAAATGTTCAGGGTTCAGTACCGAAATCACTAGCATACTGAAATACACCCCAATAGAGTGCAACAGTCGGGGTCCTGAAGTAAAATTTCCATTCATTTTCTCCATAATTATGGAATTTATTCTATTTAATTTTTGGATTTAAACCTTTAATGACAGACCTGCAGTGTTCTCTGAGGTTGTTAATTGATGGTACATGCTTTTGTTAAAGCTATCAGTTTACATTATTTCAAACTAATTTAACGAATTGTTTAACAGCAGAATTTCTGGATTCTGATTCAGGAAAAAAAAACCTCCACCAATCAGAGACATGAAGCACTGCAAATGACGTTATTGAGATGGTCTGCTTAAATATTTGTTTATATATATTATAATAATTTAATATTTTTAATTCAATTATAGGTATCTTCGACTTGAAACGGCGCTACGCAGGCCGATTAGAGAGCGATTAGAGAGCAGACGGCTCCGTATGTTTTAGATTTTTTTTTCCTCATTAAAGCCATTAAGTACACTGTCTTTTTAAAATTCCGATTGAAAAAAGACAGAATCCGATTTTTCAGGATCCGATTTTCATATAATTTTTTGCTTCAAATCGAATTTTGTAATGTTCTGATTTACAATGTAGCTGGTTGATTTTGTTCATGGCTTATAAGGCTTTAAAAAGTTTTTTTTAAATCCCTATGGGGAAAAAATAATCCAAAACCAATGGCGCTGAAAAAGTAGGGGAACTGTTGCACTCTATAGATCTGCTTGATTGTAGTTTGTAACACATTAAGAATAGCCCACAGTCTTACCTACAGTGCACTATGATTGGTCCAGCATGGGAAGGGTTGACACTCTTGACTTTCTTGAGGAACTTTAGCATGCCAATAGGGGAGAGGGGTACACCAAAGTCAGGCCAGCTGGTGAAGTGCAGCTGAGTGACCAATCTTGGAGGTCTGCAACCATCCGCAGCATGCTGAAAAATCACACCAGCATGCATTCAAATAACTTACACATAGCACAATGTCAAATAGCAAATAGTCAGTTGTGGCCTTACTGATTCCACAAGAGTCTAAAATATTCTGGGCTACTAAATGGCATGTCAAAAGAATTTGTGTACTAGTGTATGAGCATAGTATACAGAGCATTTGAATAATGATGCTGTTGTGTTTCTAAGGGGAAATGGCCACTCACGTGCTGCACACAGAACTTCCTGATTGTGTAGTCCACCAACACTGTGACATCTTCCATTGCCACCCTCACACAGCCGTAGATCCAGCAGCCCTGCTCAGGCCAGTACTGAAAGCATTTTTCCTGCATTTCACACATACAAACCACAGATTTTTGCAAAATATATTTGGCAACAATGTCCATGTTTAGAATTTATTTGTTTTTGGACTCTTTTTATATGAGTTTTTGATTAATGCCAAGATCTTCTGTGCTACTATTTACTTAAACTCTCAGAAATTCTGTCTGGTGTGACTTTGTGATTTCTTCTCTTACCTCTTTTCTCTCTCTTGTGTTGGTCAACATGACTATTGTGGTAGATTTCTGTTCCCAAACCATTCTCCAGAAATCTCCCAACGTCTCTGGTTTTGGGCCTGAACATAAGATATTGAAATTCAAAAAGAAGATGAAGCAAAGGTCAATAAAGGCGATAGAGATTATTTTTGTATCGATTAAATCACCTGTTAAATTTTTGGGGAATAGGTGAAAAATTGCATACCTTGAGCTGCAATAAATTTATTTTTTTCTCTGTAGCCCTATGGGAAAGGTATATTAATTAAACATGAGACTCAAAAAAAAATTTGAATATACTATAGGTATAAGGTAATATATGCATAATAGCCATATTTTGTATACTAAAATTAGATAACTGGTTCCAGTAATTCAATTAGGACCTACAATATTATTTCAAAAACACTGAGAAAGTACTCACATCTATATAAGAGGCATTTATGTAATCTGAGCCCATATATCCATCTATATGTGAAAGTAGCACTCTTGAGTGGTCATCTGTGAAGGAAATATACAGATGTGTTTTATTAAACTCTAAGAACAACTTTCTCCATCCAAATCCTAACAGTATTGTATTGTGTTAAGTGACACAAAAATGACTCAAAATAAGCTCTTTCACAGTGTTTGGAAAGTTTGCAAGTGTGTCTATGAAAAAATGAGGGACACTTACAGGGCAGAATATTGGGATATCTGTTCTTTTCTCTGTTCTCCTCTCTGCTTGCCTCTTCAAAGGTACCACGGCCGAGACCGCAAGGCAAAGACTGTAAAAGAGAAGCAGCGGAAGAAAGAAACAATACCTAAGTATAAGGAAACAATATCGAGAGAGCGTGCATGTCGAGAATGATAAAGTCTGTGTGTGTCTAAGATCTTACATTAAATTCCTCTCTGAACAGTTTGCCATCATCTGCCATGCGTAGGCGAAACTCTTCCTCCAGGGAGTCCAGTGGGATGGGAAAATAACGCTTTGATGGAGACGGTGATCTGGGAAGGAGCACCACCGTTTGTTCTGACAGAGAGAGAAGAAGAAAAAAATACAGGGTGGAAGAGACATTTTCTTACTGTTACTGTTTTATATCTCTCAAAGAAGACGGCAAGTTCTAAAAATGTTGTTCTAAAAATATAGGCTTAATACATAGACAAATTGGCAACAAAAAAATCAGACTTACCTTGATCTTCCAAAAAGCCATTTGTCATCTTCTTGTCAACCGAAGCGACGAGATCCTTCCTTTGCTCTCTAAACCTGAGACATTTTGAAGTAAGACATTTACAGACAGATAAAGCAAAAATGTAAAAATGGCTGAAAGTTCACAATACACACCAAAATCTAAAGTTCTTTCTCATGGGAGATTGTTTGGTTCTCTGGTTCCTCAGAGCAGCTGAGAGAGAATGACTTGCTGACACACCATCACAACTGCTTTCACATTTCACTACACATGCAGCTGCTGCTGGAGCAAATCGGCAGGGTCATAAACACACACGCACGCTTAAAGTGAAATGCTTTTTTTCTAATTTTCTGCTATCTGTAGGACTAACCAATGGCAGGCAGGGGGAAAACTGGGAAAACTGGTCATTTTTTTTGCAATTCCATTTGGAGGGCCAGAAATATATATGTATGTTGGATACAAATCATGTTTATATAGTAGTCAACCTTTGAAGTGGATCAAAACCTTTCATAAAAGTTATACATGAATTTTGAACAATACCCGTTCTTTCTTAGGACAAATTCGATGATTTTTTTATCCACTTCAAATGTTGACTACTGTATTATACTACTGTATATACCAGTGTGGGGCTGGTAAGATTTTTTTTTATGTTCTTATGCATCACATAGTCGTATTTATTGATCGAAAATACAGTAAAAACAGTAATTTTTGAATATTTCAATTTTAAAATTAACTTTAATTGTGATCTGTCTATATTTTAAAATGTAAGTTATTGCTGTAGAATGCAAAGCTGATTTCTTCAGTAAACATTTCCTTAAATTCACTCTAATATGTGATTTGCTGTTAAGAAACATTTCATTAAATATTATCAATGTTGAAGACAGTTAAAATAATAAAAATAATTGAAATATAAATATTTTGTAACATTATAATTGGTATTTTTCTGTAATTGAATGCGTCCTTAAAAGTATTAATTTCCTACAAAAAATAATGTTACTGACCCCAAATTTTTGAACAGTAGTGTATACTATAGGATAGGTTTGAAATTATGCAATGTAGAGAAGACCTAGAGGAAGTGAATCTTTAAGAGTTATGATTAATATTATATTACATTTAAATATTGTTAGTTGCTCCATCATTGAGTGGTATAGGGTAAAGAGAGTTCTAGCTTGGACAAATGAACACTTTTCATGTAGAGAAAGAGAACAGGTGTGCCTACAAACAAGTATTTGTACTAGCTGGCGTGAGAAGTTTAATGAAGGACTGGAAGTATAGTAGCAGTAAGTTATGCTATTGGCAACACTGTAGACCAGACTAGAAAAAACTAGAGCTGGGTACAGTAGGGGTCAAGTAAAGAGCTGTTCACTCATATACATTTTATTGTATCTCTGCACATGCTGTATAATGTGTTTTTTTGTTTCAAAAAGAATGTTTTTGGGGGATGTGTATTTTCTTACCTCAAAATGTAGGCGATGAGGAGAAGAAAGATGACGAGAAGGAGAGAGGTGACGAGGCCCGAGGCTAAGACATGGGGGCCCTGAGGCGCTGAAGACTCTGAACAGAGAAAAAGAAAGACAACTAAGTGAGGTAAGATTTTCCATAGGCTTTTTAGGCAAAATTTGCAGACTTGTTTTAAGAAGGAAAGGGATTTAAACTGGATTAAATGTGTCAAAAATGTGAAGCTTTCCAATTCTAAGCATACCAATTCTATGTGTACAGATGTGGGGCTGTGGGCCTGTTTATAAATCATTTTGAGTAAAAAAAAAAAAACATCTGGAGATGATATACCTGTTGTCAGGTTTCCATGAGAGGAACTGTTTGAAATGAGAGCTGCTGAAACTAGAAACAGGACCATCATGGCTGCACATAAAGATAGAAAACAATAAACAATCAAAAATATATTTGTGAGTGTCCGATAATGAATTAAAAAAAAACTGACAATTGATTTCAGTTGAAAAGGCATATTTTTCACTAGGATTACAAAATGCAGAACAATTCAGCAGAACTGACATAATCTCAAACCGCAAAAGCTTTACAAGAGATTCAATTAACCTATATTAAAACCATCAATCTTCTTCTCATGCATTCAGTGAGAATCTTCCCTCTACATGAGCAAATCTAAAATTAATTTCAATTAATGGTCCAGAGAGTAACGGCCTCTAGGGATACGACACCATCTACCGCATCCATCCAGCAGCAACTGAAACTCTGAAAGTAGGACAAGTCTTTTTACCCCAGATATTACCTTTTATATCTAAAAAAGGTGTTGTGTAGGAATGCATCTCACAAATGTGCATTTCTATAATGTGATGTGTATTTAAATAGTGAGGTTCAATAGACAACATATATAATATTTGATTTGTAAAAATGTAAATCATAATATGCATTCAGAAATATAAGGTGTTTGGTTAAAGTTTTTCTTTTCTTTCGTTTTTAAGAGGGTGGGAATAAAATAACTCTGCATTTATAGATGTCCAACCTGTGAGAAATCACCCCAGACAGCAAATCTCTCACATAACCTGTATGCCTGATCCCCTGTGACATTTTCAGAGAGATTTCAGATATTAATCCTTTCAAAAGCTTTTCACTAGAAAATCTACCTGCCTCCAAACGTCTATGAACTCAGTCTAGAGATTAGAAAAGACAAGATGAAAGATTAATGCAGCCTTACACAAAAGTGTACTCACAAATGTGAAATATGTCTCACACCAACAAGGCAACGTCTCAGTCCATAGCTTTCAAGAGAGAAGACATTAATTATTATGATACTTTTCCAGAAGGTCTCCAGGAGTCATGATATCTGTGAAGACACTCCTGTCCTTCAATAATGTATGAGTGCAGGTTTTTTCATTGTCCTTTCTGGATGGACTATCCTTAGATAGCCACTGCCTACAAAGAACAAGGGATAAGGATACATTAGGAGAGGGAATTGTATTTGTTTTTTAAACCTCATAAAATGTGTAGGACATGCAGAAGCAGAGGATGGAGGGAGAGAGAGAGAGACAAAAAGAACTTTAAATCTGTCCTCTAGCATTGTGCCAGTTGATTTATCACCGAAACCCCTTTGAGAAGGTCTGCTTCTAAGCATTATTTTGTAGTCAAGAATGGCAAACCTTATCCATATACCTTATAGATTATTATACTCTACTGCTTTCAACCAGTGATGCTGTAATGCAGCATTTATCTTCAGTCTCTGCAGAAGCTGTAAATAACCATTTCATACATATTCATACTACAGTAACCTCAAATATGAGAATGGACCTATAAGAATTTAGCAACAACACTGGTCATAATATACTGTGTAAAACTGGGTCAGTCACTGTTGGTCATCTCAGCACCCTGACCGGATCACATGAAAGCAAATCAAATCAGGAACATTGTCAATCAAAACCAAGTGACGGTTACTAAGGCTGTAACTGCACTAAGAGACCTTATTTTTATGTACCATTATTGTGACTCATGACAGTAGCCATTATTACATGCGTATGTTAAATTAAGGGTAATTTAGTATCTGGTTACAGTCATTACATTATCTTATTCATTCAATACACTTTCACTCATTTATGGATGGCCATTCATTTTAATTTCACAAAAGCATATGTAAAGTCACATGGTACATTTGATGAGAAGGTGAATAAATTGTACTAAATAGAATACAAGCATACCATCAAACCTTCATTCAACTATTTTGTTAATTTTTTTCCCTCTAAGAGCAGGTTGTGGATTACACTGCTCAGTCAATAGAGAGGCTTTCACACAACTGAGGTAGTCTGGAAGCTGTTGTTAATGTATGAGTCAATGACAAATTCACCTAAAAAATCATGCTAAAAGAGTCAAATGAGTCACCAGAAAGGCGAAAAAACCCTACTGACACACTACAAGGAACAAGCAGCAACTCAAGCAGTAAAACCTGATCTGACTGTCAATACAAGCTGTGACCTTGAGAAGTGCATGTTGCTGCACTATGCAGATCTTTCATATGGAAATTGAATGCATATTGTTGGTGCTATTGTTTTAATAAAGATAAATATGAGAGAGCACCACTGACGAATAAAGAGCTGAAACATTAAAACATTAACTATTACATAGCCTCTGTGATTTGTTTTACATAGTTTTATTTCAGCAGACACACATTTCCCCAGTAATTTACAGAGGTAAACAGACCACACTTTTCTTTCTCTAAGAGATTAAATAAGCTCCTCATCATCCACTAAACACAGAACATTTGAATACAAAACAGGAAGAGATTTTAGCTTTCAAATACAATAGGCTTCTTCCTGTGTTAATGGGGGTCTTAGATCTACAGCCAGGATGTTGCCTCCCTTTAACTAATTGTTGCTCATAGTCCATTAAGACTTTCTGCTTTTCAAGACATTCTGAAATAACATCATACTAAATACTAATAGCATCATATTCGACTAGTGTTTACAAGTTTTCCCCCACTGTCAATTCCAGGATTGTAAGCAACCATCAGAATATTATAAAGGCTAACATCTTGTGTATTTTTGGTACGGAGAAGAGTGTCAAGCATTTGTCATTGACTCATAGCCAATACTGTCTTAAGTAGCCTGTGTTTGGCACTTCAAATTTAATAACATGAGATTTTGGCTAAATGGCAGAAAAAACTGGTGCCCACATAGCCACAGTAAACTTTATAATCTTTAAGTTGATAACTTAATGACGGACAAAACACGTTATGTCCAAAATTATCCTGAATTCGCTGGTTTAAAAAAAACCCTCATAACTTATATAGTTATTTTATTTTAATTTCCTGAAAAGTAGCGTTTTTTAAGATACCAGGTTTTCTCCCGACAGCGTCGATAGGTGAAGTATTTGATTTTGCCACTAGTGCCACTAGTGGGATTGCCACATACCCCAAAAATCAATGTGTTCATTTTTATTAATTACATTAATTGATAAATTCTCAAGCAGAAACGATATAGATTTTCAGTGGAATGAGATAACTGTAGGTCCAAATAACCATGTACTCGGGAAGCAGATGGATGGAGGTGGTAGCCATAGCAGCGTATAGAGAGATGCTGACCAGCACACAGAAGGCTGACTCCGCACTATGACTGACCTCTGTGGCAGAATGTGACTGACAGTGTTTATTTTCAATTTTGAGAGAGATGCAGAACAAATGCAAATGCTCATGCATAGTAAAAAGCCTCTTTCACAAGCAATGAGAGCTTCAACTTTAATTTATGTGCATTGCATTGCATTACCAGCTTATGACTTAAGTTATAGGAATGATTCTATCTAAAATTCACTTAACCTTCACAGATGGGGTTCACCCCATCAGTAACTGACAACTCCTAAACCGACATAGACCGAAAATCAATAATCTTGGCTGAATCTCTAGAAGCAAAATGATTTGTAACAATTTCATATTACTTCCATCCCGATCCCATGCAATCGAATGTCCTATAATTAGATTAAATCGATGAGAGACCTGAAACATAATAACTTCAGTGGAAAAGGTCAAAGGCATTTGTTTCTTGATAAATATCTTCTACCTGAGTAACTTATGGAACCATAACAGACAATAATCAGACTCCAGTAAGTCTTTTAAAATCGGCCATTTCATATATTATGACCTCTTGGCCTTGGCAACTGCGAGGGTGTTAAACTCGAAGTGTTTACCAACATCTTAAGCTTTCAGATTAGAGTGCTGTGCATAAGTAATTATGAAATTAATCTTCATTTAAGCGCATGTTGCATTAATCCTGCTGGCTGTGCTCTCCCTTTATTAGAAACAAGGTCACTGTTTATTTCTAGACATTTATTTATAGTGATAAAATGATTCAATACACAGTATGATTTCTATAGAAGGATTTTGAGTCTACAGCAGCTTAGTCTCTGAGAGGAAAAAGGGGGTAAAAGCTCGAAAATATTTAGATGGAAGATAAATACAGAAAGTTTTGTGACAAAATATATTTGTAAAAATTGTAAATAAATAATCCATACTTTGGAAAACTATTATTATAGTGGATGTGAGGTTTCCAGGTTTGTTTTGATGGGTAAAAAAAAGTGAGGAGAATAGCTTGCTTTCGTTTGTTGTTGATATCAAAGGCTGTTAAATTACTGGAATTGAAGAGATGTTTGTACATGTGCCTTCACTCTATGTCATGTTAATAATATTGCATGATGGCTATTTGCTATTTTTATTTGACCTTACCCTTAATAATTACTTCTGAGTGTGTATCCTAGTGGATTCTGGTTGATTGAGTCATATTTGTGACTTGAATAAAACATATTTCCACATCTAAACATCTTTTACAATGGTTCTAGCATCTGTATCAAGAATGAAGATGAGTATGCCAATACCAATAGCATCACTTTTCAGCATCACTATCTACCTCAGCCTCAGGGCAAAATCTATCGGCCTCTTTTTCCAAACATCACATCCACAGGCTCATGACAATTGCCTTACGCAACTTTTTATGTTTCGTAATATATGCATAAAGGAATAACCCAAATCGAAGTGACGAAAAGGTCAGTCAACTGTTTTCATCCATATGATATTAGTCTAAACACAGAATGCTGATCCAATAATGCAATAAAACTAGACAGAGCGCTAATACTCTTCCTCCCTGTTTAACCCTTAAAAGGGCAGGAACATAAAATTAAACATAGAATTAGTTTACTAATATTTTCCAGCACTTTATGACTCCAATGTTTTGTTTCTTCAGAATGTTTTAATTTTCATTTTATTTTTTTTATTTTAACTTTTATTTTATGAAAATAACATTTAGTAATATTTTAGTTTTATATCAAGATGTTTTTTTATGACATATTTTAGTCTCCTGATTCAAGAATTTGCAGGGACCCCCTTTTCAACACTCTATCCTTACAAAAAAAAATTTAAAGGTAAATCTCCGTCTGTATACAGACAGAGAACAGTATACAAGAATTTGCAGGGACCCCCTTTTCAACACTTATCCTTACAAAAACATTTTTTAAAGGTAAATCTCTGTCTGTATACGAGCTGCCTACAACATTTTGAGCAGCATTAGGCGTGTGCAGCATTTTTGGGCATCATAGGTTGCGGTAGGCTACAGGACTGAAAAAAACGTGCTGCATGCAAAATGCTGTCTAGACCGGCATCTTACTAGGTTTGAGACACAACCCACTGACCCCTGTTCCTTATAAACAAATCTAAAATGACTAAATCTGCGGTAACCTAATTGCCTGCAGAGTAAACACGCAAAACGTGTTTATAAAACCTCGTGTTTACACGTTATAGTATGCGAGTAAACGACAAAATGGGCGATGCTGAGAGAATTAATTATTATGAACTCATCAGCATCACGGACGTGATCAAGACCGTTTTAAATATGTTACCGTTTACCGTAAGGTAATTCATGCTTTACCGTCGAGCGAAGTAAAGCTAAACAAACGATAAATTACTTGAAACCATCTATTTTGGAAAGTAATAACTGAATATTACCAGTGTGATGTCCAGCTCCATGTAAAGTCTCGGTAAAATCCAGTGCTCAGTGTTGATGGTTATAAGGATGCTGAGCAGAATGTCTGTCTGTGGTCCCTCCTCTACGAGCGCCGGTGCCGTCGTGTGTGATGATGATGATGATGCGCCTCCGCCGGTGCGTCACTCTAATTCACGGTGAAGAAAAAAAAAACACCCCAGTCACCTACAGTAGGCTACATCGTGTGTAGACTAACATTGCAAATAATTTTGATGCTCGTCAGACAGCTAAATATTTAGTTTAAAAAGGCTAATAATAAAATAAATGTATGTCAGATTTGTATGTTGTTTCTAATAAATTAATGTATAAATTAGGAAAAAATCGCTTTGAGCAGAAAACAATTGACTTTAAAAAAATAATAATTTTACAATGCATCAACATTTTTCCCATCACTTGATTTTGCATGATGACAAATGTAGAACTGTGAGAGGGAGAGAGGAGTAGATGGAGTGATGGATGGATGTGAATGTGAGTGCATGGCATTATCTGTGTGGCATTTTATTTTGGTAAATCCAAGAATTTTTCCAAGAATTGGCTTTTGTCTTGCTTAGTTGGGGACTTTTAATTTTATATTTAACAATAAATTTCAGATTTTTTTGTGTGGTGCAATAACCCTGATTTCCAATCCCAGCTTTCATGCATCTTGGCATGATCCCTGCGTTGAGCGACTTTTAACCACTCCAGCCGAAAACATTCAAGCAGCTTGGCTTTATTTAATGGCTGGTGACCTTCTTGCTTATTCCAGACGTTTTCAGTGGGGTTCAGGTCTGGAGATTGTGATGGCCATGACAGGGTCTTGATATGGGTGGGGGAAGTTGTAATTATCTGATCGGTCAGTTTGAATGTCTCACATTTGGGTTTCAGTCACTGGTCAAGAAGGGATAAAAGAAGATTGTAACTGTAGGCTCTTCTTTTTCGCTGCATGACTCTTCTTTGCTCTGGCCCTTCTTTTCCTTTTGAGTCCCTTTCTTGGGGCACTCTTTTTTTTTGCCTCCTCTTTCTCTCTACACTTTCTCTCTCTCTTTCTATGCCTCTGGTAACATTTTACATACATGCTGCGGGGTATTACACAGTTAATGGTGTAAGTTTTTAATCATCTCATATCTATTTTGTAATTAAACCCTTTCAATTACAAATGGTGTGCTAATCTTCACACTATAGCAACGCTCTCCCACTGTCCCACATATTTTGCTATTATAACTGCGCTTATTTCCGCCAATGGTGTAGTAGCAGGTAATAGACAAGAAATGCAAATGTTTTATAATCTTGCTGATAACGTTTCTTTAGTCATTTGGCAGTCCTGCAGCCTGAACCACTATAATACCACCCTTGCAGGGTAATTCCACCAAATATTGATTTCTGAACTCTTCCTAAGTTAAAACATTAGTATTGTGTTTTTAAAAAATGAATATAAACTTGTTTTCTTTTGTATTATTCAAGGTCTGAAAACATGGCATCTTTTTTTGTTATTTTGACCAGCTTTCATTTTCTGCAAATAAGTGCTCTAAAATGACAATATTTTTATTTTAAATTGGGAAGAAATGTTGTCAGTAGTTTGTAGAATAAATCAAAAATGTTTTGATTTTACTCAAACAGATACATAAAAATAAATATTGGTAAAAATATATAAAAAATAATAAATCTGCAAATTTTGCAGTGGTCTCTTAATTTTTAAGAACTGTGTATCGATCGTCATTCTTATTCATTTTTTAAGGCCTAGCACAGTACGTAACAACATTATGATGGTATACCATAGATGATCATGCTGTGACTGCATACTGATTGGAAAAAGCATTGATCCTGTCCTGTTATGTTTGTGCCAGTAGACTTGATTAACAGATGTGGTGTTCTGTATGTTATTATAATGCTGTAGAGTACATCTATAACAGACCTTTTGATGAAGAATAGTTTGAAGAACCTATAGTCAGAGTCTGACTCTGGTATTTATGTAGTCTGTAATTGTACTGCTTATTTCATTTCAGATCCAACACTGTCTTCCTGGTTGTCTTTTTCAATGGCCTATTTAATTTGAGTGCATATCAGAGCTAATGAAATAGACTGTCAGTTCTGCTGATGCCCCTACACTGACAATTTCATAAGGCCTATTTCATTTTCTGTGCATAATTTCCATCTCATTGGTTTCAATCCATGTTAAGTTAGAATACTTTTGGTTAAGAATATTTCAAGCAGGATAGCATGATTAATGTAAATAATTCCAAGAGAAAAGAGGATTTGTTTTGAACTTTTATTAAACCTCTTCCAATAACAAAACATACATTGACATTGCTTAGCCAAAGCGCAGTAAACTATTGTAGCCAATTCCAAGTAGTCTAATTTAGAGCGTGTTAAGGCATTCAGCTGCTTTAAGGATTGACATTTTTATTTTTAAAAGCCACAACACTAGCAATTTTAATAAATCTACATTTGTGTAAACAGAACATGAGAAAAGAGGAATTTGAAGGATGTGAGTTTCACTTCCGCTGCAGTAGATGTCGCTGACGTCACTTTTCTGTTTCGATCCCAAACATAACGAAGAAGACACACGAGCCTGTCAACAAGAGCTATCTGTCAAAGCAGCAGAAATGTCAACAGATCGCCCTCATCCAAACTATAAAAACGTTTACGGTTCAGAATTAATGTGAACTTTTCCCGGTGGTAAGTTTTGTAGAAACTGAAAATCTCATGTAACTTAATTAGTTTACAGCATAGAGTACGCTGACTAGAAAACATACCTACCTTGTTACAGCTAACTGTAAGCGACTGATTTTGTGTTTTCAGTCTTTGATATTTATTCAGAGTAGTGCTTAGGCCACAAATAAAACGCTAACTATTCTGCATAACCGTGTTTAGCTCGATGAAGCCTCAATTATGTTGGAAATAATGTTATCTTGTGTTGTGTATTTGAGGCGTGGTTAAAGAGGTTCATGTTTGCTTGTGGGTGTGCTCAATATTTAGTTCATACAGATGTTTGGATGCGTTTAATACTGCTGCACTAGTCACTTGTTGTGTTAGATCAACGACTAGCTTTGTTTCTGACTGCCCACGTGATTGAAATAAACAATAAAAGTATAAAGCTGCACAGTAACTTCTGTATTATAACCAGCAACGCATATAATCTTGTACTTGGAAATGTCTGGCCCTTTTTTGCTCAGACTTCAGCAGGAGTGGGAGCACAGATCCACTGGGTGATCATGGCCAACCATCCAGCACCGCTGCCCTTGAGGGAGTTCTGCCCACTCTACTACCTTCTCAATGCTATCCCTGCTAAAGTCCAGAAAGGTTTTCGTTCGGTACTGGTTTACTTGACCGCACTGGACAGCAACAATGATTATATAGCCATTGGCAGCAGCATTGGCATGCTGTACCTTTACTGCAGGAGAGTAAGCCAGATGAACAAATACAATTTAGAGGTAAGTCTGCTTAGTGCTTCCTCTCTCTCTCTTCTGCAGCACTCTCACCGTGGATCTGTTTTAGGTACTGTTTTCTGCCTCTTATGTTTTAATAGGGCAAATGTGAGGCCATTACTGCAGTGAAGTTGCTGAGTTGTTTCGATGATCTTGTGGCTGTTGGAACGGCATCAGGCCGGGTTGCTTTCTTTCAGCTTGTGTCACCATTGCCTGGCAGAAATAAACAGGTACAGTTTCATCTCTGATTATGGCATTCAAGTAGCAATGATTTAATTGAATTAGTGGTTAGGTATAATATTTTTTATACCTATTCCACAGGAGGCAATTGATGATTTTTGGAGACAGAAAGATTATATAGATATAAGTTGTCTAAAATATTGTGCTTTAATATGTAATTAATGGTTCATGATCAAATTAAATATGTACAGGTCTAAGTTGCATCTGTTTCCAGGACAAGCCTTTTTACCTTTACCAAGAGTACATCTCTAGTTTGGTGCTACAGTTACATGAATCATTCAGCACAACATTGCTAACATTTGTTGTCTTGGTTATTTACAGATATGTTAATGAAGCTAAGTGACATGATGTACAACGCAGCTAGAAGCTAACGTTAATGTTTTCTAATGTTAGGCTAACGTTACGTTAGAGATGTAAAAGATAACGTTCAAATACGTTGTTGACTTATCTTAGAACAGATGTAGACATCCTTGTTTAATTCATCCACGTTTAGTTGGTATTGTGGTCTACTGTAACTTAATCCAGACACTTATCTCGGTTGAGATGTGGTTTGGGAAAGGGTAAAAAATACACGTCGTCGCCCAGTCTCTCGGGATACCTAGTGTCAGAGTTGCATGTACTCCATGCACACCATTTGACCATTTTAAACTTAAAATGACAAGAAAAAACATATAAAAACGAATGAAAACCGACTAACTGCAATGCATTTCAATGGACGAGGAAGCAGAGAATGTACGAGTGTATGGGATAGCTATGCGCACAGTGATTGGCTCATCGCGTTTGGGGGCGTGGCTTAGCCATAGGTCAATTGGAATAGCAAGGGTTGACTATTTAATATAGCATTTTTACTATTATTACATACCATTATATTTTAGGTCTGTTAAAGTAGCTGTTTGTTGTCCCTACTACAAGGAAAACGCATGGACTATTTGTCTAATTGATAATCTGATTTTTGATGAATGAACCTTATTAGTAAATGGGCCAAGGCGTCACATTTTTGTCATCTTGCTGTAGCTGAGAAGGTTCGATGTGGTGGGCTTGCACAAAAGCACAATTACGGCCTTAACCTGGAGTGCTAATGGCATGAAGCTCTTCTCTGGTGATGATAAAGGGAAGGTGGTCTACTCTGCTGTGGACTTGGACCAAGTAAGCTTTTGATAAGTAGTCTATTTCAGATATTTACAGTTAGACAATAGAAATCTGTCTGTCTAAAATCTGATTTGTTTTACTGTCTAATGGCTTAATTTGTGTTTGTTTGTGTGTATGCATTGGTCTTTTAGGGAGTGTGTAATCCAGTGGTCCTCTTCGAAGAGACTTCAGCAATAGTTCAGTTGGAATATAGTCAGAAAGTACTTCTGGTTTCGTCCAGTCAGCGCTCAATGCTCTTCTACACGCAAGAGCAGTCACATCAGCAGCTGGGCACTAAACCACGTAAAATGTACGACATCTTAAATCCATCTTCGCCTGAAAGTGCTCTATCATGATCAGGGTTGCTCCACTCTGAGTTGCTTAATTCTTAATATATGGCTTGCTTTTACAGCAATGGCAAGTTTGGTGCTTGCTTCCAGCCAGCTCTTTGCAAGCAGAGCGATCTGGTGGTTTACGCAGCCAGGCCAGGGTTGCGTCTCTGGAGGACTGATATGCGAGGACGTGTCGGGGAGACTCATGTCCTAAAGCCCCTTTTTAATCAGGATGTCCCTCAGTTTGAGCTATTCCCACGTTCAGGCCCCACCGGTGGCTACAGACCTTCAGAAAGACAGTTGGGAATGGTCAGCTGCTTCCTGAAGGAGGGCTGGGTCCTCAGCTGGAACGAATATAGTGTTTATGTTGTGGACTGTACCAATCAGGTATGAATGCACACTTTGGATTTAAAATATATCCATAATTGAAATGTTGGCAATGCAAACATAATTTGTATTGTTGTTTCTCACTTATTTCATTTGCTCATAAAGGTCATCATTGGAGGATTGGAAAGCAGTGGAGATATAGTGTCTGTGTCGTGCACTGAGAATGAAATCTTCATTCTGAAAGGAGATCGGGACATTTTGCGGATCTCAAATTGCCCTGAGGGATTGGTTTCCAACTGTGAGTAGAAGTACTGATGCCATAATGGCAGTTTTAGTCATGCACTTTGCTCCATCAGCAGTATTCCGATATTAAGGGATAGGAAAAAGCCTCTTTTGCCCTTGGCACTCTGATAATTGGATTGTTTTTTGTTTTTTTATCCTTCATAGAGTCGACTGCTATGAATAGTAGCTTCACGAGTTCTGGTTGTTAATGTGTAACAAATATATGATATTTAAGTTAGCAGATACACTACCATTAAAATTTTGGGGTCAATAATTGTAATGTTTCTGAAACTGGATGGATTTAATGTATCTTTCTTTTTTCTGAATAAAAGTATTATTTTCTTGTTCTTCAAAGAAAAAGTATTGACCCCAAATTTAAGGTGGTGTACTTTCTTACCAAAAATATTTTTGGACACTTAAGTCACACTAAAAAAAATAGATGATTATTATTGCATGAGATAGCAAAGTTTAATACCAAGTAGCATTTTCAAAGAAATTATGTCACAGAACTGACAACTTTTTTTTTGACCACGAGATGAATTTAATTCAGCTGTAAAGTAGGTCTACATAAGACAATAGTGTCATTATTTAGCCATTATTCAGTGTTGATTCAGTTCAGTTCAATAAATGAGTTCACAATTCATCAATTATGAAATGAGTTCAATTCAGCTATAAGCAGCACTGCAGAAAACAGTTTAGATAAGTCAAATTGATAATATTAAGTGTCTTTTAAACCCAAATAAGCGTGCCAAAGGCAACAGTGGCAAGGAACCCAAACTACATCAGGTGACAAAAAAATGGAGAAAAGAAACCTTGGGAGAAACCAGGCTCAGTCCTCTTTCGATCTATTAATAACATCATATGTATTTAGTGTGAGTTTTAGCCAGTAGTGGACGAATGGCTTATTAATGACTGTTAGCACAATGAATCTGCATTGTGGTCCTAGCAGGTCCTGGCATGACCTGTTCGTAGCTAGGCATAGGTGGCTGTGACTGTGATTGTCTAGTCGGCGAGGTCTTCGCAGGGGATCTGTCCCTAGGGCTCGTCTAATTGTCGTGGTCTTTGCTGGCATTTAAGGGCTGCATTGTTGTTGTCTCTGGGTGCAGGTCCAGCATCTGGTCTGGAAACTGACCAGATTCGGCTGACTATGTTAACCTTGGGATAAGTATGAGACAGAAAGATTCATATAAGAATAGATGCCATTCCTCTGTCGATCTATTAAGTACATCATGTGTATTTAGTGCGAGTTACACAGGTGTCCTATGAACATGTTCCAATACTTTTGACAAACAGAAAGTGTCAATAATGCTTTTGGGGCTACTCTATCTTACCTATCTTTGCTTTTTGTTCTCCCCTCAGTATTAGACCACTCCGACCGTTTTACATCTTCTCTTTCCACACCCACCATTTTGCTGCCTCCTAATGGTGCTGTGGAAACCGCTCAGCCAATCAGGACCATGCCCATCATTACAGAGCAGCAGACTCAAGCCAGTCCCAGCTCAGAGGAGATACATGATGGGGTTGAGGAGTCAGAGGAGGTGCAGGAGGAGCAGCATTTTGAGGGATTCAGTCATGCGGTTGAGGCTCTGGAGGTGGCAGAGGACTTTGAGCAGCAGCGGGTCAGTTTGGGCACAGTGGAGTCCTGCAGCCGCAGCAGCTCCATCACCTCATGGGAGAGCGCACAGGGCATGCTCACCGCCACAGAGGGTTCCACCTCAGAGCTCTCCTCCAGCAGATACAGCGCCATCACCCAAGAAGACTTCCAACAGGAGCTGGTGGTCAAGGCCGTCAAGCTGAAGAAGAAAGACAAGAGGAGACGGCAAAGTAAGAGGATTAATATCACATGATGTGGTGTGATGTGATGTATGAATTTGATCCACTGACGTACTCTTCTTGTACTTCTTGTAAAACTGTAGATAGTGGGAATCGTGTCAACGAGCGCAGCAGCTGGTCGGAGAGCATCCAGGACGGTGCCGGCAGTGACTTTCTAAACACACCTATGAGCGAGCCTCCTTCGGACCACACCAGCCTCCTGTGCAGCAGCCTCGACCTGCACAGCACCTGCTCACCCGACCAGGACGGTTCCGTCTGCGGAGAATTCCACAGTTCTGATGCTATCCCCATTCAAAGCCCATCAGAACCCTTACAGAGTCCAGAGACTCGACATGATCCAGTTAACCAAACAGCAGAGACCTTGCTGCCTTGCCCTTCATCACTGTCACTACAAGACATGGAGTGTCAGGTGTACAGTGATAATGTGTTTGCAGAAAACAAGCAAACTGCAGCTACGCCTGACGTGGACATGCTGCTAGAATGCACCTTCTCGTACATGCAGGCAGCTGATGAACAGGATGTCATGAAGGAATATGTGAAGGAGGATTCAGAGGAACATTTTAAAAATGGTTTACATGGGGACTTTAATTTGGACTTATCTTATGATCCCATTAGACCACTGGGTTACTCCCCGGAACCTGAGCCAACGCCATCTAGTGACGAGGAGGACATCTATGCACACGGAGTGCCATCCAGTGCTAGTCTGGGGGACGGACTAAACGCTCTGAGTCTGCAGAGCTCATCTGCTAAACAGAAAGAGGATGATGAGACGCAGCTCCTCAAAGCTGATCAGGTTAGAGAGCTAACCAACTAATATATCAGAATACAGTTACTTATTTCATTTATATATTTGTTTAATATACACTACCGTCTCCGTCTACACTAAGTCTCTTATGCTCACCAATACTGCATTTATGTGATCAAAAACAAAGTAATAACAGTTATATTTTTACAGTTTAAAGTACAATTATTTAGTTTTAATATATTTTAAAATGTCATTTATTCCTGTGATAGAATTTGTGAATGAATTACTCCAGTCTTCAATGTCACATGATCCTTCAGAAATCATTCTAATATGTTCATTTGGTTCAATATAAGTATTTCTTATTTTTATGAAAACAGTAGCTGCTTAATACTTTTGTAGAAACTGTGATAAATGTTTTTTCAGGATTTTTGTTGCTGAGTAGAAAGTTCAAAAGAACAGCATTCATTTGTAACATTAAATGTCTGCTGTCACTTGATAAGTTGAATGCATCCTTGCTGAATAAAAGTATTAGTTTCATAAAAGTATTTGATCCCAAACTTTTGAACGGTAGTGTATTGTTTTTTTTCTGATAATTACTATATTAAATTATACTGATGTCATGTATTCTGTGTTATCTATTTAAATCTCTTTCTGTATGTATTTTTCTTTGTTGGAAGTTGGCTGAAAGTTGGATGGGTTACAGTGGCCCTGGCGATGGCATTCCTCAGTCTAGTTAGTGACGGACAGGTTTATCTGGTGTCTGGACTTGAAAGGAGCCCTTTTCTGTAGTAGTCTTCTTAACGGTAGCTTGAGCTGGCAGAGGTTTGAGGAAAATGTCCATCAGGTGGCTCTGTCCCCATCAGGTAAGGGGCTTAGATTTGGTTTGTTATTAAATAAGCATACACCTGTTTAAACAAATATTAGTTGATGGGTTTCTGGACTAAGCCTAGTCCTGGAAAAAAAAAAACAACACTAACAGCAGCTACCATTATACAGTGTTTTCATTTGTAAAGTTTCTTTAAAAAACAAGAATGACAGCTCTCTACTTTTTAGAATTGCATGTTATGTTACATTTATGTTACATGGTCCATTGTCCTTTATATATATGGTAATGGAATTCAGTTACATCATATTTTTTGATAGTATTTAATTTTTTAGATTTGGACATGCTTACATTACTACAGTAATACCACACTGAAATATATTATTTCAGTGTGGTATTACTGTAGTAATGTAAGCACGTTCAAATTGGCCTGTAGGTACACAGGTTTTGTACACAGGTTTTGGCGGTTGTTGTGAGAAAACAATTAATGTAATTTGAAAGATAGTCATTGAATGCATTTTTTTGCCAAAGCAATGGTAAGTAATCCACAGTTTAGCCCACATTGACATTGCTGCTCACTACAAATAAACAACTTTTTTTTTAATTCTAGTTCAGCCCATTTTCAAAAACGAATACTTTATTTTTTGGAATAAAATGAAAGAAAAGAAAAGAAAAGTATAGTATAGTATGTACAGTTTTGGTCTGATCTTGCTGATGTGTTTTTTCAGGCTCATTGCTGTGGAAGGTGGAGCAGAAGACCATGACTGCGTACGCTTGCGGGAAAGTCACCATCAAGGGAAAGAGACACTGGTACAAAGCCCTGGATGATACGGCATTTGTGGCACTTAGTGATGACACAGCCTGGATCATTCGCACTAATGGAGACCTGTACCTACAGACAGGTGTGACAGAATAAACACATCATACTAACTTTGCATTACAAAAACACAATAATCTGCCTAATGACTCTATAATGCTTGTAATTGAGTAATCTGTATTGATGTTAATTCATAATACTTGTATAAAAAAGTACTCGCACTGTTGCGGTCACAAAACAGAATTGCAAAAATGATTATTTATCAAACAGTTTTCCCAAACACCTCTACTGATAGTCCCATCCCAAACTCATGAGTTAAACAGAGCAATGTTTTCATAGCTCCATAAGAGCAAGTGTTAGCTTTACACTTCCTGGGGAAACCAGTGTCTTATAGTCTCTGTATATTCAGCTGGGATAAAAGAAAGTATTTTAACTTCAAAGAAAGTACTCGCATCACCAAAGACGACCACAGAGAACCAAAGACAGAAATCTGCTACCTGTTATTTAACTGTTTGACCACTAGAGAGTGCTGTATGTACTTGAAAAATAATCATTGTGTGTTTGGAACATTTCACCAAAAAAATAAAAATGGTCATTATTTACTCGCCTTCATGATGTTTCAAACTCATGTGACTTTAATTTTCCCATGGAACACAAAAGGTGAAATGCAATAGTAATTTTTTATTATGCAGTTAGTTCCCATGAGTATTTCATGAAAAAAAGATGCAAAAGCACCATAAAACCATCATAAAAGTGGTCCATATGACTTTGTGTGTAAAAAAACAATACAATTTTAATTAAATGGCAAAGAGCAAGCACAATATCTGTTTGTGGTTTACAAAAGAAAGAAAATATATGGGTGTGATGGCACCAAAATATGGCACTATTCCATTGACACCAATTACAAAAACAATAGTCAAATCACACATGTTTTTTTTTTTGGCTGTGTTTTCATTTGCCACATGTTTTGCTCTAAACGTAACTTTGAGCTGGGCTGTGCTTTGGGATTATGCAATAATGAAGAGCATAATCAACTAGACTCATATGAGTTACCTTCAAGCTCCTTATCATTCCTTCACCACCCTTACCAGTTCAGTAGAGGTCATTAGCTACAGTATTCTGAACATATTACTAAAAACACACTAGTTTCTGTTTCTGGTTTCATTGGAAATTTTTACCTGAAAATATGCATAAAGCAGCTAGAATTGTACTGTTGCTCTGTGTGTTTTCAGGGCTGAGTGTGGACAGGCCATGTGCACGGTCAGTGAAGGTGGACTGTCCATGCCCAATGGCTCAGATTGCAGCACGGGGCAGTGTGGTGTGGGCACTGAGCGAGCAGAGGGGCGTGTTTTACAGAGAGGGTCTCAGCAGCTACTGTGCGGAGGGGGAACACTGGAAGTATGACACCGTCAGGTATGTTTGTCAGTGTGGTTTTCTGTTAGCAGATAGCAAACTCACTATAGTGAATAGATAAAGCACTGGTTTTCGTTGCCAAACTCACTCTTACATTCAAAAATAAAGTAGACACCATACTGTAGCTATTGAATAAGTAAACAAAAATGTCCTTAACATTGCAATTTTTTTTATATTTCATAATTGAGTAGAAATGTATTTAAATTACTTAAAAATATTTTCTTCTCAACAGGCTTTTTAAATGTATATTTGACACATTTAATTGGGTCATATTTCCTTTAACCTTGCATAGTTTTGTTCATGGTTTTTGAAGAGGAGAGCATATTGACCTTCCCTTCGCATGGATGTGCCAAAACATTCTTCAGTCAAACAAAGACAAAACCGAAGTCATTGCATTTTGAAACAAAAATTAAATTCTCAAGGTGAATGCATAACTTGACTCTTGACCTTAGTTTCAGTAGTCATGTCAAAGTAATAACTAAATCAGCATACTATCATCTCAAAAATATTGCGAGAATTAGATGGTTTGTTTTCCCGCAAGTTTGGTACCACAGTCATAAAACACTGCAAGCAAGATCTGACCTTATTCTTTTGTTTTGTTTTTTGCTGTAGAAATAAATGTAAACTCAATATTGAAATATTGTATATGCATGTCCATAGTGAGAGCCAAGGTCTGGAACCCATCTGTATTGCTCTGGGTGAGAATAACACAGTCTGGGCATTGGACACCAGTGGCAGCTTATGGTTCAGAACGGGGGTCACGGCTAAAAAACCACAGGGTGAAGATGACCACTGGTGGCAGGTACATATTTGTAACTTGCACATCCACATGCACAATAAATCCTCTTCTAGAGCTGGTCGGATTTACTGACTGCATGCTGTGTTTTTAACGCACTCTCTGTAGATGAATCACATTATGTGTAAAAAGGCTAATTATTTCAAAAGGTTTCAATTTATTAAACATTTTTAAGCCTGAAGGTGTTGCTTCCTGCAAGAAATGTTTCAAATTGATAAAAAAATAATGCCTTGAACAAATGTGATTTTTTTTTTTCTCATCATCTTTTCATTTAGGTGAGCATCACAGACTATGTGGTGTTTGATCAGGGCAGTCTTTTACAGACTTTGATCCAGGCCACACAGACTGTCGCCACAGCCACTAGAGCTCCGGTAGAGCGGGTGGCCGAACGTCTGCGTGTGGCCTTCCTCTCCCAGCACTCCCAGTGCCAGCCTAGCCTTATCAGTGTCAGCACCAGTGGCGTCTGGATTGCTTCTGGGCGCAACGACTTCCACGTTGCCAAGGGCAGCCTCATCGGTATGATACAATGTGTTTGGTCTTAAAAGTGAAATATACTTATGACTTTTTGATTGGTTCTTGTTTGAAAATGTCACCGATTTATTTTATGGCGATGTTCACCTTAATGCAGGCACATTTTGGAAGGGTATTGTACCCAGAGGAACAGCCTCTGCCACAAAATGGGTCTTTGTGTTCTCCTCTGCTGTTCCAGCCAAAGAGGGTATGTAGAAATCCTGTCTTCTTCATATTTACATCCCTGTAGTATCTGTTGTCTAACAGGAAGCAATGAAATATTATTGTACTTTTGCTGCACAATTTAAATCTGTATATTCAAGCATGTTTATTCACCTCACTGGTGTCTCCACAGGGAGTTTCCTTTGGTTAGGTCAGAGCAGGAAAGACCTGTTCTGTATCTGGAACCAAGACCTCCAGATGCGGCCCTTTACCATACAGTTCCCCCCAGACGTAGAGATGGTGCAGCTCTCTGCCTGTCGTGACGCTCTTTGGGGTTTAGATCACTACGGTCGTGTCCACATCCGCACTTTATCAGCCAGTTGCTCTACAGGAATTGACTGGACATTATTGGACCTCAGCCAGCTTGGTAAGAGAACTTTCTTTCCATAGACAAGAGTTTTATCAGTGGATCACATGCTAGCTTTACATTTAAACTAGATTTAAACTCTTGTAATGTGAGAGCACCAAGTGTAAAGAAGCTGCATGAAGAAAATATACTATATTTGTATATTTATAGATTAAATATTAGAGAGAAGAGAGAGAGAGAGAGAGAGAGAGAGACAGAGAGAGACAGAGAGAGAGAGAGAGGATGCCCAATTGAATTCTATGGTTTGATGTATCAGGACATAATAAAAAAAATGGTCTTAAAATTAGGTAAACACCACAACAGATGACATATTACACTGTGTCATTATTTATTTAACAAAAGCTAGGCCAAAATGGAGAAGTCATGGGTGACAAACTAAGTACACCATTACTGCTACCGGAGGAATTAACAGTGCAAGTAGCAGTCAGGCGCTGCTAATCAAATGATCATCAGTAAGTGTGATCACCTCTATAAAATCAGAAGATTTTGCAGTTCAGGTGTGTGTTAGCACAATGCCAAGGAGGAAAGACATCAGCAATGATCTTAGAGAAGCAATTGTTGCTGCCCATCAATCTGGGAAGGGTTATACGGCCATTTCCAAACAATCTTAAGTCCATTATTCTACTGTGAGGGAGATTATTCACAAGTGGAAAACATTCAAGACAGCTGCCAGTGGACGTCCCAGTGGAGTGGACGTCCCAGCAAATTCACCCCCAGGTCAGACCGAGCAATGCTCAGAGAAATCACAAAACACCCAAAAACTACATCTGCGACTCTACAGGCCTCAGTTAACATGTTAAATGTTAAAGTTCACGGCAGTACAATTAGAAAAAGACGGGACAAGTATGACATTTTAGAAGGGTTGCCAGGAGAAATTTTCTTGTATCTAAAAGAACATGGCAGCACTGCTTAAATTTGCAAAGTTGCATCTGAACAAACCTCAAGACTTCTGAAACAATGTGCTTTGGATAGACGAGACCAAAGTGGAGATGTTTGGCCATAACGCACAGCGCCAAGTTAGGCATAAACTAAACACAGCATATCAGCGCAAACACCTCATACCAACTGTCTATCACACTGATGGAGGGCAGATGATTTGGGCTTGTTTTGCAGCCACAGGACCTGGGCACCTTGCAGTCTTTGAGTCGACCATGAACTCCTCTGTATACCAAAGGATTCTAGAGTAAAATATGAGGCCATCTGTCCTATAGCTAAAGCTTGGCCAAAATTAGGTCATGCAACAAGACAATGATCCCAAGCACACCAGCAAATCTATAACAGAATGGCTGAAAAAGACAAGAATCAAGGTGTTGCACTGGCCCAGTCAAAGTCCAGACCTCAACCCGACTGAAATGCCATGGCAGGTCTTTAAGAGAGTGCATAAATAAATGCCCACAAACCTCAATGAACTGAAGCAACGTTGTAAAGAAGAGCAGGCTAAAATTCCTCCAGAACAATGTGAGAGACTGATAAAGTCATACAGAAAATAATTCCTTCAACTTATTGCTGCTAAAAGCTCTTCAAGCAATTGAATCATAGGGTGTACTTAGTTTGGCGTTTACATTTTGGCTTAATAAATAATGACACGGTGTAATATGTTATTTGTTGTTGCTCATCTGCACATTACCTCATTACCTCATCTGCTCATTGCCTAATTTTAAAACCTGCTAATGACCAGATGATTTTTATGTTCTGATAAACCATACAATTCTAAAGGGTGTCCTTTCTTTTTCACATGGCTGTATATACCATTATATATATATATATATCTATTTAATAATTATATATATATATATATATATCCTATGATGACGTGTTTGACACATGATTTAGATAATTTGCTCAAATGTTGCTGCTCCTCAAGGTCTCAAGGGGTCAGGTGTGACAGAATGACGCATGTTGGGCATACCTTGCTAAGGACCCTCTTCTCCTAGTTCAGATTACCATGTCTGGTCTGCTGCTGACATACTTCTGGCAAATTCACAAATAACCAGCCCACTTCCACTTCTACTGAAGCTATACTCCTAAACACACTTAGCTTTTACTTTCACATCTTAATTTTCCCATTTCTTGGAATCAAAGAGCCTCTAGCAGGTTGAATAGCAAGCCATGGTTTTGTGTATCCAAACGGTCTGTTGCTAAGGGCGGTGTTTATATTTTTAATTCAAGCAGGTGGTTCTTGCATAACACGTTTTGTAATAAAGCTTGTAAGCTAACTGTCAAAGGTCGTGAGAGGAACAGATCAATCCTTTAGTATTGAATATTGCAGTGATTAGGCTTTAGGAATGCGTTAAGCACACATTTTAATCAGTAAATTTGGTAACAAGACACAAGTTCACAATGTCAGACTCTCCCAAATGCAATCAATGCAGCGTTTCACTGTGAAATGACAATGCAGGCTGCAGTCTAATCTGATTATATCAGACATATTTTAATTACACTGCTTGCACTTCAGTGCAATCAATGTAAGGCATGTGTTTGAGCACAAGTGTGTGTACAGTACGTGTGTGTTTGCTACGACAGGATAGAGACACAAATAGGCAGAGCCATGTGATGGAGCAGCTGAAGCCCTGTCCGTCTCGGGTTGTTTGCGTCAGGGCAGCATTGCATTGAAAATGTGAAAGATGAGTCTCGGGCTAGTCCTGGATGCACAAGCATTTTTAGATCGGGTACAGACTGGGCACATGATGTTTTTTTAGTACTTTTAGACTCGAGACTCAATGGAAGTTATTGGAGTTCAGCTGGTTTAATAAATTGTTTTGTTAGATGAAATACTGGTTCTTTCGATTCTAGGTTAGTCTCATGTACTTTGTCCTGTGGTATTTGTTCTCAATGAGTCGTTTCGTTTTCGGGAAAACACTTAAAATGCTACAGCAGAAAAACACTAATGGTTTTGAAAAAGGCCATCCTGTGAACTGAAGCGTCAGCTTTGCTTTATCTGGATCTGTTGGTAATGAATCAGCACAGTGTGCAAAGAGCTCTTGCGGCCAAAGGCCACAGGTGTGACGACATGTAAGTGGTCTATTGTTTTCATTCATTGTGCTCATCAGGCACCCATAATGCTTTTGTTTTTTTGTATTGATTTCGTTAGATGGGTGTTTCATACTAAGCCAGTGAAAGAATGTGAAACACCACATCAATAGGAGATAAAGTACCGGTATATCTAAATGTTTTTGTTTTTCAGTTTTGCATTTGGATGACAGTTATATTTAAACAGCTAGAAATAAAAAGGTACTCATCTAATTTTATACATAACAAATGAACAAACAATTTTTTTTCTGAAAACCAGAAAGTGTCTAAATACATTTATCTTAATTTTGAAAAGTGTGTGTGTGTGTGTGTGTGTGGTGTGTGTGTGTGTGTGTGTGTGTGTGTGTGTGTGTGTGTGTGTGTGTGTGTGTGTGTGTGTGTGTGTGTGTGTGTGTGTGTGTGTGTGTGTGTGTGTGTGTGTGTGTGTGTGTGTGTGTGTGTGTGTGTGTGTGTGTGTGTGTGTGTGTGTGTGTGTGTGTGTGTGTGTGTGTGTACTACATACAGTTTAAAAGTTTAGGGTTGGTAAGATTTTTTTAATGTTTTTGAAGAAGTCTCTTGAACTCAAGGCTGCATTTCTTTAATTAAAAAAAACCTGTAATACTTTGAATTATTATTACAATTTAAAATAACTGTTTTCTATTTTAATATATAGTAAAATGTAATTTATTCCTGTGGTTGTTCAGCATCATTGCTCCAGTCTTCAGTGTCACATGATCCTTCAGAAATCAATCTAATATGCTGATTTGGTGCTCAAGTAACATTTCTTATTATTAAATAATGTTGAAAACATTTGTGCTGTTTAATATTTTGTGGAATTTTACAATTTCCCCCTTTTCAGAACAGCATTTATTTGAAATTGATTTTTTTTGTAACATTGTAATGATTGTTTCTATCACTTTTGATCAATATAATGTGTCCGCCTTGCTGAATAAATGTATTAATTTCTAATTTTAAAAAAATCCTAATTTTTGAACAATAGTGTAAATTTTACATTATATAGTGCATTTTGATCATTTATGTTATCCCATAGATATTTAATCACTCAGTGAAATGAATACTGTCATTGAAAATGATATGAGCTGTAAAAGAATGTGTGCCAGTGTATCGCATATGTTAAGATTTGCTATCAAAGTCCTCAACACAAAGGCCCTTATTACTACCATGACGTGTAAATGTAATGTCAAGGTTTCCCTATCATATCATAGTGTACAGACAAGACCTCTGTACAGTTTTAGATGATTGTAGGCTGTACTGAATGTAGGCTGCTCTGTTAAGGACATTGTTTTCTGGAAAAATGGCCCTGGATGTCCGTGACATACACATTTGTGAAATGGTGCTAGATGTGATGTATGCGTTAGAGCTTAACTCTAGTCTAGGCACACTGCACAAGGTCACAGTCCATTTTGTCAGTCGGATGGATTGTGATGGCTAAATGTTTCCAGTACAGTCAGGTGCTTGATGAATTTCAACATTGTATTAAAAAATCTAGTTATAATTGACCATATTTTAGGTTTAGGGGCTTTTGCGTGTAACTCATCCCATGTTGTTTGTGCTACAGACATGAATGATCAATCATGTTTTTTTGATAAAAGGTGTGCTATTTCTAAGTCATTCCGGTTTTGCATGGTGGAAAAATTCCATAGTTTATGTTTCATGTGCCTGTTTCACTGGAATATCGTGTTGATGTGTGACATCTCACTTTTACTTTCTCTGTTGCTCTCTTACAGGGAACGTGAGGTTTCTCAGTTTGTCTTGTGGCAGTCAGAATGTTTGGGCGTGTGATGCTAATGGAATGGTGTATTTTCGGGTTGGAACTCAACCTTTGAACCCCAGCATGATGCTCCCTGCCTGGATCTGCATTGAGCCACCTGAACAGGTACACAAGCATTTGACATGACTGTATTGGCTGCAAAATACCCACTGTAATGGAGACTTATACATGAGCTTGCATCCAGATTAAATGGTATATTACTTAAATACACTAGTTTGAGGTCAGTTTTTAAGTTGTCAAGTCAAGTATATTTATATAGCGCTTTTTACAATATAGATTGTATCAAAGCAGCTTCACAGTATCAAACAAAATAACATAACAATGTTTGTTTCTTAGTGGAAAAAAACAAAACAAAAAAAACATCCACGTTAGGTAGGGCTGATCAATGGTATTAATGATTGGTTAATTCATTTGAATATCCCCAACTGAGCAAGCCAAAGGCAACAGTGGCAAGGAACCAAAAAACTCCATCAAGTGACCTACTGGTGTCCTAAAACTCCATCAGGTGACCTAATGGAGAAAAAAAAACCTTGGGAGACCCCAGGCTCAGTTGGGGGCCAGTTCTCCTCTGGCGTTTATGAACTAGAGGCTGGATTTACAGTAACTGTAAGATAAAACATTTATATGAATGCCTGGTTGAAGAGATGTGTCTTTAGTCTAGTTTTAAACTGGGAGAGCGAGTCTGAGCAACGAACAGTATCAGGAAGGCTATTCCAGAGCTTTGGAGCTAAATGTGAAAATGCTCTCCCTCCTTTGGTGGATCTGGATATACAAGGTATAACCAAAAGCCTCGAATTTAGTGATCTTAAAGATCCAGCCTGTTCACTCTCTCTGGACCACATTAACCAATACACTATCCTCGATCTTGGACTGCAGAGTCCCACTATCTGCTGCACTCTGCCTCCTAGGAGATACTTCAGATAGTATAATACAAAACCCCAGTCCTTGTTTCTCTAGCAGTCGCTAAAAAAATAATCTTTCAAAACTGGAAATCGAAATCATCCTGCCATTTCACCCATTGGATTAACTTAATTACAGACTTTATTTTGACAGAAGAAACCATAGCTCATAAAAAGAACAATAAATCTGCCTTTAAAGAAACCTGGAATCCCCTCATAACTTTTTTACAAATTCAACAGTTAATGTAAACCACGTGCTTTCCCTTTTACCCCGCCTCCACCCCCACCCCTCAATTATCTCTTCCCTTTCAATCACTTTACCCTCCCCCTCCGCCAAATATATTTGCTTTGTCTGTTTGTCTGTATATCTGTTTGTTTGTCTGTCTGGCCGTGTGTTTATCTGACCGTTTGTATGTTTACCTCCCTGTCTCTATATTATGACTCCACGTTGTATATCCCTCTACGTTGAGATATGTCTCTATTTTTACGGCTTGTCACTGTTTATTATTTGCAAACATATGCTCAGTATTTTATTATTTTTTTCACCATTATGTGAAAAAAATAAGTTGATATCTGAAGACGGTGGGGGGGGGGGGGGGGGGTTAAAAAAAAAAGAGCGCGATGGATTATAGGGCGATAGAAAAATCCGTTAAATAGACTGGAGCTAAACCATTTCGGGCTTTATAGGTCAGTAGCAATACCTTGTAATTAATACCGAACTTTATGGGTAACCAATGTAGTGATGATAAAATCGGTGTTATATGATCATATTTTCTTGATCTAGTAAGAACTCTAGCGGCTGCATTTTGGACTAACTTTAGCTTGTTTATTGAGGATGCAGGACAACCAGCTAATAAAGCATTACAGTAATCTAGTCTCGAGGTCATGAATGTATTAACTAACTTTTCTGCATCAGAAACTGATAGCATATTACGTAGCTTAGCAATATTTCTAAGGTGGAAAAAGGCTGTTTTTGTAACATATGAAATAACAGGGCATCCTACTATGTTAAATTTGTGTTGTGCGAGGTTTTGCGGATGGTTTTTCGAACCGATAAGTAGTGCCTCTGTCTTGTCTGGATTTAATAAAAGAAAATTACGCGTCATCCAATCTTTATATCTTTAACACAATCTGTCAATTTGGATAATTTAGCGTAGTCATCCGGCCGTGATGAAATATATATTTGAGTATCATCAGCATAACAATGGAAACTAATTCCATGTTTCCTTATAATATTTCCAAGTGGCATCATATATATTGAGAATAATAGAGGGCCTAACACAGATCCCTGTGGCACTCCATAGTGTACTGAAGTTACAATAGGTTTTTCTCCATTTAAATAGACAAAATGGTAGCGATCAGATAAGTATAATCTGAACCAGCTTAATGCTTGTCCTTGAACACCAGTATAATTTTGTAGCACTGTCATTAAAAATAAATTAATAATTGTATTCAGCAAAGATGCATTTAATTGATCAAAAGTGACAGTAAAGATATTTATAGTGTTAAACAAAGATTTCAATTGTAAATAATTGCTGTTCTTTTGAACTTTATATATTCATTAAAGATTCCTGAAAGTAACAATTTTCCAAGAATATTAAGCAGCACAACTGTTTAAAAAAATAAAAATAAATGTTTCTTGAGCAGCAGATCAGCATATTAGAATGATTTCTAGAGGATTATGTGACACTGACTGGAGCAATGGCTGCAATCAATAATATCTCAAATCATAATTTTTCAATATTACAGTTTTTACTGTATTTTTGATCAAATAAAGGCAGCCTAGGTGAGCATAAGAGACTTCTTGCAAAAATATTTAAACATCTTACCGACTCTCAAACTTTTGTTAGTGACTAGTATCAAGCTAGTATCATAATTAATGTGTAATTAGTCAAGTTTGAAAAAGAAAAACTCAAAAAGCACTCAAACTCAGAAAAACAAAATCTAAATCAGATGCATTGCTTACAACTGACCAGTCGAATACTAATTTCATACTAACTTTTTTGTTTACAGTAATATATATTTTGATTTATATGAACAGTTCCTATCATGACCTGTAAATATTATTTAGCCCTTGGAATACACACTGTCATTATTTCACCAGCTTTATGCAGTCTTTTATTCTCATGTTCTCTTTGAGCAGCCTGCTGGGCTTCATCTGGTGAAGATCCAGACTAGTTCTAATGACCGAATGCTGTGGGCACTGGACAACAGAGGCAATGTGCACGTGCGCACCGGCATCACTGAGGAGATGCCTGTTGGGACTGCATGGGAGCACATTCCTGGTATACCTTCATTACATAATCTCATTCACAGTTTTTATTATTCTTGTATTGAATCTGTCAGCCTGATTCAGAGTTCAACTGAATTTCATATGTGTTTAATTAGAGCAGGAACTTGTTTGACTGGTCATTGGTTCAAGTTTGTTTTTTTCCAAATTGTAGGACTTCAGGCAAGTCAACTGGTTGTAAGCATGAGGACCGCTTGGGTTCGTCTTTATAATGGTGAAGTGGCTCGTCGATATGGCATTACAGAGAAGAACCCTGCTGGAGACTACTGGAAGAAGATCCCAGGACTGGTCAGCTGGCTCGCAGGTTAGTGTTCATAATTGGTCAATGATAAAATGAGCATCTGCACACGTAAATGATCAAAACTTACCAAGAAGCCTTTTTTTGCAGTGACCCCGATGGATGAACTGTGGGCAGTTGCTCCTAATGGTGCTCTCAACCACCGCCTTACCAAGAATCTGCTAAACAATAGAAGCAAAAACCATGGCAACACCGGTTCTCTGAGTGGAGAGGAGCTGGAGGAGGAGTGGGAGGTGATTTAGATGCCGGAAATTGTGTCAAATCATCCCAGAATCACTGTTCTGTGAAATTTCTTTATAGGCACTTTACTCATTTCTTCTTAAAGGAGTAGTTCACCTGAAAAAAGTGAAAAGTCTGTCATCATTTACTTACCTACATGTCGGTCAAATCCTTTTGAGTATATTACGCTGTTGAAACATACCTGAGGGAATACCTTGTGCACCTTGTGACATGAAAATGTTTACCCACATTGTTTTATTCAGCATATTATTTTTTTAATTTTTGATATCCACATGCACAGTTAGAGCAGATATTTTGTTACTTGTATTGATTGAAGAATGAGGCTCATACCTTTCAAAAGTTTGGGGTCAGTTGTAAAACATTTTTTTTAAAGAAATTAATACTTTTATTCAGGAAGGATGCATTTAATTGATCACAAGTTATAGTAAAGACTTTTTCTATTTCAAATTATTTGACCTTTCTATTCATAACGGAATCTTGAAACAAAAGGAATCCCTATTCACTCAAACATATTGAGCAGCACAAACATTTTCAACATTATAATAATAAGAAATGTTTCTTGAGCACCAAATCAGCATATTAGAATGATTTCTAATAATGATTTCTACATCAAGGATCATGTGACACTGAAGACTGGAGTAATGATGCTGAAAATGTAAATAAGTTACATTTAAATAAGAAAAGTTATTTTAAATTAGTTTTTACTGTATTTTGCTCAAATAAATGCAGCCTTGGTGAGCGTAAGAGACTTCTTTCAAAAACATTTACAAAAATCTTACCGACCCCAACATTTTGAATGGTAGTGTATCCTAATGCACTTTGCTCACTACATAGGGAAATATTTAGTGTGAATCTGTTTATACTGTAGCTGTAGTCTACTGCTTTAGAAGTATAGATTATGTAAATATCTCCTATTTGACCAAACTCATTTAATTAAACACATATAGGTACAGGAAATATACATCACAATATTAGCTTAGCTTAACAAACAAGAGGGCATTTGGAAAGGCATTTTTTGGGGGGCGGGGGTTCATGAGAAAAGGACCTAGGTTTACGTCGGCTTTAGTTGATGAAGTTAAGGGATTCAGCTTTATCTGTAAATACACTTGTAACTTGTTAGATACTTGACAGGAGTAAAACCATGGTAGCATTTGACAAATATCTGTGAGACATGAGTCGTATAGAGAGCATGGTCTCTGACTTGCCTCTGCCTACGCTGTAGTGATGTGTTGCAGTTTAATGTGAGGTATTTTAAAAGGACAGTTTGACTTTAAACTTTTAAAACAGAAAAACAATTTGAACTTACTACTTGGTTGATAGAATCTATCATAGTCTCTGTATTTTAATGCTAGATAAGCATTCCTCATATACGTCCATATAAAGAACGCATCTTGATCAGTATTCTATTATAGATAACTAAATATTAATTCAGTGCTAGTTCTGATGTTTTATTTCCTCTTCTCTTTCTTTATTGTCTGACTGTGAAGTCTTTCTTTTTGAGATTTTGACACCTCAGTAATGCATCATATGCAAATAGATTTAAATGACCATGTAAGCATTGCTGCAAGTTGTGTTTGCTATGTACGTTACATTTACCATTGTTTTGGCCTATTCTTCCCCACTAGTTTCAGTTCTGCACTTAGACCATATTGTAAGTCAGATTAAAGTGATAAATGTGGTACACTGGCCATGTAATGCTAAGCCAGTGTGGTTATAGTGGTGATGCAGCTAAATGTGAACTCGCATATTAAACTATGACTTAAACTTGCGGTCTTTGCTCCATGCTTAGTCATGACAAACTTCCAAATAAAATGTTTACAATAAGTTTCTCAGCATGTTGTGGTCATATTACAAATGATGTACACTAACAAATGTTTGGATGCACTTACACTATAATCGATCAAAAGTTCTTGCTTTTTTATTAATTGATCAAAAATGACAGTTAAAGACATGTATAATGTCACAAAAGATTCCAAATAAATGCTTTTCTTTTGAACTTTCTATTAAAAGAATCCAGAAAGAATTGTGTTGTGCAAAACTATTAAGCATTACCATTGTTTTCAACATTGATAATAAGAAATCAGCATATTAGAATAATTTCTGAAGGATCATGTGACTGAAGATGAGTAATTGCTGCTGAAATGGTTGTTTTAAAATGTAATAGTATTTGAAACTTAGTTTAAATGCTTGATCACAAGCACATTTAAACTGTGCATAAGTATTAATTTACACTTTGCAAAACTAATATTTAGAACCAAATAGTGAAATGTCCAACAAGTTCCCAGTTTGGTTTGTTTAGCATTTTTGTCTTCTTGCAAAATTTTTGTTTCTGGAATTATTTTAATTGGTGCTTAATAATTGTATTATCCTAAATCAAGGAAATTATAATATAAAGATAAGTAATGTGTCCAAAACTTTTCACTTTCACTGTTTATGTTTAAGTCAGAGATGGGATGTCTAATTTTTCATCCATAAGACCGAGAATGCATCTTGAATGTATTGAATCTTAAACATGAATCTCCAAGGCAACAAATGCAAAAAATATATATATTTAATAATTATACAGTGCTCTTCATAATGCTGGTACTCTAATGTACAACACCTAGCTATTCACATATTTACAGAGCTTGTCACATACACTCAAACCTGAATATTTGAAGAAACAATAGTCAAGCAGTGTGCTTTATTACGTTAAACTTGATCCAGTCTGAAGTCCAGGGTTTCAAAAAGTCCGGCAGTGAGTCCAGCTGTTCTTTGGGAATGGACTGGCTGAGCTTCTGCATGGCCTGAACGAACAGTGAAGGAGGTGATGATTCTGAGAGCAACTGGAAGGCCTGCTCTCCAATAAGACCCCTCCACACATCGGCATTGTCCTGCAACTGTCTCTTCATTTGGAAGCGAAATGTGGGCATGAATAAAACGAGGTAGCCGAGGCAGACGCGCTTCGTCCGCATGTCAAAGTCACTCTGGCCAATCTGTCCGAGTAAACAGTCCATGGGGGTGTTCCCTGTCATGTCCGTTGCGTAAGGACAGGCCCCGTGACCCAGCAACAGAATCAAGCACTCAGGACGCACCAGATCACACGCGAGATGCAGCGCGGTCTTGCTGCCGTCAGTATGGACGCATCCGTGACGGTTCAGGTAGCTCCGTCTCTCGCAGTCTGTGAAGTCTTTAATGGTGTCCATAATCATTTTCAGGATGTTGATGCGGTTGTAGCGGACGGCTATGGCCAGGTGCGGTGTGGTGGATGCCTGGCAGCAGCAGAAACTTCTGCTGGGCATCTCCAGCGCGCGGGCGGAGAACCTGTTGAGTAAATAGCGCGCGTACTGCTGGTGATCATGTACCAGCGCGTACAGAAACGCCTCCGACGGGGAGTACGCGCACGCCTGTCCGTCCTCTTCCCAATGAAATACCTCCATTGTCCGCATGTCCTCCAGGACCCACACCGGCAACAGGTCCCGTACAGCCTGATAAAATGCAAAGGAGGTTTTTTGGCATTGTTTCGGGGATTTATAATCCGCGCGACTCTCGTACATCCCCAGATCCAAAGGCATTATGAGTTCCGCCGTTATATTAAACGTTTTAGGGGGGCTATTTGGATTTATCGTGGTGTTCAATGCAGCCACAGCTGATACTGAAACATCTGTCAGAATAGATGTAACCCAGGAGACCAGGCGGAATAATAAATAATAAGGCGGAAATCTCGCACGATAGAGTCTAAAACCGCTCACCCGCCTTCAAACCCCACTACAAACTCAGCCCAGAGTTTATATACTGTATGCTGGGACCTGGGGCAGCCCGTGTTGGTTTCGCGCATATCGCTGCGCTCTTTGCCATTGGATGCTGGCGCACGTCACGAGGGTACAAAGTGCTTCCAACCTTTCCTTATTAGTGTAGAACGCATCAACGCATGTGTGCGTATGTTTGGGAGATATCGAGTGACCCCCGCGCATTCAGTACATTCAGCACGACTCTTGTTACATAATATCCCACAGGACGAGCCATGCGCTCTTTCACGGGGTGATCTACCCGATCTGTTTACCATGCCAGTCTGAAAAAAAAGTCTATTCATTATTGTGGTAAACGAAGTGTTGCTTTCCTCAGCGAGGTTATATTAATTAATGATATAAACATGCAACATTTTCCCGTTTTTTTTTTTTTGGGAAGAAGGCAAGGGAAAAAGTATGTCAAATTCAACATTAATAAAACGGGCGATAACAATTTAGAACTGAGTCTGGAACAACAATGGAGCCTTATCAAACAAAGTGTGACTGAGATGTGTGTTGAGGAGCATGTGCGCCATCTAGCGGATATGTATTATGATTGCCTTTTTGTTTGTTTCTTCAGAAAATAAAATTGGATAAGTTTATCACTACATCATTTTTCATTACTTCTATTGGCCTTCTCTAACTCCTTGGTTATTGTAATTATTATTATTAGTATCCGTTTAAAAACGTTTCTTCTTATGGACACAAAAATTATCTCTTGTAAAATAATATCAATTTAACTAATTATATGATCATCAATACATAATGAGATTAGGCAGGGCTGGATTTATGCATAGGTTTTATCTAGTTTGCATTTTATGCATTCTCATGTATGCTTGCATTGCACATCCAGAGGGGACACAATTTCAATGAGGAGAATATATATATATATATATATATATTATTTATAAATATATATTATTTTATTATTATTATTATTTCACTCTAATAGGCTTGTAAAATACTGTAGGAGAATCACTATCTAAATTAATAAAATGTTAAATATTGGGCAGAAACATATCTCCATATTTTGTAATTATTTCATAAATCATTATAGACCTTGTTCAGAGCATCACCATGACAGGTGAAAGCGAGGTTGTGAGGGTTAGACCGTGTTTCAAATGGTATCCGCTGTAAAAAGCTATAAGCTCCTAGATCACTAAGCCTATAATTTTCCACAGCTCATGTTGTCTATAGTTTTTTGTCTACTGAAATTCCTTGGAAAGATATTTTGCAGTGTTTCATCAGCAGAACAGTCCAAAAACACATTAGTACAAACACTGAAGCCGTATCCCTCAAGCCTCGCTTTCATTCCTGCTAAAAATCAAAGATGGTGCTGCCGTGAATAAGGTCTATTGGTCACCTTCTACCTCTGTGTGGGTTTTGCAAATATTTAACCAATGAAACGTATTAAAAAGATCTTGTGGCTGAAACTTGTATTTCCAATGGATCTTCAAACTGTTGGTCAAGTCTCATAACTCCACCCTGCCTCGCTCTATCATGAATGAAGTGCAGCACGAATTTGGACCATCTCTGCTTGTTTGCAATGCAAGGTATACGGGTAAATGAAGAACTGTTTCTTTGAATAAGTACCTTTTTTTCTTTACTCAAGAAACACTATATATAGAGGCTATTATATTATGTATTTGAGGAGAATTTGTCTATCATTTTTCCTTGTCTTAAAGGTGCAGTAAGCGATTTGTGATGAAACACTGTGGAAAGTGGATAGGCCTGAGCAACACAGCACACTTGTAACCAATCAGCAGTAGGCATACTCATTAGTGAGGAGGTGCCTGTGTTGCATAGTGTGTTCCTGAATTTGGGGGCGGAGCTAAAGGCATGGATGATCCTTTTGGGTAGGAATAACTTGTTTGTTTTGGTGATTCCAAATATCAGTGTTTCTCAGAAATCTCTTACTGCCCCTATAAATATAGCCACTGCGAAGCTCTTCACCTTTTAACATGAGATTTTGTCCACATGATAGAAAAAAATGTCTGCCCACATACAATAATCTTTATTAGTTAATAAAAACATAATGCAATGAACTTACTGCCTAATGATTCCGTGATGGAAAAAACACATAGGTCCGAAAACTCCATTTGAGTTTGATTTTTATGAATGTTAATAATATAATGTCACACGCACGTGTCTGACCAGATATAAAGCCACAACATCAACTTTGATAACACAATCCACAGGATTGTCAGGAATCTTGGTGTCATTCTTGACTCAGAATTATGTTTATCCAAATTAATTATGTTGTAAAGAATAATTTTTATCAATTGCGGTTAATTTCCAAACTCAAATCATTTTTGTCATTCCAAGACTTGGAGAAGGTCATTTTTATTACCTCACGCTTGGACTACTGTAATTCATTGTATTTGGGTCTTCCTCAATCATATGCCTTCATAATTTGATCACGTCACCCCCAATATTAGATTCACTTCATTGGCTTCCAATCCATTTTAGAATTCAGTTTAAAATTCTGTTTAAAGCTCTTAATGATCAAGCTCCATTATATCTTGGAGATCGTATTATTACTCTGTCATCCACTATCTTTAAGATCTTCATACAGGGCTCTTCTATCTATCCCTCGCTCCCATCTAAAAACTAAGGGAGATAGAGCTTTTGCTGTTGCTGCCCCCTGTCTATGGAACCAACTGCCTCTGGTCATCCGCCTTGCACCTTCAATTACAACTTTCAAATCCAAATTGAAAACTTATCATTATTCCCAAGCATTTTAATATGATATTGCTTTGTTTGTTGTCCATTTCTGTTGGTTGTTCTCTGTTTTATTTGATGTTATTTTTACTTTGTTCAACACTTTGGATAGTTCTGCTATGTTTAAAATTAGGCTACTATATAAATAAAATTTACTTAGAATATTTATTTTAAAAATATCCATTTCCTGAAATGCTGCGGTTTTGGACATATGAGGTTTCCACCTTTTTCCTATGTCACAATTTGAGGTAAATTCGATTCTGAGATTACGAGAAATGATCAGATCGTATTCAGATAATAACATGTTACAACCTACAGTAACAATCCTGTATATACATATTACTGCAAACAATTTTTTTTAAACTGTTTCTCAATTTTAAGATGTTTTGGATTTCATTATTTAAAATGTCTTTAAATAGCCTACTTTTAACACAAATTAATCTGCAGGTCAGGTGTGTTGAATTTAAGTTGTCCATCCTACTAATGTTTTTGCAAAAATAACATGTCAATTTGCAATAAAAATATTTTGTAGCCTATACATTTATTTTGAACCGCCACCATAACCCAGCATTTTAGGAGTAAGAACAATGAGACAAGGTTGTGCATTGTAACTACATGAAATAAATAAATGCCATTTATTCCTTCCAAATTCAAAATTAATATTCGTAAATAATCCAATATTGATTAGTATATTTCAGTTTCACTGTTAAGTAGCCTATTAACTATTCATTAGACAGTATACTTGTTATTTAGACTATTTACTATTAAGTCACTATTCATAGGCCTTTACTATATTCCAGTTTTCTTTTCACTGAACTAGTCTACGGAGTGTAAGATGATGATGCTTATAGCTGTCTTGCTTTTGATGCACGTGGATGTTTTCTAGACAAAACCTACTTTGGCGCTTTGGCCTGGATATATATATATATATATATATATATATATATATATATATATATATATATATATATATATATATATATATATATATATATATATATATATATATATATATATTCGTTTATTAAGCAGAAGCTTGCACCATTTCTGACTTGAAGAGGAACTGACATTAGCTAAAGCAGGTCAATCAGAGAGAGTGAGTGAGTGTGTGTGTGAGAGAGAGAGAGAGAGAGAGAGGAGAGAGAGAGAGAGAGCTAACGCTAGAGCAGCCGCACTGCTAGCACTGCAGCCGAATGTCTTTTATCGGCTTCCAAAGCCAAACTTCACTTATTATTGCGACTGAGGGAAATATTATGCATTCGATGCACATTTTCAAGCATTCGTAGCGCTATATGGCCAGTTGGGGGAGTTTGCATTAGTGCAGGACGGGGTTATTTGTTTTAGATCAGAGCAGTTGAGCTGAGTTAGCTTAGCTATAGCGAGCAGCCAGCGAACCCAAGTTCCTTCAAGCTCTTTTGCGTTTCGCTGTCAAGATGCCTGCGATGTTAGAGAAGGGCACCACTGAGATATCGGGTAAAAGAAGGGGCAGACACTCTGTAAATAATCCGCCCAAAAGTTTTACTTCAAATGGGAACAGTAACAATTCATGGGAGGAAGGAAGTTCGGGTTCCTCAAGTGATGACGAGCATGGTAAGTCACGGTGGTAGCCTCGGTCCTTCTTCACAAGTTCATGATGAATGTAATCAGTCCATCTCATCTGTTCTTTTGTCCCTCTCAAGGTGCGGGCGGGATGCGAGTTGGACTGCAATATCAGGCAGTTGTTCCCGACTATGATCCTGGTTTGTGACTTTTGAGTGTTAGAAGCTTCTTTGACAGCACAGGGTGGATGGCGTAATAGCCTCAAACACTATTCGTTGTTGGAATAGTTCGTCCGTTTAATGCCTTTCATCTTCAGCAACAATAACAATATAATTATATGTCTAGTTGGCAACCAACATTAAAAGTAGTCAGTTATAGTTCATAAAGATGTTAAAACAAAACAAAAGATGAAAGAAAAACTTTTGCTGGTTGATATTTGAAACTTGAGGTGAGGATAATGAGCACCTGATCGGTGTCATACTAAAGAGCGTTCATTAAAAAAAAACAATATTCTAATTCTTATTTCATTAAACTCATTTTTGATACATTTCTTTTTCAACCTTTCCTTTTTACCTAATTGTTAAAAGATTTGGCTTGGATGTATTAAAAGCTTTGTAGGAAAAGGCACAACAAAATTGCTATTAGTAGTAAAATTGATTTAGTTTCAAATCAAACTAGATTTATGTGTTCTTGTTTAATACACTAATTTCTCTCTTTTTTGTCATCAGATGTAGCAAAGGCAAGCCACGAGAGAGAAAATCTGGGAATGCTGGTGTGGTTTCCAAATCCTAGCATACCAGAGGCCAAATGTGAGTAATTTATGAGGATGTTAGTTGGCTGTATAAATAATAAAAACCACATAAACTGTTTTTGTATGCAAATATTGGCATTCTTTCAAATTTTATCATGTTACCCAGTGTTATTCTGATACTTTAGTGTGTCATTTGTTTTGTTGATGAATTGCTTTCTACTCACACAGCATAATACGGAAAGACATTTGTAGTGTGATTTCCTCAAAAACTGTGAATGCTTATATTATTTTTGTCCGTTTAGCCCAACATGGGATAATTAACCAATAGTTGAGTCTGGAGTGGCACTGTTTGTCCAACCAATGGAAGACAAGTGCTGTGATCAGATAGCCAATACATATTCAAAGAGGTTGTGTAGTAGTATTACTGTTGAATAATACCAGACATCAAACCCTGCAAAAACTCATTTCCGGGAGATGCATTACAACAGAATATTATATTATATTGTTTTATTCATTCTGTTTATCCACTTAACACAAGTTTGTCCATTCAACAGTATTCATGCGCTGAAAGTGACAGTTTAGTGTGACGAAATAATAGGAAATCCGAATGCAAGCAGGTCACAAGAGAAGTGTTTGAAACCCATGATAATGCAACGCTATCTCACGACCAATTCGTACGAATTTGTACGAGTGATTAAAATGTGGCTAATTCGTAACAATTCATACGAACTCACTCGTACGGATTCGTACGATTTGTCTAAACCCACGTGATGGGTAGGTTTAGGGGCGGGGTCAGGGGTAGGTCATTCGTATGAATTCATACGAATTTGGAATTCGTAAAATATGTACGATTTAGCAAAAATACTACAAATTCGTACAAATTCGTACGAGTCAGGTCGTATGAATTGTTACGAATTAGCCACTCGTACAAATTCGTACGAATTGGTCGTGAGATCGGGTTGGATAATGCCAAGTAAAACGTTAATGTGTCTTGGCTGGCCATTTGTAATCGAAAACGCATCTCAATACCAGGTGGAAACAGGGCTTATCTCTCACTCGCTCAATTTCCAGGATATTGTATATAATTTGTGGGTGTCAAGGACCTGCTATCATTATGCCTGAGACTCACAGACCTTCAGGGAGGGTGGATGTCTGTAGTTCAAGTTCAAGTTCATTTATTTGTATAGCACATTTAAACAGCCACTTAGACAGACCAAAGTGCTTTACAGAACACACAAATAAGAAAAGTAAAAACAGCAAAACAACCCCTAAAACACATAAAAAGCAGCAGAGCTACGAATAGCCTTAACAAAGATTCAAATGTAAAATCGTAGAAATAATGAAAAAAAAAAAGAGATCAATAAGCTAAAGAGAACAGGTAGGTTTTTACCAAAGACTTAAAGGTAGAAAGGGTGGGGGCCGTTCGGATCTCTAGGGGCAGGGTGTTCCACAGACGAGGCCCTGCCACTGCAAAAGCACGCTCCCCTCTACGCTTAAGTCTGACACGAGGGACTACCAGCAGAGCCTGGTCGTGTGACCTTAGGCTTCTGGACGGAGTATAGGGCTGAATAAGTTCGGATAGATAGGCTGGAGCTAAGTTGTGTAAAGATTTAAAAACAAATAGGAGGATTTTAAAATCTATTCTCTGCCGGACTGGCAGCCAGTGTAACGATTTAAGAATCAGAGAGATATGGTCATATTTGCGACAGTTAAGAATAAGTCTGGCCGCAGCATTTAGGACCAACTGAAGACGTGCAATTTGGGAAACTGATATCCCACAGTAAAGTGAATTGCAATAGTCTAGCCGACACGTGATGAATGCATGAACCGCCATTTCCATAGTTATTGGAGTAAGAAAGCCTTTGATTTTAGAAAGTAAGCGAAGTTGGTAGAAACCGGAACTGATGACAGATGAAATGTGTTTGTCAAATTTTAAAGACTGGTCAACAAGAAAACCTAAGTTCCGCACTCCTGTAGATTTAAAGGGAGATAGACTCCCCAAGTCTGGGCTTGTACACTGGGACCTTTCACTCGGGCTGAAGACAATGACCTCGGTCTTATCATCATTTAGAGAGAGGAAATTTTGAGCCAGCCATGCCTTTACCTCCTCTAGGCATAATAGAAGAGAGTTTAACGCTGCAGGGTTATTTCTTTTAAATGGAATGTAAATTTGGGTGTCGTCTGCATAAAGATGAAATGATACACTGTGTTTCCTTAAGATAGCGCCCAACGGTAGCATGTATAGAGAAAATAGAGAGGGAGCCAAAATGGAGCCCTGTGGAAGACCACAGGTTAGAGGTGCCATGGAGCTGGAAAAATTACCCATTTTAACTAAAAACTTTCTGTCAGAGAGGTACGACTGAAACCATGACAGGACAGAGGCTTTTAGGCCCACCCCAGTCTCAAGTCTAGCCAACAGAGTAGGGTGGTCAACAGTGTCAAAAGCTGCCGAAAGGTCTAAGAGAACTAGAACCACAGAATCACCCGAATCAGTGGAGATAAAAATATCGTTTAGCACTCTCAGAAGGGCGGACTCAGTGCTGTGAGCAGTCCTGAACCCAGATTGAAAAGCCTCATAAATAGTTATTTGAAAGAAAGTGCTGAAGTTGATTAAACACGATTTTCTCCAATAACTTGGAAATAAAAGGCAAGACAGAGATGGGTCGGTAATTTTGTAAAATAGAAGGATCCAGTGAAGGCTTCTTGAGCAAAGGAGTGACCGTAGCCACTTTAAGATTAGCTGGAACAAAGCCCGTATTGAGACACTTGTTAAAAAGAGATACCAAACCTGGACCCACAGAGTCGATGATTAACTTTAGAAATTTCGGCTGAATGATATCTGTCTGTAATACTTTCTAAGTTTAAAGATGTTATGTGAGATAAATTATTTCTAAAGTTTGCATAGAATATTAGTAGTATGGTATTATGCTATTCCTAAATTCTTTTTGGTGCCTCTAGTGACACAGAAATTCAACAATTCATCTTTAAATATCGTCTTAAGTCATTCACACAGTAGCGTTGAGGAGGCTTTACATATTAGATATTTTTCATTCAAAGAAATGTATTATATATATATATATTAAAAATTAATATTTATCTTTCAAGGGTTTTTAGTTTTATACATTTGATCTAATTTGGATATATGTTCTGATGATTGTTTTGTCCCTTTTTTGTTACAGTGGATGAGTATATTGCAATAGCCAAAGAAAAACATGGGTACAATATGGAGCAGGTAAAATAGTTATGTTGACATTTTTGTAGGCACAATCAATAATTCTCAATACCCTTTTGATGTGTCTTATTGTAACTAGGGCTGGGCGGTATATCGAGTTTGCACGATATATCTATATATTTGTTTGAAACGATATGGAATGACGCAATACCGTTTATATCGATACAGTAGTTTGATAGCACATCTGAAAAATAGTGGAGGACGCTGTGTAAGCTTCTGCAGTGAAAGTACAATTTGTCCTAAACATGACAAAAGCTTATATTTAGGGCTTCAAAATAACTGGTAAGATATAGTTAACAAGTTTAAAGCAGCTTGCCCTGTCAGATGCTCTGACGGATAATGTTGCTGACTGACAGATTAATACTTGCGCTGTTTAATGCGTTTGAGATGTGGTGCTTTCCTCAGTGCTTAACCTACATTTCACAGGTATATTCAACATCTGTAACTGTTAGAAAGTCAAACCAATATGTCCATTTCACTGTCAGGAGAGGACAAGCCCTCTGCAAGTCAAGCTCTGCTAAAATTCAAGCTTCCGTGAATGAGCGTGCCAAACAGACAGAGCACAATAGAATAGTACAAGTAGTACAATAATTCCAAATAATATATACATATTGCTAAAATATTTGTTGTTGGAGACAATAAATATGCCATATGTGGAATTACCTACAAATATATTTTTATGAAAGTGCCATAATTAGTTTGTACTTTTATTTTCATTTTTAGTTTAGCCTTTAGTCAATTTGAAAACAAAAGCATTATTTTTGTTTTTAGATTGTAATGTTAGAATATAATGTGATTTTAACTACCTTTTTGCACACAGTATATTGCATAGTCTACATTATATTCACTATATTTGTTTCCATATCCTTCAATATCAACATTGTTTGTAGGATATCATTGGGCAGAATGTGAAATATCTTCTTTTTTATTTTTTATAAATACAGATTTTCTTTATCCAAACAGAAAAACGTAGAAAGTACCGAGATATATATCGTATATCGCCATTTCACCAAAAAATACCGATATGTGATTTTTTTGGCCATATCGCCCAACCCTAATTGTAACTCATATGATAAGGTAGAATATTCTGTACTGCATTAGTTGAATGTTTCTTTTTTTAACAGTCTTAAATGTCAGTGATGATGTGGCTTTCTGTTTTTAACAGGCATTGGGCATGCTGTTTTGGCACAAACACAACATTGAAAAATCTTTGGCAGATCTTCCCAACTTCACCCCTTTTCCAGATGAGTGGACAGTTGAAGACAAGGTGCTGTTTGAACAGGGTTTTAGCTTTCACGGAAAAACGTTTCACCGCATCCAGCAGATGGTGAGTAAGATGGCTGAAACCACTCGCACCATTAAAATAAAACATGCACTTAGGGGTGGGCGATATATCGTTTAGACGATAATATCCAAATTGTTGTCTGGACGATATGCAAAATTGGGATATCGAATATTTCATAATTTGTACAATCCAACCCCCCAAACATGAAAAGAGCTGAAGGAAGTTAAAGAGAAAACAAAAAACTAAGGCGGCCGCCTAAGCAACTCACGCCTGCCGCCTTAACTATACGTTGGCAAAAAAAATTATATGAGCGATAACCGCCGTGTTACTGTTTTGAGGACAACCAGCACGTCATTCAGGCATTAGCACTCCGGGTGTTAAAGGAAATCCTTAACAGGCAGCCGTTCGCAAGCGCAAGCGGCTCGTGACAGAACATAGACTGACTAAACGACACTTCAATTGAAGTTGAAAATCTCAAATGAAGATTGCTGAACTCCAGCTTACTTGTCTGTGTTTTCAGATCATCCGCGCTTCTTCAGCAGTGTAGAGAGCGCGCATGCGGCAGTGTTTTTAATGTTGATGCAATGTTTACCGAATATCCACACACGATTTCAAATGTGACATTGATTTTATACAACAGTTAAAAAAACAAAACAAAAGGGTAACATTAAGTGATTTACTAAATTTAAAACAGTATACTCAGGCTTATTGCTCTATTTTGCAACGGAATCTGTGGCTTTGAACGAACCGTGAGATTGAATGAATGACTCGATAACTCACACACATAAAGACAATGAGTTACCGCCACCTACTGGCGATTTTATTATAATATTTTTATTAATATTAAACGATTTTTAACATTGCCTATTTAGTGAACATTGTTTTTATTTAAGGAATTATTTATTTTTTAAAGGTATTACAAAGGTAAAAAATGAAATGGAAAAATTTATTAAAGGGGGCAAAATATTGTCTCTTAATGGAAAAGCTGTGCCTGCAGTCTAAGTGGAAGAGGGGTACGGCACTCTAAAACATTGGAGAACCACTGAACTAAGGAAAAGGGATATGTAGAATTGCACAAGTGCTACTGCTAAAGAGTGCAATGTCAATAATTTCTCATAATCTTAATTGAATTGGTCTAGAGAGAATAATTATTATTACATTTTCTCTATAAGACTCAAGTTTCAGTATTTGTCTTAATTTGTGTCAGGAGTTATGCAATACCCCCCGCCCCCCGCAAAAATATCGTCTGAATATCGATATCGAGATATTGAAAAAAAATATCGAGATATTCATTTTTGTCAATATCGCCCACCCCTACATGCACTTGAGAGAATCAGCAGCTTCACCAATCAAAGTGATAATCAAACATGAGGCGCCTCAGAAATCCAGATTATTAATGGAATCAAGTCCTACATTCTAATGCTTAGGCTCAACTACAGTTGAATCAGTGTCAGCTTTGATCACGAATAATGATGTGTAGACATGTGCCGGTATTCGGTAATGCGATAAATCGCGGTAATGAATATGCACGATATTGTTATCGCGGGCACTTCAAAATACCGTGAAAAATAATAGATCCGAATTTAGATTTTTAGAATGCGCATTAACTTATTTTTCATCAACCGTTAATAAAACCCAACTGCGTATATGCTGCGCAAAACACGTGCGCACTCTGATGTAAACAATCCCCACATAAGCAATGTGTGCATGCGGCGCAGTGCACACTCTAGTCTAATGTAAACAATCCTCGCATGGAGAAGAAGCATGGCGGAAAGAGGAACGCTGCCGACGATTTATCTCCTTTCTAAAAGCAGGGCTGGCAACTATGAAGGTAAAAGAGTAGCTAAACTCGAGAACACATTCAGCTTGAGACTCACGCAATCAACACTTTTCAAATGCTCTCACGCCACACATCCATTTTCTCACGCAGAGAAAAAACGCAGAGCAAAGAGGACACTGACACCGACAGACTAGAGAGAGCAGGTTACTTTTTATATGAAAAAAATTCTCAGCTCTCAGGTTCTGTCCATTTTATTACGAAATGTAGACAATAAATACAGTTTTGGCGCTTGTAACTGTGACACGACAGATCACTGTAGCACTTTAGTTCAAGTGAACCGATCATCTGTTAGCTACTTTTTATTTAAAGATATAGTAAAACTTCCCGAAAGGTATATATGCCTCGTACATAAAAGATCAATCAGTGTTTTTCAATCACGGAAAGAGGTCAATAAAACTGCAGGAGAACATTTATGTCACAGAACGTTATATTTACCTCAGGAAAGCCATTTAATTACCAGCACGTTAGTTGACTAAAAAATAGAGAGGAGAATTTTTCGCTAAATATGTGCACTATATTACATATTTATTATATTTTTACTTATGTCATTAGGCTACATAATTGTTATTATAATGAAAACCACATTATATTTAATTTTGTTAATTTTAACCTTTAATAATACCAGTTGATAGGGCTTTCTGTATGTTTACAGAATTATGTGAGATATATTTTTTCTTGAGAAAAATGTACATGTAGGCTATCTACTGTAGCCTACCTAATATTTATCCAAATGAGTTAAGATTGAATCAAGATTGAAATCAAATCAAGAATTGAACAGAAATCGTGAAAATTGTGTTAAGCAATAATACAAACAGTAGCCTACCAGTCACTGTACCATGTAAACATTGTAACATGTTGTCACTAAACTGAATAAAATTCTGTTTAGTTACCAAATGTTTTGACAATCACAATTACACCTATTGTGATGCAAGTTGTTTTTTTAGATCCCCCCCCCAATCCATCTGTTTCTCTTATGTAAATAAAATACAGTGATAATACTGTATACCGTGATAAAAGCACAATCAATTAATCGCAGCATGAAAATTTGATACCGGCACATGCCTAATGATGTGTCAATATGGTATGTCCAATGTTTCCATCGCTGATGTGTTTGATTTGCAAACTGTTTTTTTTTTTTGTACCAGCTTCCAGACAAGTCAATTGCAAGCCTGGTTAGATTCTATTACTCATGGAAGAAAACGCGCAGCAAAACGAGTGTAATGGATCGCCATGCACGCAAACAGAAGAGAGATCGAGAGGAGAGGTCAGCATGAAGATATTAATAGGATGTTTGATGTCTCTTTTTGTATTTGCTTTTTAAGTCTTGATCAAAGATTGTGCTGTCATGGAAAGCTAGCATGGTCTATTTTTAGAAAAAACATTGTCATTGTTGAAAAGGAAATGTCATATTTGAAATTTTTATATTTATTTTTCATGTAGTGATGATGAAGGAGAAGAAAATGGTCACAACACTCCAGGGGATGCTGAAATTGAGCCAAATAAGGATGAAAAGAAAGAGGTAATATAAATGGACATATTTCTGCACATTATTATGCACAGATTTTCAGCAATAACATCTTAGTTATGCATTAACATAATTAGATAACGAGTGTAAAAGAGTACTGTGTTTTAGATTATTTTAACTTAAAGCAGTGCTGCTACACTTTACATATTGGACATCTATCTTTTTTTTTTAAAGGGAACGGCTGGACTTGAGAAACAAGAATCAAAACCTGCAGTTGTGCAAAAGGTGCAATTCTAAATATATATTTTAAATCTGTTGAACCTGTTTTGTTAATGTGCAACTCTAATTATCTGTACATGTATAAATCTACATACAATCAACATGTTTTAAATCAATCTAAGATTCAAATGGCTCTGTGTGTTTCCGCAGCCAGTGAATATCGCAGAGAAGTCTATGCATGTTAAGAAGGAGGTACAGGGGCTTGCTGGGAGAAACCTACATAGAGCGAAGAAGAAGCCTCCTAAAGGAATGCATTTAATCTCCGATGATGTGACGGCAATGTCCAGCAGCGGCCCGGCCGCAGTTAGCGTTCTGAGACAGCTGGATATGGAGCTCGTCACCATAAAACGACAGGTTAGTTAGAGTTTTATTACTTCTCAGCAACATCACTTTGATCTCAGTGTTTCATTTTTAAGACTTTAGGCTGAGCTAGAAGTAAATCTGACTGACAGTGATGCAGTTTAGAAGTATGTTATCGTTTAAAACTGAGAACTTTGAAAATGATGCAAATAACCCTTATCTCTTGTTACAGATTCAGAGCATTAAACAGCACAATAGTGCCCTCAGAGATAAGCTAGACGCAGGTTTGGATGAGTTCAGGCCATCTGAGGTAACAATATTCACATCTTTATAATTCCTTTATGCATGAATGTTGTTCACAAAAAAGATAAATGTGCTTTGTTTTCCTCAGGCTAATCAGAAATTTAATACCCGCTGGACCACAGAGGAGCAGCTGCTTGCAGTACAAGGTAATTTTGGCCACATTTCTCAAGTGGTTTTTGGATCGAGAATGATTATTTGAATGACAAAAGTTTTAAGCAGTGAAATTCTGGTCAATCCTCTGTTCCCTCTGTCAGCTATAAGAAAGTATGGACGGGATTTCCAAGCCATTTCTGATGTGATCAGCAACAAGTCTGTGGTTCAAGTGAAAAATTTCTTTGTGAATTACCGGCGTCGTTTCAACCTGGACGAGGTCCTGCAGGAGTGGGAAGCTGAGCACGGCGTGGAGGGACGCAAGGGTATAGATGAAGAGAAGATGGAGGTGTCATCTGAAGAGGGGACCACTCCAGGACCTTCAGAAAACCAGACAGAGGTCAGTATCTCTTCTACTCTCAATTTCCCATCAGTGCCTCTTAGTAAATGGGCTTTCCCGCCAAAATTCTGCCTTAGATTCCAGTCAGGCTGAAAATTCTTGCTCTAATTAAAGGTTTTTCCTGCATCTGGTTTTGTCTCATTTGAGAATGATCATCAAATTATATTTTTCAGGAACATGCAGCAGTGGAAACACAGAACCCTCAGTTTCCTGAGTTCTCCAACAGCGGTTAGACAAGCTCAGATCAGTTGATGTCGCAGCTGTGCATTAGAGGCATTAAGGCTTCAACAGCCTCAAGTGAAGCCTCTTCGTAATGGACATTCCTCCCCTCAGCCCTTCCAACTCTCACCCTCCTGCTGAACCTGGGACTCTATAACAGGTGCTACCGCATGGGAGCACAATCTTCACCAAGCTAGGAACTAGGACCATCTTTATAGTCACTGCCAACAGAAGTATAGTTTCTGTCTGGTGCTCCAAGCAGTTCTCCGCAAATGGTAATTGGTCTGTTATGGGGGAACAAACAAACATATACCCATCCCAATTTCACTGAACAATGAATTGTGGTCTTGAAAGATCTCTTGTCTGAAGGAGTTTAATGTCACTTGACCATCTCTTTTTCTTGATATATTCATAGGACTTTGATCTGGTCCAAATCCAACATCCCTTTCCAGTTACTTTTTTTATTACTGTAGCATATTATCTAGTTATATGATTTGTTATTTTGAACGTTTTTTTAAATTTCGTTTTTTTAGCTGATGTCTGGTTGGAATTTTAAGCTATTTATTTGCATAAAATTGAATTATTAGAACTGCACTGTATATATAAAATGAAATGCCAGTGTGGTTGAAATTTTTAAAAATGTAATACCATTTTTATTATTCTTTAAAAAAGAAATGAGATTAAAAATTGTTCAAGTGAATTGGTTTAGTATTAGGTCATTATATATATATAATGTTTAATCATGGACCCTTGGTGTACATGGTGTATTCGAAATGCATTTTTATCTCGAAAGCTTTCTTGGCCGAGGCTGATGACTGTAAGAACAGACAGCAAAGTGTTGTAATGGAATGGGGTTTTTCTTTTTTTTGCTTAGATTTTTTAAAATCTTATTACAAACTGTGTTTTGCATGCATGAAAAGTCTCTTCATGCGAAGGTCAAGCTTTTCACCCTCTAATGGGTGTTTAAACATATATGGATTGCCATGTGTAGTTAGAATTTTAAAATATGGCAGCACATCTAAATTTCTACTATTCCATGCTTGATGTTTTTCAATACGTCCTTAATTATTATGTTGTTTGGAAATCAACGGTAGATGAGTTCATATTGTTTCTTTTGTATGCTCAATTGGAAATGGAATAAGTTATTTAAAATACATGCGCACTCACATGTTTCGACCAACTTTTTCCCTTCTAATTACTGTAATGGTACCATACATGTGTGAACTCCTTTTAAACTTTTGTGTGCAGATAACATGTACATGGTTGGGGTGAAATTCTGTGTGTCTGTGTGGGAGCTAATGTGGTCATAAACTGTGGCCCATATATATTAAACCTAAGGGATTTATACAGTCAAATGCATTGAGTGTTATTCAACCCATATACACCACATTTTGTTATATTTAATCCATTATTAATCGTTAGTTGTTAATATGTGATAAGAAGCTTGGAAGACTATTGGTGGTTCACAACGGTAAGCATAGGAATTTGCAAAATACTCTATATATAGAATATTGTAATAATAACTTTGATGTTATTAAAAGTATATAACTTGCCTTGAATTTATAAGGAGTTTGATAGTTATAAACATGTAACTAATACAGTAAACACATCAGGGCAACAAACATTTTTGGGTTACTGGTGGGAAAAATAGAAACATTTTTTTGTAATTAGATTCTAGCCCATGGTAGATTCTTTGTAATAGATTCTAACTAACCTGATATGTCAGTAATTTTTGAACGGTAATGTAACAAGTATTTTACAGTTCATACCTAGTAGAAACACGTGGAAAAGAGCCGTTGAAGTGAAAGCGATTGTATTACGGATTGGAATGAGCTCTGGCGCCACCCAGCGGCCACACGCTACACCACAGCCTGTTCTTTTTCTATGGCGTCCTTTTACAACCAGCTACAATTTTTTTCATGACGGGGATTTCCTGAGGAAGTCAGACCAAGGGGGCTTTCCAGTTACTAGGCTTGATATCAACAGCACACTGCCACAGTGGCGGCTTCTCTACCTATTCGTGTACCTCAAACGAGACGTTTTTGGAACATTCCGATGTCAAAATGACCCGATTTGATCCTATGGCCGTTGTTGCCTGTTTGAGAAGCGAGGACGGAGCTGTGGCCGCGTAAATTTGGACGTTGTTGTCTCGGTGTGTCTGTCATATGAGTGGACCATCTGTGGCTCCATTCGTGAAATTCTTCAGAGAAACACGGTTGGATCATCGGACGAGATCGTTGATCAACTGATTCATGTAAGTGGATGGCTATTTCACAGATCCATATGTAAAATGACATGTAGCTCATGTTAGTGAAAGGTAAGATTAGGCAAACCCGAAGTCTATGGGCTCACCTACAGTGATCAAAGTGTGTCCTGCTTTGATCGGAGATGTTCACCTGCTCTCTTGAACGTCTCCAGGACAAATATGAGCTCTTTTAGGCTCCGATTCTTCAAGTTGTGAAACATGTAAAGCTATCAATATGTTAACAGGTTAAATCCTGTACAGCTGTTTTCCAAATCCATGGTAGATGAAGATGATCTCACCTTTGCATATGTCTAGTGTAGCCTACTTTTTACTCTGCTTTTCTTATGATCATCAATGAGATGATTTTAAAGTTAAGGGTCTATACATTCCACATATGTTTTATATAGGCTTTATTGTATAGAAAGAGGGTATGGTCTATAAACGTAAGCCTATATAACATTCATACAGTGTGATTTTTTTTTTAAGTAGTTTTTTTTCCTGCTCTTTAATCTTCTGTGGTCTTATTCCTTGGGGGCAATACCTAACTTGCAAAATTCTTGCATGATTTAGGCCTGTACGCTGCTGAGATGGAAAAAACCATGATGGCATACTGTATTCCACTGTTGGATGCAGTTTATGAGACTGGGTGTACTGCTGTCTTATCATATTTTAATCACAAAATATATCTATATTTTTTTGCAGTGTATGACTTTTAAACTCAATTCTTCTTAGTATATAGTATAATTGTTTTATGTATGCTTTTTTGCACAGTGTTAACTACCAAAACAAAAGCATCCAAACATAAAACACAGTATTTTGATTCTAATAATAAGCGTGTGTAAATAGTGTCAACTAATAATAATAACCATCTGTACACTGCCGTTCAAATGTTTGGGGTCAGTAAAATCTTTTAATGTTTTTGAAAGAAGTCTCTTACACTCACCAAAAGGCTCTTATTTGATAATTTTTTATTTATTTTACAATTTAAAATAACTATTATATTTGAATAAATTTTACAAGCTTATGGCAAAGCTGAATTTTCAGCAGCCATTACTCCAGTCTTCAGTGTCACATGATCCTTCAGAAATCATATGCTGATTTGGTGTTTAAAAAGCATTTCTTATTATCAATATTGAAAACAGTGCTGCTTAATTTAACAGGTAAGTGATTTTTTTACTGAAATACTGAAAAGAACAGTATTTGTTTGAAATAGAAGTCTTTTCTAGCGTTATTGACCAATTTAATACATCCTTGATGAATAAAAAGCATTAGCCTAATTTCTTTCAGAAAAAAACTTGCCGACCCCAAACCTTTGAACATCGCTGTGTATAAATTTAGATCTTGGTTTTTAAATGAGTGTGTTGAGTTCTATTAAATGCTAAAAACAAAGTAACTAGTATGTTGAGAGTTTTGCACTAGTGGATTTTGCCACAAGCTCTGGTTACGAATTGCGACTGTAAAATAATAATATTATTACCTTGAAGAATATATTAAATGTATCAATAAAAATTGAAAATCAGTTTGAAAATCTAAAACAGTCCAACATGTGCTGCTGTGTGCAGATCAAAACCGAGACCGTTTGAATCCAGCTTAGTTTCACTCTCAGAATAACACAGTAAAGTGTTGTGATACACTACAGGGAACATGCATTTGGGGTTTGATTTCAACAAAAGTTGGAGCAGGCTCTTTTCTGAAAGCAGAAGGTGGCTGAGAAGATGACATAAGCCTGACTTCTTCCTTTGCTTTTTCACACAAAGCAACCCCATTACTTTTAACCCATCACACCTTCATCATATGTTCACATGATCTGAAATGGTGTTTTATTCCTGTAAATGACCTATAGTAGTCACACATGCCTTCCTCTAGTAAAAGGTCAGGCCAGAAAGAGGTGATATTCCCCTTCTTAGTTCTCTTTCATTTTTGATATGAGATCTCCTGCAGTGCAAAAAATACATTCAAAGAATCCGTATTACCTTGACGCTTCTCAGCTCTAAACTAACAGTCTGAAATGTATTGTGTTACGCTTTTCACCTGCAGCTCTCTCTGGTATTATGTTCTTTATTACACGGATGCTTGCTTTATCATTGCATTTCTTAGTCTTGTCATTTTCGTTCTTGGTTTTAAGTGGCGTGTTTTATTTTTAACTGTTTTATTACGTTAACTACAAATACACTGATATTATGAGACATCATTTTGTCGTTTATCGTGCTTTTTTGGGACACGTCTAGCCTATCTAAATTATAGCGTTAAAGGAATAGTTCCTCTTACCTCATTTACTCTTCATCGTGTCATTCCAAATCTGAATGACTCCATAAAGTGCAAGGCTAAACGGTTCATTCATTGAATGGAAAAAAAGCAACTTAAACATTCTCCTAAACATCTCCATTTTCACACACAAAAATTTTTTTTTGGGTGAATTGTCCCTTTAAAACTGTGACTAGGTCACAATTTCATGTTGTTTAACTGTATTGTGCAACACATTTACTGTGTAATAGTTAAGGGTCAGTAAGATATTTTTTAAAAATATATTAATTCTTTAATTCTACAAGGACAAATTGATTGAAAGTCGCAGTAAAGGCATTTGTAATTTTACAAAAGATTTCCATTTTAAATCAGTTATGTTCTTTTGACATTTTTACTCATCAAGGAATCCTAAAAAATGGATCAGGGTTTCCACAAAAAATGCTAAACAGCACAACTGTTTTTAACATTGAAAATATATATTAAAAAATATTTCTTGAGCACCAAATCAAATGATTTCTGAAGGATCATGTGACACTGAAGACTGGAGGAATGGCTGCTGAGCATTCAGCTCTGTCGCCACGTGAATACATAACATTTTATAATATAGCATCGAAATTTTAAGTTTTGCGTGGAATATGTATTTCTGTTTATACAATTAAATAATGATTAGGTTTTTTTTTTTTTTACATTTGGATAAGGTCACATAATTCCTTGCATAAACAGTGGTTTATAGCTCTGCCTACCAACTTTTTGCCTTAATGGCTGTGTTGTGTGGTGTGTGTGTGTGTGTGTGTGTGTGTGTGTGTGTGTGTGTGTGTGTGTGTGTGTGTGTGTGTGTGTGTGTGTGTGTGTGTGTCTGTGTGTGTGTCTGTGTGTGTGTGTGTGTGTGTGTGTGTGTGTGTTGTCAGCAGTGACAGAGAGGGATGAGGCAGCAAATGGAAAAGCCCCTTAAATATTCCTGGAAATCCCTAGAGAACTGCACGTTCTGGTCAGCTACCAGTACATGGATTTTTTATTTGTACTCTGTTGAATATTTATTTTGTTTGTTTGCATAGTTGAGCATTTTTTTTCTCTCTCAGAGTTTGTGGATTATTTCAGGGACAGTTTTATCCTCAGTTGTAGGTGCTTTTATTTTTGACCTCAGCGTAGTGTGGCGTGAGACGACAGATAAAGGTAGGGAAATACCTGTACCTTAAGTAAAACAGAAACAAAATCTAGGACAAGATCCACTAAAATTTCCAACAAAACTAATTAGGGAATAGGCTATTCACTTTTGTTTTCATGGGTGACTCAGGATTTTTTTCTTTCAGTCACAGTGTCTGTCCAGTAAGGATTGAACTGGAATAAGTTGAGCTATCGTTGTCATTTTACAAAAGGCATGTTGAGCCATGTAGTGTGTTTGTGAAACACCCATCACTAAGGCTGTAACGTGATGTATACGTCAGATGGGATTTAACATTTCTTGCTGAGAGTGTGAATAATTTGGTGTGTGTGTGTAAGAGAGAGTGTGTGAGCATCCCACATGGCTGTCCAAACATGGCTGTCATCTCCCCCCAAAAGCTATTTATCTGGGCAAACCTTTAATCATTTGAAGAAAATGTGAGTGGTGTTTGCCTGTCTAAAAAGTGTTATAATGGTTATGTTGCTAGCATATTCTGATTGTTTGCTGGTAGAGGTGCTCAAATGGCAAAAATGACATGAATCAGGATTATTTTGGTCAATATTGAGATAATGATCTAACACCATTACTCACTGACTTGGTAAATCATACATTTATTTACCTTAAAAAACAACAACTCCATGAACTTTAAATGTAATTAATATTTCAATTATATTTCAATTAAATAACTGAGAAAGAAAGAAAAAACATTGCATGGTTGGGTTTGGAGTCAATTGTTTTGTTTGTGACTAACACAATGAAACATACCAAATTGTGCAGACATAATTTTTGGCCAGGCTGTCATACAAAGAAATAATGAATGCATGCATAACCAAGAGAGAACCAACAAAATATTAATAACTGATTATGTTGTATGCTATGTCAATGTATGCTTTTTGCTTGCTTTTCTATCCATTTTGTTTTATTTCCATATTTTGCCAGATAAATACCACTACTGTTTCTTTCGTGTGTGTGTGTGTTATGTATGTAATATAAGTCATTAACATCACACAGTTAGATGATCTTAAAAGTTGAGAGTTTATCACACTTGAGCATCTACAATGGCTCAAGCACCTGTTTCTCTGGTAGGCGGAAACTTCTATTCTTCTAACCCTTTAACCGGATTTCGCTCCTCTGTTTGCAATCACAATCAGATAAAGCATACCAGCTTCTCGCTAGTAAAGTTTTGAAGGATGAGGATTGCAGTCAATGTGCTGTGACTTACAGCAGTGACTTACAATCCGTCATATTGATGCGCAAACAAATTGTGTATATGTGCGCTCTCGAAGCACTGATAGCGAATTGTATTTATGCACAGACACTTTTCAGTACATTCACGTTGTTTTCAGACACATTCGGGGTAAAAGAATTGTGTATAGCTGTTTAGTAAATCCGAATGGATCCGTGTACTGTAGTAGTGCAGTAGGATCCGTGTAATATAATGCAGTCAAGTCAAGGTGGTTAGGTTTTTTTGGCATCGCCATGTCCTGTTCGTGCAACTTTTGTCTAAAATGTAAAGAAGCTCTTTGCTGTTGCACTGTACACATACTATACACTGTCAATTCTGAAACGTTTTTTTTTTTCTGTAATGTATTGTTTTTCGTGTGTGCTTCGGTGTGCATACATTTATTACTACATTTATTGGGAAAAAGCTTGCCGAAAATAATTTTTTGTAAGAATCACCCTTCAGAATCTGAAGTTTTATGATTACGATTAATTATTTTATTTATTGACAGACAGCCCTATATGTATGTATACTCTACTAAATATTTGATCTACCTCATTTTGTATATATATTGCATTAATGATCAGTATTTGTATACACTGTAGGCTATGTATGTATGTACTTTTGTCTATTATTTTACATAGGCCTAAAGATTATAAAAGTGTGTGGTCTTTTAGGGAGGGACAAAGGGAGTTTCTCCACTGTAAAGGAGAAAAATCCTGAATTTATGCAAAACTAATTTTGTGCATCATTGCAAAAAGGAAAGTGGATTTGTACATCTGGAATTTTTTCAGCCATTTTGTTGTTCACCAGGCATAAATCATGAAGCTGATTGGTTAGAAAAATAGATTTGAATAAAATTTTGCAGAATGTGTTACATGCTGAAGTTTGCTACTTGGTGTTGGTAGTTTATTCAGACCCCTAACTGTGAAAATGCCTTGGCAAACAACAACATTAATGTTTTGTCATCAAGAGCAGTTGTTTTTCGCTGGGTGTTAGGCCGAACTGTTTCGATTGATCTATGACTGAGCTTTAATTTCCCAAGTCAAAAGATATATTTACGAGGTTTACTCGCATTCGTAAAAATGCACCATAAATACTTCGAATTTCCTTTTGTGTCTTAAAGTCTCTGTACTGGAGAAGAGGCATGTGCGGTGGGGACCAGTCACTCTTGTGGAATAACTGTGGTGTCCTCTGCTTAAAGGAATTCTTGCAGTGTTCAGCAACGGAGCCGGGACCTTCCTGCATGCGTGGTTAATGTGTAGCTGGTTCATAGGGGAGATATTATTAGAGCTAGAGAGCTATGCCTGTTATGAAGGGATTTCCCAGCCTGAGAGCTGCCGGTCAGGAGCTGTTGATGTGGCAATGTAAGCACAATGTTAAAGCATCGCCTCAATGGCAGGCATTAGCAGATGAAAATGGAAGAGTAGATGACTAACTTTGATCTAGGCTACCTAGCCTTGGCTGGAGATGTGAAACAGGCAGAGAAGCAGAAATCAGGCTGTTGTGATGTCAGACGACTTTTAAGAGGTTAATGTGTCTGACAACGCCTGCATCACTTACTCGTCAAGATGATTCAGTCCCTCACTGCTTACTTTGCTGTCATGTTTTTCATAAGCAATTATGAAATGACAATGCTGACATCATTTTATAAGAGTGTTTTGTGTGTGTCTCAGATTGGAAGATTCATATAGAATATACTGCTTTGAATTATATTGTTTAAAAAAATCCGCTTGTTAAAAAATAATTTATGATTATTTATAGAATAATAATTAATTGTACAATGATACATGATAAATTGGGATGTAACTGATTTTTTATTTACATTATATTTTTGATATTACTTGATTATCAACTCATCAGTATTGACCAGAATTGTGTTTTTGGTGCATCCAAATTATAAAAAAAATAAAAACAAAAAACATGTACTGACCTGTATTTTTATGTACACTGCCATTACAATGTAAGATTTTTTTTTTTTTTAAGTTTCTTATGATCACCAAGGCTGCATTTATTTGACCAAAAGTACTGTAAAAGTAGTAATATTGTGGAATATTACCATTTAAAGGGTACCTATTATGGCATTTAAAATGTTCCTAATAATGTTCTGGGAGTCCCCAACAACAGTTTTACATGCATGCAATGACAAAAAACACTTTTGTTGTCTTATAATATGCATTTATTTTTACCTGATTTGCTCACCGACTCCCTAATGATTCGTTTGACGACTCATTTGTCCAAACCCCTCCTTTGCGTGACGCTAATCGGCGGTGATTGGTCAGATGACGCAGTCAGTTATATTTTGCGTTAGCCCAAAGCTTAAACATATTGATAAAGCACTGCAGTACTACAATACGCTTCACATAATTTCACATATTTCAAAAAACAAAAAAAATGACATTGGAGACCTAGAAGCTGCTGAGCGTAACTCTCACTCGCACGCACGCACGCACACACGCACGCACACACACACACACACACACACACACACACACACACACACACACACACACACACACACACACACACACACACACACACACACACACACACACACACACACACACATACAAGCAACAATTATTAATAGTACTTACAGGTTGTGATTCGGAGGAGGAAGCTGATCTAAATAAACTTGGTATTGAACCTTCCTATATCAGCCGACTCGCGAATCCACACTTGAAAGCATTTGTGTTTGTGAAGCGATCCTCATTAAAATAACGCGAACACAGCTCAAGGTGGCTATACTTGTGTGGTATAGTTGTAAATATAAACTCTAGCCACTGAGTCTTCACATGCTTGTCCCTGGGCAGTGAAAAAAAAGTTTGCTTTTGATTCGCACTTCAGAACAGCGTCTCGTCGACATGATGTTTTCACTGTTTTCTGGCGCGCACTGAGTGGGCGTGTCGAATTTAAATAACTTGTACAAGTGACGTACGAAAGCTAGAGAGAAAGCATCGTTTGTCTATCGATTCATATCAGCGACTCAGAGTCGACTCTTACTTTTGAGAGACAATAACTTTGTATACGGTGAACTTTCATATTTAAAACTTTGCAGGATGTTTTTGTTCACTTAGATCTATGTTACACACTACATGAGAGGTAATTTTCAAAATTCCATGATAGGTACCCTTTAAAATGACTTTTGATATATATATTAAAATAGATAGATAGCTAGATGGAAGTGTGTGTGTGTGTGTGTGTGTGTGTGTGTGTGTGTGTGTGTGTGTGTGTGTGTGTGTGTGTGTGTGTGTGTGTGTGTGTGTGTGTGTACATATATATATATATGTAAAATGTAATTTATTCCAGTGATGGCAAAGAATTTTCAGCTTCATTACTCCTGTCTTCAGTTTCACATTAGTATAATATGCTGATTGGTGCATAGGAAACTTTTATTATCAATGTTGAAAACTGTTTTGCTGATTAATATTTTTTCTGAAAATAGTGATTTTGTTTTCTACATACTGTTCACTTTGATCAGTTTCATGTATACTCGCTGAATGGCGAGGATTTTCTATTCATTTATAAAAAAAGAAAAAAAAAAAAGAAAAAAAAATACGTTAGTCTTTATATTTCTGCTTTTCCTCCAATTCAGCTCATACATTTCTCTCCCTTTCACCAATATATATATATAAAAAAAGTTAATTTACATTTGTCTGCTAAGCTAATTTCAATTGTCCCCAGCTAATGTGATGAACTACAGTGATGGTTCTTCTACTAGGACACCTGTATGAGCTTCACTTGTTTGCAGATGTCACTTGGCTTGATATATTGTTGACATTTTAAGTGCGTCTAAGTGTCCAAATGCTTTTGGGGTCCTCAGGTAGTCACACCTCAAATCCATCAAACTCTTCTGAATCAATAAGTTTGGAACAGTGTTCCTACTAAACACTTAACCGCACTTGTGTTCTTGAACAATGGAAGCGAGGCGGCCACAAATTGGTGTTTGACAAGGGGGTCTGGACCCAATCAGACAACAGCCTATTCTGTTTTAGTTTCAATAATGTTTCCCAGACAATACAGAATTACTGACAGCTTCAATCTGGACAAGAAAATAATTCAATGTGCCAAAGATGACAGTAGACTATCATTTTTTGTCTGTTTGGATACGTAGTAGTAAATCTGTTTTCATGTTTTTGCAAGTTATTGTGAACTTTTTATGTAACTAAGACATTCAGCATTTCAATTTTCTCATGTACATGCCATAGGTGTAGAATTAGACACTAATCTGGTTGTTTCTCTTCAGGTCATGTCCGCAGGGCGTAATGTGGAACAGCAGATTGCCCTGCAGCAGCGTCCGCCATCTCTTGCTATGTCCTCCTTGGCCCAGCGGCCCAGGCCCGAGCTGGGCTTCTTTCCCCTGCATGGAGGCTTCAGGGACCGTTTTGTCATGACACCTGAGCCCAAGTATTGCTGTGAGGCCTGCAGACTAGTGCTCTGTATACCTCGGCAAACTGAGTGCGGACATCGCTTCTGCGAGAGCTGCATCACAGACCTGCTCAGGTGGGCGAGGGTTCATTAGTGACGTTTATACGAATGCTCTGTTGTAATAATAAGAAAGCTATCACAAGCCAAGGAAAAATCCAAGCAATTTCAGATCATTTATTTCCAACATATTTCCTATTCAGATAGTGTCCGTATATTCTTTATTTGGATTGCATTTACACCTTCCATTTCAGTGTGTCTCGGACTATATAGATTGCACTTACCTGCACAAAATGGAAAATGCCACTTTTTTTGCATTGGGGTTTGTTTTTACCGAAACATTTCCGTCAGTTATTCTAGATGTGCGATTATGTGTTATTTAAAGTGTTTTAAATATGCAGAGAGGACGTTGTGTGATTTATTGAGAGGTAAATAAGATATTGTAAGTGTACTTCAGTGGAATGATCCTTAAGAGGTCATGTGACAAATCAGATGCCAAAATTGCAAGGTTATTTTCTCATTGTGTGAGCAGAATACATTCCTTACCTCCTCCAAATGTTATTTCGGTAATTCAAATCACACCACAATGTTTATTAGGTGCATTTACACTTGGATTTTACTATGGATGAAGTAATGTTAGATGGTGATCCGATCATACTGAAAATGCATGTTAATCCCAGGTGTCAGTGTTGCTGGATATGGTCTTAATCAGGGAATCTCCACCAGAAAATTTCTAAGATAACATATGATTTAAAATAAGACAAAACAAACAATAAATTGAGCTAAAAAAGAGATAAAAATCAAGATATTTCTTATTTTAGTTAACCCTTTCAACAAGTGATTTTTTTTCTTTGAAGAACCATGGTTTCTACTGTATTGAAAAACCTTAATAGATGAGGTAACCTTATTTTTAAAGTAAAGTTTTTAGACCTGCAGGTCATATAAATTAATACAAAAACTTTCTAGTTATGCTCTAGTTATATATTTTAAACAGTTCTTATCCTTAATCCTTATCGAGTAAATCACAAACAACTGTAAAGTCATGATGGGATGAATATCATTGTGGACAATAAGGGGGCTAAATAATCTTGGGGTGGGTATTCACGGCATTTTTATTTCTGAATGTAGGTCATTTAACTACGGATACTATTTGCTTACAGTCAGATGTAACTTTTTTTTTTTCAGTAAGCCTAACCCAGTGTGTCCAGCTGATCTAGAACCACTCTTTGAAGATAAGGTAAGAAAGTGAAGCCAAAACCTTCAAGGACACACCCACTCCATTACATATTAAATCTCACTCTCACAGCTCCAAGTGAAAGTGATGTGGGCCATATAACAGGCAGCACTCAAATATCTCTCTTATACAGGCCATGTAACTGATGTCTGTTTGTTTTTCATTTGATGTCAGATATTCCGGGATGTTTGCTGCAATAGGGAAATTATGGCTCTGAAGGTCTACTGCCGAAGTGAGAAAAATGGATGTAAAGAACAAATGAGTTTACAGCGGGTCATGGTAAGTCATATGATTCTTAGACACAATAGTCTACATATTGTATGGTAAATTCCTCCCGACCAGAACCTGCCTCGAGCGCAGAGAAATGTGAGCCTGGACTTTTTATAAGTGCGAGAATGGGGAGTCTAGTTTTATTTATAGTTTAAGCGCCATGAAAGGTATGTTTATGTAGAGACTTTTAGGCAAAGTTAGGCCACAGAATTCAGATTGGTCTCTCTCTTTTAAACAGGACCACTTGGAAGTTTGTCCGTACTACGAGGTGCCGTGCCCCTTGGGAAAATGTAAGGAGAAGATGATGAGGAAAGACATGCCCGAGCATTTGAGCCGCAAATGCAAACACAGAGAGATCACCTGTGAATTCTGCAATCACAAGATGGCCCTCACTGAGTTACAGGTAACGCACATTGCCCAAAATCCCCCTGTTCCCATAATAAGGACCTGAAATCTAATGGAAAGTACTTAGAAATTCATGAGATCTTTTTTCGGTTGTCATTGAGTTTTTTTCCTGGATTGTAATTAGTGGACATCTCAGTTCCTCTATGAGAAGTATTCCCCTTGTGTTCTGTCATTAATGTCCCATGACCTTTAAGTTTCACATTTGTACAAGGAACTTAGGGGAATCTCCCGTTATGTTGACTGTCATTTAGAGAATGATTGATGTGAGTTTTCACTTCAAGAATGCTTTCTGTTTTTACGCCTGGTTAATCCTGTCATTATTACTCCACTTTAATCATGAGCATCTTGAATCTTGAAAAGTGTGCAGCATACAGTATATATTTTTAGCACATATCATTCTAACAGTCGTCTCTCTTTACAGAAACACAAAGAAACAGTCTGTCCTGCATTTCTTGTAGAATGCCCTAATCACTGCTCGTTTTCTTCCATTCCAAGAAGTGAGGTAGGCTTGGAGTGCACTGAGCATTACTTTTGATTTACTAACATTGTGTGTGTTTGTTTGTTTTTAAGCATGAAAAATTATGGTAAGAGTTTACAGTGAGGTCTCAATTATTAACATTAGTTAATGCATAGCTAACATGAACTAATAATGAACAATCATTTTTTAAGCCTTTGTTAATTTTAGTTCATGAAAATGTTTATATTCATGTTAGTTCCTAGTGCATTAACTAAAGTTAACAAATACAACATTTGATCTTAGTAAATGTTGAGATTAATGTTAGCTAAGATTAATAAATGCTGTAGAAGTGTTGTCCGTTGTTAGTTCGTGCCAAGTAATGTTTATTAACAAATGAAACAAATTGTAATGCTATCAAAATAATTTGAGTTGTAATTTGTAAAAGTTGTATTTATAAAAATTAATTTGTCTCCTATAGCTGTCCAGTCACCAGCATGACTGTCCAAAGGCCCAGGTGACCTGCTCCTTCATTCGCTACGGTTGCACATATAAGGTGACTTTCAGTCTCTGTTACTTGACCAGATATTGATATTAAATGACTTTCGAAATGTTATAACTCTAGCAGTACTGTAGTACTTAAATTTTGATGATAACTTAATTTGCTTCGAAGTGTGTGTGTGTGTGTGTGAGAGAATATATGAAATTACATTTTACATAATAATAAAATATAGAATAAACTAAGAATTTAAAAAGTCATCATTTATATCTGAAATTGGTGATATATTTTTTTCTTTGTCAGTCTAGACTAATATATGGTTGTAATTATTTTAAAGGGGCTGAATCAAGAGATGAGAGAACATGATTCCAGTTTTGCATCTGAGCACCTGAGAATGATGACAGTCAGGAACACCACACTAGAGGCCAAGGTATAACAATCAACGCAGATTTCATAAACTTTATATTAAATTTGATTTATATACACACACACTGTTATCAGAAATCTTTTAATAACATCAGTTTCTGGTGTCAAAATGAATATGCTTTTTCCTGTTCATATTTCCATCATTCATCCATATTCATACACTAATTAACCTCTCTGTGTAGGTCGAGGACATTAAGAGCGAGCTGATGGAGCGCTATAAAGTTCTGCCCAGCCTCAGCAGTCGTCTTGCGGAGGTAGAAACACAGTATGAGGAAATGAGAGAAAAGAACAGGCAGCTGGAGCAGAAGCTAGTCAGCATGCAGGTGAGAGCCGTTACCAAGTACTGGTTTTATTTTCTTTTGAGTCATTTGGTGAAGATCAAAATAACTTCTACTTTGTATAAAGTGAGGCAAGTCTGCTGTACTATGCAATACCTCTGTCTGACACATGCTTTTATAAGTCAGTGCCTTTGCTTTATAACATGTCTTCTACTGTTGGCTCAAAGTCTGAGACCACACTGAAAATATGGATTCAAAATGTAATTTAAACCTTTGAAATAATTAAAGTTTAGGATTTTGAACAATTAAAGAAAAATGTAAGATTTCTATGTCAATAATTAAATTAGTGAATATATGACATTTATAAAAAATGAACTGTTTTTAAGATTGATAATTATAATAAATATTTTAGTATATTCGAATGATTTCAGAAGGATCATGTGATACTGAAAACTGCTGAAAATTCAGCTTTGCCATCACAGGAATAAATTAAATTTTAAAAATAAAATGGATACATTTCACAATATTACTACAACCCTTAACTTTTGAATGGTAGTGTACAGTATGTACTACACAATTTATTCAATATGTATACATTGCAGTTACGTTATTATTGCTATTTGCATGTGCAAAATAACCACATTAAGATTTCACTTATTTTCCAAACTTTCTTAAAGTACCAGAAACCCGGCTATGACTTTAGAACCTGTGATGAAAACCCCCTTTCTCTATATGTGTAGATGTTGATGAGCGCTCACTCAGAGAAACTGCTTGAGGTTGAGATGGAGCTGCGGGAGCTTCGTCCACTGCGAGCTATGAGGGATGAGGTGGAGGCTCTGAGAGGGTCCGTGGAGAGCATGCGTTCAGTTGTAGCTTCTCTCGACTCGGGTCGTGTTGGTTCCGGTTCTGGTTCTCACACCCTGGGTAAGAATGCCTCAATATATATATATGCCTACATTTTTTATCACAGTATATTGTACAACATTGATTATTTCAGTTAACACTTTTCGATACTGTCATCAGGTTCCTTAGAGCAGCAGCTCTCACGTCACGATGACATGATGAGTGTCCATGACATCCGGCTGGCGGAGATGGACCTGAAGCTGCAGGTGCTAGAGACGGCCAGCTTCAACGGTACCCTCATTTGGAAGATCCGTGACTACAAAAGGCGGAAACAGGAAGCCGTGGCCTCCAAAACCCTCTCGCTCTACAGCCAGCCCTTCTACACTGGCTATTTCGGCTACAAGATGTGTGCACGCGTTTATCTCAATGGGGATGGAATGGGTAAAGGCACACATCTCTCCCTCTTCTTCGTGGTCATGCGTGGGGAATATGACGCCTTGCTGCCTTGGCCATTTAAACAGAAAGTAACATTAATGCTAATGGACCAGGGGCCGGCACGGAAACACTTAGGTGACGCCTTCAAACCGGACCCCAGTAGCAGTAGCTTTCGCCGGCCCACTGGTGAAATGAACATCGCCTCAGGCTGTCCGCTCTTCGTGGCTCAGACTGTCCTGGAGAACGGAACCTACATCAAAGACGATACCATCTTCATTAAAGTGACCGTAGACACCTCTGACCTCCCGGACCCTTGAATCTTGCGTCTTCATTGGGTTCAGCTAATATCGAGTCACGCAGCCGTCCCAGCCAAGACTTCGCTTGAAAGAGGAAGAACCCAGGACAGGTTTGGATTTATAACAGTCCGAGCCGTCGGCTTGTGCTCGTGCGTTGGTGCTCTCTTCGGGAAACAACAGTGCCTTGCTGGACCTTTAGTTACAGCCTTTAAGAGGAGGTTTGAGCAAGTGAAATCTCCCATGTCAACCACATATAAGATGAAGTGAAGAGTAATACGTCAACTCTAATCAAGCAAGAGAATGTTAATGTCTCTGGATCCACAAGACAAGGAGAAACGGAAGCGAATTATGTGTCGGTTGACTAACATCCAGCCCAAAGTGAAACAAAAAGCTGTTTACACTCGTCAATTGTGTTATCCTTCAGTGAGTTTGAGGCTAAACGTCATCTCTCAAATTGGTTTTTAAGTCTGCAAGGTAACCCTTCATGTTTGGAAATCATGACAAGTTTAGTATTTTGGTGTTTTTTTGGTGGTTTTGTTACAATATGCAAATAAGTACTTGATGACATTGTTGTGTTGTGGTTGTTTTGAGAACAGTTTAACATGGAGAGGAGTTTTGTGACTAGATGTCTTGTGGTGACGGAGGTGGTGGACGTGTTTCTGTGTAGTAATATAAAGGACCTGACTATGAGCATTCATGAAGGACTACATTGGCATAAGTGAACCTGCAAGGGTTCCATTGTCAAAAAGCAAAACCTCAGTTTTTATGCATGTAAAACCTATTCTTACATGACTTAACCTTCCTGCGTTTACACTTTGACACATTATTGTTTGTAATGTTCAAATTTAATAGATGTATGCATCAGAATCTATTGACTTTTGTGTTTTGATTTTATTTTTAAACAATCTGAAAATAATGCCTTTATGCTCCAGCGCACCCATGCTGCCAGAGACACATACAATAATCAGATCATTTTTCATGTAGGAATGGTTTTTGCACAAGTATTGTTTGAATGTGTAATATATGTATAAATATATCAATATAAAATTTTGAAAACATTCTGGATCTGTGTTATGAATGTGTCAAACTGATATACAAGAGATCTGAAACTTACCTGACTATTTTTTTAATCAGGCAAATCTCTTGCTAGAAATGTCTTCTAGTTAGTGGGTTGCAATCATTGAGTGGAAGCTCAAACAAAAGTTTCAGTGGAGATACTAGTACGCTAAACATTTTTATTATCAGAATTAATACCTGTAATACAATTTTAAATCCGTTTTGCTGTTTCTGTAAAATGGTCTGAAGAATGCCTCATCTGTATCCATCAACTGATGATACCAATAAGAAAATGGCATTACATTCGAGCTCTTAAACAATATTTACCTGACTAATGACATTAAGAAACCTTGATAACCTTTGAATTAGAAATTAAGTGTTTTAAGAAGTTAATAAAATGTATTAAGACCCGTCCTAGCTGACCAATTAGGGATAAACAACCACGCATATTTTGACATGTTATACATAGATGTATATTTCAATTAAGGACAGGGGACATTTTTGTGACATGACTCGTGTTCTCTTTTTATTTTGAATCCATCGAATAAAATAATTTACGAAATAGGCCTATATAAAATGTTAGATAACAGATAAAAAACAGGTTTTAAAATCGTTCACATTTTAAATATCTTTCAGTTGCATTTTGCTGGTGAATTTCTGTCCCTAGTTGCCATTTTATTTGTAATAAAATAAAATGCTATGTTCATTGCTTACCACTAGGTGACGTAAATGCACAAGCCTGACTGCACTCGGGAGTAGTCTGTTGTGTTCAGTTAGAGGGGAATTTGGGAATTTCAGTCACATTGTAAAAGTGCGCCAATACATAATCGGGATTTATTCAAAAATATATACACAAGTAATGTTTATCTGCTTTGTTTTCAAATTCTTTTTAAACGTTTTGTCAAATTATTTAAATTATGTTATGTGGCCTACTCCTGCGAGGTGACGGTAAGAAAGCATTTAATTTCTCAACTTTATCTTGTGGATTTTGATTTCCCCCATGTCCGCAACTTTGTTTCAGCCCTGCTCGTTTTCACCGAAAAGTGGTCAGGAGTGCCAGACAGTGCCTACAGATTCACTGCGCCTTAATTCAACTCCACCCTAACACTAACAACCCGCCCTCAACAGCGGGAGAAACCAGTAAGTCTGCGTCAGTGAAGCTCATGAATATTCAAACCTAGAGTCAGGAGAAAGAGCGTCACATAAAGGATACAGGTGAGGTCACGACGACAGACAGTCACAGCTGGACACTACGCGCTGAGGCCAGTAGACGGACTTGTGTTACTCCTGAAACAAATAAACGCAAAAACTGGAACCGTTTTAAATTCCTCCAGTATAAAAAAGGGAACTAAGCTTGCATCACGTATAAAAGAGAGCTCTTAGAGGAACGGCAACATGTTCACTTGGGCAAATAAGGAGCAGGGTGGAAGGAACAAAGAGGGCGACATGTTTCAAACAGTGACTGAAGGACTTCAGAGTCTTTATGCCAAGAAACTGCTGCCTTTGGAGGAGACTTACCTCTTCCATGACTTCCACTCACCGGCGCTGGAGCAGGCGGACTTCCAGAGCAAGCCCATGGTCCTCCTGGTGGGACAGTATTCCACAGGGAAGACCACTTTTATAAGGTAACGCATTGCTTTGAGAGAGATTTGTTAGAAAGTCAGCTCTTCAGCAAAACGCTTAGTAGTTTTCTGCCAGTGAATGAATGAATAGGTAACACTCTATTTTAGTGTCCTGGGTGGTTACGCATCTTACTATTTACCTAATAACAGTAAACATGCAAAATTACATGATGCAACTAAACCAAACCTAAGTGCATGTTTTAGTAATTAAATGTTTAATTACACTGTAACAAGGACACCGTAAAATAAGGTGTAATCGAATAGTAATGTCTACCAAGCCAAGAATGGCTTTATAATATTATTAGACACAATTCTATGTATTGTGACTTAGCAGCATTTATTTATATTTAATTACTAATAGAACAGCATGTACACGTGTTAAGTTCAGTACAGTCAGCTCTTTGTGGTTTCTGCAACAGGCTGCAAACCCTGGGTGTATTACAGCTTATGCCAGCTCACTAGTCCATTCATCTGTGAAGAGATGCAGAAGGCTGGAGAGTATGCAAACAACTCATAAAAGCATCATCATTCTTCTTATTGACTTTTTTGCTGTTGGTCAATAATAGCATCCAGCTTTGATGTCCGTGCTGGGTCTAATCGGATCCTGTGCTAGACAGGGAGTCTCTGAATAAATTAGAAAATCCAATAGCTCTGTGATTCGTGTTGAAATCCTCTCAAAGTAGAACTGGTTTATTACTAGCTCAGCCGTTCATAATCTGAAACATTAGGTCATAGTTGGAAATGATGGATGTTTAAGCTCCACATTCCAGTCTAAAGAGTAATGAAGTCGCTAAGTATACTATAAGTTCTTGCTTGTATATGCGCGAGTATGAAGCCCATACAAACTGTATTATTTTTTCACCTTTTCCACCTGTAAAACAGTTTTCAATCAGGCTAAAAATTCTTCTATTACATTCTACACATGTGCACTAAGGAGAAATTTAGCCTTATTTAACAATGAATGCAGTTTGATATATAATTCCTTAATGTTTATGCTCAATTTAATGACAAGCCATGTGTGTTTCTTTGCTTGGAAACCTTTGACACTTTCTCATCCTCTGGCAGGATGTGGTAGGAATCTATGGTTTGGCTAGGAAGTTACAGGAAGAGTGAGACTGATGGATAGGTCTGTTTTCACATTCTAGCCATCATCCAGTGGTTATGTGCCACTGTTTAGCTTTGATCATTGATGATCAGCTTTGATTTTATTGTCTATCTTTATTTTATTGCATTCTGTCTCAACCTAAAGGTAGGACTGTAAATTTTTCCATTCATTTACTCTCGCCTGACCGTGACATTTTGTTGTCAGCATGTGCTGTCACATTGATTCTGCCGCTCCAGTCAACAAAGAAGTGGTTTGTTAATACTTAACCTCTCTCTCTTGCAGGTATCTTCTGGAGCAGGATTTTCCAGGGATGCGAATTGGCCCTGAACCAACGACAGATGGATTCATAGCAGTGATGTACAATGAGAATGAGGGGGTTGTTCCGGGAAATGCCTTGGTTGTGGACACCAAGAAACCTTTCCGCAAGCTCAATGCATTCGGAAACGCCTTCTTAAACAGGTAAATATCAAGTGCTCAATCGCTACTCTTTAGATTTCAGTTTCAAAGTTTGCAACTGTAGTATTATTTAATATGGCGTATTAAAGGGATAGTTTATCCAAAAATGAAAATTGTCATCAATTACTTAGTCTTATGGGTTTGGAATGACATGAAGCTTTTTTCCAATTATTATTATTATTATTAAGTCAATTTTGACACTTCAAAAAGTACATAAAGAGATTGTAAAAGTATTTGAATCAAGCAGTTTAATCCAAGACTTCTGAAGAGGCACAGTCACTTTATGTTATGAACAGATTTAATTTAGGCTTTTATTCAACTGTACTTGCTTGACGAAGAAGCAAGAAAGCTTCTGTTTACCCATTTTTGGGCAAACTAACCCTGTAGAAAGATGGGGCTGGATAAATTGATAGCACCATATTCCAATGTTCATGAGATGTTCTGTCAAACTTAAGCCAAGAGAATGGTTGTTAGATATCATGTCATGTGACAGGAAAATCTAGGACGTGGGCACATATTCTTGCTCGCTACATTCTATAACGAATGTCCCTCTTGCCCGGGTCGTTGCCAAAACAAGGATTTTCTATTATCTTACTTTGGCAGTGGCATAGGATAGGAAATCTGTCTTTTATGGTGCAAGTGCAGTTCAAAGTTTACTGTATAATTATAAAACGACCATACATTCATGTTAAATACACATTAAGTCACATTGCTTTGTAGTTTTGCATATCACTTCCATTTCATTAGGTTTACATGTTTCTCCACGACACATTCTGCCGCTCATTAATTTCTTCCTTTCATCCCACGCAGCCTGATTTTCTATTACAGGCTAATATTTTCAACAAACAAAGTTTCTCAAATACCGTGTAAAGACCACTTCTCCTTTTAGGTTACTAAAGCTGCTGCATGAGCTACCGCAAGTTTTAATGTTTAATTTTAGTACCTAGACAGTTAGACAAAGGATTTTTTCCCCTGTTTGCTGGATATTTATGTGGAGGGGAAATGGGTAAGTACTTCTTTGACAGTGACCACTATAGAGGTCAAAGGCACACTTGACAGAGAACATCTCCTCTCCTCCAGAGGAACCTCAAAACAATGCACTTCGTTTCCTGTGGATCTCGTTGTGCGTCATGTGATGCACGTTTAGGCACAGCAGTTTCTTTCTCTCATTGTATCTAACACATTTTATCTACTGGCTTTTTGAATAAAATGCATGTGTAATTTTCTTGAAAAATGAAACTTGTTGGAATGCCTCTTCCTCTATTTCTCAACAAGTCCTTCTGCTTTGCAGCTGACAGGTGATGTTTGATCACAGATGTAGCAATTTCCGCTTAGGTTTTGTTTTTTAAAAAAAAGACCCATCCTCAAACTCACTTGAGACAATATTGCAATCTTAACATCACCATAATATTCCCTCAACATGGAGGTATAATATTAAATAATAGTTTTTGTTACATTTAGTAAATATATTATTCATTTGTTGAATGTCTGTTTTTTTTTTCTTTTAAAAATTGCCCCAATTTTGTGGAATAGTTTTTAGCACTGTCCATTAGATCCTTCACCATATCAACATGTTTAAAAGCAGTGACAGCATTGTGTTCTGGATGGATGCATACAGTGTCTTATTTAAAAAAAAAGAGAGAAGATCATATTAGCAATATTTCAGCTATTCTCTGGGGGCAAAAAAGGCCCATTGTCAATAGTGTAGTGATGTATGAATAACAGCTCACACAGAAATTGAACCTGAGCAATTTTGTGACTTATTTTATTTTGTATTTTTATACTGTATTTATCACTGCTAGAGTATCCCATTTAAATGTGTCAGGCCTGAATCTTGTATCTTTGAAAGAATTTTGAAATAAAATGCATCTCAGCTGTTTCCCATGACTCAGATCAAATTAGTCAACTGACAAATGTAGTGATACTACCAACATTTCCAGTGATAACATGAGGTGATGAACTCTCTCCATCTGTCTCGGTAGGTTCATCTGCTCTCAAATGCCCAACCAAGTTCTGCAGAGCATTAGCATCATTGACACACCGGGGATCTTGTCTGGCGAGAAGCAGCGCATAAGTAGAGGTCAGTGGCTGCAATGCCTACTGTACAGCAGGATGTTCTTTCTGGTTTCATACTGTCTTAGAACCAGTCCATCCTGTATTGTGTTATAAACAAAGGCCGAGGGTTATGCACAGACTTGGTCACATGGCCATACACAATGCAATACAATAACAAATGACAAAATGTACACCATCAAATGCACCCCATTTCATCTCTTGACAGTTTTCTCAAGTGCTCCTCCAAAGATGTTTATTAGAGAATAGCCATTTGTTTAGGTAAATCTTGGTAGAGGGAAGATAATATCACATGACCAACACAGCTTGAACTGTGCTGTTTAGCAGGCTTGAATTCTTCATTCTGAAGTCTGTCAGTCTATGGCTATTTCTCATTGAAAATAGATTTGATGTGATGCATTACAACAGACAGACTGGTTCACTCCCTAGAGGACTGAAGCTCGTTTTCCCAGAATAAGGAACAATCATAATGCTTTGGTCATTAATTTTCATTTTAGTCACCAGATCTGCCCTGTTTCTTTGTAAATTTCCTCTGTTGTTTCCGTCCCTGTCTCCTATTACATGACACCAGCAGACACATTGGAAACCCTGACGAGTGTGTGGTGTTATGATGTCAGCATTTTTCAATTTCTTTTTTCCTCTTTTTGCAAGCATGAGTTAAGCTTGCCAAACACACTTCTGGGTTTACATCAGCATTCTGGCACCTCAGTATGTAGCCAGTGTTTATGTGTTACAGGATCATTAATAAACAAAACATATATGCTTTGTTTTCACATAGTTTTTTTTTTTATTTTAACTAAAAAGGCAGAGCACTACTGAGAAGTGGCCAAGCAATTTTAAACAGTTGTGGGATATGTCTGTTATGCTGGATACTTTTTATCTATGAAAATGCACAACAGCAGAGGTACAGTATGGCGCAAGAGGGTCTGCAAACTGTAGATTAGGCCCGGTGGCGGAGCCGCAGAAATACACAAATGTTCGGATGCAACTTCGGCCCTGAGGGATAGGACACATGGGCGTTCCACATCTTTTCCTGCTTTAGCGCCGCTCAGCTGAGGTTGCATTCATCTTACATTAGCATCTCTGACACATCTCATGATGCACCATTGGCCTTGTGCATCAATCATATTTGATTTTTAATACGACTATGCATTTTCTAAAAAAAAATTAAATAACAGAATTTTTTTACTGCCAGACATTTGTGTTGTGGCTGCTTTAATTTGTGATACATAATGCATTCTTTAGATTTACAAATGAGGGCAACAAATTTGTTTTTAGGCTGCTTATAGACGTGTTTTAATTATTATGGGAAATAATGCTGGTAAGTTGACGACTTCTGGTGTGACTTATGAAGTAAAACCATATAATTTTTCTTCAATTTTAAACTGTTTATTGTTGTTCATTATGTGCTCAGTTTTAACTGTTTGTCAAAAAGTTATTAAAATTGGTAATATATATAAAAATAATAATAATGGCTATAGGACCCAATAAACATCCCCTTTATCACATTTATATAAATATTAACCTAAAATCTTGATGTTTATTTAAAAAAAGTTAATTTAGGGTGAGGGAAAGCCTTTTCTTCTTCTGTACTAAGTTGCCTTACATGGAATACCATTGATGGTTCCCACACTCTTAAGAGTAAGCACTGAGCTCCTCCTTTGTAAAATCTTGGCAGAACGTTTTGTAAAAATTTTTATAGTGATGTGTAATCCATGCCATTGTTGTTGGAGCAGCGTAATTGGTTGGATAAGTTTTATCTCATTGCTTAAAATGAATTGATCAACACATGCATTTGCTTATAATGAGCTACATGTGAATGAAGGCTGATATGGTGTCCCGATCTCTATGAGATTCTCATGGTCATGGCATGCCAGGTCTGTGACCTGAAAACGGATCGTTACACCCTTCTCTTGTCCTGTTTCTTCCAGCTACAGAAAGAAAGGTGTAACCATTATTTATGAATGAAGGGCAGTTTAACAAAAAAAAAAATCCAGTTGTGAAATATCAATTTCAAATAAATTTGTGTGTGTGTGTGTGATGTTTCCATAATTAAGTTCAGTTAAATTCACATTTATTTGTATAACGCTTTTCACAATACATATTGTTTCAAAGCAGCTTTACAGAAAATGCATGTGTCTACATAACAATTTAGAATGATCTGTTATCAGAGGTGACATGAGTGTTTTAAATATGAATTTTGACCTGAGATATTAGTATTTTATTTGTATTTAGTTATTATAGAAGGTTTATTTGTTATATATTATGTCTATTTGATTATTATATTTTTTCTTTTTATGTCTGGATTTCCCAAACTGGGGTTTGTGAGTTGATGAAAAGTGAATAATTAATTAAATCTTAAAATATAAATTAATTAAATAAATAAATATTTAAAAAATGAAAACAATGAAAATTTGACAATACAATATGAAGTGTTTTACTTGTTTACCTGATTGTCATGTGACCATTAACCAATATCAGAGAACCATGAACATGTGCTGTTAAATTATTAAGATATTAGCTTAAAATCTCAAGGGGGTTCTTCAAGTTAATGTTTGGTTTGGATGTGGCACACCATCAATCACCGATACCTATATGTCATGATCATATCACTTATTTAGGCATTAAAATTTCCTCCAGACTGTCAGAGTTGGTAACACTCAACTTCACACCACTGCTAAAAAAAATAGAAGACGATTTGCTCAGGTGGCTCAACCTTCCAATCTCCATAATCGGCATGATAGCAGCAATAAAAATGACGATTTTACCGAAAATTAATTACCTATTTTCAATGATTCCAACCAACCCCACACTCACCTGGTTTAAATCACTAGACTCCATTATAACTCGCTTCTACTGGAAAAATAAAACACCAAGGATTAAACTCACTACACTACAAAAAAGTAAGGTTCAAGGAGGACTAGAAGCACCAAATTTCCAATATTACTCAATGGCTAACCAACTGCAATACATATACAAATGGATTCACCCCACCTAATCTGATATTATATGGCTAGATATAGAACAATCACTATGCAAAGAATTAAATATAGCTGACATACCGTTCCTCACCAAATCAATTAAACAACACACATGTTTTAATGCAGTAACTATATCTGCCACTCTGACAGCCTGGTGGAAATTTCACCAAATCACAAATTCTATATAGCTCCATCTAACCTCACCCCACTGTGGAACAACCGTGACTTTATAAGCAATAAAAAACATTGAATTTTCACACATGGGCGGAAAAGGGTATCACCCACATTAAGCACATTTTCAAATCTAACACATTTACACCATTTCCGCAACTGGCCCAGGAGTATGGCATCGGGAGCAACGAATTTTTAAAATACCTACAACTCAAATCTTCTGTTCTGACAAAAATAAACATCAGAGACACAAATTTAGAACTTCCACCGGCAATATCAGACTTGGTCAACATTTCCTCCCCAAAGAAACTTCTCTCTAAAATATACAAAATGATTTCAAACCAACTTCAGACCATATACTTACCAACAATAAAATGGGAAAACGATCTTTCAATAGCCCCTGATGCCAACTTCTGGACCCAAATCTGTAAAAACATCTATCTCATGTCCAAAAATGCGAATCTTCAGTTAATACAATATAAAATACTTCACAGAACACATGCACGGGCAGCAGATTAGCTAAAATGGGTTTCACGTCAGAAGTTTGCACACACTGCAATCAAAATTCTACAGATACATACATCCATGCAACCTGGCACTGCACTCCAATCAAACACTTTTGGGAAGAGGTCACACAGTCACTATCCACTATAGTCGGCTGCCACATCCCACTGTCGCCTTCTCTTTGCTTGCTGGGGGACCTGACAATAATCACTGATAAAATTATAAACTCTAAAATGCTCCTCATAGCTCTAACCATCGCCAAGAAAACTATCCTCATGAACTGGAAAACTACAAATAAATTACACATCAACATTTGGAAAAATCTTATTACAGACTTCATTGCAATGGAATACGCATCTCCCCTTCATGATTACACATCTGAAACTGATCTCTGCCGTCCAACACTTTCTGACCTTTTACAGCTATGAATCCTTTCTCTGTTTTCAACTCCGACTCCTCCCACCTTCTTAACCAACCCACGAATATTAATGCATTTTAGTTATTTGAACTTGTTTATGTCATCATTGTTATTACTATCTTCACTGTTATTGTTATGATTACTATTTTCACTTTTATCTTTTCATTGTTGTAATTGCTGTTGTTGCTGTTTTTTGCTCTCACCATTGCGGTCACCACTGCCATCATCATTATCATTTATTAATAATATTATTATTATCATTATTATTATAATCATCAATATTGCCATTGTCAATGCTGTATTTGAATTAAGTGTCATTATCATCACTACTGCAATAATTCCCCCCTTATCTCTTCATGGGTTTTTAATGCACCACAACATAGAATGAAAAAAAAAAGAAAAAAGGAAAAAAAAGGAATATGTAAAAAGGAATATGTATATATGGAAAACCTCACAAACACCAGGGCAGGCAAGACAGACGAGAAGTGGTTTCAACGGGACAGCATCTCTGTCCCAATTTGAGACACTCTCGCACTATACTCCCTCTTTTAATGCACCTTAGACATTGCACATTACACACACAAAAAAAAAAAAATTTGGGAAAGGTTGGGACTGATGAGATGTGGGGGAAGGTTATCTTATATTATCTTATCATCTTATTATATCATCTTTTATTTTATACAGCATTGACAATGCCAATTGTTACATAGGAGGAAGGATGGAAATAAAAATCGACCAACACAATATTGGCAATATGGTGGTAGTGGGGAGTGGGGTGGTGATGGTAATGACAATGGTAATAAATAATAAATGGTTACTTTGTTTACGCATACACACACATACACATACCCACACTCACACCCGCTCACATACACACTTAGATCAAACAATTAAATCACTTTTATGTCACTTCTGGAATTATGGATTTACAAGATTGCTCACTACTGTACTATGTTGGTTTGTATGTATGTCTGACTGTTAAATTAAAAAAAAAAAAAAAAAAGTTAATGTTTTAGGTCAAAGGGATCGTCTGAAAAAAAGTTTAGGAATTCCTTTGTTATACCATATGTTTTTGTTAATTTTGTTTTGTTATACTTTGTTATATATATTATTTTATACTATTGATTTACTACTGTATTGTACGTCACTATGGTGTGTAATTAATGTGGTATACTCAATTAATTTTCCCTTACCTGGACAATGAAGTATACAGTATTTCAATTCTTATTCTGTTCTATTGATATTTTTCCACTACAGGCTACGATTTCACTGAGGTTCTGCGCTGGTTTGGAGAGCGAGTGGACCGGATCATTCTTCTCTTTGACGCCCATAAGCTGGACATATCTGATGAGTTTTCTGAAGCGATCAAAGCTTTCCGTGGGCAGGATGACAAAATCCGTGTGGTTTTGAACAAGGCCGACCAAGTGGACACTCAGCAGCTGATGCGTGTTTATGGTGCACTGATGTGGTCGCTGGGGAAGGTGATCAATACTCCAGAGGTGGTGAGGGTCTATCTTGGCTCTTTTTGGGCCAAACCTCTGCAAAATGCAGAAAATCGACGTCTGTTTGAAGCTGAAACACAAGATCTCTTCAGAGACATCCAGGGTTTGCCTCGCAACGCTGCCCTGCGTAAGCTGAATGACCTCATCAAAAGAGCTCGTCTTGCTAAGGTAGGTCACAGCTTAGAGGTCTACACAGAAATGCATTTTGACATTTTTAAAATTGGTTAACGCCATCTTTATTATTGTCTCATCATCAGAGTATTAGTACTGTCTGATTATAAATATATGTTAACACTTTATTGTGATGGTCCCCAACAGACATTCTTTTGACTATAAGTAAATACATGTCAACTTATTCTACTAACCCGAACCCTAACATGTAACCTAACAGTCTACTACTAATACTCTAGAGTTAGTTGACATGTTGTTGCAAATATATAATATTCTCTATTTTATTATTTATTATCAAGTAATGTTTCATTAAAAAAAGAACTAAAACCAGTGGGAGAAGAAGGCCCGTGAGTCTCCTGAATATAGAGATTTTGCAGGGACTTATTTTATATTAATCAGAATGAGCTTTATTGCCAAGTATGTTTACACACAAGGAATTTGTCTTGTGACAGGAGCTTCCAGTGCAGAAGAAAGTATAAGCATAGTGCCGACATACATAGTGTTAATATATTTAAACCTTGCTGCTTGTAAAACCCACGCTAAAACTTTCCGGCATCGCTGCTCATTGTTATTTTGTCTTGAGTTTGACCTTAGTTCAACCACTATTGTTTTTGGCTGACTGCACTGTTCGAACTTACACATTGTGCCACATGAGCCCCAATCAACACAACCTGGTTGCGTCGTGCACTTAAATCTGGACAGTATAAACAAATCACTCATGGAACTATGACAGAAAGTGTGTCTTATCTCTTCCGCAATATTTTCCAAACACGTTCAGCAAACAGGAATCCTGTAGCCCTGTGCATGCCTTCCTGTAATGGTAAAGCCATGTGAGGCAGTTAAATGCCTTCTCCATCTCCTGGAAAAGCCCAGAAAAGTCCCTTTCCGTGGTACAAAGGAATGTGTGTAATGTGCTCAAAGAGAGCACAGCCCTTATTTTTCCTAACCTCTCCACCCCACTAAGTCTTGCCACTCGTCATGTTTACGCCTTTCCTGTCCTCCTCGAGCCGCCAATCACCCTTAAGAGGAATAAACATAGTATGATAGGAAAAAGCCCAACCTTAATTTAGATCTCTTGTGGTGTACTTCCTCTATATTGAGGAAAAAGTTTGTATAAATACAGATGCTTTTGAATGTTCCTTTGGCAAGGGCACTTCCAAGGTGTAAACACAGAGATGGTGTTTGATAATGCAACAGGAGTAACAGGAGGTGGATGTCATGTGAGAAAAATTGTCTATAGTAGATAAACCATAAGACTTCCCCCAAACCCCATCACTGATATTAATCCTCTGCTTTTTAACGAAACTTCAAGCTTTGTGAGAGCATTTTGACTCTTAGATTACTTTCATAAGGATGTAACATTTATTTATTTTTAACTTTTTTTATTTTAAGTTTTATGTCATTAATTAGGTTTTGCTTGAAATAGTTTGAGTATAGTTTGCAAACATGCATCTTACTTGTAGTGACTAAATATTAGGTCAGTTTAATTTATTATAATAGAATAAGAAATTATATTATTTCTTATTTTATTATAATTCAGCTTAGGGGGGCGTTAAATTTGTTTTGCATATGGGCCCAGGGCTGACTTGCTACACACCACTGTTCACACCATACCTCTTTATGAACTTACTGACTATAGTCTGCTGTGTGTTTTATAGGTGCATGCTTATATCATCAGCTACTTAAAGAAAGAAATGCCCTCCTTGTTTGGGAAAGAGAAGAAAAAGGAGGAGCTGATTGCCCACCTGCCTGAGATCTATCAGATACTGCAGAGGGAGCACCACATCTCACCTGGAGATTTCCCTAATGTCATTAAAATGCAGGTAAGACCTAGCCTGTGTCCATGGAACATGGGTAAATATTAGATGTTATATTATGGCTTCTACATATGTTTACACAGTAAACAAAACTAACCAGGATGCGAGCTAACCAACATTATTTTACTGTGCTTGCATGAATGCAAATTCCACCAACTGCTGGTTATTAAATTATGTTAATTAGTGCAGATGTATGATGGATTCCAGGCTGTAGATCTGAGGAATATTTGTCTTGTACAGTGTTTTAGCACAATGCTTGAGTCCCTGAGGGGGCTTCTTCAGTCCCAGCCCTGCTATTGCCTGTAGAGCAGGAAGAGTCAGTACTTTCACTTTCTTCAGGCCTTGTCTGAAGATGTTTAGCCAGCATGAATCTCAGTAAACACTAGCCCCACATGAGAAATTGCATTGAAATATATGTGAAAATAAGATGCCAGTCAAGCACTGTAATGCAGTTTCACATAATTTTCCAGAGATTTACAGGCACGCATCTAACATTCGGTCTTACACATTTAATGAACCCCCAGGGATGCATAATTTTATTTAATATGAAAAGACAGCAGTCATTAACTATAATAACATTCGCGATTGATTGACTAACACATGTACTAACAATAAACTTTCCGACCAGACAGCTTCCAGGCAGCACTTGAAAGATAAAGGCCACGCTCTAAATAGAGCCCCAACTGATGACATTGATTCACTCCAGAATTAGACATCATGTCACTGAACTAACCACTTCAGGACTTGGATGCCTAATTTTGTAGGCCTTACTTTATAAATCTGTGTCTCTGTCATGATCTTTAAACATACATTATTAAAAATTAAAATGAATAATGAAACCAATATATTCCTATAACCCAGTTTGTTATCTGTTAATGCTATATTATAACAGACACTTTAATTTGACATTAAATGTCTCCCTCACATCTACTAATGTAGGAGCAACTGCAACACTACGACTTCAGCAAGTTCCCCTCTTTGAAATTGAAGTTGATTGAATCTGTGGACAGAATGTTGTCCACCAAGATCTCAAGCCTGATGAACATGATCCGAGAGGAAGAAAGCAAACAGCCGTCTCAGATGGTAATGGGTGGAGCCTTTGAAGACTCGTCCGACGGGCCTTTTGGCCTTGGCTACGGTGAGGGTATCAGTGCAGGGGCTGATACTGAGGACTGGATCGTAAGTCGCGACAAACATCGCTACGATGAAATCTTCTACACATTGATGCCTATCAATGGGAAGGTAACTGGCATCAATGCCAAGAAGGAGATGATGAGTTCTCGCCTGCCCAACAGCGTACTGGGAAAGATCTGGAAGCTGGCAGACTGTGATAAGGACGGGATGCTGGATGATGAAGAATTTGCTCTCGCTCAGCACCTTATTAGGGTCAAACTTGAGGGATTTGAGCTCCCTGCAGAGCTACCAAATCACCTAGTGCCTCCGTCTCACAGGAAGGACCCCACCGCAGACATCTTGTACAACCACCAGGAGGATTGAGCACCTTCATATATGTATTTTCATCAGCCAGCTGCTTGCACAAAATGGCCTTTGAAAATTGAAGCCTTAAAAACTCAATTGAAAGGAATGAAGATTTATTTCTTAAGCCATCTTTTGCATTCAACAATGCTGTTGATGGTCAAAATTAGATATTAGACTTCTGTGACTTTCATATGCCTAAGATTGAGTAATTTGGAATGCAATTTCTTTAACTCAGAGTTAAAGAACAAATATATAAATATTTTTGAAAGACGTGGCATACAAATTTTAATTACAGCCCATAGAATTATATTGTTACCTCTATTGTAAATGACCATTGTAAATTCTTTCCCTGATTATTTTAGATTGTGACAATAGATGGCAATGCTGTTGTAGATCATTGTATACAGTGCTTTCAAGATGTTATATTACATTTCATTTGAAATAAAAATGTTAGTTGTTAATTGTGCATAACAGCAGCCAAAAATAATCTTCCTATACTTGACAAATTGTCACAGAGGCACTGATAGAAGTATCCATTCATCTCACTCATTCTGACACAGTGTGAATATCCACAGATGTTACCTCTTCAATTAATTTTGCAGCACTAAAGTTTCTTTTTTACATCAACCTTTTCCTTGAATGCACACTTTTCGTATGAACTTGAAAATGATTGCATCATAATCCTGAAATAGACTGTGAGGAAATTGAAACAGTATTCAGTGTTTCATGATGCAATTCAAATTATGCTCATTATTAATATTTTAGATGTAACTTTTTAATAGAAAATGACTACATACACTCTTTTCATGCTGGGTGTTAAATATTTTGATTTATTGAATTACATGACATTGAATCAATTTACACAGTAATAACAGCATTATACTGAACAGCACTGAGTTTTGCCAAAGTTTTTTGTTGTCGATAATAATTGTCTGACACTGACTAGTTAGTGACGAATTGTAATAGTTTATAGCAGCAAGCATTTAAAGAAATTCTTATAAACTATTCTACAATTTCGTTTTTTGAAAGATTGGCATTCAGGCTACCAAGTCTATTTATGCCTTCTATATATATATTTCTATATACATATTTTACATTTAAGATATTAACAATGTATAGAATGACAGTAAGAGAAAACTTCAAATTAAATAGTGTTTATATTTCTGAGGTGCAAAAGAACTTCTGTTGTATAATGAAATCAGTTTTCATCATGAAAACTCCACTATGCTGTATATACATGAATACTGACTAAAGTAAGTGTGTATGTTAAACACTGTTACAATAATCATATGTACATTTAAATTAATATACGTAGAGTTTTTGTCGGCTCAGAGGTGGATTACATGAACTAGACTGTGTAATTATTTGACATGAGTTCCAACTCTTGTGGCTTGTGAAAATGAAAAATCAAGTTTGAAATTAGGATTACTGTAAAAAGTGATAACAGAAATTATTTTCATGTTTTTGGGGACAATTAAGTACATTTAGGTGTTTGATGGTGCTGCCTATACTTTAACGAGCCTTTGGCATATATATAACCACCAACCATCTGTTAATGTGTAATTGATTGTTAAAAAAAGAAAGAAGATTTTTATATAATTCACCCTTTAAAAAAAAGGGAATGTAATAAATGTTTCTATTTCAAATTAAAATTGTTTCACTTTATTTTGAAATTATAAATCTTGAATGTGTACTCAATCTTTTTTGAAGAGTAATCTCAGCTGTTTCAACCTTGAATCAATTAGAATACCATTGTCATGGCTGTTCCTGGATTGGCATGTAGAGAGGTGTGTGCTGCTGAATTGCATGATATAGTGAATATGACTGCAACCTTTACCCCCAAAGTAGCACATTGCTAGGTGAGTGAGAATTACCCTCCCTTTCGGTTCATTACAACAGCATCAAAGTTCAGTTCAGTTCCTCAAAACTGATCAGTCTTAAAGATGATTTATCGGATTACTCTCAAATCATCTATTTTTGCCATGATGAACATCTAATTATCTTTGAATGTTTAAGAGTTGAAAACAAACCTTGAGAAGGGTAAGTGAATTCAGTTTATTGTTATGACAAAATATGTCGTCCTTTTTTGCACGTTTTTTATTAGTTGTGGGAAATACAAATGGCAACATGGCTCTCATGAATACAGGGTTTTTTTTCTATTTTGAATTGTTTGCAAAACATATTATATTACAGTTAAATTGCAGATATATATTTTAGACAAATGTCAAGATTTATTTCACTTGATTGTAAATGTGGATATAAAATAATATATTTTTCTAGGTATAATAGCACTGATAACAGTATTAAGAATACTACTAAGATGATGCTAGAGTAACATTTAAAAAAAAGAAGAATGAAATGAAGTTGGCCCGTTTACTAAGTATATGTAATCCTTGATGGCCGTATATTCAAAGTTTTTATTTGATGACCAATACAGTGATATGACCTGATATGGGAATGTTAGGTATTTTTATGATGCTTTAAAATGTGTCTGTAAAGTCCGCACATAATTACACTATCAGCAAGAGAGATACAATTGCCCTGAAACATTCACTTCTGCATTAATACACAAAGTATATATATATATATTTGGCCATATTCTGCACTTTCACAGTGACATTTCCTTGGTGCTATCTTCTTTTACTTTAACTATGAAAAAGATGTAAAAAATGTAAAATCCCTAATGCAAAGGCATCACCAGTCATGTGTATGGCTTAATGTTTAAGCCCATCTTGGGCCGCTGTTTATTGTAAATGAACAAGCTCTGGTGCAGGACATGAGGTCAAACAGAAATTTGAGATTTTTGTGTCTTTGAAACATTTACATGCATTTTTCAATTGTTGTTATCAGGGACTGACACAGTCAAGAGATGTCTAAACATGGAGATGGAGAGGAGTCTGATGGCCGATTCCGAGAGCTTCAGGAGCAGCGGATGACCGTGCAGAAGAAGACCTACACAAAATGGATGAACAGTGTCTTTTCAAAGAATGGGGTATGAACAGGTCCTTCCAACGCCTTCCTGAACCTCAATGCTAGCAATAGGCAGCAAGATCTACAGCCAGTGACACAACAAAGCAGCAACACTCAGACTGAAGCTTACATTTTCAATGATTCACACTCTTCTAATAGTAATTTTCTAGCAACCGTATGGCTAGTTAACTATCTATAAATGTATAAATAATCCACCCTAGTTTAATCAGATATCTGTTGATGATTCAGCAATATCTTTACATAAACATTCGTGATTCACGACTAGATACTGCCATAATTCTGGTGATATCTAGTGTAATATAATGTTAGTAATCCTGACTTCAGTCCTTTGACTTACTGTAGTTTATAATGTAATGTGCTCACCCCAGCATGATTACCTCTAGTTGTGAACCCTTGAACCCAGTTAAGGTCATAATTATTTTAATCATTGTTCATTGCAGTACCATCTATATACTTTATGTTCTTGTCTCATGGTAAGTGGACAGTATTTAAACAAGTCAGACCACTGGTTGTTCATAAATACTCGGATCTCAGATTGAGTTTAATAATAATAATGAAAGCAAGTGGCAGATACGCTTAAATGAAAACTCAGTTAATTGTTGTAGACTGTTACACAAACATTTTTATGACAGATCAGCACAGGGGAGGGAAAAGCACCGATAATTCACCTTGTAATGCAGTCTTACATCAACATCACTAATATTAGATTTAGGAAGGAAATAGTACCGCCTTGACTGTCATCACATGTTTTTTATACCAGATAGCTACGTCCACTGTATGTCTCCCTTTGAGTGTTATGTTTAACAGTGGTTACATATTACCTCCGTTCATACTTGCTGCCATTGTTGTGTTAACCAACCGAGAGACTTAACTTTCATAATAAACAGCAGGAAAATGTTAAAAAAGACAAGTGGTGCTACAACGACACACAAATATATTAATAGCGTATACAGGCAGCTGTCTGAAAGAATGACATGTTTTAAACGTTTCCCTTTCCTTTTCCCCTTCCTCATTTACTCCTGTGTATTGTTCTGTATCAAACGACACCGTTCATAACATGTTTATTATAAAAGGTCATGCAGATCATTAAAAATAGCCAAATATTACTTACAGAGAAGATATACTCCACCCAAACACACAGCATTTATTTTACCATTCGACAGTCAGTTATATGTAAGTTAGCAGTTAGATATCATCGCTCTTGCTTTTCAAAGCAAGCAGATTTTTTTCATATATTCATCACTGCTCTTGAGTGATGAACTACATCTCTTAGGACCTACCAGAGGAGCAGGGTGTGTTCTAAGCTCCCTCAGTTCATTCCCTGAGTAAACAGAGCCTATTGGAGGCAGTAAGCAGATCTGTTCAGAGACATCAGATTCACACAACACATGGATTAGGGAGGGGTTGCAAGGCTCTTGCTTGAAAGCTGAGAGCAGGGTGGCTTTACTGAGAGGAGTTTAAGTGAGTCAAGTCATAGTGGAATACAGTGGCAATTAGCCAGCACAATGTTAAGACACAGCCAGCAGCTAATTTCATGCCAAAACTTGTTTAAAACTGCTTATGATGCATAAAACAAATGCAATTATTGGATTTAAGAATTTCACTGTCACTGTCTGCAACCTTACTTGTTTATATTTATTGTCTTTCCACTTTATGATTATTTGATTGTATAAACTGGGTGTGGTGGAAAATGTGTGTAATTCTCTTTTAATGTGCATGCACTTTAAAGGAAAAGGTTGACTTGACTGATGTATTTACTGAGCTAAGATCTGGTGTGCATCTCGTGCGACTTTTGGAGCTCATCTCTGGGGAGAAGCTGCCCACTCCCAGTCGACGCAAACTAAGAGTTCACTGTCTGGAAAACAACAGCATTGCCATTGCCTTCCTTAAAACCAAGGTACACTGAAAGTAAAGAAGTACAATGCAAATATAAATCTTTTAAAACACATTGTTTTCACAAAGTAACTTTGAAAGTAAACTGTGGATAAACGCCTATATAAGGTTGTACTTTTTAATCGTAGGTTATTCTTTTTCTCTCTGTTCATCTTCCTATAGATCCGCGTAGATTTGATTGGTCCAGAAAATGTTGTGGATGGAGACAAAACCCTGATCCTGGGGCTAATTTGGATCATCATTCTCCGCTTCCAGATTGGAGCCATCAATATTGTTGAGGTAAGGCCTTTAGAGTCGCCCCTGTAGAGACTCTTAATAGCAAAAGGTGTGTTTGTCACTCTGTTTTACATTCTGTTTTGGTTTCAGGCTGGTGGTGATGCCAGTGCTGCACGACGCTCAGCCAAAGACGCTCTATTGATCTGGTGTCAGCGTAAGACCGCCGGTTACACCAATGTCAATGTGCAAGACTTCTCAAGCAGCTGGAGAGATGGACTGGCCTTCAATGCTCTAATCCACGCCCATCGGTAGTATTCGGAGTGGATACAGTATCAGTATTTCATGTTCCCTTTCCACAAATTCAGTCTCATGATTTAATGATAACATTGTTCCAGGCCTGATCTTTTTGATTACAACCGACTACGCCAGGATGATCCAAAGAGGAGCCTCACCCATGCTTTCACTCTGGCAGAGGACGAGTTTGGTATAATGCAGCTCCTGGATGTAGAAGATGTCATGGTTCCCCGTCCCGATGAGAAGTCTATCATGACTTATGTCTCTCTGTACTACCACTACTTCTCCAAAATGAAGCAAGGCCAAACAATCCAAAAGAGAATAGCTAAGGTTAGTTAGCAAACATATGTAGTTCAAAGAAATGTAAAATGCTATGGGAAGCATCACTATTACTATTGCTCATACTTAGGTTCTTAGTCATGAGTAGTGCATATTTTGAGTGAAATGGGTTATCGAGAAGACAAAAATGTAGGACAGGGACTTGGTTCTATTCATTGGTTGGTGATTGGATGGAGGTAGATCTGAATATGAGCTTGAAGTCCATTGTAAAAAAGGGACAGGTTTGTGTGATTGGAGAAGTTCACCATATGTCATCAGAGAGCTGTCTGTCATTACACCGTTGTGTTTAATACAATCAGTAACACACAATTAGAAAATGCATTTAGAAAGTAGATATGGAATTTACAATTCTTCCAATTCGCCTTATCACAAACAATGTGGAATGAGAAAAGGATCTTATTGATACCACAAATATTGTTTCATAAGCAATCAAGCTTAAGACATTCACCTGGCGAAAATACAGGCCAAAAAATTCCATAAACTTATATTGAAGGAGGGACCCAATATCTGTATTTGCAACTTAAAATAATAGTAAAAGAAAGTTATACAACCTGTCCTGCATTGATGTCAAAATAACTATTAGTGATACAAGATTTATTCCCTAAGGCTTGGCTTTGAATAGATGTGATTATGTACAAAGATTTACACTTTTCTTTGGCCCACTGGGACAAAGCAATATCACATGAGCATGTCCCTCCATGCACATTTACACAGCTTTTTGGGAAATGTCAAGCACTGGCACCCTCTGTCTGTAAAAGTATGAACTGCAGCTACTGCAGAGTTGAATGAGGACTCTAATCTCATAGATTCTTTAGGATTAGTGGATTTGACTGTGGGTCAAAAGGAGGAGCCCTGGTCTTAATCAGATCAGTGTAACTCTGGGCTGTAAATTCTGCAAAACAAGAGAGTTAGTTGGCTGCATTGCATTGTCAAGAAACAGATTTTCGGATAATGTTGAAAGTATGGAGGAAGACGTCCTCAGATACTCTTTGACAAACAGGATTTGATCCAGCAATGATGAGCTCAGAGGTCAGGTGACGCCATTAACATGCCGGCAGGATACACATGGAGTAAAACAGGGGCGTGAAGTGTCCTGTCCTGTCTGTGCAGTACGACACTTTCACTCACCACTACAGTATGTCCACGTGTGAATAGAAATACTGGTATGTGTTGACTGGGTCACAGCTGTGGAGTAGTGTTAGCTGTCACAAAAGCGTATTAAACAATGACAGACAGATCTCGTCAGATGGATGGATGGGACAAAGATAAGCCCAGCCAGGCTCTGAGATGTCAAGACTCTGTGTTCATTTCATGGTAAGACTGCCAGCTCTCAGGTGTGACACGATTGGGATAACAGATGACAATGGCTTTCAGTGGCTCTTTCAGCAGTCAGTGGCTGCGATGGCAGAACATGAGACACACAATTATTGAACCGCAAAGGAGTGTTCCAGAAGTAAGAAAGGTGTGTATTGAGTAGATAGATATAGTGTAGCTGCTGAATATAAATATCCTCCCAAACACCCATCCTTTAATGCAATAGAACTTGTGGTCAAAATATATTCTACTTATATTATTTACTTTAAAGGGAATGTTTCTACAAAAAATGAAATTCTCACCTTCATGACGTTCCAAACCCGTAAGATTTTCGTTCATCTTCGAACACAAATTAAGATCTTTTTTATTAATCCTGAGAGCTTTCTGTCCCTCCATTGAAAGCTATGCAACTGACACTTCAAAAAGTGCATAAAGAGATCATAAAACAAATCCATTTGATTTGAGCGATTTATTTTCTGAAGAGAAAACAACTTTATATGATGTACAGATTGAATTTAGTCTTTTATTCATATATAAACATTGATCAGCAAACATAAACAAAAGCTCAACAGAACCTGCTTGACGCTCGAGAACTAACTTCTTGTGGAAGCTCAAACAGACACGAGAATGAACCTCATTGGTTCTCACACGTCAAGTGAACATGCTTGAACTTCCGTTTACCACAACTGATGATGTGTGAGTTGACGAATGTGTATATGTGAATAAAAGCCAAATTTAATCTGTTTATCAAATAAAACGATTGTATCTCTCCAGAAAATGTTGGACTAAACCGCTCAGTTCATATGAATTATATGATCTTTATGAACTTTTAAAAATGTAAAAGATCTTCATTTGTGTTCCGAAGATGAACGAAAGATTTACGGGTTTAGAACGACATGAGTAATTAATGTAATCATTTTTATTTTTGGGTGAACAATCCCTTTAATAAAGTGGTTATTACCTTTTTGGTTTGTAGAAACCAAACCTATTCAAACCTGTATGACTTACTTTCTTCTATGGAACATTTAAGAAGATAATCTGAGGACATTTTATACTGTTTTTGTACATGCAATTAAAGTCAGTGGTGTACAAAACTACATTGGACACCATTAACTGTCATTGTATGGACAAAAATTAATTTTTCAAGATATCTTCTTTTGTATTTCAAAGAAGAAAGTCATACATGTTTGAAATGACATGAGAGTCAGTATATTATTACAAAAGTTTTATTTTTAGGAATATTGTCCTAACTATATGGTTTGAACTGTCCAGCTGAATTTTATTCATCTACTTCGACATCAGTGTTTTATAAAATATATGTTATTTCTGTTAACAATCACTCTGCCTGCAGATTGTGGACCTTCTGAAAGAGCTGGATGATATGAAGGGTCTGTATGAGAGCATGGTGTCTGACTTACTACGCTGGATCAAGACCAAGGTGATGGAACTCAATGACCGCTCCTTCCCCAACTCCCTGCGAGAAATGCAGCATCTGGTGTCTGCCTTCAAGACATACCGCACTATTGAAAAGCCTCCGAAGTACCAGGAACGGGGGACCATCGAGGCTCACCTCTTCAACTTGAGAACCAAGCTGAGGGCAAACAACCAGTGGGACTATATTCCTCCTGAAGGCAAGACCATGGGGGATATCGAAAGAAACTGGACCTTGCTAGAGCGAGCAGAATACCAGCGAGAGCGGGATCTCCAGAGTGCGCTAATAAGGCTGGAACAGCTGGAACAGTTGGCCCAGAAGTTTGGCCGCAAGGCTACGCTGAGGGAGAGCTACCTGGAGGACACTCTGCAACTGATCCAACAACAAGACCTGGGAGGTCTGCAAAGGCTGGAGGAGGCTGAGACAGCGGCTCGCAGACTAGAGGCCCTGGGAACAGATGTTTTGGCTCGTGAACCACGCTTCCGCGCTTTAAGTGAAATGGCTGCTGTCATTGAGAGAGAGAACTACCACAGTAAGGCACAAGTGATTCGCAGGTGAGGGGACAAAGAGTTGCAGGTTGTTTATAATTAATACAAGCAGTAGAAAAGACATGTCAAAAATAAATTTCCAGTAAAAAAAATTTCACTGAATCTGGCACTATAAAATAACACTGGCTTGATGTTTGAGTCTTACATGTTTTTTTTTTTCATTTGGGCTATTTCTTATTTGTGGACAAAAAAGTTAAGCATAACATACATGGCTAAACTTGAGTCATCAGAGAAACATTTGTTAATCCTTAGGAATGTGGATATCTAAACTGACTACATTATTCAAAGTAAAAAACGATTTAAAGGTGTGGAAGCATTTAATAGAAAATAATCTTAGATCATATTTGCTTATTATCGTATTAATGTTTCTTATTGATGTTTTTCTTATTAATTACTGTATTGTGTGTTACAGGCAGGTGAATATCATGAACCAATGGAAAACTTTGCAGCAGCTTCTGCAGCAGCAGAAAGAATATGTTGGAGATGCTGTGAATACATTTGCTGTCCTCAGAGACATTGAGTTAATATCTCTGGACCTCAGGGAATTACAGGTGAACATTACATATGTGTTCTTCTTACTACAAACAGACTTTATCACTGAGCATTATGAATTCTGAAAACTGCTTTCGTTCCTGCTTTGAAGACCCAGGCAGATTCCTCAGACACAGGAAAACAGCTGCCAGAGGTGGTAGCCCTACTGCAAAAGCAGGACTTGCTAGACACTCAGATCATCTCACTTGGGGAAACCCTGAATGCCATCAGCAGCAGTGCCTTAAAGGTTAAACACAAAGGTGCCACAAAAGTCCAGAGAGAAATTAAAGATCTTAATGGCCAGTACAACTCCCTACTGGGTCTCAGCAAGAACAGGTAATCTCTTTAATCCCATCTGCTTGTAATAGAAGTGATTTATAAGACTGATTCTAAACTGAGGACAAAATTATAATTTTTTTTTTAACTTGTGGCAAGTACTATATACTTAGACACTTGTTTAGATTTACAAAAGCTTGACTTAAAATTAAATTATTTTCAATAATTTGCAGTAAATGCAGACAGGATTGTTTGCTGTTGTATAAATGTTTTTTAAAGCAACTATGGACATTTACTGTACAGTGACAACTTTGTCTGTTTTTGTCAAAAAAGGAGAAAAGCTCTTGAGGGGCAGCTGAAAGTCTTTGAGTTTTTCCATGATTGTGAAGAAGTAGAAGCATGGATATATGAGAAATGGGTCCTCTTACAGGCTGCATTTCTGGGGAGAGACCTCAGTCAAATTCAGCAGGCCATTCAGAACCACAAGGTATGTGACCATCACATACAATAATAAAATAAAAAATTGTAGAATCGAAGAAACGCATTACTCTCCACATTTTTATATCTGTCTATCACGAAGCACGTATAGCTTATTAATACTTAATGCTGTGTTAAGCACCTCTATGACAGAGAACAGACTAGCATTGCTCGACCTCCATATGACTGGATCAGAGCTAATAAGATTGGCAAAAAATTGTATTTTGCAGGCTTTAGAAGCAGAGATTCAATCACAGGAATCTCTGTGCTCGGGGGTTTTATCCAGAGGCCAAGAGCTGTGCAGGGGGAGACACCCCAATGAGAGAGACATCCAAAAGTGGATGCGGACTCTTCAGAAACAATGGCAGCAACTTCAAGAACAAGTCACCATCCGAAAGAACAAGCTGCATGCAGCCAATGTCATCAAGCAGGTAGAAACCAAATTTGGCTGTGTATAGGCTCCTTCTTAATGGAAAGTGATAAACTATGATTCACTGGATCAAGGGTGGGATAAAAATGTTTTTAAACACCATTCGCCCTCAGTATTTTGCAGATGTTACTGAAGCCAGATCATGGCTTGATGACCGCAAACCACTTCTCATTGACGAGGATTATGGAAAGGATGAGGCCAGCAGTAATGCTCTACTCCAGCGTCACCAAAGACTGGAGAAAGAAATGGAAGCATATGCCTCAGAATTGAAAAAGCTGGGTGAGCAAGCCAAGAGTGCTGCCCAACTTGCTCCTATTACTGTGAGTCACGACCAAAACAGCCTATTATGTACAAAAGAAACTTGATTTACAGTAGATTTAAAACACTTAATCTGTCTGAATAATCCAAGTGTAATTGTGAAAAAATAGTATAACTATGCAATAAATGTTAAGCATTGCTAGTATAAAACAAAAAAAATGTCTATATAATTTTTTTGATACAGTTTTAATGGCACTGACACATTTATATTTAATTTAAGACTGACATCCAGCAGAGCAAAATGATCCAATACAGTGATTCATCAGATGGCGAAGATGAAAAGGAGAAAAAAGCTGACAAACGTGTCCCCAGCAAGGCTTTACCACAAGAACAAGCAGTGATTAGGTTCAAATACAGAGGTACACAGGATCCTTTAGAGCTAAAAGATGATAAATATCTCTGGTCTGGTTTGTATGTGCCATAAACCAGGTCCTCTTTTGAGCTCATCCTGATCATTTTTCTAGGTCCTAAATTAACCTGGGACAGAGGAGAAATATTGACAATTGTCAGCAGGGAAAAAGACCCTTTTCTTCTTCGAGACAGCAGAGGAAATGAACAGCTAGTATCTTCCACATACATAAGGGAGCTGCCACCATCTGTAAGACCCTTTATCAATTTCAATTCAATTTGAATTGAATTTCAAATCTTATGAACCATAAAAACTTCATCTACTAGACAGCTTTTGCTTGTGTTTTGATGCAATCAAATGCAGGAAGCACTACCTGAGCCTACGAATGGACTACCTGAGAGTCCAAAAAGGAAAGTGAGCCGCCCCCGCCGCACTCGTTCCATGCGCCGTGGGACGGCTGAAATTTCTGCCTCATCATTGCCTGATGCACATTTCCAAAAAGACACAATAGAGAGCACACAAAGTAGTCTGGAAAAGGATTTCAACAGCCTTTATAATTTAGCACAGGTGAATATTAAACTTTTACCAAGCATCATTCTAGAGAACTTTATTCTTTACCATTTTAGATCATTTTAAACATTTTCTCCCATCAGTCAAAAAATAAGATCCTGGATGACACTGCACAACTACATAGGTTCTATAATGCCTGTGAGGAGTTTGAGTCCTGGATGGGAGACAAAGAGAATGTCCTCAACACGTTCAGCTCCAACTCCAACAACTTAGAGGTTGTACAGGCCAAATATGAGGTTAGTTTTCCCGGAAAACACACAGTGAGCAGAATAACACAAAATGAATCCTTCAGAGAAGCTTGTTGCTTGGAGAATTAACTCCAAGAGATGTACTTGTGTTCTTTGGATAACATGGTGGTATTTTGATTCTAACATTCACTTCTTCTTTCTCAATGCCATACGCAGAACTTTCTCACTGAACTAGCCAGTGGTAGAAAGCAGCTTGATGACATTTCCAAACTTGGAGAGGAGCTTGTGAAAAAACAGCACAGCAAGAAAAAAGAGATTCAGCTCAGACTTGGAAACGTAACCCGCAGGTATGTGGGCAAAATCTGCATTGTGCAGCCGTACCGTATCGTGTTGTTAAAAGTTCTTTTCTTTGTATGACCAGGTGGGAACACATTCAGAAACTGAAGGATGAGATGGCTCATGAGCTGCTCAGTTCTGCTGATGTGAAGTCCTTCCTGCAGACCTGCCAGGATGTCAAGGCTCAGCTCCTGGACAGGCTATCGCAGTTTGACACACCTGATGTCGGGAGCTCACCATTAGCCCTGCAGGCTGAGGAACACAGACAAGTCCAGGCTGAGAGAGACATAGAAGCCCTGGAAAGGAAAATAGAATACCTTAAAAGTGTGGCCAAGATGTGGGTTTGCTACAAAATTTGCAGTACCACTTATTTTTGGTGATATATTTATGGACATTTCTTAATTCTAACCTTGGCACAGCTTGTAAACATCAACACTAACTTATAGGATAATGTTAAATGTAGTAGTGAACCTAAATCAACCCTCATTCATTTGCCTGTTAACTGTATGTTTAATTGCTATGCTACAGGAAACAGGATTGTAGTCCCGCAGAGAGCGCCGCTATTATGGAAGAAGTACGTGCTTTAGAAGAGCTGCTGCGGCAGTTGAAGGCCCAAGCCATTCAGAGACAACGGAGGCTTGAGGAAGCCCGACGCTTCCAACTCTTTCAAAAAGAGACCCGAGACCTATTGTTGTGGGCCGAGGCAATACAGGAGCACCTTCTGGAAGAGGAGACCGGATCTGATGTAGCATCCGCTCAAGCCCTGCTGAAGGATCACCTTGATCTAAAACAAGAGATTGAACTGCAGAGAGCAAGGTTAGTTGTGTTTGATCTTTCTTTTTGCAATTCCTACTTAGTGCCTAATATGCTTGACAGTAAAATTATTGCAGATTAAAAGATATGGAGAAGCTGGGTCAATCTCTGGAGGTGGCATCTGGAGAGAAAGGAGATAAAGATGTTCAGCAGACACTCACAAAGTTGGATCACGAGTGGAGCCAGTTGGACAAACTGTGGTCTAGTCGCCACAGAAGGCTTGAGCAAGGACTAGAGTTTCAAAAGCTGAATATGGAAGCAGATCGCATAGAGTCCACCATTTCCGGTCATGAGGCCAGACTGAAAGTCAGAGACTTGGGGGTAAATTAAAGATATTACATTTAATTTATTTTAATTTATTCATTGCTAATTAATTCCTTTCATGTCTCTAAGCACATTTTTGTCAAAGGAAGAGCTACACATTTGTAAAGATTTAATGCATAATTTCTGCACAGGATTCAGTTGACAGCATTCACAGTTTACTGGGCCGACAAGAAGAGCTTGAGGCTTTGCTTGAGGCTTTAGAGCGATCCATCAACCTCTTTCAAGACAAGAGCAAGGAGCTCACCAGTAAGCGTAACTTTGCTGCCAAAGAGTGAGTATAGCCTATTTCTCGTTTTTACATATTATAATTAATTGTATTAGCGAATAATTATAATAGCTTGTTTCTTAGTGCTATGGCATATTACTCCTTTCCAGAATTCAACAGCGATCAAATGTCATTCAAGATCGATATAAGAGCCTGAAAGAAAGTTGTAAATTAAGGAGGCTTGATTTACTTGCTTCAAAAAAATACCAGGTAGTTCTTCATTTTATGTTTTGGAATGTTACATAATTCATAAATATTAAAAGTTAAAATGTGTTAGTAGCTATCAGACAATAAAACTACAACTACAGTGCTTTAAAATACTTTCCCTTGCATAGGAATTTTTAAGAGATGCAGAAGAGATGCTGCTGTGGATGGAGGAGAAGTTTGAGATTGCTGAGGATGAATCATACAGAGATCCAACCAACATCCTTCGCAAGCTCAAAAAACACGAGGCGGCAGAAAAAGAGATGAAGGCCAATCAAGTCCGCATAGACAGACTGACTGAGGTACAGTGCCACATCAGAAGTACTTTTTACTATTCTATGTATTTTGCCATGATTTTGTCCATTTTGATGATTGGATTTTAATTTGGTTAGACTGGAGAGGAGATGTTGGCAGAGGATCACTATAACAGCCAGAGCATCCAGTTAAAGACTCAAGAGGTACGCAAAAGGTGGACTGAACTCCAGAGGAAGATGGCAGAAAGAGGGGACAAACTACGACAGGCAGGCCAGCAGGAGCAACTCATGGAGCTGCTTCAGGTACTTGTACTCAAGCTCTGTTCTACTTTTGACTATTACAGGACAGCATTGAAAGAATTTATCCTTAAAATGTATAAGCAGAACAAATTTGTTCTTAAATCTTATGTAAATTGGGTCATTAAATGAAATGGGTTGAAATGAACAATTTACACAAATATTACACCATTTGTTTTAAGTTGTTTTGTTTATTTTTTTTAGGATGCAAAATTGAAGATTGAGACAATTGAGAGAATGTTACAGAATGCAATCAGGGGCCATGACCTTCGCTCAAGCAGACAGCTCCTGAAGGACACAAGCAGCTGGAAGAGGAAGCTCAAGAACTTGCAGAAAAAATCAACTCCATTGTCACCCGTGCCAAACACCTGGCCACCAACCATTTTGACTCTCAGCGCATTCTCAGGGAGACTGACACTTACCTGAAACTGTCAGTACTCATTTTTTTCTCAAAAATCTAAAACTTACCTGTAATGAAAGACTTGTTTTAATGAAACAATAGCTAATAAATAGATTATAAGTATCAATTAATTAATCACAGGGTCAATTAATACAAAACTGTAATGAGTTGATTTCTCTGCATGTTTTAAGAAGCCTTCACCTCTTTTTTTTTGCCAGATTTAAGTCTTTACAGAAACCTTTGGATCATCGTCGAAGCCAGTTAGAGGCAGATGTTGCTCTGTATAGCTTTTACCATGATGTAGACCTAGAGCTAAACTGGATATCAGAGCATCACCCTATAGCTGATACGACAAACTATGAAAGATCTCTGGCCGGGGCAGTTAGCCTTCTTCAAAAACACAAGGTATGATTAGATATGAGTGTATTAATATTGCTAGTTATGAAATGACCTATTCAAAAATAGATTCCAAAGACTGGTGTGATTTGGAGCTTTTATATTGCTATGTATAGTTGAGTTTATTAACTTAAACAAAGGATTGTACATTTCTTTGTGAAGTTTCAGAGTGAAGCTGTATTCATTATAACTGTTACATCTTTTAAAACCCCCTCCAGGACCTGCAGGCAGAGGTGAATGCCCACAGCCAGTACCTGCAACGAATACTGGACAGAGGGCGAGCTATGGCCCGGTCCAATCAGTGGAATGGTCAGGAGGTGCAACAGAGGTGCGAGCAATTGATTGCAGAGTGGGAGGAGTTAGAGGAGTCATGTGAGAAACGGTCCAGTGAACTTAACAAGGCAGTTACACGGGAGCAGGTAAAAGTGTAGGAGTGATAGTAATTTTTTGGTCCAGTAATTATTCGAGTCATCAGTGTTAACATTTTTTTTTCTGATGGACAGCTTTTGCTTGACTGCAATGAGCTGGAAACACTTCTTTCAGAAACATCAGCTTTGGTCAGCACTGATTATGGCAAGACTGAATTAGCTACTCAGAGTCTAATAAAGCAGCATGAGGTGAGTAATCTTTGGCTTGTAATAATGCAATGGCTTAAGGTTTTAACATGTTAACACATTCTAGTTTGTTTTTTCCAGGGAGTGGAGGGGCATATTGAGGTAATTGCTGCTCAGGTAGATGAACTCACGTCCAACGTTAAGCAGGCTGTACGTATGTGGGGTTTAGAGGAGTTGAACAAGCCCTACAACCACATTAAATCTAAGCTAAGTGAGGTTCAGCACTCAGCGACAGTCAGGTAAAATAACAGTCAGTAGATAAAACAGGACAACTAACAAATGTTCACACCATCATGTTTCTTTGGCGTTTTAAAACAAACATGTCTCATTACAACAGAGAACAGAGGCTTAGAGAGACCCTAAACCTACATGAATTTAAACGTGAGTCTGCTGAATTGGATGAATGGATCAGTCAGCAGACACAGATCGCTGCTTCTAAAGACTTTGGGAGTGATTATGAAAACGCACTGGTGAGACTAGCTATCTATGTCAGACCACCTGTCCAAAGATTTGTCACTGTCTTGCATATTTACCTTCAAAATACTTTGCACTGTACTTTAATTGGTTGGGGTCCAATGACTTTGTCATGTTTAATTAAGATGTTAATATATGTATATATTTAACACATTCTCTGAATTTTATATAATTACTATTTCATTATTTAAAACAAAATCACAAAAATGTTTATTATTTAATATTAATGCAATTGTGGGTAAAGAAAGACAGAAACTTTTTTAATAACGTTTCCTTAGCTTTAGTATGGTGACAATATAAAAGCCAATTATTTAATTATTTACAATATCACATTATTTTCTCATTATTTTATTTCTTTAATCTTATTATCATTTATTATTTTCACACTTTTTATTTGCCCCTAGCAATTATAATATTTTAGGGGACCTTGGCATCATTATGTAAAATCTTTTTATATATATATCTATAAATTCCTAAAAACTCAATATGATTCATAAATTGAATCCTGTATCTTCAGGATTAAACAAACCATTAGGTATGTTGTCTGTGATCAGGATCTGTCTAAGCACCTCTTGTTTCATGATAGCAACTGCGTGGGAGATTTGAGGTATTCTTAAAGCAGCTGGAGGTGGGACTGGAGAGGATGCACACCTGTGAAGAGTTGGCTGACAAACTCATCAAAACTAATCACCCTGAGAGCCGCTTCATCCGAGATACACAGAATCTACTCAGGTAATGGCATGTGATAAGGAACAATTTATATAAACAAAATATTATAAACTAACAAATAAAGTAATTTCCCATTTGTGACAAATAATTATTTTTTTGTTTGTGATGCATCAGACCTGTGTATATAGTTACATATTTTTACAGTCTATAGATATCATTTACAGTTCATACTTACATGAAGTCTATTGTTTGAATGACAGAAAATCATGGGAAGAGCTGCAGAACTTATCCAAAGATCGTAAAGAAAAGCTACGTAAATCTGAGGAATGTCACAAATTCTACAAAGACCTGACTGATGCGCTAGGACAGATAAAGGTATCGGCCCAGCTTTGCAATAAAGTCATGCTGTTGAATAATATGATAATATTATTACATTATTACAATGTAACTACATTACATGTTACTTATCTTGTACCAGGAGAGGAACAAAAGCATTCCTGATGACATAGCCAAAGATCTGAAGGGGGTGCTGTCACAGCTACGGAAACATGAAGCTCTTGTACATGAGCTAGCTGGAACAGAGCAACAGGTACACAGAGAGAGAGAGCCTATTCTTTACAGGTGTGCTCAGTAATTGCACTGGTGAAATGGCTATGATTCTTGGAGTAACATTATACTGACACCTAGTGGGTTGCATGGATGCTTTTGTGCAAAGTGAAAAACTACTGAGTGCACCATGAAAAACTACTGAGTGCACCGTTAAGTTGTTTATTGCTGCAATAACTATATATATACTGTATATATGACCTGTATCAATCTATTATGGAGTGTTTGAAAAACCTTAACGTTATACTGGTATGAATAATAAGTGAAGACTCAGTTGTTTCTCTGTCTATTTTAACTCACCTTACTCGGATTTTTGCTATTAAATTATGGATTTTTATTCATTTTGCTGGTTCAAGTTGTGTCGCAATTTTTTTTTAGAACAATGTTTTCTGTAGTCTATTCCTCTGTGGCACTGTCTTAGTGCTGGAGATGGTGTGTTGTGTTGCAACAATTTATGAAGTACCTGACTCTCCTGATCTCTTTTTTGTTCAATATACTCAAATACTACAAATGACGAATTCTTCTGCAACAAATAATACTTTTCTCCGTATGCGTGCTCTCATCCCTCTTTTGCTCTTTGCCCTGTTTCCTCGCGTGCTTCGAGCCGAGTAGCTTTACCTGCGCTGCTGTCTGACTGGTCGCCTTCAGTTACATTCTGACAAGGAACAAGTGAAAATCTAAAACTTAAAATAAAATGAATAAATGGAAGGAATGAATGATATATATAAATAAATAAATCATTTACAAATGCTCACATAGAACTCTTTCTTAGCTCAGTGTTTAGATTTTGTGATTTTCTACAGCTTCAGGAGCTGTTGGATGGAACTGACACCATTCTGGACATGTGCTCTCCTGAGCTGAAGGAGGGGTTGCAGGAGCTGCAGCAGGAGGTGGTGGAGAGCTGGGAAAGTCTCCGTATGCACATGGAGCAGAGGGAGGAGGAGCTGCAGTCAGCTAAGGACCGCTACATGTTCCTCAACACGGTAGCCTTCACTCAGTTCATAGTACATTTTTAAAAAAGATTCCAAAAAACTCCCAAGGTGTGATTTGGTGGATAATATTGGTTGAAGACTAGTTCATAACCTTTTTATATTGCCTTGTTCTCCAGGCACATGAATACTCCCTCTGGTGCTCCCAGGTGCTGAGTGGGATTAAGGCAGAGGAGTCCATCCGAGACATCGCTACCTGTGATTTGCAGTTGTTTCAGCACCAGCAGCTTTGGGCTGAGATTGTGGCACATGAGGAGACGTATGCCCAGGCAATATCCATGGGCCAGGACCAACTGGAGCATGACATGCCTAATGCTAGAGAAGTGAGAAACTTCAATTTTGTCTGGTTTATACTACAACATTGTAAACTGTAAAATGATTTATCAAATTGACATGAGAGATGTAAATATAAGCGGTGAATACATACCAAATATATGTTTAAACACTGTGTGGCTATCAGATCCAAGAGAAACTGAAAGCTCTGCAAGAAGAGAAAGAGACACTTTCTGATAACTGGCAGTCCAAGCAGAAATGGCTGGAGAACACATATCTGGAGCAGGTGTTTTATAGAGACACAGAGTACATGGAAAAAATCTCTAACTCTCAAGAGGTTAGTGCTCCTGTAAACTAGCTGGAATTACTTTCATTTACATTTGAACATGTAAAATCTGATTTGGTGACTTCTTGAATAAATATCTATATAGTATTAGATAGTTCACAAATTCCTTTCAGAGTCAAGTTTGTAGTTAGACATTCATATTGTTAAAGCTAACAACATCTGTTTACTTGCAGATCCAGTTGAAGAACAGTGCTTTGGGAACGACAGTGGACGACGTAGAAACTTTGATTAAACGCCATGAAGCCTTTGAAAAACTTCTTCATTCTCAGGAAGACAAGGTGGGTTGGTCTTCTTCAGCCTATAGTGTGGTATGAAGCATTTAACACAATGTGACATTTTAGGCTAAGTATAGATAAAAGAAAATCTTATCATGTTGTGTAGATGGTGGCTCTTCAGGAGTCAGCGGAGCGCCTACGGACAGAAGGTTTGAAGGGAGAAAAAAGCAGCAACATTAGGAACAAACTGAAAGCTCTCCAGGAGAGGAGGGAGCGCATCAAAGATCTGTCTGAAAAACGCAGAGAGGATCTTGAGATCTCGAAGCTTCTCTGTATTTTCAACCGAGATGTGTCAGAGGTACTTCTCATTTCTAGGTGACCTTAAACATATAGAAACAAACTATCTTAATTGGTTGATTTGTGGTATTTATTTGTATTTTAGGCAGAGGAATGGATCACAGACCGTATGAATAAGATACAAGAAGACTCCAAAATGGACATGAGCAACCTTCAGACTAAAATGAAGATACTGCAGAAGCATCAGGTGTTTGAAGCAGAGATTCTGGCCCATGCAAATATCATTGAATCTGTCCAGCAGGTGAGTCACTGAACTAAAGTCACAAGGTGGTTCAGTACTTTATTCTTCATTTGGTCTTCACAAATATATTTAACATAGTTTGTCATGTACTTGTCACAAGGCTGGAGATGAACTGGTAACCATGCGGCACCCAAAATCGAAGGAGATACGGCAGACCATTTCTGTGCTGATCTCTCATTGGGAGGCTCTGAAGCAAGCAGTTGCAGTCCGTGGAAAAGTTCTTGAGGATAACCGTGATTTTCTTGAGTTCCTGCAGAAAGTGGAGCAAGTTGAAGTTTGGATTAGGCAAAAGGTGAATAAATAAGGCCATCCCATTACAATTTGCTGAAAAAATGCCTAGGTTAACAGAATTGGTATACCAGCCAATGTTTGGTTTCACTGACCTCAGTGTCTTTGCTGTATAGGAGGTGATGATAAATATTGGTGATGTTGGAGAGGATTATGAACATGGTCAGCAACTGCTGAAGAAGCTCAGTGAATTCGGAGGGTCAGGTTCTGGAGTAAGTCTAGTGTTCTGCTTCATTAAGCAAATGTTAACTTAAATAATCACTTTACTTTACTAAAATTGCATAGCCTACCATAGGCTTTGTAATGTATAACAGCAGTATACAGCATATTGCTTAGTGCAGAAACATTCTTTCACTAAGTAGTTTTCATCCCTTAGGATGTGACTGTTGATGATGCTCACATCAAGACAATCAACACTCTTGCAGCCCGGCTAGAGAGACAGAAAAGTGATGAGTTGGCGACTGTGAAAAAGCGTAGGCAGCAGCTCAATGAACGGTACTTCTCCTATGTTTCAAATGAGATCCATGTTCAATTAAGAAAATACACTTGTCCTCTGTTATATCTTGCATATTGTTGTTTGTTTTCGTTTTGACTTTCTTGTCACCTTCCCAACAGATGGAGTAATTTCCATGGCAACCTGAGCAGCTATAAGAGGAAACTGGAGGCAGCGCTAGAAGTCCACGCGTTGATTCGAGAGCTGGAGGAAGTCCGGGACAGAGCTGGCGAGAAGGTGAGAGAGAGAGAGTATAACTGTCATATTATGTGCCTTGGAATCTGAACTCAAATTTGGCTTGGAACCAATATAATACTCAGTGAAATTAAGCATTCCATTTTTCAAATCAGCAAGATCATAACTTTATGAAGTAGTCTTAATTTAATTTAATGTATTATTAATTTAATTATTATTATTTCTGTTTCTTTTTTTATTCGGCCACAGATGCTACTGCTCCAGGGTCAGGGCTGTGGAGTGGATGTGGAGAGTGTGGAAAACCTCATTCGCAGGCACGAGGAGATGGAGAGGGAGGCCAGGGTCATCCAGGAGAGAGGCTCTGTGAGTAGACTGGACAGCTGTTATACAAAGAACACATTCATCCATATTAATCAGTGCTCTGTGGGTAGCACGTCCTATACAATATCTATTGTGTGTGCTAGCTTTGTGGTTAAAGGCTTTATAGAAAATCTCTCAGCACCTTCCAATAAGGTAACTGCTGTAAGTAGAAAAGCCTTTAAATGAACCTTTCATGGTGCATTATATGCTGTAGTGTAAATCACTAAAGCTTGTCTGCTTACAAGAAGGGTTACAAAGAACACAATTGGTCTAATTTGTAAAATCAGGCCCTGGAGAAGGACACTAAAGATCGGTTGCGGAGACACTGTGATCTGGCTGACCAACTTAGAAAGAAGCAGGAAGAGGTCAACATTGCTTTAGTGAAGCTGGACATGGAAATCAAACGAAGGTATGCTGCCATTAGTTGCTTTATTCTTAATTTATAACGATAATAATAATAATGTGATATTTAAATAACATTGTAAAAATGAATATAAAATTATACATAAAATGAGAAAGAATATACTTTTGTTATGTAGGAAGGAACGGTTGCAGGAGTCTCATCAGCTGCAACTATTTAAAGCTAACCAGCGCCTTCTGTTGGACTGGACCCTGAAGCAAAGCGATGAGATGGCGAAAAACGGCCTGCCAAAAAATAAGACTGAAGCTGAGAGTTTCATACTAGAGCACCAAAACTGGAAGGTATTTAAAAAAAATTGCAGATTGTTTTGTGTACTTATCTTTTTCTGTCAAGAAATAAAAGCTAAAACAAATACATTACCTTTATTCATTTATCAGACGCTTTGATCCAAAGTGACTTAAAAATGAGGAACATCACAAGTGATTTGTCATAGTACATTGTACTACATACTATTAGATGATAGCAGACTTGTATTATACTTTATTAACATTTATTGATTGCAGGCTGAGATTGATGCACGCAGTGAGCGTATAGATTCAGTTAGGAATTTTGGACAGAATCTTGTGAAATCTGGACACAGTGATTCAGCCGAGATTAAAGAAGCCCTAAGTAAGCTGGAGGATGCCAAAGCAAAGCTAGCTCAAGCTTGGGAGGACCGAAAGAATACTCTGGATCAAGCACTGAAGCTCCAGGTGACTTAACAAAGCAGCAGGTCGCTTTGCTTCATTAAGGTTCTGTTTATTTGTGAGGTATTATGTGGACATAATGAGATATTGATTGGTTGCAGATATTCCTGGGCTATGCTGACCAGACTGAGAGCTGGATGAGTAACAGGGAGGCTTTCTTGATCAATGAAAATCTTGGGGTAAGAGCTTCAATTCTTGGACCCCATTAAAAAGGCAGAGTAACATTTCACCTTATTAGAAAACAAAACGTCCTTGGGTGTTTTATCCTCTGTAACTTTGGAATTGGATGCTGAAAGATGTTTCACACTGTCATTGCAGGGTTCACTCTCAGAGGTGGAGGCTCTTCAGAGGAAGCATGCTCTGTTTGAGAACTCTCTAGAAGCTCAGATGGAGCAGGTGGCAGAGGTGGACAGATTTGCTCAACAGCTCATACAGGCACAGCACTATGACTCTGACAACATCAAGAAGAAGGCCAAAGCTATTCTGCTCAGGTATGCAGTAAGCAAACAAAAGTTACTTCCCTTGTAAAAAAGAATTACACTTCAGCACACTTTTAAAAGGAGTAGTTATTACAGAAATAATATTTAAAAGCATATACTTAAAGGGTTAGTTCACCCAAGAAGGAAAATGATCCTATAATTTACTCACCATCAAGCCATCCTAGGTGTATATATGACTTTCTTATTTCAGCCAAACACAATCGGAGTTATATTAAAAAAATATCCTGGCTCTTCCAAGCTTTATAATGAGAGTGAATGGTACTACAGATTTTGAAGCCAAAAAAGCACATCCATCAATCCATCCATCATAAAAGTAATCCATAGGGCTCCAGGGGGCAAATAAAGGCATTCTGAGTAGTCAAGTCACATTCAAATCCAGACTTAAAACACATCTGTTTAGCTGTGCATTCACTGAACGAGCACTGTGCCACTGTTTGTCCGACTGTTTGTACTGTTTTTACTTTGTTTTATATTCTAAACTGTTTTAATATTTTTTCTTTTGATTATTTCAATTTCTTCTATGTAAAGCACTTTGCATTACCACTGTGTATGAAATGTGCTATATAAATAAACTTGCCTTGCCTTCCTAAAGCAATGCGATGCATTTTTATAAGAAAAATATCCATATTTATAACTTTATAAGCTATAATTACTGGCTTCCGGTAACGGCCGTACACTAGTTCTGGCGGAAGAGCGACTTCTAACCTGACGCATGAGTATTGATGAAGTGCAGAGGATAGAGCAAAACAAAACACCGGTCACAGAATTAGAAGTCTAAAATGAGAATTTTTATAGAGAAATTGAGGATTTCGATATAAGAGAAGAGGAGCTTGATTTTGTTGCCCAGCATTATTACAAAGTGACCATTTATTTTATTCATATCATATCAGAAGATCAGAAACATTATAAAGTACTGATAACGTAAATATCCTTTCTTGAAGGAAGGACAAAGTACTGGAAATGAGCAATGGCAGACGAAAAGCTTTGGAGGAATCTCTACATTTGCAGAAATTCATGGAAGGAAGCTATGAGGTGTGTGAAGAAAAAAACTCAGAGAGATAAAAATGTGCTAGTCTGATCTTTACACATCAGTATTCTCATTTGTAAAGGTTTCTTCGTGGTTGAATGAGAAGAACTCTGTGGCTGTTGATGAGAGCTGGAGGGATCCTATCAACCTGCAGGCTAAGCTACTAAAACACCAGAGCTTTGAGGCAGAGATACTGGCTAACCGCAACAGAGTGCAGAACCTCATAAAAGTATGACTCCTAAAGAATGTCTAAATATCTCTTAATCGTTCTCTATTTGTATGAAATTCAGACTTAAAAGGGTATCAGCAGCGTTTAGTCTAAAACAGGAAATGTTTCTTCAGGAGGGTGATAACATGCTAGCATTCAGTCATTCTGCTAAAAGCAAGATAAAACCACGAATAAAGGATGTCGATGACAGCTGGGACCAGCTTTTAAGCAACTGCAAAGAGAAGAAGTCACGTCTACAGCAAGCATATCAGGTACAGCATGCTAAAACTCATGCCATTCTTCTGATTCTACATGACTTATATCCTGTAGAGATGCTGCTTACTCATGGTTCTCTGACAATAAATATTAAACACCAGCATATCCCCATGACTTTCAGATTTCCTGACACTGGTTTGAAATATCATCTTGGATTTGAGGTTTTTGTTTGCCTTTTCACTGTTTTCCTCCAGGCGTTGCAGTTTCAGCGCTCTTTGGATGACATTGAAGAGTGGCTTGGATCAGTGGAAGTAGAAGTGGCGAATGAAGACTACGGGGGTGACCTTGCCTCAGTTAGTAGGCTGCTTAAGGCCCTGCAGGGCCTGGAAGAAATGGTAGATGCACACATGGAGAAGGTCCAGGGGCTGGTGGACATAGCCAAAGAATTCAGCTCTCAAGGCAACTTCCTTGCAGAAAATATACAGCAGAGGGTTTGGGAGGTGGTCAGCAGGTATGTTTTTGTTCAGGAAAAAAAGCTCATCTTTCTGTGGAAAAATGTGAGGTGCCGTAGATAGTTTGAACGTGGTGGTCCAATAGTCCTGTGAAGGGCAAAAACGAATAATTGAGAAAGTAAAAGATTTGATAATTGAGAAATATTGCTCAAGATTAAACATTAATGTGGCCACTATATTCATTAGCATTGAAATGTCAGTAAAGTTATTTAAAACATTATGACACGCCACATTATACTGTGCCATACTACATGTAATCCTTTAGCATGTGTGGTATTGTTTTATTTGCTTTGATTGACGGACCGAGTGAAAAACAATCACATTTAATCATTTTTCTCAGGTATAATGGCCTGTCTGAGCCACTGCAGGCCCGCAGGGAAACTCTGGAGTCATGGCAGCTGCTGTTCCAGTTCTACAGGGACTTAGAGGATGAGCTGCTGTGGATTCAGGACAAGCTGCAGGCCACAGTCACAAAGACTTGGGCACTTCCCTGCAGAGCATACAAACCATAGTCAAAAAACATCTGGTTAGTCAGGTCCAGAACTCTGTAACTATAATACTGGTGCTTCAAAATGTTGGTGGACTATAGTCCTGGCTTCTCAGGAAGCACAAAGAGACACTTCTGATATGCTAATACCTTCCCTTACAGGTTGTGATGCAGGAAATTGAGAACCGGACACCTCTAATAATGGCTGTACAGGAGGCAGGACAGAACCTGGTGCGAGGACGACACTTTGCTTCACGTGAGATCAGTGAAAGACTTGCTGAGTTAAAGAAGAACTTTGACACTCTAAAGAAAGAGTCAACGAATAAAGATCGCCTCCTTCAACAAGCACTAAAAATCCAGACCTTTCTCTCAGAGGTGTGTTACCAGTTCATAAAGTAATGTGATTCATATACATATCAAATCTGATGTCTAATGTCTCTCCATTATGATGCAGGTTTCCCAATTGGAGCAGTGGATGGAGGAACAGAGGCCCGTATTAGAGTCTAGGGACTATGGAAAGAGTGAGGAGGCTACTGAAGCTTTGCTCAGGAAACTGGACACAGCTGACCTAGAGTTGGAAAGCCAGCGTGGAAAAGTAGAGGCACTCCTGAAAACTGGCACTGATCTAGAGAAGGCCCAACATCCCAACAGGTGCAGTCATTAGGTCATGTGAGCACTGATTAATTGAACTAATTGCTGATATTTGTAATGGCATTGCGGTTAGAGATGTCAGCAGAATGTTACTTTATGCTTTTAATTCAAGAAGACATGACAGGACAAAGTTTGTTGTTGATGTTGTTGAAGGATTTTGTAAAGATTTTGGTATCTTATACTCCCCATGGCTGCATTTTTAAGTACAGTAAAAACTTTAATATTGTGAAATATTGCTAAAATGTAAAATAACAGTTTATTATTTTTAAATATAATTTAATCTTGTGATGGCAAAGCTAAATTTTCATCATTATTACTTCAGTCTTCAGTGTCACAGGATCCTTCAGAAATAATTTTAATATGCTGATTTGGTGCTGCTGAAAACACTCGTGCTACTTAATATTTTGTAGAAAGCATTATAAAAAAGAATTCAGGACTGTAATAAATAGAAAGGTTCAAAAGAACAGCACTTATTATTGAATTAGAAATCCTTTGTAACACTTAATAAAAAAAAATAATGACATGTTTTGACTTTATAACGTGTCTTTGCAGCCATTTAGTGAGTAAGAGCCTTGAAGATATGCAGGGTGAGTTTGAGACACTACTACAGCTGACTGCTGAACGTCGCACAGAGTTGGAGAATCAGTACAATCTATATGTATTTGAGAGAGAATCCAGAGACCTACAGAACTGGCTCCTTTCTCGCAAAACCATAGCAGAGTCTGATGATTTTGGACAAGATCTGGAAGGGGTGGAGGTAAGAATGCCTCAAAATTAGTTTGCCAAGAGAGCAAAAACACACTATACAATTTTAAGATTGATGTAGTCTTTATATATTTACCTTTTTCTGTTAACCCTTGTGCATCAATTTAAAAAAGTTACACATAGCTACATAGAGGACAAAAATGTCCGTGTCCAAAAACTGTCATAAAAATATTATAGATTTATATTTTTTTCCACTTTCACTGGCATCATTTTTTTAACCAGCATCAGCTCTAATCATAATGACCAAACATTCATTAATTTTCAGAATTTTAACCCTTAAAATGCTGGTTTGTTTACATAATGCCACTGTTGTTTTTTTATGAAAAAAAGAAAAATAGTAATTATTTTCAATTTACTAAATTCCAAGCAGAATTTTTTTTCTTTGATTATTACAGCCTTGGATATGTCAATGATTAAGAACAATATTAATTTTGATGCATTAATATTTTTTATGCAGTATCAGATTTAAAAAAAAGCTACCACTTAGGTACATAAAGGACAAAAATGTCCATGTCAAAAAAGTGTCATAAAAATATGATAGATTAATATTTTTTTCCACTTTCACTGACTTAGATTTTTTACTAGCATCAGTTCTAATCATAATTACCAAACATTCATTTATTTTCAGAATTTTAACCCTTTAAATGCCGGTTTCTTTACATAATGCCACTGTTGATGTTTATAAAAAATTTAATAATAATAATAATTTTCTATATACTAAATTCTAAGCAGAATTTTTTTTCTTTAAATATTACAGCCTTGGATATGTCAATGATTAACAATAATATTAATTTTGATGCATTAATATTTTTTATGCAGTATCAGATTTAAAAAAAAGCTACCACTTAGGTACATAAAGGACAAAAATGTCCATGTCAAAAAAGTGTCATAAAAATATGATAGATTAATATTTTTTTCCACTTTCACTGACTTAGATTTTTTACTAGCATCAGTTCTAATCATAATTACCAAACATTCATTTATTTTCAGAATTTTAACCCTTTAAATGCCGGTTTCTTTACATAATGCCACTGTTGATGTTTATAAAAAATTTAATAATAATAATAATTTTCTATATACTAAATTCTAAGCAGATTTTTTTTTTCTTTAAATATTACAGCCTTGGATATGTCAATGATTAACAATAATATTAATTTTGATGCAATCATATTTTTTATGCAGTATCAGATAAATAAAAAAACTACCACTCAGGCCCATAAAGGACAAAAATGTCCATGTCAAAAAAGTGTCATAAAAATATGATAGATTAATATTTTTTTCCACTTTCACTGACTTAGATTTTTTACTAGCATCAGTTCTAATCATAATTACCAAACATTCATTTATTTTCAGAATTTTAACCCTTTAAATGCCGGTTTCTTTACATAATGCCACTGTTGATGTTTATAAAAAATTTAATAATAATAATAATTTTCTATATACTAAATTCTAAGCAGAATTTTTTTTCTTTAAATATTACAGCCTTGGATATGTCAATGATTAACAATAATATTAATTTTGATGCATTAATATTTCTTATGCAGTCTCAGATAAATAAAAAAAATTACCACTCAGGTCCATAAAGGACAAAAATGTCCATGTCAAAAAAGTGTCATAAAAATATTATAGATTCATATTTTTTTCCACTTTCACTGACTTAGATTTTTTACTAGCATCAGCTCTAATCATAATTACCAAACAGTCATTAATTTTCAGAATTTTAACCCTTTAAACGCTGGTTTCTTTACATAATGCCACTTTTGTTTTTATAAAAAATTATAATAATAATAATAATACAAATATTCCATATACTAAATGCTAAGCAGGTTTTTCTTTAAATATTACAGCCTTGGATATATCACTGGTTAACAACAACATTAATTTTGATGCATTCATATTTTTATGCAGTATCAGATAAAAAAAAATAAAAAAAAATACCACTCAGGCCCAAGTCACTCAGGCCCAAGTCAAATCATTGATTTATTACTCCTATTATCCTCCAAAGTTTTTACTTTTTTGATAGAATATACCTTATTTTGCTCTATAAATAAAGCAAAAGTACAAGATCACTTTGAACAAGAACTGAAGTCAACTCTTCATCCTCACTTTCACATGTGTTCACTAGATCCAGAGCTTCCCTTGCTGTGAAACGTCTCATCTTGTAAACAATGAAATGACAAGGCCCTCAAGCATCACATTTTTATCGGTTTGGCTGTGAGAGCACTTGTGTCAACAAAAATCTACCAGACAAAACAATCACCATTTTCTCGAGGTGAAAACATAAAAAATAATCACTTTTGATTTATGCAAGGTGTTGTGGGGCCTCTAAACTTCTACATCAAAATCAAGCTCACCTTTTACCTTTGAATAAAAACAAAAACAAAAACAAAGTGCAAGCAAGTAATAAGAAATGTGTTTAAATGAAAAAAGTAACTTCAGTAACTTTTTGACCTTTTCAGTTTTCACATGCAGGGTCTGTGACTCTGCCAAGGGTATGACTCATTTACATGGGGAGGGATTTGTGTTTTCCAGTACAATATAATTTCTTTCTTTCAAAATGTTCACACACACACCCACCTAAAAATTTCAGTACACACATACTAACCACACTCTGACAACCATACCAACACACCCACACAATTATAGCTTCATAATTTATCTAATTGGCTCTATAGTATGCATAAGCCGAAAACAGCAGAAAACAACAATAAAGTGATAATTTGCTTTATATGCCAAACCTGAAAAAATGGCACCATCTGATAAAAAATAGTAAAAATTAAAATTTTGAAGCCTTGCCAACAGAATGAAAGCCTGTTAAGAAAGATTGCATCATTTTATAGTTGAATGGCACTGGGATTAAAAATCGCAGTTTTAATGGGTTTCAATGGGGACATTTTTGTCCAAAAGGCGCTAAGTGGGTGTATTTTTTTTACCTAGTGCAAAATAAATTTTTTAAAGTAAATGAAGGTGAAATATTAAAATTCCAATAAAAATACACACCTGTGGCAAATTTTATGCAGTTAGCATTAACACAGCCAAAGTTATCAAAAAAACAAAACTGAAAAGGACAAAAATGTCCATAAGGATGCACAAGGGTTAAATATTGTTTATTTTCCTTCTACATGGCACATTGCATTATGATGTTATTTGTTCTTATAGATCATGTACTATAAATCTACCATGGTTGCTTCTAACAAGTACCTTAACTTGTTACTTGTTACCTTACAACCATTGTAACTGTAATAACTAATTTAATCATCAAAATAGCTTTAAAATGAACCCGCTTGCTTTTATTAGGCACTGCAGAAGAAGTTTGAGGATTTTGCAGAAGAGGTGGACACTCTGGGCCCGAGTAAGCTGAGTACTGTCCAAAAGCTGAAGCTAACAGTGCAGTCATCAGAGGCACAGCAAAGAGAGAGAGATCTACTCAAGCTCTGGGAGGATTTAAACAAGGCTATGAAAGCAAGAGCAGAGGTAATATTAAAAAATAAAAAATGGCAATTATTCTATTGAGCTATTCTATTAAGATTGAGCCTCTTCTTAGAGTAATAAGCACATGTTTTTCACAGGACCTGCATTCCGCTCGAGAGGTTCACCAGTTTTACCATGACCTGGATGAGCTTAGGAGCTGGATGAATGAAAAAGAGGTGGCTCTGGACTCTGAGGAGCAGGAGAACGACCTGCTCAGTGTCCAAGCTCTCATTCGCCAACATGAAGGCTTAGAGGTACCCAATATTCATACGCAGTTGTTACTATCAGCCTGATGTTTAATTCAAAACATTTAAACATTTACCACAGGTGGATTTTTTAAATAGTGCAACCATTTGTTTCATCAGAGAGACCTTGCAGTGATAGAAGACGACGTGTCTCGTCGAAAAGAGGAAGGCAAAGCTCTGGTCCGCAGGTGTCCTCGAGTGAGGGACACTTTGAGTGTGAGGCTGCAGGAAGTGGACGAGATCTGGAGCAGCTTGCTGGAGAAGGCCAACCAGCGCAGACAAAGACTCCAACAGGCAGAGGCCGTTCAGAGATATCTGACCGAATGGAGAGAGCTGATGTATGCAATGTTTTCCTTTTTTTTTGGGCTGTTTTTCATGTGTTGTTCTGCTGTTTTACATTGATGTTGTTGATAGGGGCTGGCTTAAGGAGACATTGTCCCTAGTGACAGGCGAGGGGGTTGGAGGCGAGGTTAAAGACCTGGAGCAGCTCATTAAAAGACACAATGAGTACCGCACACAGATTGACAGGCAGCTGGACAAATCAGAAATGGTTAAAAATGAAGGGAGACATCTGATGGAAGAGGGGAACTTCATGAGTCAAGAGGTACGGCACTTACACTTGAAGGCTGGAATACACTACACAACTTTTGCCCAGATTTTTGCCCCAATTTGCTGTCTAGAATAGTTGATGCTAGTTAAAGTAAGAGCTAGTCTGCATATATTGGGATGTCGGAGTGGACAGATTTCACACTCATTGTTATCATTAACTAAAACTATTAAAAATATGTTTTATTAATTGAAATAAAGGTGAAATTTAATAATAATAATAATAAATGGAAAGATGGAAATGTTGCCATGGCATCTAACTAAAATAAAACATAAGTGCAGAAACTACATTTTAAATTAAAATAAATTAAATAGAAATTACTATTACTTTAATAATTATTACAATTACTAAATAGAATTAGAAATATTAAAACTAAACATAAAATTAAAGTAAATAGAATTCAAAATATTTATAAATACTATAATGGTAACAGTTTACAATAAGGTTTCATTAGTTAACAACTTAAGTTAACATGAACTAAGAATGAACAATACTTCTACAGCATTTATTAATCTTAGTTAACGTTAATTTCAGCATTTACTAATACATTCAAATCAAAGGTTGTATATAGTCTAACAGTTCACAGTCCATTAACTAAACATAAACATTTTTTTCAACTAACATTAAAATTAATACATACTGTAACAAATGTATTGCTCATTGTTAGTTCACAAATGAGACCTTATTGTAAAGTGTTACCACTATAATAGTATGTAAATAATGCAAAAGTAATGCTGGTAGTGAGTGATGGGCACACAATTATATTAGCTTCAAAATCAGATGATAGTTCTATTCAGCCTGAGGATATTAAACAATTTTAGAACTCTGTTTTATTTTGTTTCTGTGGATTTGTTATAATCTGAGCCACCTGAAAGTCCAATAGTGTCAGTGTGTGATCGTTGGTCTTTTAGTTTGTGATGTGAAGTTTTTCTTTAACATTTTTAAAGTAAGCAAGTGTATGGTGCCTAGTGTTTTAAAAACTTTTACATTTAAATTTAATGGTCTAAATTAAAAGTCTGGGATGCTGTAAAAACGTGATTCAGGGAGCTTAGAAAAGTTTCAATGCGACAGTTCTCTTCATCAGCAATGTTTAGTTTACAACAAAACATGATCAGCATGTACAGTGATCCTTTTGAACCTTTTTATGAATGCAGGTCCAGTAGATGAAACTAAGTCTTTAAAAATAACTTATTCTCTATCTCCGTCTTTGCAGCTGGAGGAGCGTCTTGTGCAGCTCCAGGAGCTGGAGGTGCGGGTGCTGGAGGCTTGGGCTGAAAGGAAAGCTCAATATCAGGAAGATCTTGAACTGCAGCAGCTGCAGAGAGAGCTGGAGCAGGCCGAGCACTGGCTCAACAACTATGAGAGCACGCTCAGAGCAGAGGACTTTGGGGTGAGGTTGTCCACAGTTTACCGATTTATGTATTCGTTTTTATGAATTTGGGGAATTGGGAAATTTATTTACATATCTGTAAACAACATAATACTCCAATTAGCTGGGGAAAAAAACACCTTCATGAAATCTAATTGTTTCGAATGGTTGGACAGGACTCAGTATCAGATGTTTTAGAGTTAATGAAGAAGCAAGAGGATCTGGAAGCCATGATTCAAGCCCAGAGTGAGAGATTTAATGCCCTTCAAGCCAGAAGAACACAGGTAAAATACAGATTACTATTACTAGCTTTTTATTTTTCTCAATTTTGAAATTCTTCCCGTTAACTTTAAACACCTTTCAAATCAAATTCAAAAGCAGTTTCATGCCTTTTAAAAGATGCAACCATCCACATTCATCAGTTTCGATTCACCCTTTTTGATTTCTCTGCTCTTTCTTTGCTCTCCCAGAGAGAAAAGAAGATAAAAGAAATTCAAAGAGGTGACAGTACAGACAGCAGTACTGACAAGCCCATTCATGTAACTTCACTAAAGCGAAAGCCGTCTGAGCGTCCTGCTTTGCCCCCCCGCCCCTCACTGACCAGTCCTGTCCTTAGGAACAGCGGTAGTAAGAGTTATAATTCAACCATACCCTCGCAAGACCCTACAGCCAGATCTGCCATCCTGGAGAGAAGCAGCAGTGGTAAAACAGACTCATCTGTGGTGTCACCAGTGGCATCAGGCTTCAGGAGCAACAGCAGCAGCAATAGAGATACCATAACGTCCCCCGAAAAACTGTCCACCTCTGTTCTGGACAGCCCCAACTCCTCAGAAGCTCCTATTGCTGCTTACAAACCCCATTATTTACACAATGTCCTCAAGACAGGCCACACCACATCTGAAGACGAGGTTGATTCTCCGAGACAGACCGAACCTCCCCTCAGTGTCATTGCCAAACCAAGGATCACTCCTCGGGGTCTGAAACCATCAAGCCCTGATAAAGAGATTTGGGGTCCTCCTGCATCAAAACCCCCTGAGCCACCCTCCAAAGATGCAGAAATGGCCGACAACCAAAACTCTGAGGAGAGAAACCTTCCCCCTTCCACCCCACTACCAAACCCTCAGTCATCTCCTCCATCTTCCCTTTCAGACCCAGAAGAAGTTCAAGCACCCTCTTCTACTAACACTTCATTAGTCATCTCGACTGTTACCACTAAGGTAAACACTTTTTTGTCCTTTTTGTTTTAGTTTCCACCTTTTTGGGCTGCAATTTGTGTATATTTCTAGATCACAGCAGGACGTGCCAAGATGGAGGGAACCTTGGAGATTAAACTGAAGCAAGGCGGATATAAAGTAAGCTTTCTAACCAACACCAATGGTGATATTGATTAAAAAGCTCTCTCTGACATCCTTAGCTCCACTTCTTTGTTTATAGTGTGGTTTTGTTTCTGTAAGAGCACTTAATGGTGTAACATTGATCTGTTGGTTTGGATCAGGGCTTGGATCACTGGGAAACGGTCTATGCACTACTGGAAGAGGAGACACTCAATCTGTTTAAAGACCAAGATGCCGCCAGTGAGGTATGGCTCACACACACACACAACACAACATGGTCACATACATATACTTGGCTAGACGCACTAGTGAAAGAGGGACTGTTTAATATTAATTAACTATATATCCAGACAGACAGGGCGATTATTTCTGCAGTTAACCCTATATCAGTAATTTCACCACATGATGCATTAAGATGCAATAAGATGCAATTAAGAGCCATTATATCAATTTAAGGAGATGTTTCTGTGGTGGACTTTGTGGAATCTGATTATTTTTCCTCTTTAATCCATGTCATTTAATACAGAATTGTACACGCTGGCCACCGATCACCCTGGCTGGAGCAGTTTGTAAAAACAATCCTTACTACAGAAGAAAGGAGCATACTTTCAAACTCATGTGAGTGATGATTCATGCCACCTGCCATGAACATCTGCTCACATTTCAGATTAAAAGAAATCTATAATCGGTTTCACTCTCTGGTTTAGGTTGAGTGATGGCAGTCAATATCTGTTTGCCGCATCATCACAAGAAGAACAGCAAAAGTGGTTGAAGGAGCTTCAGAATTGCACAAATCCAACAATGTCTTCAGACAATCCTGGGTAACATCAAATAAATAAATAAAACTAAACAAACACCTCTTCTGTGATGGGCATGTATTCATTTTTTTTATTGAAATTCATGTGGCTATTTTTGTGGCTATTATAAAGACATAAATGATATAATGAAGGAAACGTTTTATTAAAAGAACGAAAGTCTTGAAAATATAACATATTTTATTATTTTTTATATTTTAAAATGTAATTTACTCCTGTGATGGTAAAGCTGAATTTTCAATATCATTAGTCCAGTCTTCAGTCACATTATCCTTCAGAAATCATTCGTTTCACTCAATCACTTTGTTTCATTATCAATGTTGAAAATATTTGTGCTGCTTAATATTTTCATGAAACTGTGATATTTTTCCAGATTATTCTATGAATAGAATGTAAAAAGGAATAGCATTTGTGAAATGCAAAACTTTTGTAACATTATAAATGTCTTAACGGTATACTTTTCATCCATTTAATCAATTTATGCTGAATAAAAGTAGTAATTTCTGTCAAAAAAAGAAAAGTATATAAATATTTATATGTATATATTAGTTATATATTACTGGCCACAAAACTTTTACGTTTGGTAGTTTATATTAACAAAACTACTTCACTGGTCAATAATATTTGAAAAACCTTTGTCCCCCAAATAAAACTCAATGTGATGAAAGCATCTGAAACTATTACTGTAAAAACAGGCAGAAAAGAGAAAATGCTATCATAGAGAGGAGCTTTGCAGACCCCCATGACTGTGTCAAGGGCAATAAGTCTCTTAAAAAAGTTGACCTTTTTATGACAAGGCAAGGTTATTTCAGGTTTTACGTCACATAGGTCCAACCCATAAACGTAATATTTATAAATAGTGTACTCTATCATATATTCAAGGTGTTAGGGAAATATATTCATTTCAAACTGAAACTTTTCTTGATTTCTTGGTTGTTTCAAAACCATATGAAACCAACATGAATAGAAAGAGTACATTTCTAAGAACTTGAATATATATCTTTTAATCATGGACAATCTTATTTGCCTTTGATCAGTTTACACACACACACACACACACACACACACACACACACACACACACACACACACACACACACACACACACACACACACACACACACACACACACACACACACACACACCACACACACACACACACCAGTTACTGAAAGAATTATATTATTGGACAACAAAGTTTTCTCACATGCTCTTATGACTGTCATGTTTGTCCCCCACACAGAGTTAACACAGAAGCAAGTAGAGAAAGCACAGAGCAGTGCGAGTCTGTGCCAGCCGACACATCTGACACTCAAGTCTCCACCACAAAGTCGAAACAGGAAAAGGGTGAGAGAACAAACAGAGCCTGAGTACTCCTGTGCGTTTATGTGTGCCAATGTGTGTGCTTCTGCTTAACACTTACCATTGGTATTAACAGAAGACTCCACCGAGAGCTGTGAGACAGAGAGAGAGCCACCACCAAAACCTCCCCACACGTATTACAACAGACACCGCTACCCTGACGGAGGAGAGAGCCAGGACTCAGGTGAGATCAAGTCAAGCATCTGAAAGAGTTGCTGTAAAATCAAATTACTACCTAGTATCGCAACTCGGACCGTTTTTGTATCATGAAAATAAAAATGTCACTTTAATATTTATGTTCTGGATAAAGATTGATTTGTCATGTATTATAATACCATTTATAATCTCTCTTCAGTGAGTGTGACCCAAAATGTAAGAAGTCTACAGAGGAACCAGCCTCCCCTGTTCGCCCCTCCTCCTCCACCACAAAATGGGGCAGAGAATGGAGCCAAGGACAAGTCCAAAAGCAGGAGTAGTTTCATTAAATTTTTCAAAAAATGATTTTTTTTACATAATAGCAGATATCACCTTCTCCTCTAACTTGATGTGACTTCTTTTAAAGGCTATTTATATTTGAATCTTAATATTATACATTATTGTTATTATTATACTCTGATTTGGTTTTCTATAAGACTAATACTGCTGATCTAACGTCTTTTTTTGTGATTACATACTTGAAATGACACCTCATAAATATTTTTTTAATATGTGCAAAGATAAATAGTAAATGAGTGATCACAAATGTTAAACTAAAATCCATCAGATCAGTTTTTAGTATATTGGTATATGAATAAAAAAATCATGTGCTTAGCTCTGATTGTATTTTTTTTAAGGATTCTAGTGCGGATAAAGATGTGTGGTGGGTTTAGCAAAAGTGAGTCATTGGGTAAAATGGAACAGAAAGTTTGAATATTGTTTTGAAATATATTGAATATAACTGTCATCAAGTGTCTTTGTTCTACTGTGTTTAAATGTCTTAGATTATTACATTTAAATTATATTCAACATTAATTCAATATTTTAGCACATCACACAAAAAAAACCCTCAAAGGTTGATAATATAAAGCTTCTATCTGCTCCATTATTAATTTATCAAAAACTTTTGGTCCCGCTGCATAATTCACCCTATATACAATTAGATCGTATAAATAATTAAGATTTGCATTACAAGTCATTTGGCAGTTTAAGACTTTCTTCATAATGACTAAATGAACCTGGTCATCCGCCACATGATGGCGCTACAGACTATGAAAAGCAATTGTTCGCACAGTCCTTACCCCATAAGCCACCGTGTTCGTGTTTATAAACATTATTAGCCTACAAAGCATATTTTTATCGATAATTTAGACAAACGTGATCCCTCATATTTTACATTTAAGCACAGTAAAAGACAAAAATATACATACCGCTATGCTATTTCCCACGACCATTACTGAAGTGGATATTTAAAACCTGGCTTAAACTATTTATTTTAACATTATAATTCAACTGTTGTTATTATTATTAGAAATGATGCCAATATTGTGCAACAATGATGTCGAAATAAAATTATATGATTATTCAGGATTTCATTTTTATTGTCATTGAAAAATTACTTGTTCAACAACAATAAACATTATGAATAAATAGGCTACACATCGGATTATTTTTTTATTTGTCTCCTACTATTGTTTTTTTCTCGCACAGAACGGTAAATCTCTATCGTATCTCGGTAACAACCAATTTACTTCTAGCTCTAGCCTAACAACTTGTATAGCCTAGGCTATACAGATACAAGACTGCATAGAATGCATTTACGAGTTTTGTTTTGACGCGTTGTCAAAATTTTATTCAACTCAACATTTTAGTAATGATAGGCCTATAGGGTGCAAATCATATTGTTTATGTCATTAAAGTTACTAATTCATAAGAAGCTTATTAGTCTTTTTACATTTTGTAGTGCAAGTAGGCTATAAAAAAGCAAAGGATAGGATTAAAGACGGTATGAAAAGTAGACTATGCTTTAAAGGTATAGGCTATATTTCTTTATATTTATTTTGCTTTACAAACTGAACCAAACAGGCCTAAATCATCATGCGTAACATTTTTGCGTGGTTTTATCTTTTGTAAATTATTTTGTAGCCTATTGGAAAACGAAATGTTAAAAAATTTGTATGTTTTGTTATAATGAAAAGAAATGAGTTTCCCCAAGATCTCTGATTGAAATCAAAGCGCATAAGAGAAGAAATGCTGCAGTTTTCCCACGCCGCTAGAGGGCATCCTAATAAAGACACAAGCTGCAGTTTTAACAGACAGGATTGATTTTGTCCAGGATTACCTCCCTGTTTATCAGTTCTCATTTCAACACAGGCGTATGTTTGTCGAGGTAAGTGACAACTGTGTTTATTTAAGCGACGTGTTCAAAAACATTTAGGTCATTTTAGGATGAGCCCACATCACTGCGCAAAAATAACTTTATCAGCCTTCTGTCATTAACACAAACGTAGGCTATAGCTTACTGCTGGTAGGTGATGTTATAGCCCACATAAATATATTATAGAAAATGATTTGATGTTAATTTCATTAAGCATTAAGCAAAGTATCTAACACTCAGGCCCACTCAAACAACCTTTACTTTACTTTACATTGCTGCATGCATGCACACCAATGCATTCAGGTTGGTTTAATGCAGATAAACTTCTAAATACTTAAATTTAAAAAAATAATAATAAAATAAACCACCATCTCGTTTAGTTTATAAATTGTTAGCATCTTTGCACATAGTTTTGACATCTTACGATCCAGCGTATAGCTTAATAAAATTACCGATTTATAATTTTTTACGAAAATGTATCAAACAAAGTAAATAAAATAGGCCACAATAATGCCTCCCGTTTATGCAGGCTAATTAATTGGAAGATAATATTAGACTTATATATTTCTGTACCTGTACCTGTTGTTAATGCATCGCAAACCAAAACCAAATAATATATCAATAGTAGGCTACCCTATATTGTGCCATCAATACGGGATATAGGCTATGCTCTAACAACTGTGTTAACAACTGTAATCACATGAGAGAAATTTGAAAATTATGCATTATCCGCCTTCCCAGTTCTAATCACTTTGATATTTTCTCTCCGTGAAAATATATTTTTGCACCTGTCAGACAATGTCGATGAGACATTCACATCTTGTTTGTTGAAGATGGGCTACATGCATTTATAAAAAATAAAACATTTATATAGTCACAATCTTATCCGCTCAAATTGTTATTTTCCCTTCGCTTGGAAGGGTAAATAGCTTTTTCAAAGTGCATTAAAAGCAACAAATAGTTGTGCATTGATAGAAATGGTTTGACATATGCAATATATTATATTACCGGCTGCGCATATAGTGCCAGATTTGTGTGTTTTTGTTAGAAATCTAAATTAAGGTAGGCTATAGAAATTATAAAATAACAATGTTTGCAATGCAACAAATATTACTATATATTTTGGCTACTAAGCAACAAACACGTTAGGTCCTTGCACAATAATTCTCAAATATGTTCTCCATAAAATGTCTAATTCAACTTTCCACTTTGAAGTGAAATTATATCGCACACACAGCCTATATCGCAGGTGTGGGTTAATGGATTTGTCTATTTATAGAGTTTAGAAAACAAAGGGTTAATCAATAATGGAAAACAAAAACAGCATAAACAATAATAGCTAAAAGTTAGTTTTTTGTGTGTGTGTTTTTTTAGTTTATGATACAACAGGCTGAATTTGTAAATACTCATTTTCTTTTATTTATTTAAATGTTTATAAAATTAAATGTTTACATGCAACCAGACTGAATTAATTCTCAAAAATGTCACCTTGTGGGAATCCAGTTTGTTTGTTTGTTTGCGTGTGTCTCTGTGTACGATTTGTTTGCACATGTGAATGCGTGTGTGCCGTGCGTGTGTCTGTTGTTCAGTCAACCCCCCTGCAACGTCCCCAACACAAATACACACATATCAGCCCTTGCATTAGAGAAACTTCAACCGTAATATAAAGCAACTAATGGATATCAGCATCCGTCATGTTATTTTTGCGTCCTTAATGACACACATTTTATTATTATTATTAGGCTATTATTATTATTATAAAACAATGATGCACTGTAGGTCTTTTCAGATTATTATTTTTTTTAAATAGTGTAGAGGTCTTGTTCTTATTTTATGTGTTGGAAGCTCCCTGTTTTGTTTCAGTACTTAGGCCTAAGATACTCTATCCTTTTGTATCGTAAGTTTGTATGTGAATATTTTTTATCATAATGATTGATCTTCTAAATTCACTATTATTTGCTGTTTTATGTACGCCTGGTAAATTAATAACCTAAACACACCCAGATCATCTACTGCTTTGTTAGGCTATCCTTATTATTATTATTCAAAGTAAAAATAGTATTGTGCTTGATCTTGTTATTTCCAACTGCCTCAGTTGTTGTTGCCGATGATGTTGTTCATAGTTAGTAGCATGATTATTAACATACGCTAGGAATAAAGATGCTTATAGCGTCTTACTGTGTGTATGAACGTCATAATATCGCTTATGTTTAAAATCGTTCACATAAAGGTGCGACTAAATAAACATGTAGGCTACGAACTTGACACTTTAAGAAAAATATTTAAAATGTGACACGAGAACGAATAGCCTAGGCTATCGTCGTCGAAAAGGATACATTTAGTGCAAATGCTACAAATAATAGCCTATTGTCGCTCTTCAGGGAGTATTATCATCAAATGTTAGCCATTTGTGCAGTACAGCTCCATGTAGAATATTAAAAAGCACAAATTTCCGATACAGGAAGTAGTACCTGTTTTCTGTGGCTACCTTTGTGTCCCTTTTGTTTTTCCCCCTGCGGTATGAAAACAAATTGAGGACGCATGGATATGTTGAAACAGCACTCTACAATTATCACAAAAAAAAATTGATTGAGGTTATGTGGTCTGTTTTCTTGGTTGGAGTTTGCTTGGGGAAATGAAAGCCATTGTTGACTAGGCATGAGCATTGGTGGATCTTGTGTATCCTTACGCACTGGAGCAGGCGCTAAGAACTGCTCAATGATTGGCTGCACGGTTAATACTTATGCTGCTGTGGTTGGCTGCAGTCTCTAAAAAGGTTCAAGCTATTTTTTTTACAGCTTAGTGTCTGTGGCTCCGTAATTAATTGTAGCTAGCTGTCTCATATCGACGTGTTTTTAAGGAACATGAAATAGTTCTTGTGTTTTTTTTAATTAGAGGAGTTGCCAGAGCAAGAGATTTGAAGTCCAACTGCTGCTACTGCTACTGCTGCTGCTGCTGCTTCTGGTTGTTGCTACTCTATCTTACTTGTGATGTTGGATATGGGAGAAAGGAAAGAAGTCAAAATGATTCCTAAATCATCGTTCAGTATAAACAGTCTGATTCCCGAAGCCGTCCAAAGCGACAACCACCACCACCATCACCAACACCACAGAACGGTTCACGAGGAAGAAGAGAAGACTCCTTTACCTGCCCAAGTAGTACAGGAGCAAAAGTCGGAGAACACTTGCGCTAAAAGTGACAATTCATCCCACGACTCCTCGAGCACGGACGAAAAAGAGAAGCAGGAAGAGAAACGGGACTCGAAAGAAGGCGAAGGAGGCAAAGAAGGCGACAAGAAAAACGGCAAGTACGAGAAACCACCTTTTAGCTACAACGCTTTGATTATGATGGCTATTCGGCAGAGTCCGGAGAAGCGATTAACCCTTAACGGCATTTACGAGTTCATTATGAAAAATTTCCCGTACTACCGGGAGAACAAGCAGGGATGGCAGAATTCCATCAGACACAACTTGAGTTTGAACAAATGTTTTGTGAAAGTGCCCCGGCATTACGATGACCCCGGGAAGGGGAACTACTGGATGCTTGACCCCTCCAGTGACGACGTGTTCATTGGCGGCACGACGGGCAAACTTCGGCGGAGATCGACCACTTCTAGGGCAAAGCTGGCGTTTAAAAGGGGCGCGAGGCTTACTTCAACTGGACTGACATTTATGGATAGAGCTGGCTCTTTATATTGGCCCATGTCGCCGTTCCTTTCACTCCACCATCCGAGGGCGAGCAGCGCGTTGAGTTACAACGGCACGTCGTCGGCTTACCCTAGTCACCCAATGTCCTATAGCACAATGTTGACTCAAAACAGTTTGGGGAACAATCACTCTTTCCCGGCCTCCAATGGCTTGAGTGTTGACAGACTCGTGAATGGAGACATTCCGTACGCCACACACCACCTCACTGCGGCCGCTTTGGCCGCCTCAGTGCCATGTGGGCTCTCCGTACCCTGCTCCGGGACCTACTCTTTGAATCCGTGTTCAGTTAACCTGCTCGCGGGCCAGACCAGTTATTTCTTCCCCCACGTGCCTCACCCATCCATGACCTCCCAGAGCAGCACGTCCATGAGCTCCCGAGCCGCCTCTTCCTCCTCCCCGCAAACGGCCTCCTCTCTCCCGTGTGACTCCTTAAGGCCTTCCCTACCCAGTTTTTCCTCCGGACTTTCCAGTGGACTTTCTGACTACTTCACACATCAGAATCAAGGGTCAACATCAAATCCACTTATACACTAACTAGCATCCACAGGAGCAGACTGTAAGTGAACATTTTACACCAATTTACACTGTAATATATATAAATGAAAAAAAAAATAAGGAGAATGAACGGACAATGCAAGCCGAATTCCAGGTATTTTGTATTATTATTATTCTTCATTTATTTCTGACTGTATACAAACGTCAAGTGTCGCGGAACTGTTTATTATTCCACTGTCAGCAACGTGCAATGTGACCAGAGTAAAAAAGGATAAAGCGTAGTGGGGTTTTTTTTTTTCTGGAAAGATGATTAGCCTACTTTAGAATGTTTATTTAAATAGTGGTTGCAATTTTGTCTAATTTTAAATGTTAAAATATCTAATACATTACAGAACAACCTCCAGTCATCATGTTTGCAGTATTATCACGTGTCATGAGCGTACTGGTGGGATGAGATTTCTCAAAAATTAACACAAAGTTTTATTTTCATTTTTAAATAAATATGTTCTATAAGTGCACAATGCCCGCTCAAATCCGTGGCTCCTTGTTGTTTTGTTATTTTAATAATACAGACTGAATAATACATCTATAGTGCATTTTATACATATATTAACAATACAGTTTCTTTGTAGACCAAAGAATGGTTATCAAACAACAACATATAGTTTTTTTTCAGTATTCATAACTTTGCAGACAGTTCTGAAGGGGACAGACGTAATGAATGCTTTTAGCTTGTGTTTGCATATTTACTGTATGTGGTCACCACCATGCAGGTCACATTCTTTTTGTAATTAGTGAAATGTCAATACCTGTTGTAATTATAGGTTATAACTTTGCGAACGTGTAACCCGTGTTGAGTAAATGCCTCATAAAATATTGAGTGATTGTTTATGTCGTCTTTAAATCCCATGGTTGTGATTTTGTGGTCTTATGCCCGTGTTTGTCGCTTAAACTGTTAACCGAACAAAATAAAAAAAAGTAGGTTAAGTACATTTATTACGAACATTTTGTCTTTTTTGATGAACTAGTATATTTTTAGTAGCTGTCTGAGAATATACTAAACAATGTGTTTAGTAAAACATTTAAGCGACAGTTTGCGGGTATCTGAAGGCCTGGGCCTGCAATGTGTTACACACATACTCTTTTTTTTCTTTTTTTTTAGGAAAGGGGGACAAAAAAACAAGACACACAAAAATGATTTGGGCTCCTTATTGCTTTAGCGATAAGCTTAAAGAAGAAGAAGAAGAAAAAACAGCAAACAGTCGATATATTATTATTCCTATCGTATGCCTAACCCGACCTCAATAATGTGCCTTACAATCAAACTATTCCATTTCCTTGGGTTATTTTACGCTATTTTGTTCAGAAATATTTGTTTTGAAATATTTTGCTGTAGCTTATTACACGTTTATTACAAGCGTTTCATGGTTGTAGAGGCCATATGAGCCATGCATAACGCCTGATAATCACCATCAGCTATTGTTTTCCGCCAACAATACAGTCATTAGTTGCAATAGAACAGAGAAACAACTTAGCTTTCAACACTTTAAGTCCAATGATTTGTTCATGTTTTTTAAAAGAGACATTGTGCTAAATGTGCACAACGGTAATGCAATAACCTCTGTCCTTATACAATAGACCGGTGGAACTCAATATCTCCTCGAAAGATGTTATCGCTCAAATGTTAAACGGGGTGACCACTCAAAAACAAAAGCAAAAAAGCTGAGGTCAAATTTAGGAGCATAATATTTTTTTCTAGTAGAAATGCAAAAGTATAAAATTCATATAACGCTAATTTACCTTGATGTAGCCTACTTTCTGAGATGCTAAATTATTTCATGTTTTAATGGAGCTATTGTAGGCTATCTGCCGCTCTCTGGCTATTTACGATCATATGGATACATTTATATAGATGCTAAATAATTATGAGGATTTAAATACAGTACTTACAATAAACATTTCATTTGGATTTCCATTTTTATGTAATTTTACTCCAAATTATATTTTTGTTCTTTATTGTAGAATTTTCTTTAGCCTACATGGTGGATGTTATAGCCTGCGTTAGTAGCATCATAAACAATTTTTCTTTCTTTTTTAAGTGGGAATCAGTGAGCAAAATTATGATCTTTGGGCAGTGATTGTTTGTTCTGAGCTTGTTATAATTGGTTTGCATCTGCTTCCGGCCAACAGCGTGAGTTTGCAACCCATAAAGATTTGCAATCAATCTATCTGTAGCAGAAACGAGGCCTAAAATCGCACCAATAATTGGAATCTACAGGGGAATTATTTTCGGTTCGAAGCTGTGTGGACCCATTTTAAAGACGAATCGCTTGTATTAAATTGTACAGACATTCACGGAAATTTCATGAAGCAATGCACTTGAAATAATAGTTATTTTTTTCCTTTGTGTCTTTTGACAAGATCTTGTAAGCAGGGTTTAGTCTCAGGCTACACAAAAGGCGTGGTTTCCCCGAGGCGCAGGGAGACTGTGGGGGAACTGGGGACAGCACGCACATCATCATCATCATCGCCATCATAATCGTACTAGAATTCTGCTAGAATTAATGCATGAAACGAAATCGTAAAAACAATAGAACACCAACAAAAAGGAAACATTTTTCCTTATGCATGTGGTTTCGCATATTATAAAATTAAATAATAGCCTAATGAGACTAATTGAATAAAGGATTTTGCCATGTTCATGAAATTACACTGAAATAATTATTTGAGCTCTATGACCAAAAGCTAATTGAAAGTGCTAGTAGGCTACCTACGATCATCTATTCCAACAAACTGTCAAATCTGTCTATCTGCCTATCTTACTTGCGACAGATTGTGCTTACATATTCCGTTCTGCTGTTTGCACATTTTAAAAATCCTTCCTTGGCTCCTATAGTCTAATTTTCCTGCTTGGTATTAGTTGTCTAATAAAATGTCACTACAGCCCTATGAAGACGCCAAGATATAATAGGCGATGCGATAAAAAAAACGATGTAGCTAATAATGGTCATTCCCTGTGGCCAGTCGACGGATAATAGTGTGGTAAAACGAAGCTGATCCAACTCTGAACCATTAAAATACTTGTAAAATGCAAAGGACGCTTCCTCTCTTAAAGTAATATGAGCCTTACGAGCCAGACAGAGTGAGGGCGCTAGAATGACGCAGAACTGTAGTGACATGAACTTCATATCTTTGCACATGGCCTCTCATAAACTTAGTTTTGCCGGTGGCAAGACGAACTGTAATATCATTTACAAGCTGTGAGGAAAAAAAACACTAGCGACAATGCAGAAATTAGCTCCAACTAAAGCACTAAACAGCCTTCTAATATTTTAACAATTTTATGCAAAGCACAAAGAAGATATGGAATGTTTAAATATTATTATTTTTGCAGTTGTAAGTTCATAAAAACAGTAACATCAAAACCACTTTAACGCTGTTATTTTTAACATAACATGGCCTATAATAAAATTATCATTTTCAAAAAAAAAGCACTATTGTCAGAACAGTGAAATGTAGGCTATCATGTCCTACAACACACACACACACACACACACACACACACACACACACACACACACACACACACACACACACACACACACACACACACACACACACACACACACACACACACACACACACACACACACACACACACACACACACACACACACACACACACACACACACAGAGACAGACTTTCTTAAGCTAGGCCTATATACTTATATGGTAAAATATTTGCTGTATTGAAAAAAAAATTCGACAGGTCGTGAATAATCGTTTTAATGAGTGTGTGTAAAGCTCCAGACAAAGTGAAGGGAGATGTCGGGTTAAACAAAAAAACTTGTATCGTGATGAAATTGGATTGCTTAAAAATGTAATTGCTCAAAATGTAATTCTTCTAATTCATGGTCTCTCCGGAAATGTGCGTTCTGAAATAAAATTCTAGTTATTTCAGATAGCCTACTTCTAGCCTAATGATAATTTTATGACAAGCATCATAAAGCCGCTTTTTATAACAAGCAGAAACACACAGAGACACTAGCACAAATTAATAAATAGGCTATGCTATTATTATTATTATCATCATCTAATATTGCTAATTAAAACAGCACCTTTAAGCTAATTGTCCACTTTTTACCTGTGAATTAAAATATTATCAGATTAGAAATATCATAGTCTTGTTTGACCGTGAGAAGGGTTAAAATCTGAAGAGCAATATCTCTCTTATTTAAATCATTGTAAGAAGTTTGGTCTAAATATCGTCTTGTTTTACTAGGATTTTTAACCACAATGAAGTGGCAAAGGTGTGTTCTGGGTCCATATGGAAGTTTACCCCAACGGAATTAAGCTATATCAAAAATAAGATGCGTCATAATAGCCTAAGTAAAAAATAAAATTTAAAGTCAAATTGTGAAATGTTTAATTTGATTTCTAAAAGTTTTATTTCTGAAGTTAATGCGCTCTCATGTGTTCCTGCCCTTTGCGTTAACTCTCTCTACTCTCTTCTCCTCCTCTCTCTCCTCTCTCTCTCTCTCTCTCTCTCTCTCTCTCTCCTCTCCTCTCTCTCTCCTCTCTCTCTCTCTCTCTCTCTCTCTCTCTCTCTCTCTCTCCTCTCTCTCCTCTCTCTCTCTCTCTCTCTCCTTTTTAAATTGATCAATTCGTGACTTTAAATTAACAATTTTGCCAATATTCTCTATGGCTGCCTCAGATTATCCGAAATAATGTGAATTCACAATGGCAAAATAGCACTGTAACGGGGAAAATAAAGATTTCAACTGTATGCGCTGTAATATTGCCGCATGCTGTAGGCTAGAACGACGTAGATGACTAAAGCTCTTGTCTGTTAAGACACATACTTTTTTTTTGTTTGTTTGTTTATTTATTTAATTTATCTCACAGATTTGCTGACCTACCGTTCAAAAAGCCCAAGGCCATATCCTATAGCTACAATGTTTCATATCATGAGTTTCACTTTTATAAGTAGGCTACCTTCTTCTGAACTATCTTATTGAATATCTTAATAAACTTGCCTGCAGTTTGGATCTACATTTTCAGTGGAATTCTAAATGATTTTACAATAGATTGTGACAATTTGAGCATTAATATCGTTTGTTCAGTCTAACAGACCCCAAAGCCAATTTTGGAGAGTTGTGTGACACATAAAAGACATGCGCTAAACCAATATGTTTAGTCTGGTGTATTTAGTCACAAGAAGGAAACACCACCTGGGATGCATGATGTAATATCATTCATTCAGGCTAATGAACAACAAATACACACACAAACACACACACACACACACACATATATCCTATATATATATAGTTGCTTTAAGTAAATTATTATTATTATTATTGTAAATATTATTGTAAATATTAGGCCAATGTTTTTTTGCCACTGTGGTTTGATAACTTTTATTATTTAAGTAAACAGCTTAGCTGTTTTATTTAGGCTTAAACGTTACCAACAGGTGCCAAAATTCTTCTTGTTACCTGACATCACTCCTTCACTTGTAAAGC